>JAPDVU010000006.1:3807500-4407500 GCA_026230045.1 Corynorhinus townsendii
TTGAATATTCCGTTGAGACCCTCCCCTGAGACCTCCCCTAAAACTCCTGCCTTTAGAAAACAAATAAAAACCCTTAAGACAAAGGACCCAGTGTGCTCACTCTCTCTCTCTTAAGCACACCTGCACTGCCTTTCCTCAGCCGTGTACTTTTGCTTTCTTTCTCCTAAGCTCTAAGGTTCCCCAACTAGATTTGCAACCAGGGGAGCAGTGGGTAGCGATGGCTCGTTCTGGGCTACCTCCTAAACCTGTCTCTAAGGACTCTCCTTTTGCCTCTGTAACTTGTTTCCTGAGCCCACCCAGCCCAGTGTGGCTCACTCCTGTTACTGTGACATCCTTTCCTGAGTCTAGGCAGCCCAGTGTGGCTCACTCCTGTTACTGTGACGTCCTTACCTGAGCCCACCCAGCCCAGTGTGGCTCACTCCTGTTACTGTGACGTCCTTACCTGAGCCCACCCAGCCCAGTGTGGCTCACTCCTGTTACTCTGACGTCCTTTCCTGAGCCCACCCAGCCCAGTGTGGCTCACTCCTGTTACTGTGACGTCCTTTCCCGAGTCTAGGCAGCCCCGTCTAGGCTCTCTCCTATTGCTATGATCTTGCCTCTTCTATCTTAAGCCCTCTCTTTGTTCACTGTTCCAGCTTTAATACATGTTCTCTCAAAAATCACGTAGATGCATGTCTTGAATTCTTTCCTACACAAAGTCAAGAACCCACACTTTCCAGACCACACTGGGGCAGACTTGCCTCAGTGCTGGTCCCTTTCTAATGAAAATCTCATGGAATATTGGTTTCTTTCCTTTTTATTTAAGCTAAGTACTCCATGCATTTCTCTTTCTTTCTCCCTGTCCTACTCATCAGAGAGGTTGGCAGGAGTGTATATAATTTGCCACCTGCTTTTCCGAGTACCTGGTACAGTGTCATATGCTCAGTGGGTACTTACTAGTAATGTAGATCAAACTATTTGACATAACCTGGGCTGGGGATTGCGAGAGATAATTAAAATCAGCAAAGAATTCGAATGTACGAGGCGGGAGCCCTGAAGACAACTGTGGGATGAACAGCATGGCAGCGCTCCCTGCCAGGAAATGATCTTGTGTTATTACGGATCTGACAGGGGTGCTTTTTCACCAGCGTGAGCCCGGGATTGGAGGAGCTTGAGTGCTATGGGGGCAAAGCAAACACTGAAGTGAGAGCCGTTGGCTGGGTTTCACTGTGTGTTACCTACGCAGACCGATGGAGACCAAAGTGGTGGACAGACCCGCCCACACCGAGGAGCGCCAGGACAGCCAGACCTGCTGAAAACTCCATGTTTTTAAGAGAACTCTGAATCCAGATTCTCTTCTGGTGAAACTACTTTTCTTAAGGCCTTAATTCGTAAGCAGAACCCCCAGTGTGAAACAGGGAACTTCCTCCTGTGGACACACTGCGGTTGGGGGTTCTGAGCCCTTTGGAGATTACAGATGTGTTTCTGGTAGGGGGAGGGGTCAGGGGAGGGCTTCTCAGAGGCTCAGGGCACTAAGTGTCTCACACCAGAAAGGACAAGTGCAGCGTGAACTGAAAATGCTTACACACACTCGGTATTGCCCTGTGGCTCTCGCCATGTGCATCTGCAGGGCCATTAGTCTTACCGTATCCTCACGGATAACACTCCCATACGCGGCCCTCCAAGCGTGAGGCAGGCGTGCCCACATTGCCTCTCGGTCACGTGCTGCCCATTCCAGCTGGTGGGATTAGATCTCCCCCATTTGTTTCACATTTGTACCAGTGAGTGTATAATCACAAAGGAAGAGTAGCTCTTCAAATAAATGAATAAATTAACGAGCTAGCACACCACTGTTGGATTTCGGTATGGCCTACTGAAAGTTCATATTGCACTGATTTGAAGCAATACACTGCTAATCTACCTCATTAGTCATTTCCTTTATGAAGGTTTTGCAAATATCCTAAGACTGCCCCTCTCCTTAATCTTAGTTGTTAACAATAAGATTAACCGCCTTAACTTGTGTGACTGTTAGGTACCTCAAGCACATTGTCCCATTTATTCTTCCTGTAATGTTGCAAGGTACATAGTATTATGCCCATCCTCCTGAAGGGAACACCGAGGTCTTGTGGACACAGAAACACATAATTAAAGTTAAAATCTGGATTTGAAGCTTCAAAGTTGGCCACGTCTCCTAAGTCACAGAGCTGCCATCTGAACCCCGGTCAACCTCACTCCATAGTTACTACCCTTTGCACCCAGGAGAATGATTCACAAAACAGTGAAAAGGACTTACTAACCAACTGGGAGAAATGATGAATATCTGTCCAAGGCTCCAGTCATTTCAACAAACTGCTGTCAGTAAAAATCATTACGCCCACTGCCCCCCACTCAGGTAAAAACAATACAAACACGAAGATGCTTCCCTTGTCAATTTCACTTGAAACAAGCATCGCTCACTCATCTGAAGGAAATAAACGCCACCATGAGGCATTCAGAGGTGAACTGGTAACACATAGGAGCTGCGATTATAATTGGTTTCTTAGCAACGAATAGCAACAGTGATGAGGTTGATTGTGGCACACCTGTGTGAGGCAGCGCCGCAGCCCTGGGAGTCACATGACCATCCTTAACGGCACAGCGGTACGAGTCATTTGCCTTGGCCACTGCCACAGAGAAAGTGTTCTGGATCTGCCTGGTCAGAGCCCTCAGGCTCCCCCACCACAAGTCAGCTATCACTGTGAGCGCTTCCTCCTGGCACCCTGTTCTCCTGCGCCCGGCTACACCAGCTATTCCGGGAATTGGAAACCGTAGAAACGAATCAGCGCCACAAAACCAGATTCCTTTAATAACGAGGGGAGAGGAGTTCATCACTGTGGTGGTTCCATTTCCTGTCTGAAACAGCATTTATTAAAAGCGGCCGCAGCTAGGGGAAATTAAAAACTTTATAACAGATATGAGTGCAAGCAGCAGAGACCCTAATGGGCTCAGAGGGCTGCAAACTGGGGAAAGAGTAGTGAGAAGGGAGGGCTCTTGGATCCGAGCACTTGGGAGACTTTCAGGCACAAATTTGCCTTTTTAAAAAAATGTTTTTATTGATTTCAGAGAGGAAGGGAGAGGGATAGATAGAAACATCAATGATGAGAGAGAATCATTGATTGGCTGCCTCCTGCCTGCCCCCTACTGGGGCGGGGTGGAGCCCACAACCCAGGCACGTGTCCTTGGCTGGAATCAAACCTGGGACCCTTTAGTCCACAGGCTGACGCTCTATCCACTGAGCCAAACCAGCCAGGGTACAAATTTGCTTTTAAAAGATCGTATTGGTGGGTTCCCACTTGAAAAGAGAATTTAATTTGTTTGGCCTGGAGGAATACTGTTTCAGTCTTCAAAGAGAAAATCTTTTGATGCAATTGTATCATGGTTTTTTCCTATCTCTCTATATAACAGCCAAGTGACCAGGACGCCAGAACGACCTGAATGACCAGTTGCGATGATGTGCACTGCAGCTGGCCAACCAGCCCAATGGGGGGCGGGGCCCCTCCCTCCTGCTGGCCCGGCCAGATCAGCTTCTTATTGGGGCGGGCCAGCGGGACCCCATCCGTGCACGAATTTGTGCACTGGGCCTCTAGTGTATAATATAGATGATATGAAATATTTCTAAGAAGTTTTTTTTTTCCCTTAAAACTAGCAGATAGGTACTATCAGGGAGAAAATTACCGCATTACAATACAAAGACGTAGTAACGATTTCAATCACTGGATGAGCTGTTCATATTTCCAGAGCTTTTGCAGAGAGAAACCATAGGGTGACATGGTTAGGCACGTTCAGAAAAACGCTGGTCCCATGGGGAAGGATGTGTGCTGTGGGTAACAGGATGTACGTCAGAACTGCCTCCTTGAGGACCTCTTAGGCAAATGCCTCCCACGTAAAATGACAGTCCGTGACTCTGTCTGTCCAGGGGACACGCCACGTGGCAGCCACCCCGTCCTGTGGCCCCGCAGAGCCCACTCCGCTGGCTGCTGGTGCAAGGACGGGATGGCCAGTGAGTGGGGAAGCTGAGGGTCCCGGGTGACCTGAGGTGCCGACTGGTCCTCCTGCTTGGCCGCTGCCAGAGGCGGTCGGGGCCCTGCCTGGTCAGACAGTGCTGCGCATCGGCAACGGCAGACCTTTAGCACAGACACCCGAGTGGCGTCCAAACCCACCTCAGAGAAGGCAGCCGGACATGCTTCTGGCGGTGACACGCCTCTCGCTGCCTTAGGCCTCACTTGAGAGAAACGCACACCTGCCTGATACAGGCAGGAGGTGGGAATCTTACTTCTTTAAACACCCGCCCCCCCTCCCCCCCATTGATTTTTAGAGAGAGTGTGGGAGGAGAGAGAGAAACATGGATGAGAGAGACACCTTGACCGGTTGCCTTCGGGGCCAGGGCTGACACTCTAAACACTGAGCCAGCACCCGCTCTGCCCGCCCTTTCTGGTCTGAGAGCTCAGAGGAGCACAGTCTACAAGCACCTTTGCGCCCCACTCGGGACTTTTCCTAGAAAAGCCAATCAGATAAGGAAGCACGGCCGAGCACACGCCCCAGATTCTGGGGGTGGCGTGGGGGCGGGCTGCCACGCGGTCATGGAGCCAGTCCCTCAGCTGAGCCTGCGTCCCTTGGCACCTGACCTTGCTCCTGCCGCCCCAGCACAGCTCTGCCTCAAATCCAGCCACCCCCTCCCGGCGCCCGTGTTCTCACAAACAGAATTTCAGCTCAAAGACAACGCGTAGCCCACACATTTAAAGGAGCCAATTAGCCCATCACCTGCCCGCTCACTGCAGCAGCATTGATTTCCGTGGAAATATTAATTATCCAAGAGACGATGCCCGGCTTAAACCTTCAAAACAGGCTGAATATGAACTCTTTCGCATCCCGCCGAGGGCAGGGGAGATGTGGATGGTGCGATTACCGTTCCTAGTCCGCGACTCGCCATTCATTTCAGAGGCGCGAGGCCGCCTGGTCAGAGGGAGGAGGCACTGCGCTGCTCGGTCCTGAGCGGGGAAACGGCTGGGGCACTCCACGGAGCGACCCTGAGGCCCCACAGATGCAATACATCCCTCCATCTCTAAGCGCTGCTCTCTGACCATCGTACCTACATTTCAGCGCTTGAAAACCCAGTCCAGTGTGACATGTGTATACAGATGTGTCCTAGCCTCCCACGCAGTTGGCAAACAGCAAATGGTGTCACACTCCCCCACTGCCATGCCCCCCCGCTACATGACAAGACTTTACATTCTTCTTCCCTCTAACCAAAGAAAAACACAAAAATACTAGGAGGGCTGTCTGCTTCATTGAAGAGCCTTATGGAGCCCCTACCGAGCGGAGAGTGAGACCCAGGCTGCAGGCTGGGTGTCCGATGCATCGGTCACAGCTGCCGGCCCAGGGGCCCCGCATCCCAGGCGGTGCTGCTGGGAGTACTGAGATGCGGGTCACAGAGCCCCTGTGAGGAGAAGGGGGAGGACGCCGTCCGGTCCCGGGTCTGGGCCTCTGGAGGAGAAGCACTTCCAGAAGGAGCCTTCTTTTCTCTTATTTATTTATTTATTTATTTAATCCTCCCCTGAGGACTTCTTTTCCCATTGATCTTTAGAGAGAGAGTAGAAGAGGGGAGGAGAGAAACTATAACATGAGAGACATATCAATTGGTTGCCTCCCACATGCACCCCGACGGGACCTGGGTATCAAACCTGCAACCCAGGTACACGCCCTTGACCGGGAATCGAACCCGCGACCCTTCGGTCGGAGGGCAGACATTCTAACCACTGAGCCCAATAGGCCAGGGCTGTTTTTTGCCACCTTGAAGCAGTGCACGGACTAATTATTATCTCTATTATCCATCTATGGAACGACTAAACGAGAATTTAAAACACAAAACAAAACACCAAAAACCACCGCTCGCTCACACAGGCAAGGGAGAGCACCTTAGAACCCTCCTTTTCCATGAGACACCAACGGGCCCTGAGTAGCGGAGGCGAACACGGGTCAGTTTTAATACATGGACCTGGAGACGCAGCTCAGTAAGAGGCGGCGGCCAGCTGCCACTCATGTGCCATGCCCACCCGGATCACCAAGCCCCCACGCATGCTAATCTCCTGACGACCCGGAAACGGAAACAAAGCCCGGCGAGGTCCTTCCTGTCCCCTGGGTCGATTTCCCTCCCAGAAGGAAAGCGCATCCCTCCTTGTCCTGAATCGATTTTGCACAGCGAGCCTGCCAGCGCCAACACCCTCCAGGCTGCCGTTCCTCCTGGCTTCCCTTCGGGGGCCTGGCATCTACGAGAGGGACCGACCAGCCTGGCTGCCCCCCAAAAACGTGCTGAGCAAAGCCAAGCGCTGGGGGGTTTCCGGTGAGGTTGACACGGGACAGACGGGCTGAGAGTGTGCCCTGTGGAGGAACGCTGCCCTGGGTCGGGAGTGGCCTGGGTCCGAGGAAGCCCACTGAGGGTCCTGCGGTCATGGAATGTGCAGCAACGGCTTCTCCACAGCTCTGGGAAGAGTGACTAATGGACGCCTCTGGCCCATGTTCCATGGTCTGCTGGCTTAGACAATAGTTCAGGACTCCAGTGCCTCAGAGGAAAAGACTTCTCCTCCAGGGGTTTAGGCGATGCCTGGCCTGCACCTGGTGACCGCGCCTGAGAAATGACAAGGGCCCTGGCCGGGCAGGTCAGCTGGTTAGAGCATCACCCTATTTGCCCAAGCTGCCGGTTCCATCCCTGGTGAGGGCACATGCAAGAATCAACCAATGAATGCATACATACGTTGAACAGCAAATCTATGTTTCTCTCTTACCCTCTCTCCTTCTCTCTCGATAGTATCAATCAATCAATCAATAGACAAGTATGCTTGTTTGAATGGTTGTTTCAGAAAACAGACCTGAAACTGGGGAGTCGGGACACAGGAGCTCGGCCTTGCCTTGGATGACACAGTGGATTAGATTGTGAGGCTCCAAATGTGAAGTCATGTAAGATCGACCAGCCCCGAACTTCTCAACTTTGAGTTTTGTATGACACACCCACAGGCCAATGATCTGTTTGTAGGGTGAGTAGGCCGGGGTCTTTGGTTTAGGGATTGTGTATCATGCTTTTGACCTTATGATGCTATCAATGGACACTTCTTTTTTAAAATATATTCTTAATGATTTCGGAGAGGAAGAGAGAGGGAGAGAGAAAGACAGAAACATCAATGAGGAGAATCATTGATCGGCTGCCTCCTGCACGCCCCCTACTAGGGATCGAGCCTGCAACCCGGGCACGTGCCCTGACTAGGAATCTAGCTGTGACCTCCTGGTTCTTAGGTCGATACTCAACTTCTGAGCCCTGCCAGCCGGGCTGGACACTTCTTACTTTAAAACGTACCATAAAGCTACCGTGATCAGTGGTGTGGTATTGGCATAAGGGCGGGCACACAGATCAACGGAATGGAACCGAGAGTACAGAGATAAACTTACACTTATGCTCCATAGAGTGTTGACAAGTACAAGACCATTCCATGGGGGAGAGAACCATCTTTTCAACAAACGATGCTGAAACAACTTGAATATCCACATGCACAGGAATGAATTTGGAAAAAAATAGAAGAGAGAAAGCAGTTGGACGCCAACACCAACATACACAACAATGAACTCAATAGGAAGCATAGGCCTCGACTCAAGATAGAAAACTCTAAGTCTAATTAGAGAACATGGAAGCACGTGTGTGTGACCGCGAGCTGTGGTTTCTCAGTGATGACACCAACCGCACATGCAACGAGAACCAAAAATGTAAAGGAGACTTGGTCAAAAGCAAAAGCTTTGGGCTTCAAATGACGTCAACGTGAGAGCAAAGGGACAGCCTATAGAGTGGGAGGAAATACTTGCCAATTACAGACCTGCTCAGGAACTTGCACACAGGATCTGTAAAGAGAATGTACCCCTCAGCAGTGGAAATACAACCCGATTTAAAGATAGGCAAAACGTCTGATTGTACACATCTCCAAAGAAGATGTTACCAATGGCCAAAAACACACGTGAAAAACGGTTCAACCTCATCAGCCATCAGTGAAATGCAAACCAAACCCACAACATGAGCTGGGCGGTGTGGCTCAGTTGGTTGAGCATCGTCCCATGCACCAAGAGGTCATGCATTCGATTCCCATTCAGGGCGCGTGCGCACGCGCACAAATTCACACACACACACACACACACACACACACACACACACACACTGTGATACCACTTCATTGTCCACTGTGATGGACGAAATAAAAAAGAGAGGCAATAAACAGCTTGGCGAGGGTGTGCAGAAACTGGAGCCCTCACACAGCGTGAGTATATGACCACACGTCACAGCCAATTTGGAAAACACTTTTGCTCAAAACGTTGTACATGGTGTTACCATTTGACCCCGCCATCCCACTCCTAGGAATATCGCCCCAGGAAGTGAAAACATATGTCCACATAAAAATAAATCTGTAAACCAGTGCTCATGGCAGCATTATTCAAAACAGCTCAAAAGCGGGGACAACCCAGATGTCCGACGACTGATGGATGAATAAACAAAATGGCATTATTTCCACCCAATGGCATATTATTTGGCCATAAGAAGAAATGAAGGATTAACAGATGCTACACCATCGGCAAACCTTGGTAGCATGATGCTAAGTGAAATAAACAAGCCACAAAAGCCCACATATGAAATGGCCAGATGGACAAATTCATAAGACAGAAAGCGCATTAGTGGTGCTGGGTCTGGGAGGAACAGGAGTGACTAGTCATGAGGACAGGGTGTATTTTTAAGGTAATGAAAATGTTCTGGAAATTCCGTGGTGGTGGTGGTTGCACCACCTTGGGACCATACTGAAAACTAACTGAGTTGGACGTCTTAAATTGTTGAATTATCATATGTGACATCTCTTAATAAAGCTGTTATCAAAAAGAGATGGCATTGACAGCGAGGCTGAACTTCTTTAATGAGATTTTTAGGGAAAAGAAAAACACTCATATTTAGTGCCCATCTTTATTGAAATTGGAGAGTGCTTTTCAATTTAAAAAAATATAAAAATAGTACTTCTCAGTTCAAGGAAATAGAATATTTCGGAGGAAATGTACCTCCTAGGCTGGTAAAGACCAAGGGAGTTCTGTTTTTCTTCTGCTCTTTTCCTTGGTTGATTTGGATCTTCCTTCAGCTTCATTTATTCCACAAATATTTATTCGGCATTCACTCAGAAATACCCGCCCTGACGATGCCAGCATTTTAAGAAGCAGGAGAAAGTGATCACCCAGCTGAAAAGAAGAAAGCCCATCTGTGGGCCCCTCGCGCCTTTAAGAGTAAATAAATGTGGACGCACTGCTGAGGCCCAGCTCCTGGCCCGCCCGCTGCGCCAGACGCGCGTCGCTGTGGAAGAGGTTCGTGCACGACCCGAAGCTGTGCACTGCGGATGCCACAGGCCCGGGCAGGCGTCTGGCAGCAAATCACCACTCTGATCACAGTGTGCACTTTAAACACACACACGGCGGGCAGGTGACTGGGAGCTGTGTTATTCACACAGGCTAGGGGCCGCTTCTGAATTTAATTGCCCATAAAACATCCTATAGAATAATGTAGGTCTCAGAACACACACACGCACACACACAGGCACATGCATGCACACATAGGCACACGCACACACACCTTGTTATGATGCCCCTGAATCTGAGCGTTAACCGCTGGCCCTGCAGCCTGCTCTGTTCTCTACAGGGATGGCCCAGAGCAGCCGGCTCTGCATAAACGCATGTCGGCTGGAGGGCAGCGGGCTGCTCAGATCTCCGCCCTCCACGCACGGCGCTGATGGGGACCTTGGAGCCTGCCCTCGGTTAAGCGGTGTCACAGCAGGAGTGGTAAGGACGCACGGGGGACCGCCGTGGGACCGCCGCGGTGACAGGTAGGTCAGACGCTCTGAGTGCAATAATGGCTGGTTTCCAGGGCTTTCGAGTGCAGACAGAGGGGTCAAATTCAGGGAAAATGACTTAGAAAAAGCAGCCCAGAGAGAGGTACGCGGGACTGACAAGCTCCTCTGCTCCTGTCAGGTCCTTGCCCTGCAGAAGGGCAGGTCCCGCCTGCTTCCAGGCGGCCTGTGGAGAGGCAGGAGGGCTCTGCTCGTTCTCATCAGATCAGACTACACACAGGCCCTCTGTCACGCTCCCAGGACACGGCACAGCCTGGCCCACGCCTTGCCCAGGCCCCGGCCCCCCTCTCCACCCCCCCGCCCCACATTCATCAAAGCTTCCTCTCGCCCTTGCTCCCTGCGGGACAGAGGCAGCTGACCTTGGTCTCATTCCCAGGTGGTTTCACTTATCCTGGATGGAAGTGGCCAGGAAAGGCCACGGCGGGGCCTGTTAAGTTTCCTGGGATGGCGTATGCGAGTCGCCCCATGTTTGGTGGCTTCGAAGGACAGACGTGATGCACCCCTGTTTCATGGCAGCATCGTTCGTGGTGGCCAAGACCTGGAAACAGTCAACGTGCCCTGTGACAGAGGACTGGATACAGAAGACGTGGGGCATGTACTCAACGGAATACTACTCAGCCACAAGGAAAGATGAAACACTGCCTCTGGCAACAACCTGGGTGGACCTGGAGACTATTATGCTGAGCGAAAGCAGTCTGTCAGGACCAGCTAAGCACCATATGCCACTGGAAGGAGCTATGCCTGATCAGCTAACAGCTACAATTACCGGTGTCAGCACAGAGCAGGTTCTGTGGAAGGGACCAGGACGACAAAAATGAGGCCGACGTTGCACACCCGTGACTCTCAATTAGTCACCACACCGCAGTTCGCCATTACCCACGTCACCGGAACCAACAGCTCGGCCCTGCGCCTACCAGTCTTCCGCCTTCTGAAGTTTTCACCGGACAGCGACTGTCCGGATTGCTGTCTTTTCAGTATTATACCAAGCGGCGGGGATAATCTCTCAGAAGCATTATTTCAGAAATTCAGCATGTTTTGCCCTGATTTCCTCCAACGATTCAATTGGAAAATTTCACTCTTTTATGGAAGATGGAAGCCCCCACGGATCGGTGTTTTCAGTTTTGCCACCCAAATGTTCCTTAGCGGACCGAGTTCTAATTGATGTAAATAGTCACGCATAGCTTCTCGAGTCCTCTGCCAACGTCAACGGCTCGGAAACAAGACTGCCTCTCCCAGCAGCTCCCTCAGGACCGAGCCCCGCTGTTGTTCTTCACTCCTTGGCTATGAAAAATCAACTAGTGACTGAGTATATTTTTAAAATTGTATTTTTATTGATTTCAGAGAGGAAGGAAGAGGGAGAGAGAGAGAGAGAGAGAGAGAGACACCCATGATGAGAGAGAATCATTGATCGGCTGCCTCATGCACACCCCCCCACTGGGGATCAAGCCCACAACCCAGGCCTGCGCCGTTGACCGGAATTGAACCCGGGACCCTTCACTCTGCAGGCTGACGCTCTATCCACTGAGCCACACCAGCGAAGGCCCAATTATTGAAGATTAAAAGCAGTGAACATTGGAAGGTTTCTGTGACGGGAACAATGATCCAGGGCCAGGAACCACGTTGCCATAAGCCCCAGGGGAACGCGGCATGGCATTCTCAACGGGACACACTTCTCTGGTCTCCGTTGCCATGGCCTCGATCTCCGCCACTCTGACCACCGCAGTGCCCAGAGGGCACCCGAGGTGAGGGCACAGGAGGGCTTGCCGGAGTGTCAGGGGAAAGGTCTCTTTCAACGAGCCTATCTGATCAGCTGCTGTGCTTCAAGGGAGATATTTTCCCCATAAAAACCGTGGGCTGCCACGTCACTGCAGCGGACTGACGTGAGCCTCGGAACGGAGCGGCTTAGTGAGTTACTTCATCCTTGGGAACTCGCCGCTCAAGGTCAACAAGGAAGGCCAACATGGGTACCTTCTGCACCCAAACGTGCCCTTTGTCTCCCTCCTTCCTCTCCTTTTCCCACCCTTTCTGTCCTCCGTCCCGTTCCCCTGACGCAGGCTCAGGAGATGGACACGCAGGGTACGCGGTGCTCCTGCCTCGTTTCCTCTCCCGCCCCCACCCCCGTCGAGGCACCACAGAGATACGCAGAGACATCAACCCGCCCTGCTTCCCAAGAGCACACCCTGCCGGTGGCCACGGCAACGCCAGCTCCCACGCAGCCACGCAGCCTGCTGAGAAAATGCCTTAATGGGGCAGGATGGATGTGGAGGGTGTGCCTACCTGTGGGTTACAGTCACCCACCACCCGAGATGATGAGTAGCATCCGTCTTTTGTTCTGAAGACCCGGACTGTTAGAAAACAGCTGGACTTCCAGGAAGAAGGCCCAGAATGAGGCGTGTGAGGCAATCAGGGTGCCAGGCAAGGGTGTGGAGTGATTGGGATGATGTGCCTGAAAACTCTCCCTCGGACTGTGCATGGAAGGTCCCCTTTTTCTTCCCACGTGAGGGAGGAATGACGGGGAGCAAGGCAACTTATAATAACATGTCATTCACTGCTTGGGTGTACACCATTTACCAACCCACAGTTATTTACCATGAAATTTCAATATCCAGGATGTTTCCCTGCCTCCTTGCAATAATTTGGGAATTTGCATATTACCTTTTGGAGCAGAAATATTGTTATTAATTATTCTCATTATGGAACCTGAGACCAATTATATTAAAATTAAAGTCACAAATGTATGCAAGATTGCAGTGTACACCATTACACTTCTGGCTGTTCCCAGTAAATCAACATTATGGCCGCATCAAGGCAGCCTACAACTAAAAAAATCAAAAGCAAAAAAAAAAAAAAAAAAAGAATGACGAATGTACTACATCAAAGGCTGCAAACACATTAAAAAATCCACTCTCGTGTCTACAGAGGAAAACATTTTATCCACCACGAAAATCTATGGTTTGGACACAAGTTCCATCAGTGAGGTGTCCTCGTAGGTGTCTGAGGGGGGACTAGGTGGCCTGACTCGGTCCACAGCACCCTGGGCGAAAGTTAGCTCACCTCACTCACCCTCGGACTCTTCACCACGAAACTAAAATGATACCTTGGCTTCTGCTGAAAACCACACCGCTCAGAGGTTCGCGGGTTCGAGTGTTTCACATGAGGTCTGATGTAGAGCAACACAACCACAGTAGGAACGATCACTGGCGCTAACAAGGCTTAAACCCTCCACGGGTGCCAGGCAGGGACCCGGGAGTTCATTAGAACCCATTTATTTGCTCCTCACAAAAAGGAAGTCTGGGCATTCACCCCATTTTGTGGCTAAAGAAACGAAGGCCGAGAGAAGGACCTCGGCCGAGGTCACAGGGTTACAGGAGGAGTGAATGGCAGCCCAGATAATGGAACCCCAGGCCTGTGCTCTCAACCACTATTTTATGTTCTTAATAAACGTTAGTGTTGCTATTTTAAAAAGAAAAAGCACAGGAAAGAGAGGGGAGTAAGGGGGAAGAGGAGAGAGAGAGAGGAAAGGAGAGAAACCCTTATCATATCACTTTCTCATGCCAGAATCTGCCCTGGGACTCTGCATGTGATTTGTCATTTAATCTTCATAACAGCCCGAGAGGGAAGCCTGGGCACCCCCTGCGGATGGGCAGGAAGGCGGAGCCTTAGGGACAAGGTGGGGCCAAAGTGAAATGGAGCACAGGGCTCCATCCCAGCCCCTCTCACCTCGGCAGTGGTCTCTCCGTGTCTCAAGCCCCCTTTCCAATTAAAAAAAAAAAAATCAAGTGATTTGGATATTTTGTAAGTATATAAGCACGCATTGCAATTTACTTAAAAGAGACCCATTTCTACACATCAGAGAACAGAACCGCCTGCTGAGTCACTGCTTAGGAGTTCTGCAAAGATGACCCAGCACCTTCCCCAGGGGATGAAGGCAGGGCGGGGCAGGCGGGGGGCGGGGGCGGGGCAAGAGGGGGATTGGGGTGGGGCAGCCAGGTGATGGCCTGTAGCTCTTCCTTCCACACAGACTCGGCTCCCAGGCCAAGATTTTAGGACCCAGGGAACCTCCATACCAGGTTTGGTGTCTTCCACACAGGAACTTCTTCATTAGGCTCCGCCTCTGCCCCACCCACGCATGCCCTCATCTGGAACTAAGACGGCACCTGTCTTCCCCACGGCTGGCTTCGTGGAAATGCCCGCACCTACCTCCAGGCACTCCCCGGGCCATCGGAAGGTCCTGACCTCCAGGCCCAAACACAGCCGGGTGACCGGAACGTCCAAATCTTACTATTTAGTCACGTATTGGGCAGCAATTATTGCACGTTTCCTCGGTGCCAGGCACTGGGCCCACCCTGGCAGATGAATCAATCGAGGCCTCTCACCCCAGCCCCAGGCGGAACAGGAGTGAATGACAGAGGGTTGGGTGGCCCGCAATTAGAAACAGGCCAAGTGACAGAGAAGGGACTGCTGATGGCCTAAAGCCTGCAGGGGACCAGGGAAGACGCAGTGAGCTCCACATCATATTACCACCCTGTTTGCTCATGCAGATGCCCGCACCTCATCAAGAGTGACTTAAATCACGCTCTGTCTGTCTAATCTAGGAAGGATTTCGGGCTCGAAGATACTGAATGAAGAAACTGGGGGAGGGGCAGGTTCTTAAAGGCATCCTCCCCATTAACAGAAGTTTTGCGTATGTGGATTCCTTCTTTTCAACGCTGAAAGCACGAGATTGCCAAATTCTGTCTACAAAAGCAGCATGAAGTCAATTTAAAAAAAATAAATCCATCGAATCAGAATGACAGTGTAGCTCACAGGATTATCTTCCAGGTACAATGATATGAAGTATTTAAATGAGATTTGCAACGGTGGCCTGTGGATAAAGAAGAATGACGGGGTTGCTTGTGAAGGCGGCGGGTCTGACACAGGGGGCACCGAACTGGGGACGCAGGCCGACGCTCCTCGACTGTCACGAGTTAACTGCACAATTCACAGCGAGTAATGCAGCTACTCCCATCTTCAATGGCGTTTTTTAAAAAAAGATACAGGCCAAGAAACCCGTGAGGGTGTCTCTGCCCTGAAATCCTATGCTTAGCCATAAAGCGGTAGTCTCTCTTGCATATTACTGTCCAGTCGGCGTGGTCCAAGGCAACGCTCCTTTCCCCGCGATTAAGAGAACGCTCCGGGTGAAAGCAACGACTCGGGAACATTCAAAAGATGGCATTGTCTTGCTTCATCCGACGCTGCCACGGAAAAGTGTCTTATTCCAACCATTTAAAAAGGACTTTTGAATGCAGGCCTGTCGTTGATCTTCTTTTTAATGAAAAAGAATAGGAAGAGGGAAGTCTGAAAGCTATGAATGGATGGTCAAGAGGTTAAATTCTCCAGAACACGGCTAGGGTAGAAAGGGTGTGGGGTTAAAGAAGACATCGTCCCAAACCACCTTCACGTGTGTGTTTTCTTTGTTGTGTTGCTGTGTAGGTGATGAGTAAAGGAACGCCTTTCTTCACGCGTATAACATGTCCCAGACTCGGGGGACACAAGGCTGGGCCCGGGAGTCACGGCTTAGCACACAGACTCTCCTAAGAGTCCAATCATCTATACTAATAAAAGGGTAATATGCTAATTAGACCGTGAGACCTTCCAGGAGACCTTCCGGACAAAGCCATGGTGGCGGGGTCAAGGCAGAGGCGGTTAGGGCTGATCAGGCCAGGAGCGGAGAGCAGTGGGGGCGATCAGGCTGGCGGGGGGGGGGGGGGGAGGGGGGCAATTGGGGGTGATCAGGCCGGCAGGGGGGGGGGCGACAGTTGAGGGTGAGCAAGCTGGCAGGGGGGGCAGTTTGGGGTGAGAAGGCTGGCAGAGGGGCAGGTGGGGGCAAGCAGGCTGGCAGGCAGAGTGGTTGGGGGGATCAGGCAGGCAGGCAGGTGAGTGGTTAGGAGCCAGCAGTCTCGGTCTTGGACTTCGAGGGGGATGTCCACCTGCTGGTTTAGGCCTGATCCCACAGGGAGTTGGACATCTCCCAAGGGGTCCCAGATTGGAGAGGGGGCAGGCCAGGCTGAGGGAGGCCCCCCCCCCCATGCACGAATTTCGTGCACCAGGCCACGAGTGAGAAATAAAGACACGCACACAATCATCTCAGGGCAAGTCCTACTGAGGGACATAGAGGATGCGGCTGTGCAGGCGGAGAGGCGGGAAGGGGCGCATGGGGCTGAGGAGGAACAAAACGGGTGCTATGGAAACTTTCCTAGGAGGCCACACCCACCCGAAAACTTAGGACCCAGAAGGGAGCCGTGGTGAGCAGGACAAAAGCATGTGGGGCAGAGGCACCCCACGCACCAAGGCCCCGGTACAAGAGATGGCTCGGCATTGTGAGGAGCTACAGGGAGGCCCTGCGCGGGATTC
The DNA here is from genome assembly GCA_026230045.1 of Corynorhinus townsendii. NCBI lineage: Eukaryota > Metazoa > Chordata > Mammalia > Chiroptera > Vespertilionidae > Corynorhinus > Corynorhinus townsendii. The sequence continues at coordinate 3,823,826 of JAPDVU010000006.1, forward strand.
ACTCAGCACTGCCAAAGGCTCCGCAGGCACGCGGAGGGATCCCATTTTCACGGTTAGCAGATGGTGCCCCGAGTCTGGTGATGGATGGTGGACGAGACCCCCGGCCAAGCGCCGGCCCAGGGGCGGGGCCTGGGAACACTGGGCCTCCTGGTCTGAGGGAGGCATTTGGCAAAGGCGCTCATGACCTCCAGCGTGAGCAGGCGGGACGGGGTCAGCTGTAGCACGTTTGGGTAAACTGGCTGCTCAGTGAAGAGGATGCGAACAACGTGATTGTCAAGTTCAGTCTCATCTTAGGGGGACGCGGTCTCCTTGGTAGGCAGCCCCGTCCCGGTCAACACATTGTACCAGTTATCGGATGGGACACATGCCTGTCCAAGTTCCTCTGACACTGAAGGAGGAGCATCAGGATGTCAGCTAAAGAAAGGCTGAAAGCAACTTCAACGTGGATGACACCAGGGTCACTGTTCGGGAGGCGACTAAGGGGGGTAACACGATCCTCTGAGCTGAGGGTGGTGGCACGATCGGGTGGCTCAGGGTGCAGAGACACTGATGAGAAATCGACCCTCAGATGTTACGTCACTGTGTGTTCGGAACCAGGTTAGAACACGGGACGGTCAGTGTCCGGGGCGTTCCTGAGAGCAAGTCCCCAACGTGGGATGCCACTGTCCCCGCATCCTTCTCAAGGGCGAAGCACCCGCGGGGAACGGAGTACAGTCCTCTGCGGTCACGAGGAGCAGGACTGGGGGTGCTGTGTAGAAGATGGCTGTGCATTAAGTAACTGGAAGGGAGAAGAATTACGGGACAAAGGGCCACAACCACAGCTTTAAATGCCCAGCGAGAGCCGCAGGGAGCGAGCACCGGGAGGGACAAGGGGGAAAAGGAGCACGCTCAGCCCTTCGAAGGCGCAGATGTCCAGTGAGCTTTGTGCTCTGGACCAACCGAGCGGTCGGGGTGGGTCGGATGGATGATTCGTGGGGAAGGCCTGAGCTCTCTAGTTGTAGAATGTCTGAAGCTGGGTGGTGGTCAGCCCAGGATTCTGGGGGCAGGATGCCCACGTCACACTTGAGGGGGGACGAGCAGGTGGGTCCCAGACACCTGCCCTCAGGCCACCTCGCCCACAAAATGAGAGGCGGAGCTTTCGCTGTGGTTAACCCACTGCATTTCAATGAGCGTCTGTCCTCCAGATAGGCCTTTTGGTAGCAGAAATGCCTGGATTGCTACACCAGGGTGGTCTGCAGCCTTGGTAATTTGCTTTTTAAGTGTCATAAGGTCGAAAAACTTCCTACTTGATGAAATCCACAAATCAAGTAAGTACGAGAATAACTGACTGCAGAGGTTGTTTTTCTACACTAAGTGCTATTGGTTCTATGATTATTTCCCAAAATGAACCCAACAACATCCATCTGCCATTACTAAACAGTAAGTGTGGCTATGAGACTTGTATTAAACCAAGAGGAATAACCCCCCAGCTGGACACATGCCCTGCCGTTATTCTGCACACCCACGCATGTTGGGAAGACATTCACGAACCAAGTGGTGCCCGAGTCCCACACATGCCTAGGACTCAGCAAATTCATTTCCCGGCTAATAAAAATGCCGCCAAGTGGCAATAATAGATTGGGCGCTGGACAGTAGGTGTAGCTGATGCTGGGTTTCCAGAGAGGATTTTGTTCACGAGAATATCCTAGTGTTACTGCGGACAGGCTTTGTAACTGTAAAAGCTTCGACATTGCTGCCATGCTCTAGGAGTGGGCATTTCACACAAGGAAATATACGATCGTATGCAAATGCATAAACCCTCCAAACCCGGTGATCGTCAATCCCCCAGCCTCTGTGCGCCCCCATCCACCCCCTCACTGCGCTTGCCTGTGGGTTTCATTTGCCCCGCACTACCCCTAACTTCCACTTCCTTCCATAGTCACCGTCTCCCGAACTTTTATGAGCTGGTGGTCTTAAGAGGTGGCAGGCTGTTTTTTATTTTTTATTTTAATTTTTTAAATATATTTTATTGATGTTTTTGATTTTTTTACAGAGAGGAAGGGAGAGGGAGAGAGAGTTAGAAACATCCATGAGAGAAACATCGATCAGCTGCCTCCTGCACACCCCCTACTGGGGATGTGCCTGCAACCAAGGTACATGCCCTTGACCGGAATCGAACCCGGGACCCTGGAGTCCGCAGGCCGACGCTCTATCCACTGAGCCAAACCAGCTAGGGCGGTAGGTTCTTTTCTAAATGCTCTCAACTAGAAATATAAAAGGCATCACAGAAAGGTCACATTCACTTTCTGTTATCATAGTTGTCTTTAAAATGGCCCTAATTTCTATAATAAGAAAAAAAATAGAGAATTGTGGAATCAATAGACCATCATGGTCTTCTCTAACTGGGCTTTATGGTTAAACACTTGTCACAGTGAGTAGGAAGTTAATGGCAGTTCATTTGCTTGTTTCTACACATGCTTTAGAGCGTGTGTGTAATGTTTGTGCACGTGAACTTAGGTGTGTACATCCGTGTGTGAGTGTGTGCATGTGTGTTCATTGATGTGTGTACTGAGCAGCGTATAACCCAACCATCACATGACCCAACCACCTCAGTGGTCGTAAAAGCAGAAGACAGCGACCTCCCCACGCAGATGTTCAATCTCTCCTGCGAACACCATATTCCCAGCCCGCGAGAGCGAGAGCAGAGTGAGCCGATCATGTACCACATGAAAGCCTCTTCGATTAGGGAGAGACACTGCGTGAAGGCGCACCGGCGCAGCGGCACAAACACGCTACGTCACGTCGGCCGCGCCACGCAGCGGCTACTTACAGGCAAAGCGCAGCGGCGCCTCTCTGCTGACCACGGTCCCGAAGGCGTTGGTGGCCACGCACTGGTAGGTCCCCGCGTCGCGGGTTCTGTTGGGGCTATTGATCAACAAGCTGCCTTCAACCACACTGTAGCGGAAATCCATGCCCGTGTCAACATCCGTCCCATTGAGCTTCCACCTGCGGAGGAAGAATGCCAGGAGATAAAGCCTGAAGCAGCCATCGGTACCGCCGAACCGTGCAAAAGGCCTAACCATCGGAGCGGCAGGCACCATCCCATGGCTTTCTTGAACTGGGAAAGAGTGCGGAAGCTGCCCCCAGCAGCAGTGACCGATGTCTGCAGGGACAGCGTGTCCGTTACAGACACCATGGCGGTTGCATGGTGGCACCTGCTTTAACTACTGGTGACGCCCCGGAGGGTTCCCTGCAGGTCTGCTTTTTTGCTTATTAATTAAACTCAGAGCATCTGCACAAGTTTCTCCAAATAGGGGTCCTCTGTGCACCCCTCTCTGGGTTGTAGTTATTCTTTAAAACGTATCTATTGATTTCAGAGAGGAAGGGAGAGGGAGAGAGAGAGACAAACATCAATGATGAGAATCATTGATCGGCTGCCTCCTGACACCCCTCACTGGGGATCGAGCCTGCAACCCGGGCATGTGCCCTGACCGGGAATCCAACCGTGACCTCCTGGTTCATAGGTTGACCCTCAACCACTGAGCCACGCCGGCCGGGCTGCCATTCTTCTTTAACTGGGTCTCTGCAGACGGCAGAAGGCACCCCTGACAGGTAGATTGCCGAGGATTTGATGAAATTGCAGCAGCGTGGCTTCGATGTGGTCCTTAATATGGCTGAAATGGCCGACTGCGAAGCTGAGGGGCCGCAGAGCTGTCTGAGGGACCAATCTGGCCTTGAGCACGGCCGGCCGGGACGATGCCCTTGGCCACTGGTCCTCAGACATCGTGAGCCGCCCAGCAGGCTCAGGTCAGGCCCCTGGGTGATAGAGGCAGCGAGGGCTTTGTTCTTCTGTGTGTATACGTGCATCATCTGAGCATCTGACTGTTGTGTTGGGGTCAAGGAATGACTTGTAGTGGGACTCACACATTTAAACTGCACGTCTTTCATAGCAAGATCTCCCCTTTTGTTTGTTTTTGTTAATAGCCAGTAACATTCCAAAGAAAGCTTATCTTAGCCAGTAAGTCATCTGAATACTTAGAATCTTATGAGCTGGTACAATTTTTTTTTTTTTAAATCCTCACCTCAGGATATTTTTCCATTGATTTTTAGAAGGAGTGGAAGAGAGGGCAAGACAGAGAGAAACATCGATGTGAGAGGTCCCGGGCCTGAAAGGAGCTTGCAACCGAGTTTCTGTACAAGTTTCTCCAAGGTACAGGCCCATCCGGGTCCCTTGGGCTCGCAGGCGGATGCTCTTTCCCCTGAGCCAAACCAGCCAGGCTGAGCGGATACAATTTAGTAACTATCTCCTCCTTCCCTCCTCCTCCCTCCCAGATCGTATACATTGTATCAGGTAATGACCAGAGTGTCGCTGGAGCTGACACGTCAATGATCTCAGGGGCAGTCACATAGGAAACTAAAACTGCGACCCAGAGCCGACGAAACTGGGGAGTCGGAGAACGGGGGCTCCCTTTGCGGGGTCCCGGGCGGGAGCGCATCATGTGAACGGATGTAAGGGAGACCATGCAGGCCAGTCCGGTGCAGGGTTTTGGATATTGGGTATCAACAAAAGCAGATGTTTAGAGAATGGCCCGTTCTGTTGAGATCTCACACTTCAAGGTCATCTTAAAGGACACCTCTTCCCAAAACAGTCTTCCTCACTCTTCCGTGTCAAAATTATTCAACCTTCCCCCCCGCCCCCCCCCCCCCCCCGCCTCCTCCGGGAGGCTCCGCCCCTAGGAATTCCCCTTCCCTGTGGACTGTTCGCCTAGATGGCCCCTGTAACCTCCCTGGCAGCCTCCGTGGGCTCCATACATGCGTGTGGGTTCCAGTAAAGAGTCTTCTTCTTTCTTGGGCGTTTTGCTTTGCTCACGCGCAGTGTAGGGAGCGTGGAGCCCGTGGTGCACGTCTGTTAGCACCTATGTCTTCTTAAAAATGGAAAATGTCAGAAGCCTGAGGGGTGGGGCTGGTGGGCCGGAAGCAGGAGAAGGGACATGGCTCTGTGTGTCTTTGCTGGTAAGAAGATGGGTATTAGGTCCCGACCCGGCGTGTCGCCCGGCAGTAATTCTCTCCGTGTCCTGACACCGACAGGAAAGTAATAAGCAATAAAAAGAGAACAGCCGGGTTCTATTTCCCAGGTCTAGATGCACATGAATCTCGGGCGCTGGCTGCCTGCCTGGGACTTTTTTTTTGAGTCAACGGATCACGTCTCAGCCATAACTCTCACTTCAAATGATAGTTGAGCAATTTAATCTGACAAATCTAAGAACTCAAAGAGGAAATTGCAAACTAATGTGAGCTGCAAGCTGAGAGCGGGATTCAGGAATGAGGACATGTTGAGTCTTTTAGGCGAGTGGCTTTGGGGACAGGGAGTACCTCCCTCGGTGGGTCCCCACCCGTCACCTCAACCAGAATGCTCTGCAGGGAGTCCCTAACCTCCTCTGCGTCCTCGCTGATGCACAACGGGCAGAGGGACGGGGAGGGGATTCTTGCTCTGAGATGCGGGGGGTTTCCAGGAGAAAGCACTGCGGCCGGGTTCTCACCGCGGTGACTTGGATGGGGACTTGCAAATTCGCAATTTGTTTTCACCGTTCGAGGACTCTCAAGTGCTGGTGAAGTACAGAGGGTGCCTGTCAGAAACAAGGAGACTCCCAAGGGCCAGGACACGTCGGGGAGTCTCAGAGCTGACTTCTGAACCCCAGGGGATGAAGACGCAACTCCGGGGAGACCGAGGCTGTGCAGGCGCCCCGGCCTGGCCTGCGTGGGGATGCTCGAAGGTGCACAGAGCGGGCCTGGCTGGGAAGCTCTCCGGAGTGGGAGTGGGAGGGGGTGGGGGCGGTTTGCTGCTGCAAAACCCTCTTCCTTTGTTCATTGTTTCAGCTCAGCAGGGAAGAGGGGGCAGGCCTCTCTGACTTGGAATCTGTGTTCCGCACGCTGAGTTGAGTACAAACCTCGCAGCCAAAGCACGCCAACCACGCCTGTGACCCTGGCTTCTGTCCAGAGAGGGGATCTGTTGCCTGCTGAAAGGAGCGCCCCCAGGTCCTTGGGGGACATTCCTGTAAGGGACAAGTCCACACTTCTTAACGTTTTCTGGGTCTGGGTCCATCTCTTCAGACTGGAGGGGCAGGGAACATGGAAAGGCAGTCTCAGTCCGGGGAGTGAGCGGCAGGACGCGAGGTCAGGGGGTGTCCGAGGCTCACCCCGCATTTCTCCTGCTGCTGCTTCACCCCCGCGCCAGCCTGAACACCCACAATGTGCAGCCGGGAAGGTGTCTGAAACCACCTCATCGGTCCACGCTTCCTTGCTCTGTTCTTCAACCAGAGGAAGGGGCTTGTCACGCCAGGGACCAATCCGCTTCTCCGTGACAGAGAAATTGTCAAAGGTGCAGGGGAAAGCAAGGTCCCAACAACTGCCAGGGCCTCTGATGCAAACTTTTCTTCCCCCGAGTCCTCTGCCATCTACAAACATCACAGGCAACCTGGCCTCTTGCATGTATTTTTAACAACATGAAGCATTTTCACGTGTTTGATTTAGCCTCCAAGTCAACCTGTCAGAGGGACAATCACTCCACAGCCTGTGCGCCCAGGACGCTGCCGGGCTCACACCTGCTGTCCTACCATCATCCACAGTGGCCTTCCCCTGACCAAGCGTCCCGGTTGGAGGGTAATTTATACGTTCACCCCGAGGGCACCGTCCATCAGGGGGGTGTTTTTTTTTTTTCTTTCCTTTCTGGAATGCACTTCCTTTCCTTACCCAGGAGGGTAAGGACCACGCGCCCTCCAGGCTCGGTGCAACACTACCTTTCTCGGTGAAAAGCACGCTCACGCCCTCGTCTCCACCCTGAAGTGACCTTTTCCTCTGGATGGCCTAGACCTTGGCACCCGTTCCCCTCACTGCATAGCTGTCGGCATGGACGCACGTTGTGCAGCAGAACTGGGCAAGTTGCTACTTTGTTGCTACTTTGTTGCCACTTTGTTGCCACTTTGTTTCTCCCCCAACTGTGACCTTTGGGTGACGTGACTTGTGTAACATTGTGTCTCGAGAAAGAAGGGCACGCTGCCCGACCATGGCAAGCCTAGCGTGGCCCCGGCGCATCGCGGCTGATCAACGTGGTGGCTCAAACACCTGGGCGACGCTCCTCAGAGCCCTGACAGACACCCCAGCGCACCGCCAAGCTGCCCTGCAATCCCTGAGCCAACTCCACGTGCCCCGGATTCTCGGTTTGAAAACACAGGGTAGTTTGATGAAGGACGATCTGTGTGATGGATGAAGCAACGGGCAAAGAAATGGCATAATTTCCACTACGCTCACTGCTCCACCCTGGAACTTGGGTGAATGCCCTTTGCCCTCTGCCCGCCTGCAAATGCCCATCTCAGTTCAGATCCCACGTCAGTGAGTCCTTGCTGATGATGCCAATCTCCTCCTCCCTGCATCTGGGGCGTTCGTGACATATCCTTTGGGTTTTTACACGCGATGGTAGGTTGATTTTCAGCCTCAAGTTTTCATCATTCAAGTTAAATAGACGCAAAAGAATACTCACAGGATATCTGCAAGAAAGAATCGCAAGACAGTGAAGACCTGGGTCGGAGGAGAGGAATATTCTTACTTTCGAAGTCTGCTATTCCTTGTTGATTCTAACCCCTCCCCTCCCAGGGGGGAATTACAATTTAGTTTCGGTTTCCTGACGACTTGTCAGGTGCGTTAGTGTCTGCTCCCTCCGAGCTGCTTTGAACTTTGTAAATACAGACCCACCGTCCGCGTCCTTCCGTGATGGGCCGCTTACTCACAGCCGTGTCCCGTGAGCCCACGTGCAGCAGCTGTAACTCGTTCATCGCCGCCCTGGGGTCAGGGCGTCCGGGATACGAACACCCCAGGTTACGTGTATTTATCTTACTTACATGATCTATCCTGCAATAAATGCCGTCTTCGAAATGTCTGCCAGGCTGGTGGGTTGGGAGAGTGTGAGGTTTTAGTTTGACTTTGTCTATGTCCGCTCACAAATGCCTCGACCATCTTTTTATACATTGAAGGGATCACGGGGTCTTCCTCGTCTTACCCACTCAAATGTCTTCCGGAAATGTTCCACTGTTCCTCGTTTTTCACTTTGGATTTGTGGGAATACTTTAAACTCCGGATAGTAATCCTGTGCCAATGGCAGTGTTAAACATCTCTTCTCCCCATGAGGAGAGCTTGTGACTTTTACTCATCCCGTTCAATTCTGTCAAACGCAAGTTCTTCACGTTAATGAAGGCAAATGTTCTCTGTCATAGTCGAGAAATCTCTTCTTCCCTCCAGAGTCAGAGGTGTGTTTGTCTATTTCCTGTTAAATGTGCTCTGAATTTTTCATGCGGGTCTTCTAATCACCCGGAATTGATCTGTGTGTACGCTGTGAGGTAGGGGTCTGACTGGGCTTCATGTTTTAACCACATGATAACCCATCATCCAGGAGATCTCCTTCCAATTCATTTCTACTGCTGTCATGACTTTTTTCTTTTTTGTCTTTGCAAGACAGTATTGTTTTTATTACCCTTCTTGTTCAGGGCGATGATGTTTATGTAGGGATATCAACCTGGACCACTCGGTTTTCTTAGCCCTTTACCTGGTAGCTGGGATCATTTTTATTCTGCTTAAAGCGCATTTTTTTTAGAATTCTATTCAGAGAGGGTCTGCGGGAGTCAAACTTCGGTGTCTGCTTTAAAACTCATTTATTTTGTTCTCCTTTAACCAAAGTATTTCTGCTCGGGAGAAAGCTGACGGTTCATTCGTCTCCGCATCGAAGGGCGGTTTTCCACCTTGCTTCTCGCCGACGCGGACAGCCCACGGCTGCTCTGCCGCCGGTCTCGTTGAAGGCTGTCCGTGGTACAGCCTCGGCTGTTTCTATGGTCGGGTCCTCGGCTCGGACAATTCTAGATGAGGCTTTATTTCCATTTGTCCTGCTTGCAATTCCCATCACCGGGCTTCCGAAATCTGCGGCTTGGGGGTTTTTAGGTAACGTGGGAAAATTCTTAGCCTTCTCTTGAAATACCGTGTCTTCCCCAGGCTCCCTCGCCTTGACTGGCAGAACTCCGATTAGAAACGTGTGAACATTTTCTCCCAATCAGTCTCTCCTCCTTCCTGCCCCCTCCCCCGCCACGTTTTGCTTCTCTTTCTCCCTTTCGATCATTTCTTCAGATGACGCCTCCTTTCTGCTGTCTCCTCTCCTATGAGAGCCACTCAGCACCACGGCACCCACGAGAACCGGGAGGTTCCTTCTGCTGGCAGCCCCGCTCAGGAGGGAAGCCAGCTTAGCTCTGGTTACACCTCCTGTCAGGACGCGGGCCCGGGACTGGCGTATTCCGGGAGGCCTTCACATGGGAGCCCCTCCTCGTGGCGGAGCTGAGGCTCTGTCCGGTGACCCCCGACCCCTGCGGGGCTGCCCGGTCCAAGATCCAGCTCACACGGTTCCTCCAGGTGTACGCATTTAGTGTCCCGCTTCCTGCTCCGGGTTCCAGTCCCATTTCCTGCACCAGCTCTGAGTATTTCTGAGGTCCCTGCCAGTTTATGGGTGCATTGTAATAAGTTGTTGTAGTTTATAAAGGACATTACAGCGCGGCCGGCGTGGCTCAGTGGTTGAGCGTCGACCTATGAACCAGGAGGTCACGGTTCGGTTCCCGGTCAGGGCACAGGCCCGGGCTGCGGGCTCCATCCCCAGTGGGAGGCAACTGATGGGTGGTTCTCTCTCCTCATCGATGTTTCCATCTCTCTCTCCCTCTCCCTTCCTCTCTGAAATGAAAAGAAAGAAAAGATATTGCGAAGAAGTGGACGGCTTTTCACCAGGACACGCACTCCCCGGCCCTCCCTGGGGCGGGAGGTGGGCCTGGATGTCTCGGATCACAGAGCCTCTCCCTGGCATCTCAGGACAGCCCGGACGCCGGCCTGGGGGCTCCGTGTCCTCAGAACCCGTGGCACCTGTCCATCTTAGCCCCAGAAAGCGCCGGCGCAGACACACACCTGATGCGAGGCCGCGGGTTCCCTCTCACTTGACAGGTGAGCTTCACTTTCTTCTCCTCGGAGCCCACAGGGAACATGACGGGGCTGGGCTCCTGCACGAACACGGGGCCGTGCGGCGTGGGGTCGCCTGGAACGAGAAGAGAAAGGGTCCGAGGGTGAAGAACATCGCCCGGGAGGCAGGGAGCCAGCAGGAACAACCACCCAACGCAGACAAGGGGACGCACGGGCAGAAGCTGCGGTCGTGCGGGACACGCTCGGTTTCAGCCTCGGACGACACGGCCCCTGAGGACCAGCGCGCGTGGTCTGTCCTGGAGGCCTCCCGGGGGTGCAGACGCCCCCGTTTCCCAGGGAGAATGCGCTCATCGGAGCAGCTTCCAGGCACAGAAGCAGCATGACGGTGTCACACTCTCTCAGCAGCAGGAAACGCCCTGTTCTCATGACACATACAAACCTTTCTCACAATCGGCTGTCCTGCCTGTGCCGGACCCAGCCCGGGGGTGCGGTGTCTCCGGTGTTGGCGCCGTGGGGCCCAGCACAGTCAGCAACACCCACCTGGTCGATCACTGGGCCAGCCACATGTGACTACGGAGCAATATGTGCGTTTCTTTTCCTCCTTTTTTAAAAAAATATATTTTTATTGATGTCCGAGAGGAAGGGAGAAGGAGAGAGAGATAGAAACATCCACGATGAGAGAGAATCACTGATCAGCTGCCTCTTGCACGCCCCACACTGGGGATCGAGCCCACAACCCGGGCCTGTGCTCTGACTGGGAATCGAACCGTGACCTCCTGGTTCATAGGCAGACGTTCAACCGCTGAGCCACGCCGGCCAGGCACCATGTACGCGTTTCTCATTGCTTCCTCTCAAACCCGGCCGCGCAGGGCGTACTTGTCATGGATAGCAGCTGAGACCGGAACAATCCGCCCAGGGCACTCGGGCCCGAGTGTGGGAGGCGTGTGCTTCTCCCCGGGCGGGGGGAGCCCATCACAAAGACGGGCCCTAACGCACCTCACCACCTTCGCCCAGAAAGCGAGGCCGCTCTTCAAAATCTAGTTCAAGTTTTCCCTGCAAGGCTTTCCCACACCTTCCCCTGCTTCCTTTAATCACATGACTCCTACGTTACATGCCCCTGCAGACACGTCCTTTTTAGTCCATTTCTAACTACTTTTTCCTTCCTTGGACTGTCAGCTCCTTGGGAGCATGGCCGTCTCTTGCCCACTTTTCTGTGTCCTGTGCTTCCAAGTACAGCAGCTTATGCATAGAAGACGGTCCACAAGGGTTTGTTCTCTTTGAGGGCACCCTTCCCACGTTTTAACGCGCTCGGTTGGCGGGCTCAGGCGCTGCCTGAGGAATGTCCAGGTAGAAGGGCCCGTGGCTACGATGCAAAGCGACACTGAGTATCCCGCCCCCCCGGAGCTGACCACCCACGTGTCTCTCAAATGTGATGGTGGTGAAGGCAGTGACCTGCACCTGCCATCCTGGTACCTCCTAAGCAGCCTTCTGTGGACGGCTGGGTGGTCGGAGGAGACGGGGCTCATGCAGGTGAGTCGGGAGCGGAGGCAGGAGGGGGGCCGGAAAGGCTGAAGTGACATGGAGGGAGGCAGTTTCTGTCCAGGCTTTTCACCCAGGCTTTCACCCATCCACACGCTGAGATGGGGACAGGAGACAACATAAGGAGACGAGATGGCCACGGGCCGTTCTGTTTCATTACAGAGGCACCGGGACAGCCAAGGACCTTGTGAGAACCAGGATGTGGCCGCAGGAAAACCTGACACTCGATGCCTGGGCTCAACGGCTCACCCAAGACCCACGCAGACTTCCCGTCTCCCTACAGCCCGATGGTCTCCTCTCCAAAATGACAAGATTCATGGTGGCTCCGCACAGCTAGGAACGGGAAAGCGGGCAGGCTGGCGTGGCTCAGTGGAGGAGCGCGGACCTGTGAACGCTCACGGTTTGGTTTCCGGTCAGGGCACAGGCCTGGGTTGCACGCTTGATCCCCAGGAGGGGGCGTGCAGGAGGCAGCCCATCCATGAACCTCTCTCATCACCGGTGGTTCTATTTCTCTTTCCCTCTCCCTTCCTCTCTGACATCAATAAAAATGTATTAAACAAACAAATAAACACCCCCCTCCCCCCCAAGAACAGAAAGGGGCCCTGAGTATTTTCCCATAAATCCGCACGCACAGGAAACCTACATTCAAAGACGGCGGGATTATATCACCACCACCATCCTCTCTCCTCAGGCCACGGAGTAACCGAGAAACAAAATTAAGAGCGAGGAAGGAAAGTACACAAATAGGCACTTTCCTTCTCCTTCTCCTTCTCCTTCTCCTTCTCCTTCTCCTTCGGTTTCTGTTTTAACATTCACGATTTAAAGCCAGGCGCTTAAAAATCCAGAAAGTGACATTTCAGATTTTCAACAATTGCACAGATGTTTTCAAAACAAATTTAGATCCTGGGTCAAGGTTAGCTCAACTCAACCGTGAAGAATTCTGGGAGTTTCTGGCACATTTAGTTACATAACAAGGCGATACCCTTCCAGATCACTGTCACAGCGGTGCATTGGGGGACTTTGCTCTAAGCGAGGGCTGTTTCCATTGTCGCTCCCATTCCAAAACCGTGTGTGTGTGTGTGTGTGTGTGTGTGTGTGTAATATCAATCCCCTCCAGTCATTGGTGTGCCCCGATTTGCATTTCACAGAGAAATAAACAGCCCATTACAAGCCGTTCCACACACGAGCAGCGCATCATAGCGCATCATAGGCTGTGGCCCAACAGCTGCACCGCTTCTAGCCGTGTCCCCGCCCCATCTACACGACAAAGAGGCGGTTTCTCCTGTGTATTCTGTCACAAGAACCGATAATCACGATGCTCTCCACTGGCTATAAATAACGCCTCCGTCCACCTAACGTTCTTATTAACCAAGAGCACGGCCTGCTCGAGAGCAGTGAGTTTCAGGCCTCAGCCCAGGAAACCCACAGCCTGGCACGCGTGAGCCCCAGGTATGACAGGTGAAAGGGGAGATTTTAGCAAGGTGAGCTCCCGGGTGTTGAAAACCGATATCCTCACGGTAACATGTTTAGGCCAGGACACCAATATTTATGAGAGGAATAAAAAAAGAGTGAGAGAGGGACATTCCTGGAAGAAACCAGGGAGGGAGGTATCGCTAAGCTGCTTCTGTCTTGAAGGTCCATGAAGACTTTGCATACGGCTTGGCTGGCGTGGCTCAGTGGTTGAGTGTCAACCTATGACCAGGAGGTTCAATTCCTGGTCAGGGCACATGCCTAGGTTGTGGGCTCCGTGCCCAGGAGGCGGTGTGCCAGAAGCAGATGATCAGTAATTCTCTCTCCTCATTGATGTTCCCTTCCTCTCTGAAGTAACTAAAAACATTAAAAAAAAAAAAAGACAGTTTCAAAGCCTGGACGGTAACGTGCCCCCTTCCTTTATCACAGTCCTTTGTTCCATGTGACCCGAGGAGTGGCCATGGTTTACAGCCCGGAACAACAGAGGGAACCTCGGGTGGTGGCGCCCTCATTCAGGGACGCGGGCCTTGGCCACGCGGTCAGGTCCCCGGCCAGCGCAGAGCCAGGCCTGGGTGCCAGGGGGACAGTCAGCAGAAGGGGCATGAGGAGAGGGAGCCAGAGGGTCGGGGGGCTTGGGGAAACCCGGGGATGCGAAGGCAGCTCCTTTTTATTTCATTTGATTAATTATGATAATAATTAACTGTATTATTACTTAAACAATACAGTTGTATTGATTTCAGAGGAGAAGGGAGAGGGAGAGAGAGAGACATCCATGAGGAGAGAGAATCATGGATCGGCTGCCTCCTGCACGCCCCACACTGGGGTTGGAGCCCACAACCTGGGCTTGTGCCCTGACCGGGAATCAAACCGTGACCTCCTGGCTCCTAGGTCAACGCTCAGCCACTGAGCCACACAGCCGGGCCCAGCCCCTCTTTGGTGTGCATCTGTGAGCAGCCTCCCCCTCCCCTCCCCCTCCCCTCCCTCACCCTCCCTCTCCCCCTCCCCCTCCCCCCGGGCGGCTGAGATGGGAGGAAGGGTGGAAAGGGGTGAGCAGGTCAGACAGCAGGTGATGTCCGCAGGAAGAGGCCACAGAAGGCGGCGCAGTAAAATGCCTAAAAGGAATGCCTCCAAGTGTGGTCTGGGGTGCCCTGCATGCCGAGGGGCCTGGCACCCCAAAGCGCTCGGCCGCGCTGTGTCTCCTCTGCATCGTAGAGCCCATGACGAATCGGGAGAGAGGATGCTCTGTGCGCCTCTCATCCTGCGAACCCGCTGCCGTGGAGATGCAGAGCAAGGCCAGGCGCCAGGGACCAGGAAGGGCCGCCCTCTGCCGTCCTGGGCGTCTCTCCTCTCACCGCTCACATCCACGGGGAAGCCGGGGGGGGGGGGGGGGGGCGGAGGGGCGGGACAGAATCTTTTTATTTATTTTACTTTTTAATCTTTGTTGTTGAAAGTAGTACCGATGTCCCCCTTTTTCCTCACTGACCTCTCCCAGCCTGGCCCACTCCCCAGCCCAGGCCTTCACCCCCTCTTGCCTGCGTCCCTGGGTTATGCATCTGTGCACACAAGTCCTTTCCTCAGGCTCTGCCCACCCTCCCGCCCTCCCCCGCCTTCCCTCCGAGGTTCATCAGCATGTTGTGCCTTAGATTCCCCATGAGTGAGGTCACGCGGTGCTTGTCTTTCTCTGAAGGCGCTCGTTCCCCCCAGCTCGAGCTCGATCCTGGGAGAGGTCTCCATTCTGCCACCGGGCTCCAGAAAGGGCGCAAGGCCTGGGTGCCTGCTGCGCGCTGTCTCCCAGCCTCCTAATGAGCATGGAAACGAGTTTTGGGGGAAAACTGTAAGGTCAGCAGCATCGCAGTGAAGCCCAACGCCTCACAAAGAATTTGGGAAATGTGGCAGACACAAGTGAAGGGCAGTGCCACGGATGTCCCGAGTGTGAGGACTCCTCGGAAATCGGGTCACCGAGGGCAGAGAGACCGTGGACAGCTGTCACACCGTCGCTGCAAATGTGACTGAGCGGCGCCGGACAAAATGACAGGCTTGGTCGCCCCGGGCCCACGCGGTGCCTCGGGAAACCAGCCAGCACCCGCATCTCTAGCGATTCCACTTGGTTCCGCCCGGGGGTGCCGGGGAGCCCCGTGGTCCGAGGACACGGATGAGCTGCTCCCAGAAGGAGATGCCTCTGTGCCTGGTCCTTGCTCCGCCCCTTCCTTTTCCTCGAAGGAGCATCTTCAACAAGACCCAGCGAGGCCGCCCACAGAGGGTGCACGTGCAGAGGCGGGAGGTGGATGGGCATCCCAGCAAGGGGGGACGCTTGGCTGCCTCTGCCTTTGTCCTCTGCTGACAAAATGATGCCGCTGCCATCAGGCGGTGTCCCCAGGACAGAGCTAGGGGAGTCCGCCAGATCTCAGACCCCAGGGAGGTGGGGAGGAGGATGTGGGGAGGAGGGGGGGAGGTGAGGAGGAGAGAGAGGAGGGAGGGGCAGGTGGGGCGGAGGAAGGAGGACGTGGGCGGAGGGGAGGGGCGGTGGGGAGGAGGGAGGAGGAGAGGGGAGGTGGGGAGGAGGGAGGGAGAGGAGGGAAGGGGAGGTGGGGAGGAGGGAGGGGCAGGTGGGGAGGAGGGAAGGGGAGGTGGGAAGAAGGAAGGGAGGAGGGCGGGGGAGGTGAGGAGGAGAGAGAGGAGGGAGTGGGAGGAGAGAGAGGAGGAAGGGAGAGGAGGGAGAGGAGGGGAGGAGGGAAGGGCAGGTGGGGAGGAGGGAGGAGGAAGTAGGAGGAGGGGAGGGGAGGTGGGGAGGAGGAAGGGAGAGGAGGGAGGGAGGGGGGAGGAAGTGAGGAGGAGGGAGAGAAGGGAGGGAGGGGGAGGAGGAGGGAGAGGAGGGAGGGAGGGGGGAGGAGGTGAGGAGGAGGGAGAGGAGGGAGGGAGGGGGGAGGAGGAGGGAGAGGAGGGAGGGAGGGGGGAGGAGGTGAGGAGGAGGGAGAGGAGGGAGGGAGGGGGGAGGAGGGAGGAGCATTTTGCGCTGCTTCCCTGCAGGGTTGGGGGCTGTGGGGAAGGACAGCCGAGTGAACTGTCTCCACAGCTCACTCCGACCCTCACCTCCAACCCCAACCGTCCCAGCGACAGAGGAGTCATTACGCCTTTAAAAATAAGTAGGTGGAGGATTCTGACACCAAGCCCCAGTGGGGAAAAGGACAATGAATTTTCAACAAATGCAAATATGTTGCAGCTCGTGTGGAGGCAAAACCTGACCTGCACTGATGTGGGGCTGTGTCTGGCCTCCGTGTGAATACGCACCCTTTTTTTCCTTTTTTCTGCTGCAGAACATAAGCGTGTTTGATGGGGAGCGCTGCCCCATTTTCTGCCGGGGACGGCCGATAACACTGGGCTGCTGTGTGGACCGCCTTTCTTGTCCGAAGTTCACCTCTCGGGGACCCTGAGCGAGTTGCTAAATCTGTGAAATGGGGCCCACGGTGGCCACGGGGTTCCCTGTGTGTGGGAAATGCCTTCACGCCAGGACAGTGCTGAGAATGGGGCCGGGGGCCCCGCGTCCTAACAGGGAGGGGACACGGGGTGTCTGCAAACTCCCTCCTTGGAGATTGGGGCGGGGGGTCTGGGGAGAGGGAAGAGCACGAACCCGGGTTACCCTACTCTTTCTTACCTGGCAGGAAGACACGCCTGCCCCTCGGTGTCCGCATACACATTTTCCGACTAGAAATACCCAGGCACCGAATCCTGGCCTCCCGGGAAGGAATACGGTAGGCGGCACCTCTACCTCCCCTTAGATCTGTCCCCTGAGATCCGCGCCTGCTGGTTCGGTAAACGCTCCGGTGTGAGCCCCCACAGCCGGCTTTCATCTCCCGAGGTCTCCGGCCACTGATGCGACACTCTGGATCCAAGGTCACCTTCAGGCCCAGCGGGGAAGGAGGTGGCGAGGCCGCCTCTGAGGCGGATAGAGGAAAGAGATGCCTCTGATGGGCAGCCGCCCTTTGATGTCAAGGCGTTTCCACCTCAATGACATCGAAGCAAGCAGAGTGCGATGTGGGACAAGACGGGGCCGGTCTCTATTCCGGGCCGCGATGAAAGGTCCCCTCCGACCAAATGGCCTTCCTTCTGCTCCCCCTCCGGGCCTCTGCAGGGATCGGGCCAGCGGCCTCCCGTTACGTGTGACAAACACCTGGACTGAAGGCATCCCCGAAGCGGACGACGACTTTGAAGGCCCGGTTTCCAAGAGCTTCCTGGGGAAATTGTCACATCTCTTGGACTGAAGGACCCACAGGTGAATCCAGTTCCGGCTCCCGCTGGCCTCCCACCCGGCCGCTGTGTCCATCCAAGCTCACCTCGCCCGCCGGTCACGCTCAGCCTGGGCTCCGAGGCTGGGGGTCAAGCGCATTTCCCGCTGTGAGTGAACGGAGGAGGGGCTGGCCCGGGAGAGAGCCACCTCCCCGGGCAGTGTCCGGGCCCCTTTGCAGGACAAAGGCAGCTTTCTGAGTCTTTTCTTTGCAAAAAAAAAAACAAAAAAAACAGTCCCTTGCAAAGCATTTGTCTTTTTGTCTTTGCAACAAACTTCATGAAGTTATGCATCAGAGGTAGAAATGGCCTCAATTAGATAAAAGAAATGAAGCATTTAATTAATCGGCGACAACCCCACAGGTGGCCAGGAAAGGAGAACGGTTCTCTGAAATGAGTTACAGACGGACCACCGGGCTGGGCGCTTTCTCCGCGTTGAAAAAAGCGCACGCCATCGACGCCTTTTAACCTCCGTCTTTCCTCCCGCCACGGAGCCAGGAATTCATTCCGTGATCAGAGCCGGAAAGGACCGCGTTACCAGGGCACAGCTTTCAGGACAAGGCAACGCGGCCCTCACGGAAACCAGAAGTCCCGGGCGCGGCCGCCACTCCTGAACACGACGACAGCCAGACCAAAGGGCCACAAGGGACGTCCTCCCGCCCGCCCGCGCGTCCTGGCGGCTGTCCCGCGGCTGCCTGCGTCTGGCCAGGGGCGCGATCCGTACACGGCTTTACCCTGACCCCATCCCAGAGGGACGCCAGGAAATGCGCCATTGTTTGAAGTTTCGTGCGGCCTGGGTGACTGGTAACGCAGGTCACAAAACAAAAATGGCACTCACCCTTTGCCCACCTAGAAACCCGCATCCCTCGGATTTACGACGTGTGGTTGTGGCGCGGGGACATGCGAGGCCTCTCTCCTGGGCAGCGTGCGTGAGCCTGTGGCTGTGATGACCCGTGGGCCCAGGCCACGGCTTATGACTCCTCTGTGACCCCCAGGTCAACACAGGTCATCAACCAACGACCCCCAGGGAGACACGCCTTGGACTTGCAATCACCATGAATCACTCGTAACCTTCTCCGTAGGTCGAGTTGTGCCTGGTACAGCGTTGAGAAGAGGGCTGGGCTGGAACGCTCCCGTCCTGGTCTGAGTCACTTCACACCCTCTCTGTCCATCTTGGGGAGGGGGGGCACCCCCAGCTCCCGTCCTGGGCCGCACGTTAGTTACGGGACCGGGGAGCTTTCAACATCCCTGCCGCTCGGGCTGCACGGAACCAATGAAGTCATAATCGGATGAGCCCTGGCCGTGTGGCTCAGTGGTTGAGCACTGTCCCGTGCACCAAGAGGTCACCTGTTCGATTCCCGGTCAGGGCACATGCCTGGGTCTCAGGTTCCATCCCCAGTAGGGGGCGTGCAGGAGGCAACGAATCAAGATTTCTCTCTCACATCATTGTTTCTCTCTCTCTCCCTCTCCCTCAAAGAAATAAAAAGTATTTTTTTTTAAAAAAGAATTAAATCATAATCAGATTACTCCAGAGTGTACCTCAGGTCCAGACACATTCGCATCTCTGCCAATAACATGAGGCTTGTCTGCCGTAAATGCCATGTGCATTTTGGCTGCATTGTCCTCAGACGTGAAGGCTATATTTGTGATGCTCCGGTGGGAATCCCGCCCCCTGTGGAGGGAGCAAAGCTCATTCCCTGGGAGGGGCGTGGTCTGCGGGGCCCCTGAGATATGGCACCGGTTACCCTGAGCATTCGTGGAGGAACCGCCATGAAAACACAGAAACGCGTCTCCGCGAGGCAACTGCAGGTGTGAAGCTAGTCACCCACCCGCGTGGGGGTTCACACTGGAAGGTTCTCCGAGTGGAACAGGTGACGCGAAGCACGGAGTGCGTCTTTCTCACAGGCACGTGTATCGCCAACCAACAGGCTGCGCTTGTGTACTCAGTACAAAGGAACGGTGCTTTGCTGATCCTTACTGAGGGTTATTTTCCCATTGCATTTGAAGAGAGAGGAGGGAGGGAAGGAAGGAGGGAGGGGGGAGAGGGAAGGAGGAGGGAGGGAGGGAAGGAAGGAGGGAGGAGGGAGAGGAGAAAGGAGGGAGGGAGGGAAGGAAGGAGGGAGGGGAAGGAAGGAGAAAGGGGGTAGAGGGTAGGAGGAGGGAGGAAGGGAAGGAAGGAGGAGGGAGGGAAGGAAGGAGGGAGGGGGAGAGGGAGGGAGGGAAGGAAGGAGGGAGGGGGGAGAGGGAAGGAGGAGGGAGGGAGGGAAGGAAGGAGGGAGGGGGAGAGGGAAGGAGGAGGGAGGGAGGGAAGGAGGAAGGGGGGAGAGGGAGTGAGAGGGAGGGAGGGAGAGAAACATCCATGTGAGAAAGCCACACCCACTGGTTGTCTCATGCCTTTGCCCTGGCTGGGGTAGGGACTGACCCTCAATCCAGGTATGTGCCCTTGACAGGGGATTGAACCCCTGAACCTTTGGTGCGCCGGCCGATGCTCTAACCATTGGAAACACTGGCCAGGGCAGTAGCGATATTTTTACACAAGGAACAAATCCGATCATTTTCTTGGGGGATGCATGCGCGGACTGGGAAAGAGGGACTGTACTGCATCTCCGGGAGGCGGGGGCAGGGGGACATGGAGGTTTGAGAGTTCAGGGTTCGACTATTCATGGGGTGGGACCTGAAACCACAGTGCGAGAGCCTCGGGCCCATACAAGTAGGTTCCTTTATTAAAATGTCACAACTTTGGCCGGCTGGCGTGGCTCAGTGGTTGCACATCAACCTATGAACCAGGAAGTCACGGTTCGATTCCCAATCAGGGAACATGGGGTTGTGGGCTGGATCCCCAGTAGCGGGCAGAACAGTGATTCTCTCTCATCATTGATGTTCCTCTCTCTCTCTCTCTCCCCCCCTTCCTCTCTGAAATAAATAAATAAATACAAATATGAATATATATATATATATATATATATATATGAAGACAAAACACAAAAAAAGTCATACTTTTGTCACAGAGGGTGATGGCTTCACGGAGCCGCAGAAGGCAACACCATTCTCAAGGTCTGAACAGCGCGTGCTCGCCCACGACGGGTGAGCTCCGAGGGAACCTTTACGACCCTCCCTCCCAACACCGGCGGGACTGTGCATGGGGAACATGGTTACTTTGAGTGTGAGTACCTTCCAAGGGGTTACGTTACTGAGATTGCCCACATATTGATGTGGGGGTTCAGCTAGAAATCATTATCTTGTACCAGACACTCAGTTCTTCCTTCCTAAGAACGCCATCGTAGCTTTGGTGAGTGAAGATATTCTGTCATCTTGCTTGTTTTTGAGTTAGGCAGTGAAGACCAGAATTATCATCTATTTCGACTTCATGTCACGAGCGTTCCTTTTTAACTCAGTGGTAACTGTACGATGAACCCCGGGCAACTCTGAACTATACGTGGTACAGGACGAGCTTCCGGAGGCCACGCTGGATCGGCTGTCTAGCCCGAAGCCACTCCGACAAGTCCTCGTGTGCTTTTCCAGCCCCGAAAGGAACCGAGGGAGGACGGGCTGCTCTGTGGAAAACAAGCCATCTCTCTCTCTCTCTCTCTCTCTTATTCTCCTGTATCTCGATATGACTGCACAGCAAAACCACAATGTTACGATGTATCGAGTTATTTCCGTAATTGTTAGAATGAAATTACACCAGCGGTAATTCGTTTTCATTTGAGCACCTGAAATTCAATCCGACTTGCAAAAATTCAAACCTATTTAGCTTACTTAGAAGGCTCAGACCATAGTCAATGAACTTAAACACAAAAGGACGGAGTAACAAAAAGCGCCCACTTTTCTTCCCTGCCCACTGCCCGAGGAGGACGTGTGGTGGGCGAGCCGTCACGGGGGCTGCCCACGGGAGAGCCGGACCCCGAGGTTTGCTCTGCTGGCGACTGGCCGGGGCCCTGCACTCCTGTCGGTGTGACGGTGTCCCTGAGGGATCCAGAGGGACAGGAGGATGCAGGAGGCTCGTCTTCTATGCACCCCCGAACTGCAGCTCTGCCTTCAGGGCAGAGAGCGCTCACCCCAAGCAGCAGGGCCCCTTCCGCTGCAGAGGCACAGGTCACAGCCCCGCGCTCATGCCCCGCCCACAGGCGCCCCTCCTCCCGAAGTCACGGTGACTTTCTCAGAAATGACCCCGGAGGGTGGTCTGAGAGGGCAGGGCGTGACCCAGTGGTGGGTATAAAGCGGAGCAGGTGTCCGCAGAACAGGGGTACCCTCACATCCTGGGCGTCGCTGGGTGTTCCCTGTTACCTACGGCACGTTTCAGAAATGAGCCCGGTGATTCTACTAACATATATGTATATTAGTATGTATGTCTAGACATATATATCCGTAAGAACATGTATATTTTGAACGATTGTAAAGTCAGTGTTTATTAACATACACTGCCATCATTTTCAAAATGTAAAAGAATCTACAGAAATGAATCCTTTTCTGGCAACACCCGTGTTCAGACAGACGGCCGTGCTGGCCCAGGCTCTGTGGGTAACGGGAAGCAATGGCGTCGCGAACGCCTGCGGTGGTTTTGTGCCATAAACTCTACCTGTTAGGGATCACCCTCGAAAAGTCCAGTGGCACTTAAGGATACAGTTTCTTTCTTCCAAGCTTAGTCCGACCTCACCCATTATTTCCAATCGGCTGAAACGGAAAGGGGGTGAGTTATCAGCTGTTACAGTGTGTACACATTTGCGGGCGGGGGGACACCCTGTATGTATCTGAAACCAGAACATTCGCTTTGCAAGTCCGACGGGACGCGTGCCTGGGTGAAAACCATCCTCCTGGCGTCCCATTATTAGCGTCTCCGGCAGAAACTGCGCTAAATGAAACGTCTTTCGCTCTCTCTCGTTGGGATTGTCGCCAGCCGGCCAGGAGCTTTACCCCAGTGCCTCACGCGTGGGGGAAATGGGTAACTTCAGGGGACGAGAACTCCTGGAACGGGTCCATGGAGAGGATAAAATCCCTCCCCCCCTGGTTTGGTTTTGTTTCCTGGTTTCGGTGGAGGGACTTCATTTGAACTCGATGCCGCTGAATCGCGGGAGGGGGCTAATTTCAAACCAACCTGCAAAGGAACGTTTCTCTTAAGGCAGACCTCTCAGGGCCCTGCTTCCAGGAACGCGGAAAGCCAGGGCGCCCAGCCCCCACGCAGGCAGCGCCCGCAGCCTCTGGGAGCCCACTTCCTGCCGGGGCTGGAAGGGAGAAGGCACACCTGAAACCCTGCCTTCACTGCTGGCTCTCCATTCTATGGGTAACACTGGGACCCAGTGGGCTGGGGATGCTGCCCCTGGCGGCCGCTGGGTGTGTCACCTTCAGGGCTCCCCCTTCTGACCTTGTCTTATGATCTCCAGGGTGAGAGGGGTGGTGTGATGATTTTTTAAAGTACGTTTTTATTGATTTTTAGAGAGAGAGAGGGGGAGAGGTTAGATAGAAACATCATGGATGGGCTGCCTCCTGCACGCCCCCTACTGGGGATCAAGCCACAACCTGGGCATGAGCCCCGACTGGGAACCGAACTGTGACCTCCTGGTTCGTAGGTCAATGCTCAACCACTGAGCACGCAGGCCGGGCTGGGTGTGACGATCTTACCAGGCTCTTTCACGGCTCACTTTTTCTTTGGCAAGAACGTCAGAAGCGCTTTGTAACTGTGGCGGGTCTCCCATGGGCACCAAATGTCCAGCTCACGGGTTGCACCGCAGGTACCCCCTCCCGTGGCATCGCTCTGTGGCTGTGGCACGGTCCGGGAAGGAGGAAAGGCGGGCAGGCGGAAGGACCGGGCCACGCTGAGACCCTGGGGCTCCGGCCGCGCGCCACCCCACCTGCCGGGCGCAGCGTTAGGGGAGGCGGCCTCGTCAGCTCCGTCCCGCGTGATGCTCTGAATCTGCGCGGGGATTCAGCTCCGGAACCCAGCAGTGTCTAACTTGTCAATCATCTCCACGGGATGTGGACCACTCAGGCCCAGGAGACCACGGCCCAGCATCATGAACAAAGAACTTTAGGCAACAGATGTGACTCAGGGCCCAGCTCTGACCCAAGAAGCCACTGCTGAAAAGACGGAATTCCACCCCGAGCTGGTCCCAACCCCGACCACCGGAGCGCCTCAAACTCACCAAAGCGCCTGCACTAGCCACTTGGCTACCTGCCCCCCTCCCATCCCTGGGGAGGGAGCGAGGGGCGGATTCTGAGGGCAACTGAGTCACTCCCCAAATGTCAGTTCCAAATAAATACCCAGATCAACCAAGAAGGCTCAGGTGTAAATCTGTCTTCAATTTGCACCTGACTTTTAGGAGTTCAGGCGAGGCGCCCTGGGAAATGTCAGGGAGAACGCTTTCCCGAGGCTGCGTCGGATGCGAGGGCCCGGGTCTGGGCGGCAGTGGCATCTGACAAACCGGGCGCCACGCTCAGAGGTGCCACGCGAGGCAGGGCGTGAGGCAGGGCAGCGGGCGCGGAGCGGCCCCAGAAACCCCGGGCGTCTCCCTGTGGGTCCATGCGATGGAGACCCCACGCCGGGGTCCCGGCCTGGACCGCCGTGACCTGAAGTGATGGCCTAGGGCCGATGTTGAGGGTGGCGTGATGCGATCTGGTGATTTTTAAAAAGATTATCTTCAGATTCGCCCAGGCACTAAGTCACCCCCCAGATGTGAGCTATTATTAGTGAACACCTTGCCAGGTACACGGACACCATGCCTTCCCGGGTGCCCAGCCGGGGGGGTCTGTATGTGTCAGTGTGTGTGTGTGTGATGCGAGGACCTCCCGAAGAGGGTCACGAACAGAAGCCGCGCAGGGTGCACGCAGCCGGGCCTCGGGGAGCAGCTGCATCTGACTTGCTCCGTCCCCGCTAAGAACGCGGCTGGAGGAACCAGAGAAACCACCAACAAATCAAGGAGCAAGCGTCCCCCCTCCAGGCAGATCCTCGAGCCTTAACCACCCCCTGAGCTCCGTCCAGGGAAAGAGGCTGCCAGCAAAGGGGGGGGGGAGGGGGAGGGCACAGGTCTGGGGGGAGGGGCTCTGGAGGGTCTCAGGGCTCTTCTGAAAGGGGGAACTTCCAACTTGAAGAAGCCACGGTGGTTCTTGCCAAGCCTTCCTCCCGCTATTGGCAGGGGTACTTAGTGAAGAAATTGCATCTTCAAATATTTGTGAATAAACAGAATTGCCGGTTGCCTGGGGGAAATCTCATCCTCCTCCAGGCCCCGGGCGGCCACTCCACTTTAACTGAAGAATCCGACACGTGATTTATACAACAGTCAGCGGGGCTGCGCTCCCAGGCCTGACAGCCCGCCCGGCCCGCCCCTGCCGCCGGACTGCGGCCCAGTGAGGGCAAAGGGCAGCCCGCCAGCACGTGGGTGGGCAGGGGTCCGCCACATGGGCACACACCCGTGGGCTCCCCAAGGCCGTGGGCATGTTCAGGACGGAGGCCAGGGTGGGCGTCAGCTCGGCTCATGCAGCGACACCAGCAATAAACAAGCTCGGGAATTGCTTATGTTAACTTGTCCCTTTCCGCAGCCCCGAGGAATTCCACAGAGAAGGTCCACCTGACCCTCTTTTGCGGGGGGACATGCTGTGTGAGTCAAAATACGTGTGTTCGTGGTTTTATTTCAGTTAATCCTCACCTGAGGATATTTTTTCATAGGTTTTTAGAGAGAGTGGCAGGATGGGGAGAGAGAGAAACATCGACGTGAGAGAGACACACATAGATTGGTTGCCTCCTACATGCGCCTCTGGGGAGGAAGCCTGCAACCGAGGTACGTGCTCTTGACTGGAATCGAACCCAGGACCCTACAGTCCATGGACTGGTGCTCTATCCACTGAGCCAACCTGTCTAGGGCCAACTACCCACGTCCTAACTGACGCAGGGGAGCTCTTTGGGAGCGCTTGCCACTCGAGGGGTCCCCGGGGCCACGGCAGCAGGTAAGCAGCACGGAGAACTATGATCCCGGACGAGGGCCCTGCAATTGGCGGCTCCCATCGCTTTCCAGTGAGTTCCTCCCCCTCGGCCCCCGGGGAGGGGAGCCTGACCAGATTCACCCGAACCCTGGAAGTCACAGGTCCTCAGGCCAGGGGTCATGCGGCAGCCCCTGTGCGGCCATTCCAGGGCTGGAGGAAGGCTGGGCCTCCCCCTGCTCCTCCCGCTCCTCCTCCCCCTCCTCTCCCGTCCCCCGCGCCACACCATCACACAGGAAAACAAGACCCTGGGTCTGCCTCTCTGGTACTCCGCCACGTGGACAGGGTTGGGTAGATTTTTCAGCGCACTCCGAGGGGCCACTCGGGGACTGACTCTGAGGGGTTCCGGAGGAATGCCTGGAGGATCGCGCACCTGCCCCCTGAGCTGAGACTGAGACACTGGGGTGGGTCGGGGTGACGGCCGACATTAGAGGCAAGCCATGCACGGAGTCGGGGCACCTGTAAAACCACACCCCGAGTCTGCGTGGCCACCCCATTGGAGGGCACTGGGCGGAGGCCGTTTCTCCCAGGGGGCCCCTATCTCGCACCCTCGGGGGGGGGGTGGTGGTGGCGGGGCAGAGCGTAGACACTCTGTTCTGCAAAGGGCCGGACAGGGAATGTCCTGCGTTTTGGGAGACAAGGTCCCTCTGTCTGTCAGGCGCTGCAGCGGGGCTGCGTGCCAGGAAGCTTGAATTTGGCGACCCTGAAACTTGAATCTCATCTAATTTTCATGTGTTATGAAATATTAATATTAGCCCTCATTTTTTTTCCAACCATTTAAACTCGTAAAACTATTCTTAGCTCATGGGCTGTACAGCACCAGGCACCGGTCAGGGTGCGTCCGCAGGCACAGTCAGCTGACTGGGCTCCAGGGCGAGCCGCTGCGGGCGTGGTCAGCGATGGACAGCAGCCGCATCCCCTGCCAATTAAGCTTATTGGTAAGCTTGGTGAAAGCAACACTAGCCCCTCTGGTGGATTCGATCTGGGTGATTGGCCCAGGTTGTGATGTTGGCGTTATGACCTGGCTCCTGGCTTAAAACATAAGGCTTGGAGCCTGGCCGGTAGGACTCTGTGGTCGAGCATCGACCTATGAACCAGGAGGTCATAGTTCAAGTCCCGGTCAGGGCACGCGGCCAGGTTGTGGGCTCGATCCCCAGTGTGGGGGGTGTGCAGGAGGCAGCCGATCCATGACCCTCTCTCATCATCGACGTTTCTGCCTCGTTCCCTCTCCCTTCCTCTCTGACATCAGTGAAAACATATTAAAGACAAACAAACAAAAACAACTAAGGTGGGCCTCGTCTCCTCGTGGCCCCGCTCCTTCATGGTTCCAGATGCTCAAACGCAGCCAGTGGCTGGGCCACAGCAGTGCGTGGCTCACGTCCAGAGCCCCGACAATAGCTCTAGGCCTCGCCCGCGGGGCTTACAGACCGCGGAGGGAAGGACTCCCGCTGAGCAGGACACCAGGTGAATGTGTGCTTTCTGAACGTCCTCAGCTGGGAACTGCTGGCCAGGTCGGGACCCTTCCCGCCTCTCGCCCGCCGAAGGCTCACCCGCCTGGATGGGTCCTCACCAGCGAGCTGCCTGCTCTCACCTGCGGCAAATACACGTGGGCTCGGCTCGTGTGCCCGGCTCAGCCACGGGCACCGTGCCCAGCCCCGAGCGACGTCTGTCCCCCCTGGTCCCGCCAGGAGGCTGTGCACCTGTGATAGATGTCCCTTTGTGTGTAGACACACGTTTGCATTGATTGTCATTCCATGTGCGTACTCGGGATGACAAAACAGCGTGGGCACCCGGCGATCGGCTCGCGCGGAGTCTGGCACGATGCCCGCCTTCCACACCGAATCATCCTTTCATTCTCGGGGGGGTGGAGGGCAGTGCCGCCTTTTCATTTGACAGTGATGCTAACTGTGTTGGGAAGAAAAACCCCAAAGTGGTCCAAAGGAAAATACTGAGCAAATAGCAATTTCTCTCTCAATAGGTAGAAATAAGAAGATTATTTTTTTAAAAGGCCTTGTGCGAAGCCCAGCTGTGATAAGTACATGCACAGTCCCTTCAGCGTCTTTGGTGTCTGTCTTCAGCTCTGCGCTAGAAGTTGCCAGGTACGTCTGTCCCCACCCCTTGGCCCGGACAAAGTTGATTCACGATGTGAGACCCAGTGGTGGGCAACGTACACAGGGGAAGGGTGACAGGTTGCACCATTGATGTGCAGGTGTATTTCCTTCTGTTTTGTTAAAAAGAAAATATATATATATATATATATAATTGATTTCAGAGAGGAAAGGAGAGGGAGAGAAAGAGAGAAACATCAATGATGAGAGAGAATCATTGATCAGCTGCCTCCTGCACGCCCCCTATTGGGGATCGAGCCTGCAACCCGGGCATGTGCCCTGACCAGGAATGGAACCTTGACCTCCTGGTTGATGCTCAACCACTGAGCCACACCAGCCAGGCAATGTGTAGGTGTTATTTCGATGACCAAAGTTCATCGAAAGAGCTAAATCCTTGTAAAGAAAGAGCTAATGTCAAGAAAGAGCTAATCACGCAATGAATGAGGTTTCCCCTTCACGGGAATAATGGCCGTCCTTCGTTTCCACCGTTCAGATGAGGACAACCGTCGCACCGACCCGGGCAAGGCGGTGGCTCTCCGACCCACGTCCTCAGCACGCCCTCCCCGGCATCGTGCGGAGCGTGCCCGATGCTTCTTTCATCACCTCAGTCCCCACAAGGACATGCTCATACAGATAAGAGACGCACGGATGTGAACTTCTGTTACGTTATTTTATCGGTGCCCGTTGGAAACGTTACCCATAACGTAAAAAAGTAATTTAGGAGAAACAGGATTCACGACTGAAAGCTTTTATTCCCCAACAGCACGAGCTGACTGCCACGTTTGGGTAAACCGGGCTGAGTTTTGTCTGGCTTGCTCGGGTGTGTGGGCACTGCGATGGTTCATGCCAAGATATCTGCCCTCAGCCTTAGACCTTGGGATGCCTGGATCCGGCATCCGCTCTCCCGTGAGTCCTGCGGGCAGGACCAGGGAACACCGGTCCTTGGGTCCACCCCCCACCAGCAAATCATAAGCCATTCATGCAACCCCACGCTCCCCCTGTCCCCATGGCCCCTGGCTGTCCGGGTCTGGCTGCTCACGGGGCAGCCCCTTCTGCTCCGGGCCTGTCTCTCCCTGGGCCTCGTGCGTTCATGCATCTTCCTCTCCCTGGATGCCTCGCTGAATGACTGACATTCAAATCCCCGAGTCCCACAGGGTGCTAACGGATGCTAATGGCTTCCCCACCCATTTAAGTGTTAAATGGACACGCCTATAGGTAGCAGGAGAGTAAATGTTTAATCCTGTGCACTGCAGGGAGAAGGCTGAAAGGCGTTTCAGAGGCGGTGCCCGCCCTGGCCCTCGTGCCACGCCCGCCTCTAAGCAGATGCTGTGCCTGCCAAGGTGAGTCATTCCCATGTTTGCGCAGGGCAAGGGTTCTGTCCCGGGAGCTGGACACCTTGAGGGGCCTTTCTCACAACGGCAGCCTCGGGGCCTGCCGCAGAGACCCTGTGAATGGGCTGACGGGAGAGTCCAGGCAGCGGCGTGGCACTAGGACACCTGCCCCGGGAAAGATGCTGGAACGTTCCCGGTGAAGGGTCCGCATGCAGGTCCCAGGGCTGCCGTGTCACTGCACCTTCCCTCACCTCCCTCATCTCCCTCACCTGTCGCAGGTAAGCACCTCGCCTCCCTGGCTCTGGGAAGGAAGAGACAAGGAAGCACGATGCCCTTTTTACCACCCATCCTCACAGCTCCATTAGCTCCCACCGTGCTGAAAACTCTGCACGTGTGTTCACGTGTGCCAGGCGTGGTCCAAGTGTTCACATGTATGAACTCAATCTTCAACATGTGGACAATATCTTCCGGGGGATTAAAGAGTTACATTCAGGAATGAGCATATAAATATATCCTTGTCATTGCAAATTCATATCGGGAAGATCACACCATCAGCACAACTTCTTATAAAGTCTCTGATGGAGCCAGCCCGTAAGTGTGCAAGTGGGTGTTTGTATGCCAGTGTGTGAATGTGCGTGTGTATAGGTGAGCATTTGTGAGTATGTGTAAGAATGTGTTTATGAGTGCAAGTGTGTGTGTGTGAGTGTGTGTGAAGGTGTATGAGTGTGAGTGTGTGTGAAGGTGTATGAGTGTGAGTGAGTGTGAGTGTGTGTGAAGGTGTATGAGTGTGAGTGTGTGTGAGTGTGTGTGTGTGAAGGTGTATGAGTGAGTGTGTGAGTGTGTGTGAAGGTGTATGAGTGTGAGTGTGTGAGTGTGTGTGAAGGTGTGTGAGTGTGAGTGTGAGTGTGTGTGAAGGTACATGAGTGTGAGTGAGTGTGAGTGTGTGTGAAGGTACATGAGTGTGAGTGAGTGTGAGTGTGTGTGAAGGTACATGAGTGTGAGTGAGTGTGAGTGTGTGTGAAGGTGTATGAGTGTGAGTGAGTGTGTGTGAAGGTGTATGAGTGTGAGTGTGTGTGAGTGTGTGTGAAGGTGTGTGAGTGTGAGTCTGTGAGTGTGTGAGTGTGTGTGAAGGTGTGTGAGTGTTTGTGAAGGTACATGAGTGTGAGTGAGTGTGAGTGAGTGTGAGTGTGTGTGAAGGTACATGACTGTGAGTGAGTGTGAGTGTGTGTGTAAGGGAGAGATGCAGGCACCGTCACAGGGCCTATCCACCATGTCCTGATGCTTTCTCAGGCCTCATCTTTGCTTTCCCTCCGCTCAGTCCCTTCTTGTCATTTCCCTTTTCTGTGGGCAAAAGCGGTGCCCTCATCTGGGAAGCATTCTCTTCCCGTTCCATTTCCTGTGGAGCTGTGACGTCCTGGGAGGCGGACGAGCTTAATAAGGATGGCGGTGATCGCTGTGACAGACAGGGAATCTAAAGGAATAAAATGTCCCCACAAAGGGAAGTGACAAGACAGACCTCATGGCTGGCAACAACAGGCCAGTGTTTCTGGGCCCTCCGACGCCTCCCCAGAATGCCCAGCGCACTCTGGGGTGCGGGCAGCAGCAGGAAGAGCAGCTGGTGAGGAGCGAACGCTGCTGGTGCCAAAGCCTCGCTCACGGAAGCTGGGACGACAGGCACTTTGCTCAGCTCAGCGAAGAGTAACAGGGCTCGCAGGCAGGGCCTGGCCCCGGACCCACGAAACCCTCTGACTCGGGGCCCATCTGAAGGAACGAGGCCTCCCTGTCCCACCTTCCAATCCGGGTCTCCGTCTCTCAATGCCAGGCGTTCAATACACACTCCATGCGCTTCACCCTGGTGTGGAGCTTGGGGAGAAATTCTCCTATGCGAGTCCAGCAAAGTGCACGTGCAAATTCCAACGACTCAGTCAAGTAGGGTTAGTTAGCGACAGGAACGTGAGGGGCGCCAAACGCCGGCACAGTCGAAGATCCGAGTATAACGACGGTCAGCCCTCCACACGGGCCGAATTCCCTAATGCGAACCGAGAATACAGCGGACCCCTGAGTGTCCATCAAAGGAGGAATGGCTACAGAAGATGTGGTACACAGGTAAAATAGAGTGTTACTCAGCCATGGAAGAGAAATCTTGCCATTTGGGATCATGTGGATGGATCTAGAAAGCATTACGCTGAGTGAAATCAGGCAGAAAGGAACAAATACTCTATGACTCCCTTATATGTCGAATCTAAACAAACAAACAAACCAAAACACCACATAGAAAATAAACCAACCAAACAGAAACAGAACTGTAGATTACAGAGAACAAACGAATGGATGTCAGGGAGGGGGTCTGGGAGATGAGTGAAAAAGGCGAAAGAATTAAGCACAAATTGCCAGTGATGAAAACCGTCGGGGGATGGGAAGGACAGCACAGGAAATACAGTCAATGGTACTGTTATAACCATGGATGGTGCCGGGGGGTCGGGGCGGCGGGGGGGGGGGGGGTGGGGAGGCGGCGCTGGACTCCTCAGGGCGCCCGCTTTGTAAGGCAGATACATGTCTCATCACCGGGTGCACACCTGAGATGGGTATAGTATCGTACGGCAACTGTAATTGAAAAATTAAAAAAAAAAGAAGACAGAAAATACAGCGGACCCTTGAAAAAAGAGGTTTGAAGCGTGTGGTTCTGCATCTCTGTGGAGTTACGGATCCATACAGCTCAAACTCTCAACCGTAAACGCCTGTGGGCTAGCGTGGGGAAAACCCACACACGTGTGAAGTCTCGGCGCAGCGTGCTTGTGAGTTCGTGTCCGTCGGACGGCCAGAGGGAACGCTGACCCCAGCGAGAGGGGTTAGCGGCTGCTACGGCCCGGAGCCTAGGTCATGGACCACCTCCTCCACAACAACGTCCTCCACCTCCCCAGCTCACGGGTCAAGGTCGATGGACAGCTCCAACCGTCTTGAGGGCGACATCAACATCTTCACTCATCGGACTCCTCCAAGAGATCAGACACTTTGCGCGGTCACGGAGTGCACTTTATTTATTCTAGAATTCTCCGCAGCTGTAGGCCGCAGGGACTCACTCCTCAACGCGTGGCCTATTTTCCTGCAACGCTTATCAGTGGCTGTACAACAAGTAGAGGATTTATGAATGTTGGTGAGTGGGTGAAAATGCATGTGGAAAAAGCCAACCCAAAAATAGTAAGGGGGCATCTAAGAAATATCCCATTCTCCCAAGACATTGAATTTGCCTTAACACTTTCAAAGGAGAATTTATTTGTTCTCTTAAATATGGAGAAATAATCTTCTTCTTCTTTTCCAAAATATTAGTATTTTTCAATGACAACAACCATACATATCATGCACTTTTTCCCTAAAACCCTGAATACTTACGCCACGGCCCTACCCACATTAGGGTCTAAATAACCTTTAAAACACTAACTTCATTTTCCAAAACTATTCTCTGCACGTTTTATACGTTAGTCATAAGATATCACATCCTATTTCCTTTACAACATACACAATTTCATGCACATCTGTTTTCCTTGATATAAAAGCAGGATATGGGCTGTAGAAATTGAGGAAAACAAAGAAACAGACAGAAGACCGCACACCTACCCCCCGCAGGCAATTAATGTTCACCAGTTAGCACATGGCAGTCACTCGCCTTTTTTCTTCCTGGTGTATCTCCACTTTCGTAAAACCCGTGTCCAGCTTCATATTCAGATTTTGACTTTACACTGTATACATATTGCATTCCAGTACCTTTCCACATCATTACATATTCTTCAAGAATGTGACTTTTACTGGATGCATTGTTCTTCATCCTATAGAAATCGCATACTTCGTCTACTCACAGACCTGTCATTACCCATGTAGGCTGCTGCTGTGCATTTTTTATGCTGTGGTAACAGAATCTGGGGCACACAAAACCGTGCCTGCCTCCGATCCTTAACTAGCTTCCTGCAGGAGGAGACATAGAGGCTTCTGCGTGTGCTGCCAGAGTGGGTTCCAGCAGTTTCTGTGCCCTGGCAGGCCTGCCGGCAGTGGGGGGTCCTGTCTCCGGGTCTGCGCCAGGATGGAGGGCACCGGGTTCCCAGTCTGTGACAATCCGATGGCATCATCTTCGCGGATGCATCTGACCTTGGCTTCTCTCATTCCCCCTTCCCCGCATGTCCTTTCTTCGCTCTCCATTCATGCAAAACCACCTTCCAGGCCGATTTCAACCCCTCTCTGTGCTTTAGAGCCTCGCCCATCTTAAACGATGCACCCGCCACCTGTTCTCAGAGGCTGCTTCCATCTCTCCCGCAGCTGCGAGGACAGTCGGGCGCCTGTGACGTTTCATGGCCCGAGTTTCTCCTCTGCTGGCTCATAAATGCTGGAGGCGGATTAGCTTTTACGCACCCACCCCTCACTCCTGCTCCTAGAACTCAGTGATACAGGGGCACCAAACATGCTGGACACCTAATGCTTTAAAAAGGGTTCGATGACATGCAGTTTCTAGAAAAAAAAAATCTTTTAAATGTATTTTTATTGATGTCAGAGAGGAAGGGAGAGGGAGAGAGAGATAGAAACATCAATGATGAGAGAGAATCATGGATTGGCTGCCTCTTGCACACCCCGGTACTGGGGATTGAGCCCGCAACTCGGGCACGTGCCCCCCAATCTGGAGTTGAATCGTGATCTTCTGGTTCATTGGTCGAATATGTAATCATTCATTCATTCATTCATTCATTCATTCATTCATTCATCAAAACGTTTCTTTAGTGTCTATTCAGTGTCAATAGCTAGTTAAACAAAGACCAATACACGCTAGTCAAAATTAGAAATGGTCTCTGTCCTCGAAGATGCTTCCTTTGCTGGGGGAGGCAGACAATCAAGTAATCGACCAGATATAAAGTTATAAGAAGGGTGACGGGTGCTGAGGAGAGGGACGTGATTCCCTGTGGAAGGCTTCTCTGGGAATCGGTGCTGGATACGCACTGGGAACGAGGGAGGGGAGGACGGGGAGGAGGACCCGGACGAAGGCGCCTCTTTCTCCAGCTGCTCCCTGGGTGCCTGGGTCCCCCTCCCTCCAGCCAGTGACCTGCCCGGGGACCTCAGTGTCTCCCACATATGGAAACTGGCACATCCGTTCTAACAGCACCCAAGGGCCCTGTGGGGACAGCTTTGCTCCCACGAGTCTTTTCAGGATCGAAACCTGTCCATAATCATCACCCCCCCCGCCTTGGCGCTCGGTGACTCCGCGTAAGGGGGTGAATAACCAGCGCACCTCTGCTCACTGTCCTTTGCCAACCGAGTAAAAATGCTTCCCGCCTCCTTGCCTCTTCCAGGGGCTGATCTCCGTCCCGCTCAGCCCGAGCGCCCGAACCAGACACAACAAATCCACGTGCTCCCCGCCTGGTGGCGCAGGACGCACGGTGTCCCCATGATCAAGCGGCCGGTGTGTGCAGAACAGGCAGTCTCCCCGGCGAGCAGCGTGAAGTGTAATTAATTACCTCTGAACTAAGATGACACGTACACTTAGTAATTAAGAATAATTCTTAATTGGGGAACATGGGACAGATAGGAAGGAGGAAAGGGAAGGGGACGGACGGCTGATGGAGACGGCGAGGTGAGCACCTCACTGGAGAGATGAGCGAGCCCTGTCGTGTGCGGATTTCCTTTCCAGGGCGTTCAAGGAACTGAAATCCCAGACAGACGTGGAAAGCGTTCCGACATCACGTGCACCGTTTCGGTTTGATGTGAGATTGTGTCTTTGCGGCGGGAAGGACGGCTTCACTCTTACCCCCGGAGCAGCAGCTCTGGGAAGGAACCCCGTGGGCTGGGGAATAAATTATATCTAATGCCAAGAAAAGCCCGACCGGCGTGGCTCAGGGGTTGAGCATCGACCCATGCACCAGGAGGTCACGGTTCGATTCCTGGTCAGGGCACATGCCTGGGTCGCGGGCTCCACCCCCAGAGTTGGGCATGCAGGAGACAGAGGATCGATGATGCTCATGTTTATAGCTTTATCTCCCTCTCCTTTCTTCCCTCTGAAATAAATAAAAATCCTAAATAATGAAGAGGTGATATGCAAATGGACCATCACTCCAACTCACAAGATGGCCACCCCCATGTGGACTCAATATGGCCACCACAAGATGGTCAGCAGGGAGGGCAGTCGGGGGCAACCAGGCCTGCAGGGGAGGGCAGTCAGGGACGATCAGGCCTGCAGGGGAGGGCAGTTAGTGGTGACCAGGCCGACAGGGTAGGGCAGTTGGGGGCAACCAGGCCTGCAGGGGAGGACAGTTGGGGGCAACCAGGCCTGCAGGGGAGGGCAGTTAGTGGTGACCAGGCCGGCAGGGTAGGGCAGTTAGGGGCAACCAGGCTGGCAAGGGAGGGCAGTTAGGGGTGACTGGGCCAGCAGGGGAGGGCAGTTGGGGGTGATCAGGCCTACAGGGGAGGGCAGTTAGGGGTGACCAGTCCTGCAGGGGAGGCCAGTCGGGGGCGATCAGGCCTGCAGGGGAGGGCAGTTAGGGGTGACCAGGCCAGTAGTGTAGGGTAGTTAGGGGTAATCGGGCTGGCAGGGGAGCAGTTAGGCGTCGATCAGGCTGGCAGGGTAATGGTTAGGGGCAATCAGGCAGGCAAGCAGTTGGGAGCCAGCAGTCCTGGATTGTGAGAGGTATGTCTGACTGCCCATTTAGGCACAATGGGATTGGGCCTAAATGGGCAGTTGGACATCCCTCAAGGGGTCCCACATTGGAGAGGGGCTGGTTGGGCTGAGGGACATACCCCCCTCCGTGCACAAATTTCATGCACCAGGCCTCTAGTAATAATAATAATAATAAATAAAAACGGTTTTAGAGCCTGAGAAAAGCCAGAGGGGTCCTGAGGCTTCCCGAGGGCCTGCTCCACAGATGCAGAGCCAGCTGAGGAGGCACCGGATGAAGTGTCCTAGCTGCCTGGGGCTGGCAACCGGAGGGGTTGTTGGCTCTGCACTGATTCCACGTCATACTGATAAACCGTGCAAAATGGCCTGGGGGTCTCAGCTAAAAGAAACCACAGCGCAGAGACCAAAGCGGAC
This sequence comes from Corynorhinus townsendii, assembly GCA_026230045.1. Taxonomy (NCBI): domain Eukaryota; kingdom Metazoa; phylum Chordata; class Mammalia; order Chiroptera; family Vespertilionidae; genus Corynorhinus; species Corynorhinus townsendii. Next base: position 3,859,567 of record JAPDVU010000006.1, read on the forward strand.
AGGTGTCGGCAAACGCGGTCTGACCGCGCGAGGACCAGCTCCCATGGTTTTGACCACGCACTGCGTCTACCTGGTAGGTCCACTCCTCCCCCACCAGCCCCCAGTGCCACCAACACGGAGCAGGTACCCCACAAACACACAAACCACACAACTAACGGGGGACCCATGACATCCGTAATCTGGGGTGCGTTTTCCTGAAGCAGCTGTCCCGTCCGATCACATTGACCTGTCGGTGACATTTCCATCGAAGAGAGAAGCTAAAATCCACAGTTTCCAGGACAAGGCAAGAGAACCCAGGGCCAAGAATAAACAAGATTTTTTTAAAGCCAGGGGAAAGTGAGAACTTCCTCACAGAACCATGGAATTCAGGACTTGGAAGTACCCAACCATCTACAGGAAGCACTTCAATGGTCAATAAAACAGAATCAAATTTCCCCAGAATGGCACTGAAATCATCATCGCTGTAGTAGAATAACGTTCACTCCCATAAGTTTATCATCACCACACCGAGGAATGGGCTACCAAGGGAAAATGGACCCCTCTCTTTCCTCTTTAAATCATTCGTAGAAAAAAAAAAACACCCCACCATGTTCAGGAAGCACCTCGGTAAGCTCTCCCGGGGAGACCCGCTGGTGCTGCGTGGCTAGGGTACCTGCACACAGAGGAGCGCGCCAGCTGAGCTCACCTTCTCTGCCAACACCCGTTCCAGGGCCTCGCATCTCCATAGGCAAAGCGCACGTTCCTGCCCGGTGTTTGTTATTGTTGCAAATTCTAAAGTTCCTCCGTTTCTGATGTGCACACAGTAAGAGGCGTAGGAAACCTGTGATTCCCCCGCCCCCCGAACGGTCACTCCTTTTTGTTCCACGTTTACGAATCGGCTCTTTTCCAAGTTCACTCCGATTTCTCATTGACTGGCGCGCCTGCCTGCCGCCGCCGCCATCTGCCGGGCATGGGACTGTTAAAAAGCCTCAGACAGACATTCGCGAGGACCCGTGCCGCGCGTCCGTGGTGCTCAGCCTGGGTCCCGTGCCCATGAAGGCCGTTGTGGCCTCGACGCCCGGGCGTTACAAACAGACAACAGGTAACGGCAAGCCGAGACCGCATGTGGGGCAGGCACTGCCTGCTTCGCGCCCGGATTTCTGCTCGCCCCTCAGGGCGCTTCACCCTCTCAGCGGAACCTGGCGGGTCCGTCCCTGGACAGGTCTCGCCGGTTCCGGGTGTGAGTTCCTTGGGGTGCCAGGCACGCCGTAGGAAAACCACCAGACGGGCGTTTAGTCTCAATCCCAGCGGGCCGCACGTCTGAGGGTTTACCTGCCAAGGGCCTGGACTGCGGCTCCCCGGGCCCACACATCCTGTAACTCAGGAAGAACGCGGGGCAGCATGGCCGAGCGGTGTCCGGCTCGGGTGTCCCCGGGGAGCCGGGCTCTCATCGCTGCTCTCCCCCCCCCCCCCCCCCCCTGCTGCGCCGCTGTTATCATTCCTCCAGGTCCCAGAGCGGCTGGTTCCCTCACTAAACTATTTTCCTCCCGATACCGGGAGCTCTCAAAACGCCGTGATCCAAACCCCTCGGCCCACGCGTCTCTGTCCTCAGAGTGCCCACTCTCGCCCGGCCAACCGCGCTCACCCCGTTCTCAAGGCGCATCTGGAGGAGATTTCTCCTCGAAGCCCGGCCCCGGCCCCGAAACATGCGGGTCCCCCCTTCAGCTCCACCCGCTGGGTGCTGGTTGCACCTAAGCCAGGCGCGCTCATCGCTTCGGCGGGAGGAACGCGATTTCATTATCTCAGTGACGTATGCGGGCGACCCCTGAGGTCCCCGTGTGCAGCGCTGTGGCCTCCGACGGTCACGTGGAGGATTCCAAGCGGGCTCTGTAACTTCTATCCTCTCCTCCCGTCTCCTCCATGACGAGTGTGAACGCGAGTTCACATGTGGAAACCGCGACAACGGAAACGCCACGTGGTTCCTTAAGCCCTAAACGGCTAACGCTCAGAAACAACTTGAGACAAACAGCCCGGAGGCCGTTCCTAAGCCCCAAGAGCCGGTGCATCGCTGCCGGGACCGGGGTCTGCAGAGTGACCGAGGCCGCCTGAATGCATGTCTGCAAGCGACACGGAGGCCCTTCCCGGGGACAGCAGGCTGCGGGCGTGCCCCACGCGCCGGCCCCTGGAGGAGGCGGGTAAACACAGCAGAATGACGTCCCCACGGGGGGTGGCACAGCCCCCTCGCCCCCAGAGGGCACTGGTTTGATGTTCCCTGGAAGAATGGGTGTTCCCCGTATTTCTAAGGAAAACCGCCCAGAAGCGGCTGCTAGAGAAGCTGACGTGCAGACGAGAAGGACGACAGGATACGAACGAAGCCAAACCCCAAACGCCGAGGCCAGGCGGCCGCTGTCTTCCCGCGGAAGTGGGTCTCGCGTGTCACCCGTTCCTTTCGGGCCGCCCATGGGCTCGCGTTATTGCCCCCGAAGGGTCACGTTTGGGTCCCGGGGTGACCATTGCAGCGCCAGCTGGTGACGAAGTAACGCGTCCCGGGGGTACCTGGCCTCCCCAGGAAACCCTGCCCACTAGCGGGGTGCGACTGTTGACGGGAAATGACACGTGTTCCGGTGGTTAAGTTTGGGGTGTCCCTTCGGGCTCAGGCGTTGCTGAGGGCGAGGTTCTGACGGCCCAACCCCGGCCGCGGTCCCCTCCGAGACCTTCCTGATGGGAAACGTTCTTCGTTAGTCCTGAATGACGGCCCAAAGGTCCCCACCGCTCACCACGCGCCTCATGCTCGCTGACGCCAACCCGGACTCCTTTAGGAAGAAAAGGCACAGCGGCCGCAGGCCCTGCGGAGCTGCCCAATTACACGGAGCATGGGGGGCTGTTTCTCACACAGAAATGTAACCTTGTTCCCGGGTAAAAAACAGAACGACGTGGCTGCTTTAGAAACGGCGGCGCTTCCCTGCAGAGGTGGGCTTGGAAGACACAGGGCATGAACGTAGCCCGACGACTTTATTCAAAACGACGGTTTTATCGAGATATAACGCATGCATCGCACAATCCGCCTGTTTTACGTTTAAGACTCGGTGGTGGTTCGTGTATTCGCAGCGTTGTGCACCCATCACCACGGTCCATTTCAGAGCAGGTCCATCGGCCCTCAGCCCTCGGCCGTCCCTGCTGATCCCCTCGACAGCCCAGGTCCCACCGCCTCCCGCCCGGGTGACACGGTCCACGGTCCCTCTCTGTAGATGTGCCCATGTGGACCTTTCACACGTGTGCACTCGCACAGCGTGGCGTTTCCTGGGACAGGATTCTTTTCCTCGATGTTTTCAAGACTCGTCCCCGCTGTCCCCGTATCAGCACCTCATTTCTCCGATCCTGAGTAGCCACGCACAGGTGTCCCGCACATTCGGGGCCTCCTGCCTTCCTTAGAATCCTCTCCCCTTTGTTTGTTCCCATGTTAGTCCCTGCACGGACAAGCTCTGCTTCTGGCCTTCGGGCTTCCTCTGAGGCTGCCCTCCACTCCCTGCCCTCTGCCCCCTACTCCCTGTCCTCCACTCCCTGCCCTCTGCCCCCTACTCCCTGTCCTCCACTCCCTGCCCCCTGCCCCTCACCCCCTACCCCCTGCCTTCTGCCCTCTGCCCCGTCCCCTGCCCTCTGCCCTCCTCTCTCCACCCCCTGCCCTTCGCCCCCTTACCCCCTGCCCTCCTCTCTCCGCCCCTGCCCTCTGCCTCCTGTCCTTCGCACCCCTACCCCCTGCCCTCCTCTCTCTGCCCCTGCCCTCAGTCTCCTGTCCTTCACCCCTCTCCCCCTGCCCCTGCCCTCCGCCTCCAGTCTTTCGTCCCCCCTACCTCCTGCCCTCCGCTCCTGCCCCCTGTCCTGTGTGCCCTCTGCCTGCCCCCTGCCCTCTGCCCCCTGTCCTGTGTGCCCTCTGCCTGCTTGCTGTGACTGTCCATTCTGCCGGCTTCAAGGGCACTGCATGTGGACAGGCATCAAGTCTCAACTCTAGAGACCTCCCTGCCCCCCCCCCCCACACACACCACAGGAGTCCTCGGTCAGTGTGCTCAGTGGTCAGTTCCCCCACATCCTGCCCGTGTCTGCTCTGCAGGGATGTGAAGGGGAATTTTTAACCAAGTGCCCGTGTTTATGTAAATAAACCCACACATGTCTCTCCGCGCTGCACGCTCACAACGTCCCTGTGCTAATGAGCATCGCCGGGACGAGAGCTTCCTCCTGAGGTTAGCGGACTGGAGGCTGTCTTCCCGGAAGACGGTCCTGAGAGCCGCGCGCCCGCCGAGCACAGCGTGGGGAAAGGGGCCTTGACGGACAGAAATACTGCACGGTCCTGCGGCAAGTCTGACAGGTTTAATCCAGTCCTGGCTGCCTGCACCGCCGGCAGCTTAGCTACGTAGGGCTGACGCGGTTCCGGAGGCTCTTGCCAGCGGCCCTCCCCGCGTGGGCCTCGAGGGGAGGCCTGGGTCCGGACCCGGGGCCGAGGGCCCTGAGCGCGTGCAGCCTGCTCCTGGATGTCCTTGGCCGCCTTCCCCTCCCGCGAGGACAAGCGGGGAAGACGCAGCTGCTGGCCCGCTGAGCACAAGCCCTTTGGACGCGTCCTGACCAAGAACTGGTGAGCGACACCCCCGGAGAGGGTGTCTGCCAGGCCACTGCCCCGAAGGGGCCACCAGCTCGCAGGAAGGAGCCTGCGTGCAGATGTCTCTGGCGATCCTGCTCACAGCGCATCAGCTGGGCGGGCGCGTTCAGCTTCTCACAGGCTTTCACCAAGCGCCGCAAAGCCAGAGGCCCCGTTCCCGCTCCCACTCGCGGGGATGCGGGCACGTTGTGCCCCGAGATGGAAACGGGTGCTCGTCCGGTCGGGCCCTTCCTGGTGTTCACCCTTCATGGTTTCCAGGCCTCGATGGCCTCTAGGCTGTAACGCTGGGCGATCCCGTTGTGTAATTAACTTTATTGCCCAGTAGGAGCGGGACACCTTCCGGACCGCATCAGGCCCCCCGCAGGAGCCTCGGTGGCTCTGCACGGGGCTCCGGGGGCTGCTCCCCAATCCGCACGGGGTCCCAGGGGGCCGCTCCCCGATCCGCACGGGGTCCCGGGGGGCTGCACCCCATCAGCACGGGGTCCCGGGGGGGCCGTTCCCCGATCTGCATGGGGTCCGGGGGGGCCGCTCCCCGATCCGCACGGGGTCCCGGTGGGCCGCTCCTCGATCCGCACGGGGTCCCGGGGAGGCTGCTCCCCCATCAACACGGGGTCCTGGAGGCCAATCCGCACAGGGTCCCGGGGGGCCGCTCCCCGATCTGCACGGGGTCCGGGGGGGGCCGCTCCCCCATCAGCAAGGGGTCCCGGTGGGCCGCTCCTCGATCCGCACGGGGTCCCGGGGGGGCTGCTCCCCGATCCCCACAGGGTCCCGGGGGACGCTCCCCCATCAACACGGGGTCCTGGAGGCCAATCCGCACAGGGTCCCAGGGGGGCCGCTTCCCGATCTGCATGGGGCCCGGGGGGGGCCGCTCCCCCACCAGCATGGGGTCCCAGGGGGGCCGGCTCCCCGACCTGCACAGGGTCCTGGGGGACGCTCCCCCATCAACACGGGGTCCTGGAGGCCAATCCGCATGGGGTCCTGGGGGCCGCTCCCAGATCTGGAAGCATCGGCCAGAGGCGGCCCAGGCAGTGTGCAGTGGACACGAGCACATTGCTGAGCCCGGCTGGGTGGACCCCATCACCGTGAGTGTGTGTCACAACCACAGGACACAAACTGCAGGGACAGCCTCACTCGTGGACGCTGGGTGGCATTTCTGTGGCAACGGCCAGCTTCTACATTTAGAAACGTACTCTGAGCCCAGTCACAGTAAACGCTGGTGAGCACGCTGGGTGACACCGTTTGGGGTCAGAAAAATGCACTGTGGCCATAAATTAACGACGCTGCTTCCCCCGGGCTAATAAATCAGGCCCCCGCACGGTTTCCACGAGGAGTCGAAGGCTCCGTGAGGTCCCGCACAGGATGGCTTTCTCCGAGTCATAAATCTCTCTGCACGAGCGAGGCCTCTTCTATTTGCACTAATTATGAAATTATATCTCCGCACACTGCTTTAAAACTCAATGCGGACATGTTACGTTGCCTTTTCCACTGCTAAATTAGATCCTCCGGACACTGGCCCCGGGGTGGGGGTGGGGGGGGGGGCGGCATCACTGTGGGGTGGGTGCTTCTCCAGGTTCCCATCTGAGTTCATAGCAGAGATCTTAGGAGACCTGTCCACTGAGGAGACGAAGGCTCAGAAATGACACCTGAGTGACTCAGTCCAGCGTGCCCAAGGCCCCTCCGAGAGAGGAAATGTGGACACACCCCGAGGGGAGGCCTGGGAAGGCGCAGCACGAAGGCAGGCCCAGGAGAGGCCGCAGGAGGCACCGAACTGGCCGACAGCCTGATCTTGGACTTGGAGCTTCCTGAGCCACGAGACCGGAGCCTTCTGCTGCGTACGCCCCGCGGGGGGGCAGGGCCGGGCCAGCGGAGCCGGCCCTGGTCACCGATGCCCTTGGTCGTCCATCACCACGAGACACTGACGTGTGTGCACAGTCTTCCTTTTCTAAAGAAAACGGTTACCTCAGTTGCAGAGAGAGAGGAAAGGAAAGGGAGAGAGAGAGGAAGACGGAGAGAGAGAGGGAGAGAGAGAGAGAAACATCGATATGAGAGAAACATCAGTTGGTTGCCTCCCGTTAAGCACCCCGGCTGGGGACTGAACCTGCAACCTGGGCATGTTCGCTGACTGGGAATCGAACCTGCAACCTGTGTTCAACCAATGGAGCCACACCGGCCGGGGCACATGGTCTCTCAAGATAATGACAAGGCTTAGCATGTACCGGGTTTTATTACGTGCTAGGAAGTATGCCACGGGTTCCACAGGTACTACCCCTTGGGTTCTGGCCATGATTCTATGCGGTGGGAGTGCCTCACCATTCCCAATGTACAGATGGAGAAACCGAGGCACAGGGACACGAAGGAACTTACAAAAGTACACAGCCACTATTTGCAAACAGGGTTTGCCAAGGAAAACACACACGGGAACACACACAGGAACACACACACAGGAACACACATGAATATCAGTGTTCACGGAGCTTCACCAACATGTTGCTGCGCCCTAGGGATTGCACCTTCACGGTGACCCTGGGCATGACGCCGCGTCCAGACCAGACACAACCGCCTCCCAGCGTCCCCTGCGGCCAGCAGAGCCACGGGCCACGCCGGGTGAAACTGCGGCCGTTCTGTAACGTGAGCGGCACAGCATCCCTCTCGTTTTCACAGGGACTCGGGCCCTCAGCTACAGTCAGTTCCCCGTAGGAGCTGAGAGCAGCTACGAGGCCGGGCGAGTTGGAACCCAGGTCACGCGATTTCTGTGCACAACAGTGAGCCACGTGTGTGTTCCTGTGTGTGTTCCCGTGTGTGTATGCATGTTCCTGTGTGTTCCTATGTGTGTTCCCGTGTGTATGTGTTCCTGTGTGTGTTCCCATGCATGTGTGTATGTGTGTGTATGTGTGTTCCTGTGTGCCCCCGTGTATACATGTTCCTGTGTGTCCCTGTGTGTCCCTGTGTGTCCCCATGCATGTGTGTATGTGTGTATGTGTTCCTGTGTGTTCCCGTGTGTATACATGTTCCTGTGTGTCCCTGTGTGTCCCTGTATGTTCCTATGTGTGTTCCCATGTGTGTTCCTGTATGTTCCTGTGTGTTACCATGTGTGTTCCTGTGTGCTCCTATGTGTGTTCCCATGTGTGTATGTGTGTTCCCACGTGTGTTCCTCTGTGTGTTCCAGTGTGCGTTCCCATGTGTGCATGTGTGTGTTCCTATGTGTGTTCCCGTGTGTGTAGGTGTGTGTTCCTATGTGTGTTCCTGTGTGTGTTCCCATGTGTGTATGTGTGTGTTCCTCTGTGTGTGTGCGTTCCTGTGTGTGTGTATGTGTGTGTTCCTGTGTGTGTGTATTCCTGTGTGTGTGTGTTCCTGTGTGTAACACACTCAGGACGGGAAGAGAGGTCCGAGGATGCAAACGGGAGCCTGCCTCCCCTGGTTGTGAAAAACACCGTTGCAACGAGGCGGCCAGTGGCCCCTCGCACCCGCATCCGGCTCATCAGGAGCGAGGGCAAACTGGCTCCGTGGCTTTCCTGGAGAAGGCGTTTCAGGGGAAGACTCTCACAAGTTTTCCCCAAAGGTTTCCCAAACAGGGAAGCTCGGGACAAGCTTCAGACAGAACATCTTGAACAGATTAGAGCAAAAGGAAACTTCGCGCCCTGGGTCATTTAAGTGTTCTTTTCACCGGGAATGTGAATTCAACCCGAGCAAATTAAAACAGGAAGAATTAATTGGATATGCAAATGAGATTATTCAGTATATAAATCTAATTACATACCAATTTGCCTTCACGGCATGAGAGAAGAATAAACTGTGCTATGGAAAGTGATTGTCTCCGATAACCACCTGCACCCAACACGGGCGCCTTGCAGGAGCTGCCCCGTGAGGCAGGCGTCTACGTTAATCACGCCACGTCCCTCAGGTCCCGTCCAGGAACCTCTGCCCGCGGAACCTGCTTCACTGGGCAGTGCGGGCTGCGCCACCAGGCTTCTCCGACGCAAGGAAACCATGTCACCAGTTAGCTGCCCGTCCCCCGCCCCCCCCCGCCAGCTCGCTGGTTTGATAAGACACCCGTTCCCAAAACGCTTAGCTTTCACACAGACCAGACTCGAAGTCTGAACAACGTCCACCTCTGGACAACAAGAATGGAGATGGGGCAGGTGCGCGCGGTGGACTTTGCTGGGGCCCTCGGGTCTCGTCACGCAGGTGCCGTCCCTGTCCTCGAGCCGCCCCCTGGGCCACCACGTCCCGGATGGTTTTCGTTGCCACTTCATTTAGGCAAACGAGCTGTGAGTGTTTAACGGCGGGAGGAGGATGAACTCAGGAAGCCTGCCTCCAGGGAGCCAGCAGCAGGACCCTGAGTGTTTGCAACACGCCAGGTGAGGGATCAGCTGCCTTTCTCGTCATCAGAAGAGCCTCCTTCTGCACACGGACCTGCAGCCACACAGAGAGACCAGCTCCTACCCCTGCTCCGTTCCTGATGACTCCAGGCCGCACCCCCCCACGTGTCCTATTCCTGTGACCCTCCTCCAGGCAGGCCACCGAGGCCACGGGCAGTCAAATCCATGGGGTGCATCCGGGAAATCAATGCCCCCGGGCCTCGGCCGTGCCAGCCTGGTTTAGGCACAGGTGGTTTGCAGAACAGAGAATGCATAAGGAGTGCGCACACAGCGCGACACGCAGCTCTTGTGTCACAGAAATCTCCTCCCGACACCTGCATGACCCTATTACCCAATGTCAACCCGATGCATATAATTACAGACAATTTATGTAAGTGGACTGGCAGACTGGCAGACAGACAGATGGACATATAGAACGAGCATGGCCAGACAGATGCAGCCCCCTGCCCTCCTCCCCGCCCCGACCCCCGTCACCAGCATTCATCCTTGACAGAAGAGAGGTTCTGCGGAGCTCATAGGACGGTAGACACATTAGAAACCGAAATCTACGCAGCTGGTGGCCAAGAAGGCCGTGGAGCCATTTATCCAAAGGAGACCGCCCTCCCCTTTCCCGCAGAGACACCTGTGGCTGAGCCCTGCTTGTGTCTCTGGAACTCAAGGCTCAAGGACAGTGGGTGCTGTTGGTGAGACTCCGCCCAAGTGCCTTCCTGTGGGGAGATCGCGAGAACCACCCCCAGGGGGCGCCTCCCGGCTCTCCCTCCCTCCTGGCGAGGGGCCCAGTGGGGACAGGGCTCAGGAACCGGTTCCTGGCTCCCAGTGCCTGTCCTTGGGCCGGAGGAAAGGCCACCAGAAGGAAGGATGGGAGCTCCTGACGGTGTGGGGACAACCTGAGGTCACAGCCAGGCAGACCCTGGATGGGAAACAGGATGGAGGGACCAGGTGCAGGAGGACAGGGGCTGAAATCTGACACGAGCAGAAGGCTGTGAAGGAGGGGGAAGCCTGCCCAGCTGTCCCCTGAGCTAGGACACAGAGTGGCAGCCCGATGGAGGCAACCACGGCCTCAGACATGGGCGTCTGGGTGCCTTTGAAAGGGACAAGGGAGCTGGAGTGGGGTCCCCCTCGGCTCTTTGTAAGGCAGCTCCAAACATAGGGACCAGCGGTGACCCTCACATCTCCTCCTTCATGTCTTTCCTGGCTCCTCCCTTTCACAGATTCCGGCTCGGAGAGATGCATGAGCTTCCTTATTGGCCGCTTCTCCGGGAGGCAGGGAAGAGGGAGCCCCGTCAGCATCTTTACTGCCCCGCTCACAGCGCCTGCGCCCAGCGTTCGCCCTGCAAGAGCTTTAGAAACGACCTGGGGCACAGACAGGTGGGTGCCCTGGCCCCCGAGCACAGCTCGGTAAGCGCTTTCCCCGGGAGAGCACCAGGAGCCGCCGGGGAAGAGGCCGAGGCGCAGATAAATGGGCGCCTGGAGGCCAGAGGGCTCCTGGCAGCGTTCAGCACCTGCTGTGGGACAGGCATTGCGCAGTGTAAGGGGATTTCTTCTTTAAGACCTCACACCTGCCCACTGTCCTCGCCCTTCTCCCGAAGGGGACGTGTTTAGAGAGGGTAGGTCCTTGCCCGGAGTCACACAGCCCGCGTGTCACTGGATGGATGGGTGGATGCGTCCTGGGTCTTTAAGAACAGGCAGAGTTTTAGCAGATGGAGCCGAGTGGGGGAGAAACGGAAACAAAGTCAGGACGGAGGGATACAAAGTTTCTGTCTTCGCACTGCTGAAGCGGATGCGCGGGGAGCGACAGCAAAGCCAGGCATATTAGATTTGGCTGCACACCCGCAGAGAACGCACACAGGGATCTGAGCCCAGTGCGAACTGCCCCCCCCCCCCTGCCCACAACACATGGTCAGGCGGGGGTGGGGGAGGCCGCACTGGAGAGAGGCGCTGTAACAACTTCCGTGGCTTCTTTCCCCCACGTTTTCACGAAGTAATGGGTGATCGCCCTCGTTAAGGTGGGAAAGAAGTGCCCGGATAATTAAGCATATTAGTCACCGCAATGCAAATGCCGCTTGCGACCTGCACTTACATTCCACCGGCTGATACAGGCCATGTGTAACCCTGCTTCTGAGCTCTCTTCCTTGCTGGCATCGAGTGAGGTCTGGAAGCCGGAAAATAGCAAAATGTTTGAAATTCACCTACAGGAGCCCTACCTGCATGGTCAGGAGTGGGGCTGCACCCCTCCGCCACCATCTGGGGGCTCTTTAGAGTGACAGTGTCTAACGGGGTGCAGACGAGGGGGCGTCCTGAAGATGAAACGAAGGAACCAATTGAAAAGAGAAGGTTGCCCGGCCGGCGTGGCTCCGCGGTTGAGCGTTGACCCATGAACCAGGAGGTCACGGTTTGGTTCCCTGTCAGGGCACATGCCTGGATTGCGGGCTCAATATCCATTACGGAGCGCACAGGAAGCAGCCAATCAATGAGTCTCTCATACCATTGATGTTTCTCTCTCTCTCTCTCCCTTTCCATTCCTCTCCGAAATCAATAAAAATATTTTTTTTTTTAAAGAGAGAGGGAGAGAGAAGGGGGACTAGGTGGGGGCGTGCGGCCACAGTCGATGACTGTGACGTTCTCCCGGGGAGAATGCCCTGGCGTCCATCTGACTTAGGTCAGGATTCCTTGAGTCTGACCGCCTGCAGTCAGGATGCATAAAAGGACCTACGCGTCCTTCAATGCGCGGGCTGATTTCCGGGCCACCTGTGTTTCCTCACTCCCCGTCGCTGAGAAACCCGGGAAGAGATGTACTGACCAGGAAGGACCCACAGACTATACACCAATTATTTCAAATCTGCCTGGAGGTCCCTTCAATAGGGTTTTTAACACGCGTGTCGAATCGCTGATCACAACGAAGAGACCTGCTTGGCAACAGCGAAGCCTGGGCTGCCGCTCAGTTTCCTCCGTCATTCAGATGCGAGGCACCGGCTCCACCGCAAACAGCAGCCCAGCCGCAGCTGGAGCTGGGGTCACGGTTATCGGGGGGGGGGGGGGGTCGGGGGGGCATTCACGAAGGCGCTGAGCGGTCCTGGGGGGTCTGGCAGGAGGCTGCGTTCAGGGACCAGGCAGAATGGAGGACTCAGGCGCCATGGGCATGTCCACCCCCCAGTTTCCCTTCCTTCCCCTGAGCCACCCCATTCTCTTCCCTTCCTGCGCCCTGCCCAGCGGCGCTGCTGCCTCCCGTTACAGACGGGAGTGACCTGAGAAATGCGCCCCTTCCCCAAAGGGGAAGGGGAATGCGCACTCCCGGACACCCTCACGGTCGAAGGGCTCTGCTTCCAACGCTGCCCCGCAACAAAGAAGTGACCTGTCCGCAGAGGACCGTGTGGCCTCAGGGACTGGCTAGTGATGTTGATTTTTTAAAATAAAGTTTTTAATGATTTCAGAGAGGAAGGGGGAGAGAGAGAGAGACAGACAGACAGAAACATCGACGATGAGAGAATCGTTGGTCGGCTGCCTCCTGCACGCCCCACACTGGGGATCGAGCCCGCAGCCTGGAATTGAACAGTGACCTCCTGGTTCCTAGGTTGCCTCTCATCCACTGAGCCACACCGGCCGGGGGTGATGTCGGTATTTTTGACCTTGTGCTCCCCTATTCACGTGCACTGTGTGTGTGTGCGTGTGTGTGTGTGTGTGTGTGTGTGTGTGTGTGCACGTGTGTGTTACAGGCACTATTACAGACACTCACAGGGAAGCTGACATGGATAGTGAGGAGCCGCTCAGGGGCCCAGCTAGGAACAGGGCAGCCATTCTTTAGCTTCCTGCGTGTTTCCACGTAACAATCACCACACCCGCCTCCTTCCCCTGAGGAGCTCCAGCAGGGGCACGATGCCACCGGACATTTGTCCCCGAGTTCACATCCTGTTCTCGGTCACACAGCCCCCCGGCAGACACGCTTCCTGCGGCCGGCCCTGCCTCCCTCCGGCGGGAGACTCGCCTCCGCGCTGACCCACACGGGCCTCGCGCGGGCTCTGCAGACAGAGGCCTCGGGGTCCTCCGAAGCCGCGGGGCGTCCACCTTCCCGCGGTGGCAGGTGAGTGCTTGCCCCTGTCGCCGATTTAAACTCTTCAACTTGTCACCTCCCCATCACGCAGTGTGCTTCCAGACACCGTCATTTCCCCGCCCTGAAGGCTCCCTGGGAAGGGGGGTGAAGCCAGATCATCCTCCTGCCTGTCTGTGCCCCGAAGCTGCCCCGCTCCATCCCCTCTCAGTCACGATCGCAGACTTTGTTTTACATACAAATGCGGATGATTTTCTCTGTGAGTACTTTCGGTTCATTGAATTCAATTAGCTAAATTCTTTAAAAACCAAGTGTGTATTATGTGCCTTTTTGACAATTCTGCTCTAGCAAGGGGAGGGGCGGGGGAGCCGCACAGCCTGGTTTTCCCTGAAGCTATGATGTGTATCGAAGTCCAACAACCTAGCACAGTGGTCGGCAAACTCATTAGTCCACGGAGCCAAATAGCAACAGCACAACGATTGACATTTCTCTGGAGAGCCACATTTTTTAAACTTCTTCTAACGCCACTTCTTCAAAATAGACTCGCCCAGGCCGTGGTATTTTGTGGAAGAGCCACACTCAAGGGGCCAAAGAGCCGCATGTGGCTCGCGAGCCGTGGTTTGCCGACCACGGACCTAGCACGTCAGTTGAGAAGTCAATCATTTGGCTTTATCTGCAAGAAGCCAGGTAACACGTGAGATTTACATTTCCCTTCTCTATTTCAAGCTTGCATAGAAACAGCAGTAGCAACACACTGCCCATCCAACAAACACCGACGTGGTGAGCCTTTTCCAAATGAATTTACTTCAGACACTGTTTCCTTCATTCATCCATCCATTCATTCCACTCAGGTATCCATTCATTGCACTCAGGTATCCATTCGCTCCTCATTCATGCATGCATCCATTCACTCTTCATTCATGCATGCAACCATTCACTCCTCATTCACGCATGTATCCATTCAGTCAGAATCTATGGGACACCTGCTCTGTGGCAGGCACCATTCTCGGTCCTTGGACGGTATCAGTGAATTCGACAAAGATGTCTGCCCTTGAATAGCTTATATTCTAGCAGATGCAAAACCACAGTCAACCCATGTGAGAAAGACATAATCTATATTGTGAGAAGTTTGTAAATGTTACAGGAAGAAAGAAAACGTGGAGCAAAAAACCCCACGAGGGTGGGAGGAGGTGGGTAGGATTCAGGGTGAGAGACAGTGTTTGGGGTGCGGCCTCGGGGAAGGTGACGTCTGAGCACAGAGCGCAGGGAGAGCGGAGCTCGCCACCGGACCGGGGGAAGGGCAGGTCATGGCAGAAGGTGGGAGCTCCGTTCCCGCGGTGCGCGCTGCCCTGGGCCTCACAGCTACACATACATCCTCGGAGCCGTGCCGTGTACCTGCCTCCAGGGCAGAAGCAGGATTCACAGGTGGCGGCTGAGCCGTGCAGCCAAGGTTAGTGGAAAAGCTTCACTTCCAGCTGTGACCCTCAAATTACGGCTTTTTCTTTCTTCCTTTTAAAACCATGTTTTTTATTTATTTCAGGGAGAGGAAGGGAAAGAAAAATCAATGATGAGAAACATCGACCGGCCGCCTCCTGCACACTCCCTACTGGGAATCGAGCCCGTGACCCGGGCCTGTGCCCTGACCAGGAATCAAACCATGACCTCCTGGTTCATAGGTCGATGCTCAACCACTGAGCCACACCGGCTGGGCTCAAATTATGGCTTTTTTTATTCCAACTTGTAGGTTAGAGACCGAATTCTGATCAGGTGCTGGGGAAATAAATGATCAGTAGGGGCAGCCTCTGTCACCGGGGACTAGAAATGTAGAAAATGCACTTAGGCAAAGGTAGGCATGGCCCTGAGTGAGTGACAGGTCTGGGAGGAGGTCAGAGGTCAGGCACAAGGGCCTGGGAACAGCTGCGTTCCAGAGTCCAGGGAAATGGCCGAGTACCCGCAGCTTCAGGGGCTGCATGAGCAGGTGCCCGGGGGCAGCAGGATGCAAATCCCCAGAGTCGTGGCCCCTGAGGCAGCTCAAAGCTTCCTGACGGCTCCCGGGGCAGGGGAGGCTCCTGGGTGACAAACGTCGCACTATCTGAAGAATAACGGCCGTCACGTGTGCCTTCTGCTGTCCCAGTAGCAGGGCCGAGGAGGACACCAGCTTATTAACTTCTTCAGAGCAGAAAACATCTCGTGCGCGTGGAGAAGATGGAAATGCCGCGCTGCGTTCACAGGTCATTAAAAGCCGACGGAAAGAGGCGTGTGGGGAGCCATGTTAATTCTAAGGCCCCTGACCTTGAGGCAGTGAATGCTGTTTTGCCCTTCTTCCCCAGCAAATGCGTTAGAATGAAATAGAAACTCGTCTTCGTAAAATGTAACGCCTTGAAAAAAGCCCCATGCTTCGAATTCGGTTAGAACTTTATAAGCCTGTTTGGGTTTCATTGTTGAGAGGAGAAGTGGGGGGCGCCTATAAAATAATCAACAGCCCTGCCTTTAGCTGGAGAGCGTGGCCCCATACCCAGGGCATGAAGGAAGCCTCCCACGGGTTCCGTCAACAACGCCATGGCCAGGTTCACTCGGAATCTAAAGAGCAGAGATGATGATTCCTGCATGTTCTCCCCTCGGGAGCAAGCAGACCTCTCTCTCGGGGCAGGTCTCAGGCTTCTGGGCGTGAGGGCGTCATCTCCAAGGCCTCCATTCCACCTCCTAACTGTCGTTCAAATAGACACATTGTTGGGCGGGACAGGGGGGAGGGGACGGAGCACATCCTGTCACCTGACAGCACCTGGGACTAGCTCTCCTGTCTCCATCTGCTCAGGGGTGCTCTAGTGGAAGGACCTCGCCCCTCCGAACGTGGCCCGAAGCAGCCGGGGTCGAACCAGAGCAGGGCAGATGCTGGGTGGGCTTCCCCTTACAACAGCCCTGGTGGGAGCCTCCAAAACATCTGGGGGGCAAAGGGGCGGGGAATTTGCATCTGGGTTTCCATGGTGATGGGGGGGCAGCGGACGTGTGGTTCAGAGATTACACACGAATGCATGAGTGTGTGAGCAGGCATGCAGACAGACTTCTTTTGTTGTTGCTTACGTTCCTTTAAAAAAATATGTATTTTATTGATTTCAGAGAGGAAGGGAGAAGGGGAGAGAGAGAGAGAGAAACATCCATGATGAGAGGGAATCATTGATCGGCTGCCTCCTGCACGCCCCACACTGGGGATCGAGCCCACAACCTAGGCATGTGCCCTGACGGGGAAATCGAACTGTGACCTCCTGGTTCATGGGTCGATGCTTAACCACCGAGCCACCCCGGGGCGGACTTTGCTTAAATTCTTTATCTTTAAAGATAAAGTCGCGTGGGAGATAGGGCTTGACGGAAATTGTTCATACAGAAAAGTGTGTGGGAAGTAGAAAAAATTAAGAGAAAATACTTGGATTTCAAATCACATTTTGATGTCACAGCCTTTCCCTCTCTGCTATCTGACCTGTATCTTTCTTTGGAGATTGTCAGATTCACCCAGAAAATGTAACAGGCGGCTTTTCAAGGCGAAGAAACAGGAAGACACTGCACCGTTCCCAGAGCGGCGGCGTTGAAGAGGGCGGTGGGGGCGAATACAGCCACAGGGCTCAACAGGAGAAAGTGCCCCGTGGGCATGGAAAGATGCGCCTGGGTGGCCCAGAGAGAGGCGTCTTGCTCGGTGGTTGACCTCCATGAACCAGGAGATCACGATTCGATTCCCGGTCAGGGCACATGCCCTGGGTGCGGGCTGGATCCCCAGTGTGGGGCGTGCAGGAGGCGGCCGATCAATGATGCCCTCTCATCATGGATGTTTCTCTCTCTCTCCCCATTTCTCTCTGAAATCAATGAAAATATATATTTTGAAAAAAAGATCATGTGCATTTCCTCCCAGTTCTAGAATAGTTTCTAAAATTTTCCCAGTTGGTTAAGGTCTATAAGCACCGACGATTACAAAACACACCCTGGTCTAGCAGCCCCATTCAATCAGCGGTGCCTGTGTCCCGAACAGCCTTCTGAGCAGGATGCTCATCTGGGTAATAGACAAACACCCCCGTGGACACAAAGCCTTTTCTGCTACTGCAGCGAGTTTTTCTAAAAGTGCAATTCCCAGCGTTGAGACCCTAAGCAGTGTTTGCATCACCGACTGATTCGAGAGGAGCAGCGTCGAAGAGAAAACGCCGCCGACGGCATGTTAATGTATCGATACGTCGCGGTGAATACATTTTTCATTTAACGACAGAGTGGGAGCTAATACGCTCGTGTAGGGAAACTAATACATTTTTCATTACTTAAATGTGCCGGCGATGGCTCCATAGTTGCTCATGAATTTACATGAGATTCGGCAAAGGACGCGGGACAATTTACACCGTCTTCCCTCCACGGTTCGCCAGCTCGTGAAGAGCCGTGATCAGGGGTTAAGGTATCGTTTGTAGAGAGGAGGAAAGTGGTTCTTTTTCTCGGAGATCAACAGCGTCTAGAGGTGCATGTTCCATACAACATGCCTGTTCTCACTACCTGACTCTTCAAGAATCCGGGTTCCTCTCCTTTCCTGACAAGGGACGGTGCCTGCGCTTCCCCCCCTCCTCTCCTTCCTGGAGACTGAGGTCGAGAGTCAAAGACCAAGCGGCATTCTTTTTTCTTTTTAAATATATTTTTACTGATTTCAGAGAGGAAGGGAGAGGGAGAGAGAGAGACAGAAACATCGGTGATGAGAGAGAACCGTGGATCGGCTGCCTCCTGCACGTCCCACACTGGGGATCGAGCCTGCAACCCGGGCATGAGCCCTGACCGGGAGTCGAACCGGGATCTCCTGGTTCAGAGGTCGCTGCTCAACCACTGAGCCAGGCCGAGTGGGGGCTTACTATCCCTTTTGATCTTGGTGACAACTCTTTGGGGGAAATGCATGATCTCTTCCTTTCTACTTTACTTCCACACACATTAAATATACTCCTGGAGGTGACAGGAATTGAGAAGGACAGAACACTATCTGTAGGAAAAATCTGTGGTATTTAAAGATTATGTACGGAGCAGATTAATACTAATCCTTGACTCATCCTGTCTAGAATCCTGGTTTTGATCTCAGCTTTAGCCGACTCCTGGAAACATTGGAGGATGAAAGGAAAGGCATGTGGATCCTTTGAAGGTCATTCCTCGAGGCCGGTTCCTTCCCAGCCGCCGGCGAAGGTCACGGCGATACCGTCAGGGCCACGCCATCGTGGGCCACGTTGTCAAACTTGGACATTCCATTTAGTCTAATGACATGTTGGCGGCGACTGTACCCCTCTGCCCATTTACTGATAATCACTGCATTTTACACTTAAAATAAGGGATGCGATGGCAGGTGCATTACGCTTCAAGAAAGGTGCTTCACGTTTCACGTTTCCAGCCGGTTCTTTGGCAATGATTTTGTGTCGGCGGGGTTAGGTCAGCCTTCTAGGTTCATGATTATTGTGGGGGTGATACTTTACGAACGTCCCTAGGTCATCCTAACATCTCAACAAGTTTAGTCAAGGGGAGGGCTTTTCAGGATGCAAAGCGTCTGAAGACCTTGCAATCCCTTACCTGCCCCAGAATAGACAGGGCTTTAAGCGCGTACAGATGTGAGGATGATCCGGGGGAATCTGGGCCCAAGCAGATGACGGATCCCTTCAGATCATCGCGCACACCTGCGGGCTTAATTAAGCTGGAAGTCACCAACTTCACACAGAATGCTGACGGGCGGCGGGCTCATTAGTTGCCTCTCTCATTGACTGGAAGCGTGTGCACGATCCCCTTCCACCGGGCTGCAGTGCCCGCCTTGTTTCAGAGCGTAATTAGTGTGATGGAGACGGCTGAGCAACGGCGTCCTTGAAGCAAAAGCAGGGGATCCTCTGGCGAACCGGAAACCGGGACGTCCCACAGCGAAGGCTCAGGGCCGGCGAACGGGACACGACGGGGCTTCCCTTGCCTCGGAGAGACACCGTGAGGGAAGAGCCATCACGGCTTGTCAGGAGCCATCACTTCATTTCCCGGGAATCGTGCTGTCAGCAACCCTTCAAGGCACATGTTTCCCTAACTAAGCAGCCGTCCATTCCGGGCATCCGCGTTCTACTCGGCGGCGAGCTCTGTGGGATTCATTAAAGGGAGCCCGGGGGCTTGTCTCCGCCCCCTTAGGCGCCCTGGATCCCACAGCCCTACCTCTGGCCCCGGCCCTCCCGAGGCCGCCACCATGGCTCACATCCCCAACGTTCAGGGCCGAGGAGACCTGAGGATGCGGCTCGCCTGCAGCTCAGCCCGCAGCGCAGAACTCACCCGCCTCCTCTCACCGCCGCTTCCCACGCCCTCCCTCCACCACACCCGGGGCCTGTCCCTGTCTGGTACACCGACGATGGCCGCCTCCGTCCCAACCACCAGCCTCTGCGCCTGGCCAGCAGCCTCCTGGCTGTCTTTTCGTCGCTTCCTTAAAAGCCTGTCCTCTCTCACCCACTCTCTAACCCACACATGGGATGAGACTCCAGTGCAGTCTCCACAGAGGCCTGGCTCACCAGGGGTCCTTGCTGGGTGTGGTGTCGCATTCTTTAATGGGGGACAGAACCCCGGTTTGCTGTGACCAAAGTCAGAACCCCGAGAGAGCCCCGTGGGCTCCCTGTCCCCTCTCGGCGCTGCGCCCAATGCCTTCCCACGGCGCGGGGCACCGGGAGCATCATGTTCATGTCTGAGGACACAGCCCCACAGGCTCCGGGCCCTGCCGGCCTAGGCGCCCTCACCTTCCTGTCCCCGCCGTGCCCCCTCTTGAGGGTCACTGGCACCTGCGGGGCTTTGCCCCGGTGGCACCTGGGCTCAGGCCGCACCTCCTGGAGCTGCACATGTGGGCTCCCCGCGTCCACGTCCCCGTCATTCAGATGTCAGCGGGAAGGCCACTTCCTGCGGGCGGAGGCCCCTCACCCCTGCCGCAGCCACGCGCCTGCGATCGCCGTGACTCCCACTGGCTCCCTCTTTGTTGCTCGTTTCCTGTTGGCGCCACCTGGTTGCTTTCTCTCCTCACAACAGAACGTACGCTCTTGGGAGCTGGTGCCTCTGCTCTGTCCACAGCCAGGCCAGCGGCCCGCACACAGCAGGCGCTCATTGTTCATTTGGGTCGGACGGCTGGCTGTCTCCATAGCGTTGGTGGGGTGTAGTCAACGTATGGGAGAGGCACTCTACGTTGGTGTTCTTTCCAAAGGCACAAATACACACCTAAGGGGTTGATCCCACTTCGGCCACAGCGATCCAGTTTCTAGTCACCACTAAAGGATGCAGTGCCACCCCCCGCAAGGATACATGGTAAACCGGGCAAATATGGGCACTCCACTTGAGTCTCATCCCATGTTTGGGTTACAGAGCAACCCCAATCCTAAGGCAAAACATCGGAGCCAAAATTACACCCCCAAATCCCTTTTATCGCTCCTAAAGGGCAATGCCCACGGCCTCGTGCGCGCGCCACCTGCGGAAGCCGCGGGTGTGAATGGGAAGTGGGAACAGAGCTGGACGATATATTCTTGAAGGGATACGGGCAGAACCTGTCAGCCTACCTCACCCCTCCCCGCCCTTCCTCTTCTCTAAGGGACTCCCACGCTTTCCGGTGCGGCCACAGGCACACCCAGCGAGACGGGCCCACCCACGCTGGTGGTTGAGGAAGGGCGGACCGACAGAAATGGCCAGGGGCCTGGTGTGGGTGTGGGACGCAACCGTGGCCAACACGTGGGGAGATGCAGCCAGGGGCTCCTGGCAACGCTTTCATCACTAAGGAAACGGGCCAGAAGACAGAGCGCTCCTCCCACCAGGCCCAAGTCTGCGCGTGAGCTCAGAACCGTGGCGGCTCCTTTAAGGGAAGCTAAGTGGCCACGGTCAGAATGACAGAGCAACTCCATGGGGACACTGAAAAATTCAAACATAAACCCAGGTCATGGCTGACGCCACTGCACTTTGATCTGAGGCCAAAGGCTCCTGTTCAAACCAGCAGGTACACCTGCGCAATGCCCAGCCCTAAGCGCCATGCTCCCGGCCCAGCCGCTTCCTCGGCCCACCAGGGATGAAATGAGATTGACGGGTGACCCGACAGCCATTTCTCTTATCTCAAGGTCGCTCAGGGTCCCACCCTGGCTGAAATGGCACGGAGATCGCTTATCATGGCACTGAAATGGCTGATTCGCGTCTGTTCCTTTCATCTCAGGGTGCGCCGTTAAACTGGACGGATTAAATGCCTACACACCGGCCGTCCCCTCACTCTGCACCTGTCCTAAAGGCCCGGAAGTACCTGTGGATTTATTTAAAGGGGAAGGAGAGTGTCGCTTTTTACATGAAGCCCCCGATTCAAAGAATCCAGAATATGCCTTTTATCTACTTTGCTCTACCTGCTGCAAGCAGCGGCTTCCTCGCCGATTCCCCCAGCACAACGGTGTTCCCTACTTCGTGAATCTTATTCACAGATGTCCTCTCGCCACCTCAAACTGCTGCAAGAGCACCTGTGTGTGTGTGTGAGTGTATGTGTGTGAGTGTATGTCTGTGTGTGTGTGTGAGTGTGTGTGTGTGAATGTGAGTGTGTGTGTATGAGAGTGTGTGTGAGAGAGTGTGTGTCTGTGTGTGTGTCTGTGTGTGTGTCTGAGTGTGTGTGTGTGAATGTGTGTGTGCCTGTATGTGTGTCTGAGTGTGTGTGTCTGAGTGTGTGTGAGTGTATGTGTGTGTGTGTGTGAGTGTGTGTGTCTGAGTGTGTGTGTCTGAGTGTGTGTGAGTGTATGTGTGTGTGTGAGTGTGTGTGTGTGAGTGTGTGTGTGAATGTGAGTGTGTGTATGTTTGTGTGTATGTGTGTGAGAGTGTGTGTGTGTATGTGTGTGTGAGTGTGCGTGTGTGTATGTGTGTGTGTAAGTGTGTGTGTGTGAGTGTACGTGTGTGTGAGTGTGTGTGAGTGTGAATGTGAGTGTATGTGTGTGTGAGTGTGTGTGAGTGTGTGTGTGTATGTGTGTGAGTGTGTGTGTGGTGTTTTGGTCACATTAAGTTGAAAAGGAGAATTTCCCTGAGAAAACAGACAGACATCATAGTGTTTTCTGCCTTTGAATGTGACCTCCTGGGTGTATTTAACACACACTTTCGTGGCCGCAGCTCAGCTCAGCTCAGCTCTGCTCCATCCCGTGTGGCCTGGAGACCGGGCCTCCCCACAGGTCAGCGCACCACGGGTTTTGCACTCCAAAGGAACGCTCCTCTGGCATTAATGATGCGCTTCCACCCTGCACTCCCCGCCGGCTATGACGGGCAAGGAATTGGGAGGCACAGAACCGGGGACCTCAACAATCCCGGCACGTCACAGTCAGCCAGGGACGAGAAAACGTGCCCATCTTCGTAGTCCTTCCGCCGCCTAAGCCGCCCTGCCAGTTCCTGTCACACCGTTCGCTCAGCTGCCTTAATAGCATGGGGCACCCCCTGCACACACTCCCCGGAACCCCCTCTGCGCTGCTACTTTGTTACCACCGCGCCCACCCCGTGTAATCGGGGGTCCCCTCAGCTCTGGGTTAATAAGACTCCCACGGAACCGCCACAGGGCTGGGCAGAATCCGCCATCCACGTTCTGAGTTTTTACCTCCTCAGGAAGCCAGCGCTCCAAGCTGAATAAAGAAGGAGTTTCAGACTCTTGCTAATGAGTAACTCGGGCCCCAGGCAACACAGCCTCACCGCCCCATTCCCAAGGCTCCTCTCTCCGCCGAAATCCCTCAGCACCTTGGTCTCCGCTAGAGAATCGACCAACACACGCTCTGGTGCGACGATGCTTACGGCTGGTGCCGTCCCCTCTCAGCTGCCTGACTGGCGGGCTCGTCGGCATGACAAGCTTTTAACCGCGACGGATGCCATCTCCTTCTGCAGCAGACGCTGGGACAGAGGCTGCAGGGCATGCGGGGTCCTCAGAAGACCCTGGGCGGGAACGCCACCCACTCAGAGGGACTGCCCATCGTCTTAGATCCAAGGAGGGTGTGATCGAAACAGCTGAAAGGCAGGAGACGCAGGAGAAGGGCCCAGAAGGTGGGCATCGCGATGGGAGAACAGACCCTGAAGCCTTGGACCCGGCCCCGCACCGGGGTGGGGCGGGGGGGGGGGGACAGACGGACGGACTGGCTTGGCACTCCTCCTCCGCCCGTCCCCTCTGCAGCCCCCTGAGAAAGGACGTAACCTCTGTGGCCTGACTGTCACCACCTGTGAACCGGAACCTGCAGCAAATGACAGGGCCCAGCCATGCGCCCGGGACCCGACACGCGGGAACCCTCATCATCTCCAAAGCGGGCAGCGGCTCTTTCCCCCACCCACGCGCAGTGTGGCTGCAGGCCTTGGGGGGGGGGGGGCCACGCGGCTGTTCATGGGGATCTGTAACATGCGCCCTACTTTAAACCAGGTTGCCATCACTGATTTGATTTAAAAAAAAAATTTTTTTTATCGATTTCTTTTTTAAAGAGAGAGGAAGAAAGAGGGAGAAACACCTGCGTGAGAGCGAAACATCGATCGGCTGCCTCCTGCACGGCCCCCTACCAGGGATGGAGCCCACAACCCCGGGCACGTGCCCTGCCCGGGAATCGAACAGGTGACCTCTTGGTGCACGAGACGCTGCTCAGCCGCTGAGCCACGCGGCCAGGGCGCTGACTGCTTAGTGCGCAGAACCTGGGGAACCCTCCACCTGACCCCCCCCCCCCCCCGTGACGATGACAGCAGGGACGTGCACGCAGCACCCTGACCACGACTCTGGCACGGAGAGAAACGCGCCCTGCCGCCTGGTACCACTCAGCGCGCGCGTTCTGCCGTCCAGGTGACCCCGTATCTTCCTTAGACTGGAAATTACTGGAAAAGCCGGGGAAGAGAAGAACGGCCTCACCCCACCTAACGATGCCCTTTAACGGGCACCGGTGTGGGCGTCAGCACAGCCTGAGGAAACGGGATCGGCGGGAGAACCCAGGGGCTGGGTCTCTGTCCCCCACGTGTGCACACAGCCACGCGCACAGATAAACATGTCAACTCACGGAACGGACGTCAGCTCCTGGAACTGACCTGGCGCCGTAGCTGGGGGACACGTGTGCCGTTTGCCTGTGGAATCTGGCTTCCCCGGGATTTCAATGAGAGCCGTGGAGGTTTCCCGATCCTTGTGAGTCGTGGAATGACAGTGACAAGCACACAGAATCGGGGCAGGGGTGCCGGATCCCTGGCATTTCAAATACTGAGCTAAGAACATGCATGTGACAGTGTACACACACGCTCACACACGCACGCACACACCCGAATGCCATATGAAACAGAGACCCCCCCCCAAACCGAAATTGGTCCCTGGTCATTCTGATCCGCGGCGACTGGCACGTGGAGAGGAGCGCGTTTGCTGGGATGTTTTTCTCTCTCCTCTGCAGCGTCCCCTCCCTGACACTGAGCCCGACGCCCCGGCAGAGGCTCAGCGGTTCCGTGCGCAGCTGTCCCCGCCGACCAGGTCTGCGATGGCACTGGCCGGGCTGCCCCGTGACTCGGCTGCAGAAACAAAACTCGGGGCAGCGTCGTGTCTGACCCTGGAGGGGGCGGGAGGGAGGCCCTGCTGGCTGCGGCTCGGAGCGCCTGCTGAATGCAGAGCGTGTCGCTCCTCGCAGCCCGGGGAGGGGCGGCCGTCAGAGAGAATCGCAAAAATCAATTCTGGAGGCAAGCGGAGCCTCCTGCACATCTCAGCAGCTGCCGGGAGAGGTGAAGGGTGCAAAAAAGTCCACTCGGGGAGGGAGGGAGAAGCGCCCTGGGCTCCGCGGGCCGCCTCCTGTGTGAGGGCGGTTCCGGGCGTTTCTGGTCCGTGGGGCCGGCTGGGGACAAACATGCTGCGTTAAGGGGCAGATGACGAACACGGGGAGGCCCCCCGCAATACTTCAGGCTTGCCAACGCCCCTTTGCTCAGTCCGGGCCCAGCACTGTGAGCACTGTGTGTGGTGTGCGGTGTGTGTGGGGTGTGCGGTGTGAGCGGTATGTGGTGTGTGAGGTGTGTGCGGTGTGTGCAGTGAGTGGTGTGCGGTGTGCGGTGTGTACAGTGTGAGCACTGTAAGCAGTATGTGATGTATGTGGTATGCAGTGTGTGTGCAGTGCGTGGTGTATGGAGTGTGTGCAGTGAGTGGTGTGTTGTGTGCGGTGTGTGCAGTGTGAGCACTGTGAGCAGTATGTGATGTGTGTGATATGTGGTGTGCAGTGTGTGCTTCTGCACTGGGAGGCGGGGATGGGGGCTGAGATGGAGTCCGCTCTGCTGGGTTCTGGCACCTTCTGGCGCCCAGCACCTGCTCAGCCCGCTCTCCTGCCTGTTCCTCCTTTGCACCATTTTGGGGAACCGCTCGGGGCAGTTACAGGGGCCACAGCTCTCGCTGAGCTTCCTCTCTGTGAGGACTCAGGAGACGGGTGGGGCGGGTCTCAGCACCTTTAGGAGCCGAAGAGGAAGCGCTGTCATTCACGTCACCCACGTAGAGTCTTGGAAACTCCTGAGGCCTCCCGGAGGGTCACTGCTGCCTCGTGGAGAACAGTCAGGTTCAGGGGCACCATCCCTCCTCCGCATCCCAGAGGGGTCCATATCAGCTCCCGGCAGAGCTGGCCTGTTGTGCTCTCGGGTCTCAGGCAGCCTCACGTTCTGGTGACGGGACGGGAAAGGGCAGGACATCGAGACAGATGTCCTGCACACGGTAACCACAGAGACACGGCTGCAATCCAACGCGCCGGAAATCCAAGCCGGCTTAACATCCAACCTTTCAAAAGACTCGGCACATTGGTTCATGTGTAGGAATTACACCGACAGGAGGGCCTCGCTGCGTGGGGAGGAGGCTGAGTCGTGCTGAGTCGCGCTGAGGCACATGGCTGTGGGCCAAACTGCCTGCGCCCCATCCCGCCTCCCCCCCCTCCCCCCGCTTGGAGCAAATTCCTGAGCTTCTCTAACGAAGTCTCCTTCCCTCAATAATAGGCGCGAAGAAGCCACCTCCCAGGGAGGGCGTGCACTAAAGGAAAGCACACATCCTGTGTGTGCACACGCACACGGACACACACGTAACTCAGGTTGACCGCTCCTGGTCCTCTACTCCACCGGGTAACACCCCCAATGACGGCTGTTTCTGTGAGTAAGACTCGGATGATGACTGTCAACATCACCATCTTTACCTAAATGAAAGCATCAAGAGAAGGTGCGTTTGACCAGTCTGCTAAAATTCAATAAATGTGCTCAACGTGCAAGCTCTAATTTGTTTAGCAAATTAATTTGAATGCAAATCAAAATAAGAATTATGTATAATTCAATATGCTTCTCTCCAAGGAGATATGTAAATCAGGATGGTTAGGAGGTCTATTTTAAACATCGAATCGTCTATCTGCAGTCAGATCGCGGGCCCCTTACAATGTCAGCAGTACGTGTTCATGCACCTGCATGCGTACTCATTGATTGCTTTTCATCACACCCGCCGGTGAAAGGCATGGCCGGTAGTGCTCCTGTTCTTCAAAAAGCGTAGACTCTGAGAATGATGTCATCTCACCAACTCCCCAAAGGGCACCCTCCCCCCACAAGGGCTCCGTGTGTCCTACCCAGTCCCAGGGTGCAGCCACCACGCAGGCGATGCTGACGCAGTCTCCTGGTTGTGCGGTAACGCAGGGGTGGGGAACGTCCGGCCCGTGGGCCGTATAAGGCCTGAGAAGTCCTTTGGTCTGGCCAAGGCAACCGCAGGTGGGACTCGAAATTCAATAAATCTAGGAGCCTTTTGATAGTGACATACATTTACATGAAGGGAATGATATTTGGCAATGAGCCTATACATAGCCAAACGGCTCTTGGCAAGACAAAGGTCCCCGCCCCGGCCCTGAAGGATGAGAATCTCAGACGTGGGACTCTCAGGAAACGTTCGCATCTCTGCATGTTGGAGCGCCATGTCAATCCTTGGTCACGTGTGCCCTCGGTTCACTCGTCATAACCACACTGTACCCCAGGCAGCCTCTGCCCGGGCTCCGTGCCACGGCGAGCCTGGCCCCTTCACTACGTCACGCACATCTGTGACGTCTGGACAAGGAGAGGCGTGACGACGGGCCATGTTCTCACCACAGTGTCCCCCCTGGCGCCGTCCGCGGGCTCTGTGACTAAGCAAAGTGCCGCATAAAGGAAGCGCTGCCCCGTGGGCTAACGATGTCAAGGGTCAGGTTCCTGGCATCTCGCCACACGTTACAACAAGATGACACTGAACGCGAGGGCCTGCTGTCCTTCCTTCTCAGCCTGTGGGTGTCATTACATCGGATCACGGAGGCAGAGTCCTGCTCCCTGTCTCAGTCCACAACCGAGGATTCGCCCTCACTGTGCGCGTAACCTGGGTCCACACTGCAACAAGCGTTTTCACGTCGGAAAACCGAGGACGGCGAGAGGGTCACGGAAAAACGCGATTCCTCTGAACGGGCCAGGCGGGCACCCCGGTCCGCCGGACGGATCGCCGCGTCCACTTGGGGCTGGAAGATGCGAGGCTTCGCGCCAGCGTTTCCCGTGACGCGGGATGCAGAGCACGGTGTGTGTGAGGCCATTTTCAGACCGTGCAGAGACAAGACCTTAAATCAAACTGACTCGCGTTAAGAATCAATTCACTCTTCTCTCAGTGAACGCACTCCGGGTTCTTCCGATCAGATGGAAGGGGTCTCGGGTGCCGCCGGCGTGTCTAACGTCTGACCGGCTTGTTTTGGGAAGAAATATCGGGACCCGGCATCCGTCACCTGAGCACAAGCCGGGCTTCAACTGTTCGTCGCTACGATATTGAAAGTTATTTTTAACTTATAGCAAGTGGCACTGCTGTGATAACGTTCCTTTAGGGCGGTGGTCGGCAAACGGCAGCTCGCGAGCCACATGCAGCTCTTTGGCCCCTTGAGTGTGGCTCTTCCACAAAATACCACGGCCTGGACGAGTCTATTTTGAAGAAGTGGCGTCAGAAGAAGTTTAAGTTTAAAAAGTTTGGCTCTCGCCCTACCCGGTGTGGCTCAGTGGATAGAGCGTCGGCCTGCAGACTGAAGGGTCCCAGGTACCTGGGTTGTGGGCACATCCCCAGTAGGGGGCGTGCAGGAGGCAGCTGATCGATGTTTCTCTCTCATCGATGTTTCTAACTATCCCTCTCCCTTCCTCTCTGTAAAAAATCAATAAAATATATTTTAAAAAAATAAAAAATGTGGCTCTCAAAAGAAATTTCAATCATTGTCCTGTTGGTATTTGGCTCTATTGACTAATGAGTTTGCCAACCGCGGCTTTAGGTAAACGAACAAACAAAAAAGAGATGATAAACATTTGAAATAAATAATAACACAAGGAGTGTAGCGATCGGACCGAATCAGTGACTGGACGCGGGCTAACACTGGCCTCGCAAGCCCACGGCCTTGGCTTTGCTCCGTTATTCCGCGTTTGCAGAATCCCGGGGTGCTCCGTGGCAGAGTGACGCAGTTAAAGTTATAAATCCAGAAAGTGGCAAGTCAACAGGATCCTAGACGCCCCGGGTACCTATTGTCTTAACACCCAAAGAGCTTAAAGACCCGAATTCAAGAGCCGTTTCCTTGCGTGTGTATTTATTTGTAGTTTTTATTTTTTGGTGTTGGTAATAGCCGTTGGTTTCTGCCCAGCTTCACTGAGACACAACGGACACGTAACTGCGTGCTAGTTTACAGTGTCCATCACAGCGATCTGCTCCGTGAACGTGTTCCAAACTGGCCAGCACAATGAGGGGCGGTCACTGACCATCCACCACCACTCAGTTACAATTCCTTCTTCCACAGTGATTTCAAGTCACTGAACAAAACAGACATCCATTTCCTTTCATTTAAATTTCTCACCCCAGAGAGAGGAAGGGGAAGGGAGCGGGGGGGAGAGAGAGAGAGAGAGAGAAACACCGATGTGAGAGAAACGTCAATCGGTTGCCCTCTGCATGTACTCCAACCAGGGGTCGAGGCCACAAGACAGGCAGGTGCCTGACTGGGACTGATACTGGCAACCCTTCGGGGCAAAGAGGATGCTCAACCACCCGAGCCGCTGTGGCCGGGCTAAGCCGAGGTATTTTGTTGTTTATTGACTGAATTGGAGGTCCATTTAGAGGAGAGGAGATCATGAACCTCTGTGGAGGAACAGCAGATGGCTGCTCTGCTCGCCCCTCGTCTTTAATGCAGCGGGCAGAGCGAGCCGGGGCAAGGGGGTGCTGACGTCTAAGCACAGGCTTCTAATCTGTTTCCAGCAAGGCACGGATTTCCTTAAAATCACGCTTTTGTGCAAATGTCTCACGACTTGGGGGGGAAAGCCTTCCCAAAGAGGGTGTCCAGGGACTCTGCTGAGAGAAAACAGGACACAGGGTGACCCGTCTTCCTGTGACAATTTATACTTCGCAGAGATCACTGGCGCAGGCGTGGCCGCCAGTCACGAGGAGTTGGACCTTGTGAGTAAACTTCTACAGAGAAAGCTGGCGGAGTTCTGGCAAAGTCTGTCCACCCGGACAAACAGCGCTGCGTTCTGATGCTCTGCTCCCTTACTCCCAGAGGTGAGCTGTGTCGGTTGGGTTTTATCCTCTGAATGATCACAGTTCCCGGGCTGGCAGGGGGGGGGGTGGGGGGGGTTGGGGGGTGGGGTGGGGGGCGGGGATTTTATTCTGCGGGCTGGATGCCGTTAGCGACTGTTACTCTGGCCTCTCAGAGAGGCGAGGGAGACAGCAAACACAACCCACGTGCCTGCCCCTCGGAATCTATAAATACATCAGCCTGAGTTTTCAACAAATGAATTAAACTTCACTCATCGCCACGCCGAGGGGCGGGGGGCGGACAGTGGGAGTCGGAGCGAGTGTTTAGAGGCAATTTCCTTCGCTTCGCCTCTGTATTTTAAGCTGAGATATAATTAGACCGAGAAAGCGCGGGATGGCAGGAGGGAGGGGAGGACGCCCCGGGGAGGGGGGGAGGTGATGCGATTCCGAGGGCAGAGGGCAGAGGGCAGAGGGCACGGTGCCAGCCCACAGGGAGGACAGTGTGGGGGTCCAGCAAAGCGGGCTCCCTGAGAGAAAGCGAGGTCACTGCACTCTGGCTATCAGGTGACCTGGGGAGGCCCCACCCACACAGTGTCATTTGGTTTCCTCCACGGGGACGGCGCAGTGGTAAGGGAGACGGGTCTCAGCCGTCCCCCCCGCCGCAGCGGCACTCCTGAGCACAGAGCGCTAGGGCCCACGGAAAAGAGCCCCGTAGGGCCCTGGGTCCCCGCGGACGTCACACGGGGCACTGGAGTTTGAGGCAAACTGTTTCCGCCCTCAAGGGTCCCAGCTCCTTACACCTGTGGACTGAATGACACTACCTTGGTGTTTCCTAGAGGGTCGTCGGTGCTTAGTGAACTGTTGTCAAATGAATATTAACACAGGAAGGAGTGATGTGTTAACATTTTAAGAGGAACCCAAAGCTCTAATCTCTCCC
Source organism: Corynorhinus townsendii (assembly GCA_026230045.1). Taxonomy (NCBI): domain Eukaryota; kingdom Metazoa; phylum Chordata; class Mammalia; order Chiroptera; family Vespertilionidae; genus Corynorhinus; species Corynorhinus townsendii. Next base: position 3,890,071 of record JAPDVU010000006.1, read on the forward strand.
CGACACTGATCTTCCCCCTGCCCCGGACTGAGTGGTACCCCAGGGGTAGATGTCCTACAGCTTTTTAATCCACTCACCTCCCGAGGGGCACTCAGGCTGCTGCCAGAGCTTGGCTCCTGGGAATAATGCTGTGATTCATATGGGGGCGGGGCACACAGTCGTTCCAACTATTGTTCTTAATTTCTTCAGGTAAGTCCGCAGAAGTGGAACCACTGGGTCATGACATGGTTCTGTTTTTAATCTCGTGAGGAGCCCTCGTTCGGTTTTCCGTGGAAGCTACACCAGTCTGTCAAGTACAGCATAGGGCATATGGCCAACGATATTGTAGTAACGAGGTATGGTGCCAAGTGGGTACGAGGCTTATTAAGGGGATCACTTCACAGTATATAAAATGCCTAATCACCATGTTGTATGTCTGAAATTAATATAACACGGAGTGCCAACTGTAATTAAAGAATAAAACTATAGTAAGTAAAGCAAAAAAGGACTGCTCCGCTCATTCGTTGCCTTCTGTGTAGAGTTTGTGATCCCTGGTTCAAACTGATTCAGAAGAAGAACAAGGTCTTTATTTTCAATTATTGTCAGAGACTGCGTCTAGCATCTGTCAAAAGGGAAGAACCTTCCATCCTACGGTGAACCGCTAAGCAAGGCCCTGAAATCACCAGCAGGCCGTTCACGGAGGAGCTGGCTTAGACACTTGGGTCTTTGATCTTATTTAGGGAAAGGCGTACTTGAGACCCGCTAATTATGGTAAACACGGTAGACACACACACTTCCCTTGTAAAATTCTCACCGAGACATGGACGCCGGAGGAGGTAGAGACAAGGAAAACAACGAGGGCAGAGAAATCTGTTCGGGATTCAGAGTGCCCAGCGCTATGTAAATGAGTGGAATCGAGACAAATAGCAAGAAAACAAAAACATTAATTACAGCTTGCCTCTACCTAAGTGAAGGGAGCATATGGGCAGAGAATATTAATGCCATGTAAAGCAGTTCCCACACAAAATACTCACTGAAACAATCAATAAGCAGATTCCCCACCGAAAGCTAAGAGAGTGAGGTAGACACAGGTGCGCTGCTTCGGTGGGAACCCCGAGTTTTTCACGGCACCAGTGAGGGGAGGAGCGGCTCCCTGACTTCCTGCGCTTCAACGTCTGGCTACTTATTCACTCGGCACAGTAGGTTCAATCAGCACATTGCTGTAACCCAACGCTGAGAAATGGATTCCCCGGGTTGTGCTTTGAGGGGTGGTTATCCCAGAGTCCTGAGGAGGGGGAGTGGACTGTCTCAGCTGAGATCCAGTTTTGGGAGGGCCAAGGTGCACGTAAACCCGGAGGAGAGCAGGTGGGGCCCAGCGCCCGGGGCTCACCGCTGGCAAGACTTGGGTTCTGACTAGAGGACGAGGGGACTAACATCTCTACAAGAGGCGGCTACGTGCCCAGACATCCAGGATTGGGAGGTCAAGGAGGCCAGAAGTTCAGGCTCTGAAGGGCGGGCATGACAAAGGGGGGCAAGGGAGGAGAGTTTACATGTAAAAATATAGGAAGCATGAACACCGCCATGTGGAGAAGGAATGTGCAACGGTGCGCTGGGCGGTCAGGTAACCAGATAGCTACACGTCCTATCACCTGACGGTCAAAACTCTGGGCTCCGGAGTTCGTCTATCGAGTCTAAATCTTCTTAGTTCCATCACGGACGCGATTGGTGATCTTGGCCGAGTTTCTTAAGTCCTTCACGCTTCAGTAAAAAGATTGATAGTAGCAGCCGTAAGAGTAAAGACAAACAGCCCCAGGGGCCCTGAGACAATGGCATGAGATGAGGGCTTCGTGTGAGGGATCCATGCACGCTGGGACGGACACGGGGACCCTGGATCCTGGAATAATTGTGAATCCTTCGCTACACGAAGCTGACAGTCTACACAGCACAGAACCGAGCTAACCGAACGGGGAGAGGGGGGTGGCTATCTGTCTCCTCGGGGTTACATTCCCAGTTCCTACCAGGGAGCTGGTTCCTTGCAGGGTAGTTACTCAGTGACACTGTTTGAGTGAAGGCATGAAGCAGGGTAACGGTGATCCCAATACGTTGTTAAGATGCAAATGGGTTGCAGGTATCCCTCCTGGACTCGGCCTTCTGAATTACAAAGCAGGTCAACCAAACACCTTCCCCACAGCCCTGGAGAGATGCCCGTCTGCCACCACCAGGACGCCAGCCCCCCGCCTTGCAGGATGCACACCCCATCAACGCTGGAATCACGGTCGCCCCCTGGTGGTCTCACACCTTCCGGACTCTGAGAAAGCCACCCCCGACAGCATGTTTGGACTCTGGAAAGTCCTGTTTAGGAGCGGACTGTGAGTACAGGGTATGATCCGCTGTCTCACGCTCTCTGGCTCCTGCTCGCCTGCATGTGCACTGAAATGAAAAAGAGAGGGTGGGAACCCAGCCCTGGAGTGGGGGCAATGAAGATGCGGCAAGAGCTCCCAGATGGCCAGCCGCCCCCACACACCAGCCAGCGGCCGGCAACACCCTTGACCGTGACAACGGCTTCCTTGCCCAGCTCAGCATCTCTGCATCGAGCACGGGGATGAGCACAATAACAACTTTCCAACTGAACAATGCTTCAGATGACTCTAAAAGGACCCGGTGGACGGGCGAACCCTCAACGCCCGGCCTTGGCTACGACACCATGAAAAGAGCCACTAAAAGCCCATCAGCAAAGGGCCTTGGACGGCAGCGGCCCAGGCTCTCCGGGCCCCGCGCACACGCGCGCGCGATCCCATCACTGCCATCTGAAGTGGCGGCAGGCGTCTGAATTAGTGTGAAATACACTGGCGCTTTTTAAAATCAGAAAGTTTAAAAGTGACACGCTACCTGCAAGGCACAACGTGAATGATGGTAGGACCAGCAGTTCCCATGGCAACCTCATCTTCAGTTTTCGAGGTCAAAGGAGTTTCGAGTCCAATAACAGGTGAAGAGAATGGCTGCTTCTTTTTAAGTTTCGCTCAACCTTTGATCTGCGGGGAAAGAGGAGACACGGCAATGAGATGCAGGGATGCTTCTCCTTTTGGTCTCTGCGACGGATGCTGACGTGCATGCAAATAAAATTCACTTGTGCAAACGTGCTATTAGACAAGACAGAAGCCTGTCACATTATACATAGGGGGCGGGTGTCTCTCCTTTTCTCTCTGCCAAACACTATGTAGGTGGCGACCCGGGACCATGCGTCCCTGGGAAGAGTGACTTCTGTTTGGACGTGAACCAACCCGAAAGCAGGGGACCAACTATTTTTTTTTTAATGTGTTTTTATTGATTTCAGAGAGAGGAAAGGAGAGGGAGGGAGCGATAGAAACATCGGTGATGAAGGAGAATCATGGATCGGCTGCCTCCTGCATGCCCGCCACTGGGATCGAGCCCACAACCCGGGCATGTGCCCTGACGGAGAATTGAACGTGACCTCTTGGTTCATAGGTCAACGCTCACCCAGCGAGCCACACCAGCCGGGCTCAAAATATCTTATGAGCACGGTGTGAACAAACAAAGCCCAGTGTCCTCAGGGGCCGAGGGTTTGCGACAGGGCCTCAGGTAAACAGTACTTGCTGCCTTTGCGGCCTCCACCCACCCCTCCCCCATCTACACCCCTCACGTTTAGGGAGCACCTCGTGCTCGTCGGACACTTGGGGAGGCCCTGGACCGGCTCTGTCCTCAAGGGCTTCATCGTCTGATTCATAACACGGGTGTACTCTACGCCACTACGGAGGAAGGAGGGGACTTTCTAGCCGGGGACACGTCATAGAGGAGATGAGCTCCCAGGGGGTTGAGAGAGGAGCAGTGAATCAGAGAGACCAGAAACCCAGGACCCACACCTGGAGCTCTCCGTACAATGGCGGCTGTCGCTGGTTGCAGGCCCTGGGCTGGGCACCCACCCCGTCTCCCCTTCACGGGGATTTCATGGGAAACCCCATGTTTCAGTTAATGGAACCCCCCGAAGACCCACAACCTCACCAAACGCTGGATCGTGCCGCTTCTTACACGGTCCCCGTGTGTTAAGGTTGATAGTGAAACTGGACAACCAATGGGTCCGGGCTGCCTGCCACTGTCTGAGCCAATGATGCGGAGACAGGGCTGAATCACCTGACCCATCATTCCAGTGCTGCCGGCCGCATGGGAGGGCGGCAGGTCAGCCACGAAATCTGCTCTGCCCCCCACCATCAGCCACTGGGTAGAAGGACGGAGATTACAGAGGGAAGCAGGGATGACGTGCATGGGGAGTAGGCAATGTGGGCGGGGCGGGACGCCATTGCTGGGGCAACAAGGTTGTTCATCTTCCCATGATAATAGGCACTTCTTGAATGAGATGGACCGCATTCCAGGGTTGACTCCCAGGTCCAAGGTTGACTCCCAGGCCCAGGGGTCTCACAACTGCCAGCCAGGTTAGACTGTCCTTTCTTTAGCCAACACACGGCAATCATGGTTAACGGAGCATCGCTAATATTTCCCATAACCATAGCTAGTCCCCAATGTTCTATTTTTGCCTCCAATAACAGTGGCCCGGGGCTCCCTGTCTCACCCCCACGCAGGAGGCTGCTGCTGTGAGTGAGCACAGGCTCCGGGAAAACGCGGACCCAGGCAAGCTCGTCCCTCTAGGGCAGTGGTCGGCAAACCGTGGTTCGCGAGCCGCCGTTTGCCGCTCTGTTGACTGATGAGTTTGCCGACCACTGTCATATACTACCTGTTTACCTCTTTGCACACAATATGCTACAACTGCCTAATCCTCACAGCTTCCAACTACACGGTAACATTTAGTCTAGTCTAGTGGTCGGCAAACTCATTCGTCAACAGAGCGGGGAAACCGCGGCTCTAGGGCTCTGGGCTGACTTATGAGGCGTGGTCGCTGGGAAGCCTGTATGTTTACTGGGAAGCCAACAGGAAGGCATCATCCGCAGAGTGCTGGCCTTGAGCTCTCAGGTAGCTCCGGGTCTGAGAAAACCGACGCGTCTGTGCTGGGAGGGACAGGCAGGCCCGACCTCGGGGCGGCTGCAGGCCTGGGAGCGGGTGTCTCTAACTGAGGATGTCCCCACCTCTCCTGACACAGGTGGCGACAAGGCCTTTCAGACGGAAGGGATGCGCTGATCAATGAAATCTATTAACGCCTGCAGCCGATGATCAGGGTATTCATCATTCACTTTGCGAGGGAAATGTCCTCCCAGACGCCGGGGTTAGTCGTTTGGTGCAGCAATTAAAACGAGCTCAGAGAGGGGCCCGACTCCCAGTGAAGATTTAACCGGTGAGGCCACGTGCGCCCTGTTCGGAGCGGGAGACTTTCCAGGAGCAAGGAGTTCCTGAGCCCTCGTCTCTCTTTACCCTCAGGCGGGGAGGCTCCCCTTCCCGGTGAGAGGGATCGGGGTCCTGGCGGCCACCTGGTCATCTGTCTCGCGGCTGCGGGAAGCAGAGCCGCGGGTGCTCTGAAGGCAGCGACGATGCGTGGGTCTCGCGTGGGCTTGCGGGGCAGGACGCCAAGTTTCCTAATTTCGGTTTTTCTGCCAGAGCCAGAGGGAAGCTGTGGGCGAGCCCAGAGAGATGGCCGTCAGGCATCTCCCCTGCCGCCTGCAGGAAGGTACTGTGCTCAGCACTAATGCGGAGGCCGAGCCCGGAGTGAGGCCCGTGAATCCTGGGCGGTGGCCGCACGGTGGGCAGGACCTGGCGGCTGTGTCTGGCTGGGCGGGAGATGGATGACCGAGCGTGCTTCCGTCTCTCCCACTGCTTCCCGGAGCAAATCCCGCAGCCTCCAGCCTTCCCAGGATGCCGACTACCAACCGTCCTGCTCAAGGTCCCGCGGGCAGGCTTTCAGACAAGCGTGCCCCCGTTCCCCTTAAGCAGCCGGCTTCCTGAACCTGCACCAGGGTCTAACCCTGGGATTGTGGGTTTCAGCATGCCGCTAGGGAAACATCCTGCTGGCACCCACAGAGCTCTGATTCAGTCCCACAAATAAGGGGGTGCCCTCCCTGTGTGGCAGGAGGGTTGTCAGAAGCTGAGGGTGCAGAAGGAGCAGGGTTCGCTGTTTACCCGGTGGGAGGGCCTGCCCCACCTGTCCATGCACACGGGGCGGGGCACGCCGTGAGCTTCGGGGGCACCAGGTCCCAAGCACACACGGGAGCATCACCTGCTGAGCCACGTGGATGGGGCAGGCCAGGGGCTGACCGGTGGAGCTGAGCCTTAGAGGGTAAACGAGAGAAAGCACAACACACGGGCACGAAGCTGGGAACGTAGAGGGTTCAGTTACCACCACACAGAGGATGGAAGCCACGTCGGCCCTGCCACACCCGCGCCCTGACCCTGGGCCTCCTGTCGCCCTCCGGCCACGGGGCTCGTCTGTGGGATAACAGGCTGGTGCCCACCTGCCAGGCTCATCGCAGGTTCAGTGAGAAAGCACAGGTGGCATGAGTAGGGGGATCTGCTCAGGATGGAACAGCACAGCAGCCTCGGTCGGGGCCGGGTCCCCACCAGCCTTGGGTGTCAGTTCAAGAGCTTGGACTTGAGTCCAGCTGGCATGGCTCGGTGATTGAGTGTCGACCTATGAACCAGGAGGTCATGGTTCAATTCCTGGTCAGGGCACATGCCCGGGTTGCAAACTCCATCCCCAGTAGAGGGCCTGCAGGAGGCAGCTGATCCATGATTCTCTCTCCTCATTGATGTTTCTCTCTCTCTCTCCCTCTCCCTTCCTCTCTGAAGTCAATAAAAAACATTAAAAAAAAAGAGAGAGAGACAGAGAACTTGGACTTGAGTCTCACGGTCGGGAGGGGGGTGGGTGGAATGAGTCACCGTGGGCAGGACCCGGGCACAGTGGGTTTCCCCACATGCACCTGCTTTAAATGCAATCCCCGACACACACACACCAGGTGCCTGCCCCCTTTGCTTTCTCCTCGGTCCACAGGTTACTGACATCTCATTACCAAGTGCACTCGCCTTAGGGACCCGTCTTCCAAGGGCTCAGGGCAGCGGGGTTGAGCGGAGAGCTCTGGACCGGGTCACGGTACCGCGTGCTTTCTTCCTTGTTCGCCACAAGTTCACTGGCATGGAGAAAGCAGCTGGATTTTTGTCAACATGTTCGCGCATCGGCCGATTGGGGGCCACCGCCCTCTTCCTCCCATGTGTGCGAAGGTCAAATGATACAAGCACCACCCCGCCCCCCCCCACCCCCCACCAGTAGATTTCACACTTGATACAAGGAGGCAACCTTTGCTCTTTGCATTGCTATTCAATAGGTGCACGGAGTGTGCGTGGGACAGGGTAGGCGGGCACAGTTCATACACAGATGAAAGGATGCCATCAATGAACCTCTTCCGTGGACCTACCTGTGGGCTTTTCCATTATTTTTTTTCCTTTATTTAAACTTCCTGGCGACCCCCAAGTTGGGCACCACTATCCCCCAATAAAATTAGAGCCCCTTGGGAATTAGACTGGGAGAGGCGATGGAGCTTGGCCAAGGGCAAGCATCTAGAAAGCAATCGAGCCAGCATTCACATCGATGTCTTTGTGCTTCAGGCACTGGGCTCCTTTCCCCACGACGCTGTCCTGGGCTGTTGAGTCGGCTCCGACTCCTGGTGACCCTATACATGGGCGACGTCCCCCGTGCCCCGTCCTCACAGCCCGGCTCGGCCCCTGCAGGCTCACGCCCACGGCTCCTGTAATGGAGTCTGCCCGCCCATGTTGGTCTGGCTCTTGTCCTCCTTCCTCCCGTGGTCTGAGTATCGTTTTCTTTTCCAAAGAGCCTGCCTCCCGGGATGCGCCCGAAGTCGGGCAGCGTCAGTGTTGTCATTCCCGCCTCCGGGAGGGTGCAGGCTTCCCCGGCCTCTAGGGCTCACGTGCGTGCCTTCCTGCTGGTCCATGGCATCTGTGGAGCCCTCCTCCAAAGGAAATCCATTATTCTCTGTCGCCCTAGTTCACTGCCCAAGCTTCTCATCCGTACATAGGGATTGGGAACAGGAGGGCGTGGATGGTCTTGGCCTTGGTCTCTGATGATACGTCTTTACTCTGAATGCTCTTTCCTAATTCTTCCACTGCTGACCTTCCAAGTCTCTACCTTCTCTTTAAAAAAAAAAAATTGTTTTTTTTTATTGATTTCAGAGAGGAAGGGAGACAGAAAGAGAGATAGAAACATCGATGGTGAGAGAGGCTCATGGATGGGCTGCCTCCTGCATGCTCCACACTGGGGATTGAGCCAGCAACCCAGGCGTGTGCCCTGACTGGGAATCGAACCGTGACCTCCTGGTTCCTAGGCAGGTGCTCAATCACTGAGCCACGCCGGCCGGGCTCAGCCTTCTCTTGATTTCTTGGCTGAGTCTCCACTGGGATAGATGACTGAACCGCGATACGCAGAATCTGTGACCAGGTGGCTGTCTTCATATTTTTAAAGTTGCATAGTTTTCTGTGCTCATGCTTTTGACAGGAATGTGAACACAAACACTGTGTCTTCTTAAAACTATTTTTTATTGATTTATAGAGAGCGAGGGGGAGGGAGAAAGAGAGAGAGAAACATCATCCGTCAGCCGCCTCCTGCATGCCCCCTACTGGGGACAAAGCCTGCAACCCTGGCATGAGCCCTGATGGGGACTGAACTGGTGACCTCTTGAAAACACTGTCCTTTAAAGTGGGACAAAGTCTGAAGGCGACTGCTGTCTGCTTTCCAGCCTTCTGTGGAAGGGACGCCAGGTGCCAGGGAGCAGAAGGGCAGCGGTCACCGCGCAGAGGACAGCACGGGGGCGGAGAGGAGGCCCCGTCAGGGGTGGCGCATCCCTGGTGTCCACGCAGAACTTCCCGTGTGGCACGCGACGGGGAGTATGCCCTCGCCCTCTCCGTGTAAGGACAACGAGAACACCGCTTTCTTGCTGGGTCTGTTTAGGATGCAGCCGTTCCTCAGGCTGGAGGTCGAAAGGGGATCGCCCCCAGCTCGCCCCCCCAGACAGAGGAGTGAGCATTTTCTAACCCTGCGATGAACTCTGGAGGGGCGCCATCAGTCGCGGTGGCGGGGAGCTGTGAACAGAACCGAAAGCGAGAGAGAAGCTCTTCCCGGGAAAGCTGCCTGTCCATCACTCTGATGGAAAATGGCATGCCGTCAAATCTCGGTGCTCAGTCCGTCCACAGACAGGTACTGAATGCCCATTATTCAAATGGGAAGATGCAGAATTTAGATTCAAGGTCAAGGGCTGTGCCCACAAGGGCACGGCGACTCAGCTGGGCAGAGAAGACTCCTGACTCTTCAAGTTAGTGTCCGTGTCAAGAGCGTTTACACTGAGACCCCTTTAAGGCCCTGATGCCCCCCTCCTTCCGCGGGGGGGCAGTAAGTGGTGGTTAGGATGCGAGACGTTTCCGTCAGCCCCGCGATGAACCCCCACAGCGTGGCCGCGGAGCACACACGTGTAACCACTTTATGGACATCCCCCCCAAACAGGCACGACGCAGGCTCATTAGCATCGCACGCAACTGTTGTGTGTACCAAATACACAGGGTTTCCGCTTGTGTAGCCATTTCTCAGAGACCCCGTCCTTTCTGCAGAATGTCACCCCCTGATTACTGGGAAAACCAGAGCAAACGCCATTCACAGCTGGAGAAGGGAGAGAGCGGGCACCCCCCTCCTTCCCAGTCCTGGGAACCCAATGCGAATTGAGGGGGATCCCCTTTTCTGCTTAGCCCCAGGGCGTCCCTGATCTTCTCAAAGTAGCATGTCAAGTAGACAGGACAGCAACATTATGGTTTGCGAAGAAAATAAAAATGTCCCCGCCTTCCCTCTGGTGTTTGAAAACAAGCCAGGTTAAATCCCAGCTCCACCATTGAGCTGTTGACCTTGAGCGAGTCATTTGACCTTGGTTTGCCTTACTTTCCTGTTCAGCAAAGGGACCGTGATGGTGAGGGGCTGCGGGAAGGCGTGTAAGGGACACTGTGTCTCACTGGATTCCGCTAGAAGCAGCTGAGCAGGGATGGGGTCGGGGAGCTTGGGAAGGGACAGCGGCTTCAGGGGACAGGTGGCTGCAGGAAGCACACTGCACCAAAGGCGGACCCCGGAGCGCCCCCCCCCCCCCCCGGATTCTGTCCTGAGCGTCACAGGAGGCAGACGGAGGGGATGTGGGAGCAAGGACATGGCTCAGGGACTCCAGCCTCGGTCCCATTTCTGGCTATTGGGAGGGAGACTTTGCAAACCCTGTGGTCTCCCCCACTGGAGCAGGAGAGGAGGGTTAGCAATGCCGTCACGTTTGTGTCCGGCTGCCCGCTGGCGAGCTGCCGTGTGCCGATTCCGCTGAACGCCCCCATAAATCACCGTTAATGAAGCGTGGTGCGCATCGAGGCAGCAACAGGCACGTTTTAATCACCTAAACTAAAGAAGAGCTTAAGGTAAGCACAACACACTCGAATGCCTAATATATTAGGGGTTGGATTTAAAGTGGCAAGAGCCATACGCCTTGGAGAATCCGCGTGGATGCGTGCAGTGGGGAGTGAAGCCACGAGTCTATCCATCATCATCGCGCGGCTTGCCGAGCGCGGGCAGCCAAGGCAGGTGCCCGCTGGCCTCCGCGTTGGGGTCCGCTTCCTCAGAAGCAGAAACGAGGCCGCAGACAGAAGCGCGCCAGCTATGGACGGCCATGGAAATGCAGGGGCTGGCGCCTTCCATAATCCGTCCTTCGCTCACAGAGTGTGAGCTGAATTCCAGTCACTGAAGGGACACGTGACACAGCGATGAGGGAGGCAAGCGCGGTCTACCCTCACGGGGCTCGTGTTATCCCACTGGGGAGTCCATCACCTGGACACAGAGGGGCTGGGCAGGAACAACCGGAAATGCGCACCGGGGGAGTCCAGGTGTCCGTGGCCTTCGGAAACTGAACACAGCTCACACCTCGTTGCTTTAACTACGTCGAGCCAATCCCCGACTTGTTTCAAGACAGTTCTTTTATAGACAGTATATACTAGAGGCCTGATGCACAAAATCCGTCAGTGCATGGGTAGGGTCCTTCAGCCCGGCCCGCGCCCTCTCGCAGTCCGGAGCCCTCGGGGGAGGTCCTACTGACTCGCCGTGGGGAGCGGGCCTACGCCGACAGAGGGACATACGTAGGCTCCTGCCACGGCCGCTGCGCTCGCCAGCAGTGAGCCCAGCTTCTGGCTGAGTGACGCTCCCCTGTGGGAGCGCACTGACCACCCGGGGACAGCTGCTGAGTTGAGCGTCTGCCCCCTGGTGGTCAGTGCACGTCATAGTGACCGGTCGTTTCACCATTCCGTCGATTTGCATATTGGATATTTATTAATAGGCTATTTATTAACAGAATATTGATTTCAGAGAGGAAGGGAGAGGGAGAGATAGAAACATCAATGATGAGAGAGAATCATGGATTGGCTGAGTCCTGCACGCCCCCGGGCATACACCCTTGACCTGAACTAAACCCGGGACCTTTCAGTCTGCAGGCTGACACTCTATCCCCTGAGCCAAACTGGCTAGGGCAGAACAGTTCTTTCTGATGCTCCAATTTTTTTGTCCATACACTGGAGCTGTTGCCACCTCTCCTTTGGGAGTTTATGAAGGACATGAGCTAATGCATATAAAACGGTTGGCACCATAAACCAACCTTCACACGGGCTGTCTTATCAGAAGTCTCTCTCACAATCAATAGAGTCTGGGGACATAAGGCTGAGCCCCTCCCCGACCCCCGGCTGTATGAAATGACGACATAGGGCCTGCGGTCACAGCCTACCATCCGCCTGTGGGAAAGGCAGACATGGTCCATGTGACAGTTTGGAAAAAGTTTCCCTATGGCCCTCATCATCGATGAGCCATTATCCATCTAGTTAGTTTCGCAGCTGAAAGAGGCACATGTGACAACTGAGGTCTTTTTTTTAGGGAGGCTGATTCAGGGCAAGTCGGGCAAATGCTAGCTGGTTCGGAGAGATCCAGATTTCAGGCCCGGCCTGGAACGCGCAAAGCAGATGGCCCCGTCGCTCTGGGTGTGAAATGAGCACACACAGGCTTGCCATCTCCTTGTAACCGTTCTATTTATGTTCTCACTGAAAATGCCACAGCGCGCGATCACTTCCAGTTACAAAGTGGCTTCTACCCGAGAAGCTCCGGGGGATGGTGTAGTAACCTCCATCCCGATGAGGGTTGGGTTCTACTACAGCAATTTTTAGGCAGGGAAACCGAGGCATAAAAGAATGCAAGGAGTTTATAATATTTAGTACGTTAAGAAGAAACGTGCATCTTTTGTCTAAAGCCAAGGCGGGGGTGGGGGGTGGGTGGGGGGAGGACAGGCACTTGGCAGCCAGAGACAGCGCCAACTCCCTCGTAACCAAGCGACCAAGGCGGCAGCGCCAGGGGCAGGCAGACTGGCCCCGTGCAGCCTCGGACGTGGTGCGGTGCAGGGGGCACGATGTTCTTCTGGAGTCTCTTTGCCAACGATGCCCAGACTCAGAGTAATCGAGAAAACATCGGACAGCTGAGTAAAGATTCCACAGCCTAACTGACCAGTATCTTCAAACGAGTCCGACCAAAGGCAGGGGAAGACTAAGGAAGTGTCAGGGCTCACAGGGCAGGGAGGAGAAATGAGTGCTGCTCACGATGCCGGATTGCAGATTAGCTGCTCCCACCACAGAAACAGGGCTTTGGCAGAAAACTTGTAAGGACAGGAAACAGGCCTTTCTTTGTCTTTGCTGTGGCCTTCCACCAATTTATGAGAAGCCCCTGGCAATTAAACCCCAAGATTGCTAGCTCCTCTGGTTCAAACAGTCCCTCTGTGCAAACTGCGGGACAAGATAAGCTACTCTCAAGGCTACATTTTTGCATCCCCCTCCTCCCTGTTTTTAGAACTCAGGGATAATTCCCACCAAGAAGTCTCTAGTTAGTAGAAAATTCCCTTCCCTCCTCCCCTTCAAACAAGCCTCTTTTGAACTCTTCATAAGTTTTGCTCTAAGCTTGTTTTACAGGCTTGGGAAAAATACTAATAAGACACCACCCTAGGACATCTATCAGACTGTCTCTTGGAAAGCAAACACACTGTAACTTTTCAAGACAACCCCCCCTGGTATATTCTCAACTTCAACAGAATTCCCCTCCCTTCACTGTTGCTTAGCAACAGCCTCTGCTTAAAAGAGAAAGCCGCCCTTTATCCCCTGCCCTGTATTGACTAGCAATACACTGGCCTGTTCCTCTCTTGGAAAATAAAATAAACTTCCTCTCTGCATCTCTTCGTTCAGTTGTGATTTCTTTCACAGTCTGAGTCACCAGCCAAACCCTAACAAAACTGGTGACTTTGTGAGAGGTCTGCTCTTTGGTTGACTGCACGGTACCAATGTCAACGTCCCGGTTTTGACGGCTGCCTGATGGTTCTGTGCAATGTGAGCACTGCGAGAGCCAGGCTGAAGGGCAGGCGGGAATGCTGGGCCGCTTTCTGTCACTTTCCTAAGTCTATCATTATTTCAAAATAAAGCCCATGCTTCAGCCATCATTTCCTAGTCTGAGAACCAGCCTTCTTCTTTAAATATTTATTGATTTTTAGAGAGAAAGGAAGGGAGAGGGAGAGAGAAACACAGATTGGCTGCCTCCTGCACGCCCCCTCCTGGGGATTGAGCCGGCCACCCAGGCATGTGCCCTGACCGAGAATCGAACCATTGACCTCTTAGTGCATTGGACGGCACTCAACCACTGAGGCACACCAGCCGGGCAGGAATCAGACTTAAAAAAAAAAAAAATTATTTTTGTTTGTTTTTATGCCAGGGGAGCTACATTCCTTGAAATAACTGTGGTGCACATCTTATACCAGTGCAGAGGCCATACTTATGGTTTCTCACGTCGTTTCCAGAGCAAGTTCAAATTCCATGGGAGTTTGCTCATCGAAGACACAATGGCGGGAAGAAAAATTATGTGAAAAGGAGAAATAACAACTGGACGCCAACTGCGATCTGTATTGTCAATGCTGTTACTTCGTTGCAATCCATTGCAATTAGACTGCTGAGAAGAATGAAGGTATGAAAAGCACCCAAGCTTACTCTGCCTTTCTTAATAAAGAAGGAAACAAAGCCAGAAACGCTATACTTCCCGCGAGCTGAAAATACAGCACGCAGGTTTTCCCGAAATTGCGTATTTACTATCGCTGCAAACGCTCTGCGATGAAACGTGAGATCTACGCAAAGACAGGAGGAAATACGGAAATCAGAATGGCTGTAATACTATGTATGTGTGTGTATATATATATGTATATATATGTGTGTGCATATTTTTTTATGACATCTAACTTCCTCCTTCAGTGAGCGGTCTGGCCATGCCACGGGTAAATGAACATGTTGCAATTCTCTTACCTGTTAGCTTAGACTAGGCTGCTTCAGAGACGTGGCAAAGAACAAAAGGAAGATCTAACAGAAAGCCGATCCCCGGGCTGTTCAAGGCCATGCCCACCCAGTTCAGGCTGTAAGCTTATCGCCTGCCAGCCCCGCACCACCTTTCCGCGGCAAGTTTCAAGACGGGTTTTCAAACGAAGAAAATAAAAAGTTGACGCGTGTCCTGACTTCCCCGGCATAGCATTGCAGGCTCGGGCTGTGTCTCGGGTCGCCTCAGGGACCCTCGGCGAGAGGGACACCACCTGGCTGACCCGGGGACAGAAACCTCGAGGGATGGACGGAACAGCCGCATTAACACAACCAAGCCGTCGTCCGAGGCCCCGCTCAGTGCAAGGCAGACCGACTCTTCCTAAGTGGAAGGAAGCATTTTGGCGTCTCCTCTAACTCTGTTCTTCGCCTCTGGTTTCATTGAAAACAGGGAAACGGAAAGAAAGAATTCCGTTCGGGGCGGCTTCTGGTGATCTATATTTGCGGAAATAAGAGTTTTCTCTATTTCTAAAATTCAGCAGAATTAGCCTAAACCCTGCTGCTCATATGCTTCCCCTCCTCATCTTTTCTGACATGAATCTCCCAAAAACATCTGACAGGTACTGTTCCTGGTTTTTGGCTCTTCCCCGTTTCTCCCTGTGAGCTGAAAACCATCACATCTGACGTCGGATCCCCTGGGAGAAACTGCTAAACCACATTAGGCTCATTTTAGAAACCAAAGCTGATGTATACACTGAGTGGCCAGATTATTATGATCTCTGAACGCATAATAATCTGGTTACTCAGTGTGTGTGTGTGTGTGTGTGTGTGTGTGTGTGTGTGTGTATTAGAGGCCCAGTGCATGAATTCATGCATGGGTGGGGTCCGGCCAGCCTGGCCAGGGGGAGGGGACATGGGCAGTTGGCTAGCCTGCCTGCTGGTCGAACTCCTGGTCGAGGGGCAATTTGCATATTAGCCTTTTATTATATAGGATATACACTGAGTGGCCAGATTATTATGTGTTCAGAGATCATAATAATCTGGCTACTCAGTGTATGTATATATATATATATTTTTTTTTTTCTTGTGGTGAGGAACAATGAACACATGGGGTGTTGGTAGTTATTTTAAGGCAGCCCTTTGTCTAGAACTTTTTTAAAAAAAATCTTTATTGTTGAAAGTATTACATATGTCCCCTCTTTCCCCCCATTGACCCCTTCTAGCCCACCCCCGCCTCCCACCTCAGGCCTTCACCACCCTATTTCTGTATCCATGGGCTCTGCATCCATGTCTGTGTCCATGGGCTATGTATCCATGTCTGTGTCCATGGGCTATGCATCCATGTCTGTGTGCATGGGCTATGCATCTACGTCTGTGTCCATGGGCTCTGCATCCATGTCTGTGTCCATGGGCTCTGCATCCATGTCTGTGTCCATGGGCTCTGCATCCATGTCTGTGTCCATGGGCTCTGCATCCATGTCTGTGTCCATGGGCTCTGCATCCATGTCTGTGTCCATGGGCTCTGCATCCATGTCTGTGTCCATGGGCTATGTATCCATGTCTGTGTCCATGGGTTGATCATGTCCCACCCACCCACACCCCCGCCTTCCCTCTGAGATTTCTCAGTCTGTTCCAAGCTTCCATGACTCTGGATCTATTTTGTTCATCAGTTTATTTTGTTCATTGGATTCCACATGTGAGTGACATCATGTGATGCTTGTCTTTCTCTGACTGGCTCATTTCCCTTAGCGTGATGCTCTCCAGGTCCCTCCATGCTGTCTCAAAGGGTAAGAGATCCTTCTTTTTTACTGCTGCACGGTATTCCATGGTGTAAATGTACCACAGCTGATTTATCCACTCGTCTGCTCAGGGGCACTTGGGCTGTTTCCAGATCTTAACTTTGCTTTCCATGTTCTTGTTCTTGGGACGGGTGGCCAAACTGATCATAGGAAATGAATTCAACAAAAAGTGCCAGAAGAACAAAGAGAAATAGCTCCCCTGGTCATCCAAGAGCAATGCCTCACTGTGGGCAGTGTGGGTCCCAGCAGGAGGGAGGGTTCGCTGGGACACAGAACCCCAGCTCACAAGGCCCAGCGATTTCAGCCCTCCGTCCTCTCCCTCCCATGAGCATCCAGGGTGACGATAACTCCTCTAAAGACAAGTACCACGTGGTCTCACTCATGTGGGATCTAATGAACAACATCAACCGACGAACAAAATACGTCCAGAGACATGGAACCATGGAACAGGCTGTTGAATCTCGGAGGGAAGGCGGGGGTGGGTGGGAGGGAAGTGATCAACCAAAGACACTGACAATAGGGTGGTGGAGGCCTGGGGTGGGGGTCGGGGGTGGGCTAGAGGGGGCCCATGGCGGGGGTGGGGGGAAGAAGGGGACATGTGTAATACTTTCAACAATAAAGATTTTTTTTTTAAATGATGTGAAAGCACGTGATTCCCAAACACAAATCAACATGTGATGTTCAGCCCATAACGTGGTCATCGACCCAGACCTGTGAGACGAGCGCTCTGCCTGAGGTCACCGCGAGAGGACGCGTGGCCTTCCTGTTGGGCCTAGGTTGACACCTGCGTCCCGAGGAGGTGGAATGACCCCCAGGAACACGCGGTGCGTGAGGGGCAGAGGCGAGAAGGGAACTGGTCTGGGCGCCCACTCCCTCCGCCTCCCTCTGAGACCCTGGCTTTTCCAGCCCCGCTGCCCGTCTCCTGGACAGCCGCCCTCCGCCCCCTGGGTCCCCGTGCCCGGCCTCCTGCTCCCCCCACTCCTCGGCCTTTTAAGAGGAACTCCCCTCTATTTGCACCTTCCACCCAGGTGTTCCCAGATGCTCACAGGTCTGATTCCTGGAAACACTGGGGCCTACCCCCTCGGGCAAGAAGTCCCTGGAGCTCACTGCTGGGTCCAGGGGAACATGGGGCCTCGGCTGTGGCGGGGCGGGCCTTCGGGAGGCAGAAGCAAACGCCGCCGGAGCTTAAGGCCTGTGTTGGGAGCTGCTTCTCATGTCTGTTCTTTCTCTGCAGGAGGTTTGCTGCCCGAGCTCACTGCAGAGTTTCCGTCTCCTCCCTCCACCCTGCTCTCTGTGCTCCTCCTGCGCCCTCACCTCCTCTCTCACTCTCTCCTCCTTAAGCCTCGTCTAGGGCAGGCCTGCTCCGCTCACCTGACGCTTAGCGGTCCTAACTGTTCTCACGCAGCCAGGAGATGCGGCCGGGGGCGGGAGGCCCCGGGGCGGCTGCTGTCTCACACCTGGTCTCCCTTCTCTCTTCCTGGACGGTCTAATCCAGAGGAACTGCTCCCCCACCCCAACCCCGCCCCCACCCGACCTGCTGCCGTGTTCAGACGGCAAATAGCAGACGTGTCGCTAAGGCGGCCAAGGGCGCTGGGCCCGGGCACTGCAGACACGCAGAGCCGCGAGGACCTCTGGGCCCTCTCCATCTCGCCTGGTGACACCCGTGGCAACACCTGGGCAGCGCCCCCTGGGTGCAGGGCTCTTTCTGCAGACCCCAGAGCGGCCGGGGTCGGCGCCTGTGGGAAGGGCCCCCCCCCCGCCCCGGGCACCTGTCAGGAGGGCAGGTGGCTAATGAAGCGAGGGGCAGGCCAGGCGTCGGGCCTCGGGCACCCACGCAGCGTCCCTGCACGGCCCCGCCCCGGGTGCTCTGGGAACCAGGTGACAGGGGGTGCGTGGGTGCCACCGTGCCTGCTTCCGTGGGAGTGACGGCGCTTGCCATTCCCCACCGATGAGCTCGAAAGCGAACGCGTGGGAGAGGCGGCGTCAGGTCCCCGAGCCCACTGCCTGGCGCAGACATAAGAGAAGTGTGTGGGGAGCAGGGAGCAGTCACCTGCTGGGGTTCTTGTTTCAGGAGGAAGGAGGTGACACCGGGCACGGGGGAATTCCATGCCAGCCCTGCCCCCCTCAGGCTCCCTCGTGGGAAAAGGACCTGCTTCCCTTCGCTTTGTTGTTGCTGTTGGCCCCCATCCGAGGATATTTGCAGCGTGGAAGGGAAGGGCAGAGACAGAGAGAGAGAGAAACATCGATGGGAGAGAGACACCAAGAGCGGATTGGCTGCCTCCCGCACAGCCCCACTCAGGGCCGGGGACCCAGCCTGCAACTGAGGTACGTGCCCTTGACCTGGACTCGAACCTGGGACCCTTCAGTTTGAGGGGCTGACGCTCTGGCCCCGGAGCCGAGCCGGCCGGGGAGAGATCTGCTCCTCCTGACTTGTTTGCGGAATGAGGTTCCCGAGAGGACGCTGAGGAGCTCTGTGGGCCCAGGAGGTGCTCGCTGCAGCAATGGCCGCAAGGCTTCATAGCATTTACTTACCACTCCCTCGCGTCACCCCAGAAAGACAGAGGAAGGAAGGCGACGTGCAACCACAGCTCCGTATCCACAGCGCCCTTCGCCCAAGCCGCCGCGTACCTCAGCCCACGTCGCCGGGTGAGCCCTTGCACGGCTCAAACGAGTCTAAATGGACCAACGAGGGATTTCGCACACAACCCTTACCCGGGTTCAGAGCCCCAAGAGGAGAGCGGCACGAAGTGGGGAGATGAGACCCCGAAACAGGGACGGGGGTTCTAGGCCTGGCTGTGGAGTGACTGGAGAAATGCCCTCCGTCTAAGTTTCCTCCTCGGCTCAATAGGTTCTCTTCCATCACAATTTACTGTATCCTTGTCTTTGCACTCGCAGAGATCGTCACGGGCATTATCATTAATCACTAATATCAAGTGTTTCCTCTCTCGCCACTCTCTCTTTCTACCTGCCCTGTAATCAGGCAAAAATACAGGCTGTGTGTCGGCACTGAGAAGGAAATAATAAAGCTGGGAAGGGACAGGAAATGTCAGGAAACATCCACTTTTCCTGGTAACAGGCCCTGAGCACGTGTTGACCTGCCTTTAGCTCCTCCACTGCTGTGTTTATGGCGTGGGGGAGGTTATTACGTACACCATGGCATCGTGTCTAAAAACACTCACGTTTAGACTTTCTGCAGACCACGGGCACCTCACACGGAAACAGCCGATCGTTTTCCGAAGACCAGGGCACCCCTGTGGCCTCAGGCGGCGTGAGCACACCTGGGGACCCGAGGGAAGCAGAGCGGGTGCGGTCTCCCCCCTCCGCCCTCCTCTTCCCCCTCCGCCCTCGGGCCACACGCCGCTCTTGCAGTTGTCACAAGAGACAGCCACTCGGTGCCCATGAGACCCGTGGTTCCGCACTAACTGGTAACCCAGAGGAGTGGCATGGGGCGGCATGATGCAACCCCGCGTAATCCAACTAGGATGCCCGGCGCACTTTAAACGCAGCCACGTTCACCCTCAAGCTCCTGGCTGGTCACGAAAGGCAGTGGCCCGAAAAGGAGGCGAAGAGCCCGGCCGGTATGGCCCAGTGGTTGAGTGTCGACCGAGGAACCAGGAGGTCAAGGTTCAGTTCCTGGTCAGGGCACAGGCTTGGGCTGCAGGCTCAATCAGGAGGCAGCTGATCAATGATTCTCTCTCTTCATTGATGTTTCTCTCTTTCTCCCTCTCCTTGCTCTCTGAAATCAATATTAAAAATGTATTTTTTTTTAAAGGAGGCAAAGACTCCGAATGGCTAATCATTTATGGAGCCAGCTCAGAGCCTATCAATGCACACAACGGGATGCGCATTATGGCGCCTTACCTCTTCCTCTGCCTCTTTGCCTTTTCACAGAGGGTCTGCATTGGCTTAAAAACGTTCCCTCCGTAGAGTTATTGGATCCAGGAGGGAAAAGGAATGGCTCTGAGTTTGCTCCTAGCTCTGAGCGGCACGTGCTATGCGAGCAGTGGAAATTCGTGCTAAACAGCGTTTCTTGGTGCAAACTGTCGCCCATTCATTCACAGCCGCGATCAGAAGGAAAAGCACACCCTCTCTCGTTGAAGGATGTGGACGTTCAGCATCAGGGAGCAAAGCTTGGCGATGTTTCCTTATTAACCTCCTACGTTTTCCTTTACCGAGAAAATTTGGAAATTCGGGCATTTCCAAATACTTTTGTTCTCAGGATTATCATCATAGCATATCATAGATGGAGATGAAGGAGAAAATAATAAAGATGGTGAAATAAACATTAAAAACACACACACACACACACCAACACAACAAATTTTGTTTCCAAGACAAGAAATCAGTGCCCATAGACACAGATTCTAAAGACCAAGTGTTATGTTGTAGATATGGGGCAGGCGGGGGCTCATGGGAACAGCTAACGCACGCACCTGATAAGGTGCAAAATGTTCAAAAAAATTAGAACTCTGATGCCCGAGGTTTAGCAGCAGAATGCAATCTTGTTCCTGCGCGACTGTTTTCTGTCCTACGGGTCTATGCTAATGTTAAGGATAAAGTGCCACCCTAAATTAGTCAATCCCACTGTTATTCCGTGGATAATCCTTCTGGAAATAATTACTGGAAATCAACAAAATGTCACAGCCTTTTATCTAGTCTTCAAATAGATAAACATTCTTCTTTGTTTAGAGTAGCCACAGCTACCGCAGTATAAATTCCAAAAGCTTAAGGCTACAGGGAAATGAAACATTCACAAATGGGGAGCAATTACATTGGTGATATTTAGGGCACCTACATTTTCTAGAATATTGCACAGTAACTCAGAGTGTCCCAGAAAGGTAACATGGAAGCAAAATATGCTTTAACACAGGAAAAATAAACTACACGTATGTATAGCAGAATTAGACGTGCAAAATACAGACGCACATGGGTAAAAACAAGGTGTGGGGACACACAGAGGGACACGGGTTCTTTTGAAGGGTTCCATTCAATTTCTTTGCTATGTTACTCAGTCCTGCTTTCAAAAACGGCAAATTTGGGAACTTAACTAGAACCCAGACGACCAGGAATAGAGCAGCAGTCCTGGAAGTTAACGGCAGCCAAGATTCCCCCTCTAGGCCGGAGCACAGATCCAGTCTGTGGACTTTCAGCTTTGAATGTACGTGAGAGCTCAGCTGTCACACAAATCTCTATTTCTGCGAAGTGAGTAACCCTTTTTTAAACCGAGGAGTCACGGTACACGAAAACCACTTAGAAATAACATAGAAACAAGCGATGCTGCGCCGGAGATTAAGAGCAGCTCACACCGTGTTGGGAGAGAGGCGAGCCCCGTGGTGTACGTTCACTAGGGCTGCCTTCACCAAGTACTCGAGCCCGGTTGCTTACACAAGACTGGAGAGGCGGAGTTTGGGGGACCCCGCGGGGAGGGCCACGCCTCCTGGAAGGCGCCGTGTCCCTCCTTTGTGGGAGCTCCCGGGCGTTGGGCATCGACCTCCGCCTTCTCGGGCATCACCTTGTGTGTCTATTGGTGTCCAACCCCCTTCCCCCCCTTTCTATTACAGCGCCGTCGGATTGGATCGGATGCCATCAGCTTAGCCCATCACACCTGCAGCACAGCCCTGTTTCTAAATGGAATCGCATTAGGACGTCCTGGGGGTTAGGACGCCACAATGTGAATTTTTTGTTTTTTAAATATATTTTATTGATCTTTTTACAGGGAGGAAGGGAGAGGGATAGAGAGTTAGAAACATTGATGAGAGCCCAAACCGGTTTGGCTCAGTGGATGGAGCATCGGCCTGCGGACTGAAGGGTCCCAGGTTCGATTCCTGTCAAGGGCATGTACCTTGGTTGCGGGCACATCCCCAGTAGGAGGCAGGAGGCAGCTGATTGATGTTTCTCTCTCATCGATGTTTCTAACTCTATCCTTCTCCCTTCCTCTCTGTAAAAAATCAATAAAATATATTAAAAAAAAAAAGAAACATCGATGAGAGAGAAACATCGATCAGCTGCCTCTTGCACACTCCCTACTGGGGATGTGTCCACAACCCAGGTACATGCCCTTGACCGGAATCGAACCTGGGACCCTTGAGTCCGCAGGCCGACGCTCTATCCACTGAGCCACACCGGTGAGGGCCACAATGTGAATTTTGAGAGGACATAATCCGGCCCATCACATTGACTTACGGAGAGAATGTGGCATCAGACGTGGCACGTCTGAGCCAAGGAAGAAGAGGCCCAGTCCCACCCACCTAGAAGAATCCCTGGCCTTTGGCATCTTAAAAGTACATCCACGTAAAGTTTTCTGGGCTCACACTCGGCGCACTACTCGGGGATGACCTCGCCTTTATGGGGGTCAACCGCTTTTACGATTTGCAGCTGAGGATGCTCATTTAGTATTTTCAGCACAGGGCATTGATTTTCAGGTCAAGGTCTTCAAAACCAGTGAATTAAATAAAAACTGGTCTCAGTCTATCAAGTCAAATATCGCCGCCAGTCACTGGGGAAGTTGCTAACGATTTTAAGCGCCGTGCACCGGAGTCAGCGGACGCAAAACAGCGGGATGAGGCTTAGGAACCGGGAGGGAGGTGTGCGTTCAGAGAAGCGTCCCACCAGCTGAACTTTGCAGAGCTGAAGTCTGCTCACAGACCGGGATGGCTCTCAAAGGTTCCCTGCTATATAAATGCCACCGTGAGGTCTACGCTGGGAGACACAGGTCTGAACTGCTTTGTCCCTGCCTATCTGACCGGCAGTGCGTCTCCGGCCTGCTTTTTCCTCGAGAGCCAGGAAATGGGCACGTTGTTCTGGGTGGCCCTGGTCCTGGCAGCGAGGGCTTGGTCTCTGCAGGCATCTTCAGAAGCAGGGCCTTGGGGGAGTGACGGCTGCCCTCCGGCTGCCCAGCTCCAGGTGGACGGACCCTCGCTCAGGTCAGTGTCAATCCTCAAAGTGTGTTCGCAAGAGGCAGGGGTTCCATGCCAGCTATCCCGAGAGCGCCTCGTGGACACGCAGGGGCTTTCCCTCCTCGGTGCCACGTGCAAACGTCAAGAGAAGGAAG
Organism: Corynorhinus townsendii; assembly: GCA_026230045.1. Taxonomy (NCBI): domain Eukaryota; kingdom Metazoa; phylum Chordata; class Mammalia; order Chiroptera; family Vespertilionidae; genus Corynorhinus; species Corynorhinus townsendii. Next base: position 3,913,255 of record JAPDVU010000006.1, read on the forward strand.
GCCCCGGAGGCACAGCAACGCTGTGCGGAGGCTCCTCTGTGGATGTCAGCGCAGAGGGGCAGGGCGCGTCCTGGCACCCGCAGTCAGTGTCTCCGCGGGGAGGGCGTTCACGGATCCTGCCCGCGGGACCTCAGGCCACGGCGAGGCCAGGGGGCCGCCCTTCCCATGGTGTCCGCTTCCCCGCCACCGTGTGGGCCTGTGCACATTTGTGCACATCGTAGCAAGAACAAACTTCAGAAGGGCCTGCATTTTTCAAAAGAGAAGCACACAGCTGATGGATGTCACAGGGAAGGCACACAAAGACTGTGGGAATGACTCTCTTAACACATCGCGGACCAGTAGTTTCTTGGCTAGCTTTACCCCGTGGCCAGATCAGTTTGTAATGAACGAGTGCAAAAAAACGTTTTACCTAAATGTTAAAGGCACGCCTTAAAGTGAAATACCCACTGCATTTTGAAGTTATTTATTACATGTTCTTACACGCTATCTCTTTTTAAAGTACGATACTTTGTAAGACACGGTGTGTAATATGAAGCAAGAATTCTCGTGATCCGTCCGCAATGTGTTAAGAAGAAATGGTGCCGAAACCGGTGTGGCTCAGTGGATAGAGCGTCGGCCTGCGGACTGAGGGGTCCCAAGTTCGATTCCGGTCAAGGGCATGTACCTGGGTTGTGGGCACATCCCCAGTAAGGGGGCGTGCAGGAGGGCAGCTGATCGATGTTTCTCTCTCATCGATGTTTCTAACTCTCTATCTCCCTCCCTCTCTGTAAAAAAAAAAAAATCAATAAAAAAAGAAGGAAACTGTTTTGCAATGAATAATTTCCACTCCTGTTTGAGTGAATCAAGGCATTGGCGAGTGGGATCCATTTAAGCTTAGATCCAGTTACCCACGTACAAAGCAAGAAGTTGCAACGTTATTTGCTTATGAAACTCCATTTCCTCCGTAAGTGTCGTCTACTTTGACACCTGAGACTTAAAAAAACACACAGATGGCTGTTGTCCAAGCATGAACATTTCAGCCATATCCGGGGTTATGTCCTTTACCTTTGCCATGAGATCCAGGAAAAACCATCTGACAAACCGCAGAAGTAGCAGCTTCCTTTACTTCTCATGACTCCGAATCGTGGGGACTATTGGAGCAGAATATTCTTGGTCTCAGGAAGAAAAGTTTTGGGAGAGAATGTAGGGGGCGGAGGGAGGGGGGAGTGAGGAAGGCGAGGGGCACAGGAGCGGGTCCGGGGCGGTGCTGGGGTTCCGGGCGCGGGTGCGATTAGTCAAAGGGGTGGGTGAGGAAGTACATGGAGAATGCGCTAAGGTGAGCAGCATGCTTCCCTGGCCTTGTGCTGACCTGGTTCTTCCTGACGTCCTCGCCTGGCCAGCCAGCATGCCTGTTTTAAGACCATTATTTGAAGAAAGAGTTTGTTTGTTTTGATGAGTCAAACTATTCACTGAGACACAGTTTATTTTATGGCTTTTTAACCTATTCTCTGTTTTAAAAAAAACACACTGTTTCAGGATTGATACAACTGAAACATACATTGGTTTTAAATCTTCTGTTCAGACCCATGAGGGTTACTCCTAGGTGCAGGTCTAAACAAAAACTGTCCCCAGGTGTTCACAAGGATATCACTGATGACCACGGTTCAGACAGCCCAGATGCTCACTAGCCGGCGAATGGACAAATGAGCGGCAGCATAGCCACACACCGGCACGGTCGTTGGCCATAAAAATGAAGGACCCATACACCCTACGAGACGGGAAACCTTGAGAACGCGATGCCGGGTGAAGGCGGTCAGTCGCAAACGGTCATGCGCTCTGTCGTTCCACTTCTGTGAAACATCCACCGAGGCAGAGAGTGGACGGGTGTCCCGGGGCTGGGAGGCCGGAGGGGCGGGTGGCTGCGGACAGGAGGGGTTTGGCTGGAGGCGCTGAATACCGCCATCCAACACTGCGCGTGGGGCTGGGCGCACGCCGCTGCGAATAACCCGGGAATGCTGAGCGGTGCTTTCGACGCCTTAATCACGTGCACTGGGAATGACTAAGTCAAGGAAGTTCCCTAATAAATATTGAGTTGTGATTTTTTTTTTTAATTCCAGTCTTTCCTGCAACGCCACGTGCTTGCAGTGGGCTTTGTGAAAAGAAACCTCCGCTCCCAATGGAGACGTGTGTTGTTTACTTATTTATAAGAAAGGTCCATTTTGATGAAAATTGGAAGAGTCAGCCATCCGCCTTAGTACAGACACCGCAAGGACACCTACGTGCCGCCCTCCTATCGTCCGAGGACTCGGGGCGGAAAAGAGCTAACGGGGACCGTGATGCTCACGGCGCCCACGCCCGTGGTGGCAACAGCCTCTGTAGGAGGTCCCTCTGGCCCCTCCCAACCTGAAAACCTTCACAGTGACCCCGGATTTCATTACAGGGGGACCTTCTGTAAGTTCAAAGCCACGGTCGCGTCCCTCCCGCTCCCATCCCGGCCGGAGGCATAAATCTCTCGGAAACGGTCCCTCCGCCCACGCTCCAAGCCGCTCTGACACGTGTCACGGGAAGCCACTTCCATTAAGCTGCAGCTGCGGCTGTGCCTGCGTTTGAGGATCTCGGGGAAATGGCTCTATCTGTCTCCATCCCCACGACGGCTGTCATCCCGTCACCGACGCAGGAACGTCTAGAGACGGGAAGGCCTCTCGCTTTCCCGACGGCTGTCACCACAGGCGGCGGCTTAATACGCAACGTGACGGGGAAATAAACACGGGAGGATGCGTGTACTGGGAGAGACAAACGCACGGCAGTCTCCTTCACCATATTCCGGAATATTCCCTGTGTGGCACACCTGTCCTACCTCCGGTCCCCCCTCCCCTAGCCTGGGATTGCAGAGAAAGCATCTGTCCCAGCCCACACAGTCACAGCCTTGTCCTGAGCGTGTCTAAGTGATCAACCTGAGCACAGATGTGCCGGCTCCATGCAAGAGAGGAGGCAAAGCTTTGGGCATAAAATGCTGAAATGTCAAGTGAGACGCACCCTCAAACTTGATGGGCGGATAGGACTGTCGACCAGCAAATTCCCTATTCTGGCTTCAGATCGTAATACCCGGAGAAAACGGAGGGAAGGACGCCCAGGAACGCAACCTGCGGTCCTGAGACAGAGCACGGCTGGTCCTCGCTCTTCCTGCTCGGACGAGACGCAGACCTGCTGCTGACATCCCCGGCGCCAATTACAAATTCAGAGTCTCAGCTGGTCCAGTCCTACTGCATGGGACCTGCATCTTCACCACCAACAAGGAACCGGGCCTGGGCCGGCGTGGCTCAGTGGCTGAACATCTCGACCCACGAACCAGGAGGTCACGGTTCGATTCCCAGTCAGGGCACATGCCCGGGTTGCAGCTCAATCCTCAGTATTGGGTGGGCAGCCGGTCCACGATTCTCTCTCATCATTGTTCCTCTCTCTCTCTCCCTCTCCCTTCCTCTCTGGAATCGATTTTTAAAAATATTAACAACTTTGAAAGAAGGAAAGGAACTGGAATACACTATGTACTTACTGTATGGCTAAATTAATTAAAAATTCTCAACATCAGATTCCTCCTGTGAGAGCTATGCTACAGCCTTGCTCTCGCTGTGCGGTTAAGAGAGATGGGATCGATGGATATTTAAGATGCATCATTTGTTCGCGTCCCTGCGGAGCGCACAATCCCCCTGTGGATGCTGAGTAGGTCTTGGAGAGGCTCCGTCAACGGGACAGGGAGGCGGTCTGCGGCCGAGCGTGAGAAGGTGCCGCTTCTAGACCTTTCAAGAGAGCAAGGAGCTCACATCGTGCTAGCTGGTTCCACACGGCCCGGGAGACACCGGCCTGCACAGCAGCTGGCCACACGCACATCACAGCCCTGACTCCCGGCCTGGCTGGCGAAATACCCCCTGTGTGCTCGGTTTAATGAAGGGGGCAGGACTGGGAGCCTCGGAGCCCGCAGGGAGCACACGGGCGGCGGGGACCACGTCACAGAAGCTCGGGGCCGACTCTCCAGGGGAGGACCACACCGACGTTCCTGCCTCTGAATCAGGTGACCCTGAGGCCCACGCAGTTCATCGCGCCCCAGTGCCCGGCACTCAGACCCTGGAGAAAGACAGAGCCATCCCTGCTCGGCCCGCCCCGCGCCCTGGCTCCTTCAGGACCCGGGTGCTGCCTGCGTGGGCCCATGGCCTCTGGGAAGAGAGCCCATTGGCGGGAAGGGCCATAACCAGGCTGGCAGACACCCCGGCTCAGCACCAACCTCCTCTTTCAGGTCGGAAGGGCGGCGGCGTGGGAGCCTGTGCATTCAGTCGCTGTAACTTTTACTCCCCGGGAATCTTTACCGCGAGGAGCACTCCGCAGCGAGGAGCACTCTGCAGCGAGGAGCACCTGTGCCAACGAGTCCCCGTGTTTCCCTACCTATGACGTCTGCACAATCTCAGGCCACAGCCCAGGGAGGGTGGCTGGACCCCAGGCAGGGGACTAACAGAGGCAGGGCTAGGGGTCGGATGGGTCTGATTTACCAACTCCATCCTTCAGGCGGGTGGAAAGGGGGCCACCTCAGAAACGAGTGGCCTGGGGGCGGGCAGAGGTCCAGCCTCGCTCCCCAATGTGCAGGGGGTGAGGTTCACGGGGCGGCCTCATTACAGAAAGCCACTGCCAAACCCACACAGAAGACATTTGTGCCTCAGCCCGGCAGGTGTGCCTCAGAGGTTGAATGTCAACCTATGTATCAGGAGGTCACGGTTCAATTCCCGGTCAGGGCACATACCTGGGTTGCAGGCCTAATCCCCACTAGGGGGGTGTGCAGGAGGCCGTCGATCCATGATTCTCTCTCATTGATGTTTCTCTCTCTCTCTCCTTCTCCCTTCATCTCTGAAGTCAATTAAAAAATTTAAAAAAGACATTTGCCTCCATCGATCTGTTTTAGGTCAATGTAATCCGGGGCTCACAGAAATATCTGGAACTTTGCTTTGTTTCCGCACGGCCTCTGGCCTACATAGGGCTCACGGAAATGCCCCAGAAGGACGGGCAGCCGGAGACACGACCAACAGAGGGGAAGACCGTGGGCCAGGTGCTGCCACGCGTCATGCATCTTAAATGTTGATATTTGTTTTCTGACTGTTCGAAAGCTGGAGACATTTACCAGATCCTTACCCAGGCAGTTAACAGCCTCTGTTGCGAGGTAGTTTGGGGACTTGGCACTGGTCCGGGAGGGAACAGGGTGTTTTACACCAGGGGGTGGGCACCTTCTCTTCCTAAAGCAGGTGGACCTAAACGATGGGAAGCGCCTACCTGTCCGTCTGTGCCCTGGTGGAGAGGACCCAGGGGCCCAGGGAGCAAAGCCGGTCAGGATTCTGGCACAGCCTGGACAGACCCTCACACGGCTCCTACATGGTCCGTGTGCTGCGGCCAGATTTCAGAGCTCAGACTCCACAGCCGTCAGTGTGAGGTTCACCGCCCAGAATTCAATAGATAAAGGGTCGGCCGTCCCCGCGTCAGTCCGTTGAATAAACTACAATTAGAGGTACTGACGCTACCAGCATGCAGTGCTTGAATTTACATCTGGCAGTGACGTCGCCAAACATGACGGATACAGCCATGGAGAGGGAGGCGCTGATGCGTTCCCCCGGTGTTGCACTTCACTTTTTATGGACGCACCCCGGGCCGACATCGAGCCGGCGAGGAACCGTGCTCCCCACTTTCGAGGGCAGAAGGGGTCCGCTGCTCGCGACCTGAGGCGCGCCCGCCTGCTGCCGGCTCTGCACCAGCCCCGGGAGTGGCTGTGAGGAAGGGGCAGGGAGCACCGGGCCGAGGCTCGGCAAGGACCTGGTGGCAGGTGCCTGAGCAGCAGACGGGCCTGCCCAGGATGGCTGCTGACCCCTCCTCATCTCAAGCTCACTTATCCCATGTCTGCTGTGGCCTCCCCTGGTCTCGGGGGCAGGGATACAGCGATGAGCAAAATGCACAAAAGCCACTGTCCTGACCCGTGTGTGCGGTCTACACGGGCGCACGTCTGTGAGGAAGAGGGACGGCAGCTCCGGAGGTCCCCGGGGGATGGTCAGAGCGCCATCCAGACTCAGGTTTCCTAGCTCGACCTTTCAGGTTATTCTGAGATGGAACCTGTCAGATGCAAATCGTTCTGAAGTGAAATATTTCAGTTAATCACTTTACATGCACATCTTGGATATTATTTCACATGTTATAAAAATAACTTGGGGGGAAATACCACTGTAACCAGTGTACCATCCAGTCACGGCCATGATGCACGCGGAGATGTCAGGGATTTCAGCTTAGATGTATGTACACGAGTGCACACACTTACACACACATGCACACACACATACACACACTCACACACATATATACATATGCACACACAGGCACACACACACTCATGCAAACACACACACATACACACTCACACCCCTACACATGCTGACACATACACATGTGCGCGCGCGCGCACACACACACACACACACACACACACACACACACACAATGACATTGTTGATACTGGCTGAAGCAGCAGTCAAGAGCCGAAAGCCGTTGCGGCTCAGTGGTTGAGTGTCGATCTATGAACCAGGCGGTCACGGGTTCAATTCCCGGTCAGGGCACATGCCTGGTTTGGGGCTCAATCCCCAGTGTGGGGCGTGCAGGAGGCAGCTGATCAATGATTCTCTCTCATCATTGATGTTTCTATCTCCCTCTCCCTTCCTCTCTGAGATCAATTAAACTACAGTTTTTTAAAAAGTGGAGCTAAGACTCCTCAGTACCTGCCATTCACAAACGTCAGCCCACCTTAGGGCGAAGGTCCTGCTGGGCTAGGGGAGCGCCCCTGCCCGGACTTCAGGTTTCAGCGTCATGGAGCCCTAGCACACTTCCTGTGCCCAGGAACACACGCACGAGGAGAGCCTAGGACCTGCACTGCCTGAGGGCCAGGGCCATCCCTGTCTGCTGGCCTCGCCCCAGGCCAGATGTTACTGCTGGGCTCCCTCCACCCCTGCAGCCCCAGCCCTGGCGAAGCCCATGCCACCCGACAGCCATCTGTTCTGAGTCCTCCTCCCCTTGCCCCCTCGACTGACCGAGTCCATAGGGAACAGACAGGTCCTCACCAGGGAGACACTGGTTCCCTCCCAGCCGCGTGCTCTCCCACTGGGTGCACAAACACCGTATTTCACCCTGGAAACCGTGTGGTCTTGGGGCTCCCTGGACGGCGCTCGGCGAGGGCACCGCGAGTCCCCTTCCCCGTCGTAGGTGTGTGTGAGTGTGTGTATGTTTGTGTGCATCTGTGTGTGAGAGAGTATGTGTGCAGGTGTGACTGTGTGTGGAGCGTGTGCATATGTGTGCATGTGTTTGAGTGCCTTTCCTTTCATCCTCACCAGCTCTGGCCCTCGGTGCCCACATCCCATTCCTACGACGGCTCCCTGCCTCGACTTTCAACCCAGGAAGGACCGTGGCCGTGTGTCTGGGGACCCGGACAAACACACCACGCCCCTTCCCGCAGGGATGACAGTCTCTCCTTTCACGAAAGCCGGCTGCAGACGTTAAAATATTAATTTCTAATCTCGCTTGTATGCCCATCCCATCCCCCACGGGTAACCGGTGCTGTTTGGGTGGAACGCATCTGGAGACACACGCAAGACACACGAACCCAGATGCGAAGAGACTCCCTTCGCTTTTAAACAGGCACCTCACGCCAGAAAACATGGTGCGTGCAGAGACGCTAACGTTAAAACGCTGTCCCTCCGAAAGAAAAAGGGGACACCCCGCGTCCATCGGCAAATATTTCTAACAGGGGCCCCCCCTCGCCCCCTCCCGATGCCGGCAAAGTGTCTCACCTGCGAGCCACGGAAACCCGGGGAACCTGCCGATTCTCATCCCCCGCCTGCCGCCCGGGACCCACCCGGGGAGGCCTGGCGTGACCTGTCCACGGTGAATGCTAGCCAGACACACGCTCCCCTCACACAGACGCACGCACGGATCTCCACAGACGGCACCTGTACTTACCCGGCTCCCGCCGACGGCACGCTCTCACCACGGGGCAGCACGGACAGGGCTCTGCCGCGCCTCGGGCGGGCAGCAGAGCCGGGGTTTAACTTCCGTGCAGCCTCTGGAGGGTCCCGCTGCCTCCTGTCACGCGATGACCGAGGATGGGGCTCCCGCCGCAGCAGCGAGCTCCCGATAGGCCCCCTGGGCTCCCCTCAGCAGTTCTGAGCAGAGGAGCAGACAGTCACAGGCAGCGGCCAAGCCCCAGGCCCCGGAGCCAAGGGCGAGAGGGACAGGTGCTCAGAGCCTGCCAACGGCCCCAGGATCCGCGCCACACGTCCCAGCGAGCGCGAAGAAGCAGAGGTCTGGGCTCAGCGGCGGCTCATCCCCCCAGCTGGGTCCCTGAAGGATGGCGGGGCGGCTGGGCGATCAGGGGCCCGTGTCCCCAGCTGGGACCCAGACGCACGCACAAAGCCCGCTCACCAGCGTTAATCAAGGCGCCGGGCTGTTTCCCCGGAGGGTCCACATAACGAGCGCACGGATCAAAGGCGCGCAGGGGCCCCAGGACTAAAGGGCTGACCAGCAGCTGTGCTGGACAACTGAGGGATCTGCTCAGGAGGTGGGAATAAAGTGTCCGTGTGTGCAAGGAGGGGAGAAAAAAGAGACGGGTCGGGCAGAAGATGGTTTCAGCTATCTCGACACAAACGACGTCCCCGGGAATACACGATCCGGAGGGAGAGACCAAGCCCGAAGGTGGTGTCGTCATGGTGTTGTCATGGGGCCGGTCCCCAGGGCCCGGGGCGTGTGGGCGGAGTCTCCTTAGACCTGAACTGGCTGTTCCGTCTTTCTCCCCCTTCTCCCTGCAGGTACAGAAAGGGGGCCTTCTCGTCCCGTGACCATCTCCTGGCGAAATCAAGGTCAAGGCAGCCCAAACTGTCCCGGTCGTGGCTCTGGTCTTAGGGACCAAGACAACCATGGATCGGCCCGGTCAGATCCTTTACTCCATGAAAAGTCGCGCAGGCCAAGGACTGAGGATCCTAAGTGCGGGTGCTCCCCGACCTTCCCGCGTCCACCACCCGCTCAACCATCCCAAACCAGACACCAGGCCTCAGGGCGTGTACTATGGATGCTTAACAGCCACAGAGCACAACGGGAGGGTGAAACGGTCACCATCAAACACTGGAACAGCGAGTACCCATCTTGTGACACGCTGGTTCGACACGTTTCTGCAATCCAGTTCCTGCAAGGGAACCTGTTCCTTCATTTCCCTGGGTATCGTGGGGGTTCGGCGAACCCTGTCCAGTGACTGGCGCGGACCCCGGGTGCGCCATTGTTACCCGGCTCATTCTCACCGACGACCCGAGCACCTACTCTACTTCACGCTGCTCAAAATTAGCTTCATCAGACAGCGGCTGCGCCGCCCAGTCCTGTTAGCAAACACGCCGCCGAAGCAAGGGAGAGCGGAAGGGCAAACGGAAACAGGGGCGTGTTTATTCGGCGGTGCGGTCGGGAGGGAGTTTACTAGGAATTGGTTTTAAGTCCTACGCGGCCCCCGTTTGCCTGGCAATGACCGGGAGTCACCTTCGATTCTGGATGTGTGAGAGCCCCTTCGACGCCGTGCGACTTACACTTGTTTCTCATGGTAGGTGACAATGAAGAGCGGGAAACTTCTACCTTCCCTCAATTCTTCCGGCAGGGCCCTCCCGAGACATGTCACTTCAAGTCCGGAGTGGGTTACATAAAAGCCTCAGTCTGGGAAATGTCTGACGTATTGTTTTCTTTGAAGGTCAAGGCCAACACCAATGTCAAGATAAATAGGGCAAAGAGAGGTGGAAAAAGGCCAAAAGGGCACAGCCAGTATGGCTCAGTGGTAGCGCCTGGCCCTATAAACCAGGAGGGTGGAGCACATGCCCGGGCTGCAGGCTCAGTCCTCGGTAGGAGGTGCGCCCGAGACAACTGGTCAATGATTCTCTCCCCTCGCTGCGGTTTTCATCTCTCCCTTCCTCTCCGAAATCCATAAAACGATATTTTAAAAAAGAGAAAAAGACCAAAATAATGAATAACTACAAACAACAGCTGCCTCCGCAAAGACAGGAGGAGCTGAGAGATTTCCCCCCCCGATCGCAGGTCAGACACCAGAGTATTCCCAGAGAGGGTGGCAGACCCTGCATGGCGATGGCCAGAACTGCCTCTGGCTGGGACTCTGAAGAGCCGCAATCTCGCCAATGCTCGTCAAGGCTAATGAGAGCCTGGGGAGCGGGGCTCCGAGGTCTCTTTCCGGCTCCGATACAAGACTCGGCCAGTTAGATGCAGCTCTGAGCCTCCGCACCTCCAGCCGCCCAATGAAAGTCGTGGCAGCGACTTCCCAGCAGGTCGAGGCTTCATCGATAGTTTCTAACGCTGGGGAACCCGCAGCAGCGGGTCCCCCGACACGCACACCACGGCGCGTGGCTTCCCCCACGAAAGGCTCCCACGTCCTCGTTCTCGCCTCTCTCAGCAAGACTCAGAGTCCCCAGCGGAGCCCCCGGCATCCCCCCAGCTGAGCGCAGAGGTTCCCGGCGACGGGTGATTCGGAAATCGCTGCCCCGGCGCCGCCCGGGATGAGGATCGCAGCAGCGTGGGTGGGACTTCCTCTTCCACCAGGAGCGATGGGGCCCGTCATACGATAACCGAGAAGCGAGCCCAAAGCGTGAGCCCAAAGAGGAAGGGTGTGGTCGTGTCCACCTCTAGGAAGTCATCAGGTGCTGTCACAACCACCCGCCGAGACCAGGGCCAGACACTCACAGGCTGTAGGTTATGCCTCGATGGGATCACGTTGACCTGTACCCTCGACTCAAAAAGGCAGTCTGCCTCCATATGTGCCCACCGCTAACGGCTCAGAAGTTTGGGGTCACCATTAAACAAGTTTGTTCATTTAAAGCGTGTGTGCACGTGCTTGTGTGGGGGTGGGAGGAGGGGGGAGGGGGAGGGGGGAAGACTGCCTTTCTCATCTCCCGCCAAGGCCATGCTCATTTATCATCAGCATCTCGTGGATGCAGCGCCGTGGACTCCCGGGCTCCGGGGGGCGCGGGGCTGCGGGCTCCTGGACCAGCAGGTCGCTGGGGCAGGCTGTCCTGTCAGTTTCCTGGCATCCCTGCCCTCAGCTGCGGAAAGCCCCGTGCAGGCTTCCCCACGTGGGCATCAGAGCTCACCGTCTCTTACAGGGACGCCGTCTCCCCTTGGGCCTGCGCAGGTGGGACAGGTGAGGGAGGAGGGCCCCCGAGGGAAGACCGGCCAGAGCAGGGAAGCAGGGAGGAATCCAGAAAGGTCTACGTGGGTCCAGACACCAGGACGTCACACCTGGAGAGAGGCGGGTGTCTGATAGAGTGGGCAGAGCCGCCCTACACTCCATGGAGTGAAATAGGAGGAAGACGCTGCTTGCCTGCTTCTAGGCTTTGAGAGAAAAAACGTTCCCCCCAAAAGCATCCCCAGATACCGAAGAATAGGCTAATTTTAGAATCCACACGATTCAGAGAGCCAGGCAGAGCTGGGAATCCTCGGTGAGGAGAAAAGCTAGCCCTGGCGGCTGTGCCTCGGTGCTTGGGGCTTTGGCCTGTGTGCCAAAGGGTCTCAGGTTTGATTCCCAGTCAAGGGCACATCCCTGGGTTGCAGTTTCAATCCCTGGCCCTGGACAGGGTGCACGCAGGAGGCAGCCAACCTATCTCTCTCTCTCTCTCTCTCTCTCTCTCTCTCTTTCTCTCTCTCTCTCTCTCTCTCTCCCCCTCCTCCTTCCCTCCCTTCCACTCTCTCTAAAAAATCAATGGGCCCCAGCCGGTTTGCCTCAGTAGACAGAGCATCGGCCTGTGGACTGAAGGGTCCCAGGGTCGACCCTGGTCAAGGGCATGTACCTGGGTGGCAGGCTCGAACCCCAGCCCTGGTTGGGGCTCACACAGGAGGTAGCCACTCAGGGTGTTTCTCTCACATCGATGTGTCTCTCTGTCTCTCCCCCTCCTTTCCACTCTCTCTAAAAATCAATGGAAACGTATCCTCAGGTGAGGATTCGCTAAAATAAAAATTTAAAAACCAACGGAGAAAATGTACTTGGGTGGGGATTAACCACGACAAAAGTAAAAGCCTTTTTCAGGGAATCGTGTGTCTAAAGTCACATTATTCAACTTGTTTAATCCATGGGGTGTAGAAACACTGTGAGCAAATGATACGTGTAGGGAAGTGGGCTTTTAATTCCAGGAGCCTACCATCCCCAGACTCTCCATGCTGTAGCCACACAATCATCTATGACTTTAACGTGGGCGTCCACCCTTATGCTAAGTGACATATCTGGGTCTCCGCAATGTTGACAGTTTGTAACTTGGTGTCATGGGGGAGGTGCTATTACCAATTCATTCTGAGCAGTGAGCTTTGCCAGAGGACGGCTATTGTTCAGAGAGGCATCGTTTTCTGGGGTGGGCTTGTGCTGTTCTGAGTGTATGCCGCGTTCAGAAATGGCTGTGTGTTTCCCGTGGATCATCTGCAGTCTTCCCTGGAACCCTCGGAGGGCGCGGCTTCCCTGTGCCCAGGTCACATGTGAAGGCGATGAGAAACAGAGACGCTGAGTGAGTGGCCTAAGGGTGCACAGCTAAGGAACGGCAGGGTTTTTTTTTTAATGTTATTGTGCAGAATATTTGTTTTCCTTTGTTGACGAGTGTTCTCTTTCCCATCGTGTTTCCAAGTGAAAATGGGGCTGTGTTTGCCTTACAGCAAGTCAGTGATCTACGTTTGTGATTTTTGTTACTTTATTTTATTTTGCCCATCACCGTTTATCTCCTCTCCCAACCCGCCCTCCCCGGCTACCCCCACGCAGGCTGGTATAAGAGAAAGCAAGTGTATTTGCCCTTAACCCTGTCGAGCAGGGTGGACCGCAGATAACATACAAAATGTAATAACTCGGAATAAGATGACAGAGGAACCAATTTCAGCGTCATCATCTTGATTCCCCTCTGCCTAAACTTTTTTGGGGAAGAGATTTCAAACTTGCGGAAAACTTGACAGAGGGTACAGTGGACACCCACATGTTCCGTCACCTGCAACCACTGCAAACCGTTAGATGTTTGCTGTGCGTCCACTCCCTCTTCCCTCCTCTCCCCTCCTTCCTTCTCTTTCGCTCTGTAATAGTTTTATAAATCATTTTCTAAATCATTTGGGGATAAGGAGTAGACATCATGACACTCTATCCTTAAATATGTCTTCTAAGGTTCACCAAAAATGTGTTTTTTCAGCTTTCCTGACAAAGAAAATGAGACAATATTTAAAGCGTACAATGTGATGCTTCCCTAAACGCTTTCCCAGGAAAAAGTGACTGCCACCTTCCTGAGCACTGCAATTCACCAACCCCGAAACTGACCCGACACATAACTGCCACACCGCTTCTGTGTGTAGGTTACACTGTGTCCCTGCCCGCTTCTGTGTGCAGGTTACACTGTGTCCCCTGCCCGCTTCTGTGTGCAGGTTACACTGTGTCCCTGCCCGCTTCTGTGTGCAGGTTACACTGTGTCCCCTGCCCGCTTCTGTGTGCAGGTTACACTGTGTCCCTGCCCGCTTCTGTGTGCAGGTTACACTGTGTCCCCTGCCCGCTTCTGTGTGCAGGTTACACTGTGTTCCTGCCCGCTTCTGTGTGTAGGTTATACTGTGTCCCTGCCTGCTTCTGTGTGTAGGTAACAATGTGTCCCTGCCCGCTTCTGTGTGTAGGTTACACTGTGTCCCTGCCCGCTTCTGTGTGTAGGTAACAATGTGTCCCTGCCCGCTTCTGTGTGTAGGTTACACTGTGTCCCTGCCCGCTTCTGTGTGTAGGTAACAATGTGTCCCTGCCCGCTTCTGTGTGTAGGTAACAATGTGTCCCTGCCCGCTTCTGTGTGTAGGTAACACTGTGTCCCCTGCCCGCTTCTGTGTGTAGGTAACAATGTGTCCCTGCCCGCTTCTGTGTGTAGGTTACACTGTGTCCCTGCCCGCTTCTGTGTGCAGGTTACAATGTGTCCCTGCCCGCTTCTGTGTGTAGGTAACACTGTGTCCCCTGCCCGCTTCTGTGTGTAGGTAACAATGTGTCCCTGCCCGCTTCTGTGTGTAGGTTACACTGTGTCCCTGCCCGCCTCTGTGTGTAGGTAACACTGTGTCCCTGCCCGCTTCTGTGTGTAGGTAACAATGTGTCCCTGCCCGCTTCTGTGTGTAGGGAACAATGTGTCCCTGCCCGCTTCTGTGTATAGGTTACACTGTGTCCCTGCCCGCTTCTGTGTGTAGGTAACAATGTGTCCCTGCCCGCTTCTGTGTGTAGGTTATACTGTGTCCCTGCCCGCTTCTGTGTGTAGGTAACACTGTGTCCCCTGCCCGCTTCTGTGTGTAGGTAACAATGTGTCCCTGCCCGCTTCTGTGTGTAGGTTACACTGTGTCCCTGCCCGCCTCTGTGTGTAGGTAACACTGTGTCCCTGCCCGCTTCTGTGTGTAGGTAACACTGTGTCCCTGCCCGCTTCTGTGTGTAGGTTACACTGTGTCCCCTGCCCGCTTCTGTGTGTAGGTAACAATGTGTCCCTGCCCGCTTCTGTGTGTAGGTAACAATGTGTCCCTGCCCGCTTCTGTGTGTAGGTTACACTGTGTCCCTGCCCGCCTCTGTGTGTAGGTAACACTGTGTCCCTGCCCGCTTCTGTGTGCAGGTAACACTGTGTCCCTGCCCGCTTCTGTGTGTAGGTAACACTGTGTCCCTGCCCGCTTCTGTGTGTAGGTAACACTGTGTCCCTGCCCGCTTCTGTGTGCAGGTAACACTGTGTCCCTGCCCGCTTCTGTGTGTAGGTAACAATGTGTCCCCTGCCCGCTTCTGTGTGTAGGTTACACTGTGTCCCTGCCTGCTTCTGTGTGTAGGTAACAATGTGTCCCAGAGCCTTGCCTGGGGAGCGCGGTGTTGCTAGTTGGTCCTGTTAGCGGGGGCATTAAATTTGATCACCAGATGTCTCTGCTATAAATGTAATGGCATCGTTTTACTCTAGTAACTAGTAAGCAACATTTGAGGAATGCTTCGAGACAGCACACGTCATTTTCTCTAGGAGCCTTTCCCCCGATTGTTTTAGTACTTCGGGGAAAACCTTGACCCGATCGGTTTTCATGAGGATGGTTACAAACTATCCGCATTCTTAAACCTCGATAACCTGCCAGTGTCTTAGCTTAAAGGATCCCTACCCACGCGCTCAGCCCTGCACACCATCAACATGGTGGCGCTGGAGGCCCCGGGGGAGTACTGAGCTGCTCGGGCGCAGGACAAAGACGAGCAATCCAGGTTTTGGGGAAATGGATCATCGGTTCCAGAAACTGACCTGGGAGGGAATGTATGAAAGGAACCACCTCCAGGGTGAGGGCCGAGGGGACACCGCCTCTACCACTCCTGATTGGACTTCGGGTGAGTGGCGAGACCTCCCCAGATGTAGCGATGCTGATGCTGCAGATCCCGCCGTGGCCGGTGCGGGGCCCCCTCCCTCCGCAGATGCTCTCCATAGCGAGGAGCCCGAGTCCCTCCCAGACAGTTAAAATCGCTCCATTTATTGATCTCTGAACCGTTCCGTTTTGATGTAGCATTTTTCCACTGGAAATGAATAAAATATGAAAAGCCCTTTCCAGAACAGAAATCCAGACACGTGATCCTGCTGTTTTACGATCCTCCCCTGGGCCCCTCCCCACTCCTGGGCAAAACCCCAACACGACCAATTCCCCAAAGGCCTTTCCCCGAGGCCCCCCCTTCGTCCGATGGGGTTTCCCCTTCTCCTTCCTTGAAGAGGCTGCGACCGTCTCCTTCCACCCAGGTCATACTCTGCTCTGCCCGCAATGCTGCCGGCAATGCTGCCCTTCGCCCACCGCCTTCATCCCCAAGCACCCCAGTCGCTCAGAGGCCCTCCTGACTGCCAGCGCTGAAGAGTGAGCATCCTGGAGCCGGACAGGCTGGGCCCTGGGTCCTGCGTGAGCTGGAGCAGGTTGCTTATGGCCCTGTACCTGGCTTTCTAGAAAACCAGGATAACCGTAGTCGCTACCTTTGCCACACAAACTCCCCATCTCCTTACCCCTCTACCCTATCCACCCATCCATCCAATCGGGACTGGTTTAAGAGGACGCGCTTCTGCACCCATCCTGCCCCCGAGTCCCACCCCCATGAGAGCTTCTTGGGTTCACGTGCTACTGGGCACGCGCCCTGTAGCTAGCGGGTCACACGGGCCTTGCCGCTTCTGCCCGTGGCCTCCTCCAGGCAGACATCACGTCCCGTTCAGTTTTATTCGCCAGAGTCTAGCTCAGTGGGAGAGCTCAACATTTGTTTAAAGAGTTAAGGAATGCCCTAGCTCACTGGGCGGCAAACCGCAGCTCGCGAGCCACAGGCGGCTCTTTGGCCCCTGGAGTGTGGCTCTTCCACAAAAGACCACGGCCTGGGCGAGTCTATTTGGAAGACGTGGCGTTAGAAGACGTTTTTAAAAAATGTGGCTCTCAAAAGAAATTTCCACCGTGGTCCTGTTGATATTTGGCTTCTGTGGACTAATGAGTTTGCCGACCACTGCCCTAGCGGGTTTGGCTCAGTGGATAAAGCATCGGCCTACGGACCACAGGGTCCTGGGTTAGAGTCCAGTCAAGGGCATGTACCTTGGTTACGGGCTCCTTCCCTCCCGGCCTGGGCCCTGGACGGGGCTCACGCAAAAGGCAACCCATCGATGTGTTTCTCTCACATCGATGTTTCTCTCTGTCTTTCCCTCTCTCTTCCACTCTCCCTAAAAAAATCAAAGGGAAAATATCCTCAGGTGAGGATTAACAAAACAGACAAATAAACAAAAAACGTTAAGGAACTGCTTTTGTGCTGCAGTTACAAAGCCGTGTGACAGGGTGGATAATGTTGCATATGCATATGTAACCGATCGATGATGTTTCTCTCTCGTGGATGTTTCTATCTCTCTGGCTCTCTCCCTCCTTCTCTCTCAAAAAAAAAAAAAAATCAATAAAAACGTTTTTAAAAAACAATGATAATTAAGCCCACACTGCCTGTGAACACACCCAATGTGACGAGGAGTAAGTAGCGTCATGCTGGTGGGATTCTGCACTTGGGGTACGTCACTGGGTGACATGAGAAAGTTGAGTTTGTAACTAAAGGCAACACGTGGGTAGCTCTGCTTTGTTTTAGATCTGCTACACAGCATATACACGAAGGCAACAACTGGTATTTCCTTGGTAGACAATCGCCTCTATCTTTAAAACCCCAACTTTTCTGAGCAAGCCCACGCACAAATCTATCTCCTACGGCCATCCGGAGGGTGAGGGGCCTAAGACCAGTGACGGGATGTGCCCTTCAGCCAGGCGCTGGGGCCACCACCTGCTCCCTCTCTGGGCCACATGCTCCAGTGGCGGAACCTTGGACCCAATGTGCGGCCCTTCGGAATAAATGACTCTGCGGGCTGAAGTTTGCTCTTCTTCACACCAGAGCCCCATATATAATGTACCGCGCCCACCACTCCAATAAGCAAACGTTTTGAAAAATGTATGCGCCCAGCACACACTTACTGAATAAGTCATACGTGTAAGTGGCTGGCTCGACTCCATGTCTAGATGCGCCATTTGCATCCTTGGACTCGGAGGTCC
Organism: Corynorhinus townsendii; assembly: GCA_026230045.1. NCBI lineage: Eukaryota > Metazoa > Chordata > Mammalia > Chiroptera > Vespertilionidae > Corynorhinus > Corynorhinus townsendii. Next base: position 3,930,871 of record JAPDVU010000006.1, read on the forward strand.
GGCAGAGAAGGCTGAAACATACAGATGGGCAGGGAACGCTCGTCAACGTCCCAAGGGGATTTAGGAAAGGCAAGGATTGCTTCCACCTGGGCGCTTAGAGACACGCCCTGGGGAGGAAGTGGCGCTGGAACCGTGAACGCGAGCGATCTGCCCACTTGGGACATTCAGAGATGGCTGTTACATGTTGGTGACGATGTTCAGTAAAATTGCAAATATTCTACTTCAGCTGTTCGGCAACAAGAGAGGCCCTTCTCTAGAAAAATGTCACCTTCCCATTTTGGACACTGATAACTAGATTCTGTTAAGGCCTTAAAGGTACATCTTCCAAGGTAAAAATGTATATACAGATTTATTTTGAAAAAAAAAAAAATCAAGAAATTCACATACTCTCCGATCAAGGAACCATTACTAGCGGAAAGATAAGGCATGTAAATAGTATTTTACACTTTTCCAAGAACGTTTACATTATCTCAACATGAAGAAGTAGTGAAGGCTATTATCATTGCCTATTTTTCAAACAGAAAAGTGAGGTACAGAGAAATCAATCAACTCTCCCAATATAGTTCTCAGGGCCTTACTGGGACCATGCGTGTTTATTACAACGCGTCCCGAATCCCATGGAGTTCTCCTTCTCATAGCGACATTCAATCGAAACTTCACTCTAGCCAAATCGGTTTAACCACACGTGGAAGTAAAATCAACATAATAAAAGCTCCAATGAACAAGAAACCCATTTCTCACGCACACACAAAAACCCTAACTAATCCAAAGTTGGTATAGAAATAGTCATCGATTAAGAACGTAGGCTCCTTCCATCATTTTCCTCCAATATCCTACCAGTGGTCGGCAAACTGCGGCTCGCGAGCTGAGGTTTGCCGACCACTGACCTAAACTCTCGATTCCAATAATTACAGGCTGTTGTTGTTCCATGTGATTAAGCCCCTATCCCAGTGGTCGGCAAACTCATTCGTCAACAGAGCGGCAAACCGCGGCTTGCGAGCCCCTTCTGGCTCACGAGCCGCAGTTTGCCGACCACTGTCCTACCCTATTACAGTCACCTTCAAGATCACCGCATGGTGCGTGGTAGCTGCCTGAGCTCTGCATTCCAGGCCGCCGCACGAGGAAGGAAGTGGGGTGGAGGACGAGAAAGCGCAGTTCCCGGCTGCATCATCGCCCTTGAGGAGACTTTTCAGAGGTCCCCTCTCATCTTTCTGTTTACATCGCATTGAAGGACACTTAGACCCATGCTAGCAACTACAGTGCTTTATCTGGGCACACTGATACCTAAGCAATAGTATTGCTCTGTCATTAAGCAGCACGGAAAGAATGGGTATTGGTTGTCAACTAGCAGTTCCTTCCCTCATCACCACCCAACACTAAGCACTGAAACCACCAATAAAACTGGAACAGCAGCCCTGGCAGGTGTTGCTCAGTGGTTAGAGTATCGGCCCACACACTGAAGAGTGGCGGGTTCCATTCCCAGGCAAGGGCACACGCCTGGGCTGCAGGCTGGGGTGTGTGGGAGGCAACCAAGTGATGCGTTTCTCTTACATCAATGCTCTCCCTCTCTCTCTCTCTCTCTCTCTCTCTCTCTCTCTCTCTCTCTCTCTCTCTCTCTCTCTCCCCTTTCCTCCCTGCCTTCCACTCTCTCTAAAAAAATATCAATGGGAAAATATGCTTGGGTGAAGATTAACAAAAATAAACAGAAAAACTGTGGTAGCAAAGTTCACTGAACCAGGATCCTGCAGTTTGTAGTCGGAGAGAAGACCTGGATTAGATCTCCGTGTGGATCACTGATGGGTGAGCTTTGGGTCAATGAGGGAGGTGAGCGACGAGGATGCCTCTCTGGTGTCCTCCCGCTTTGAAGTTTCAGGAGAGCTAAAACGCCACCCCATCACCTCATATCCTGAGGAATGGCATTTTCTGACACGTAAATGTGCCCCACATCTAGGGAAGAGTGTAGTAGAGTCTGAAAAAGTACTAGCGTGCCCCACGGATTCAATTATTGTAGAGTAGATATTCATTAAAAAAGCAGAAGGGGCTGGATTTGTGTGGCTCCGTGGTCGAGCGTCAGTCCATGAACGGAGGGATCACTGGTTTGATTCCCGGTCAGGGCACAGGCCTGGGCTGTGGGCTCAATCCCGCAGGAGGCAGCCTATCCAGGATTCTCTCTCATATTGATGTTTTTTTCTCTCTCTCTCCCTCTCCCTTCTTCTCTGAAATCAATAAAAAATACTTTTAGAAATAGAAAATAAAAATCTATAAAAACATTTAAAAAAATAGAAGGGAGAAAAAAAAAAGACACCAATAAAGCTGTTCCCTTGGAAGCTGAGCACGGATGGCAACTTTATCACCTCGGTGCCAACACAAAATAAGATGCTCTGTGTTTTGTCTTTCTTCTTCTTTTTTTTTTTTTAATTTGAGGTGGAGGATGGAAATTCACAATTAAAATGCCTACAATTCAAGGACTTCAAGATACTAACAGTAAAATGTGTTTATAAGAACTACCATTTAGGCAAGTAAAATATTCAATCAGTAAAAACAGTCCTTAATGCCCCCGGGGTAATCAATTTTTTTATGTCCCCAGAATGAAATCTGTGGAGCTCTACAGCCATCAGCTCCTCCGTGCTGTCTTCCTATAAAACCTGATAGATTGCAAAGCCCACGGAAAGTACCGTGTGAGCCGTAAACGGCCGCCACACGTCAGGTTTGTTAATCAGGGTGCCACTGGCACGCGCTTCTTTCCCGCCATCATCACAGAGGCCGGCTAATGCACGCGCGTCTCCCTCGCCCCTTTATCGCCGTTTCTTAACACGGAAGCACCCAGGGTGTCATAAAAAGGAGCGGGATGGGAAACGACGTAGGAAACTTAATAATGAGCTAAATGACTAAGACTTCCCTTTTTAATTATTTCACCAGAGAGGAAAAATGTCCTTTCAGAACCACATGGCGACCTAGGAAGCCCTGAAATCTAAGCACGCAGGAGGGAGTGACGGATGCAACAGACATCCTCGTCGGGGGAGGAGGCTCCAACATCCGTCCGGGGGACCGCGTGGACCTCCCTCGCTGGACGTGGGCGGCTCCACGGAACCCTGGAACCTGGGAAGCAATGCCTGCTCCTCTTCGTCTCAGCTGCACGAGAGAGACTTCCCGCTGGGGAGGACGGTGCCCCGCCGCATAGGAGACGGGGAAGGAACGGCGGGTGTGGGAGCGGGGCCTCCTTCCTCAGGGACCCCCTCAGTGTCCTTCCAGTGGGGACACGGCCTGAAGAATGCCAGCCCCCGGGTCCCTCTGTTCCCCAGGCTGCTGGGGCGTGGGGGCAGCCCTCGTCTCCATGGCGACTTCCACCCCAGCCCATGCAACCCACCCTGCGAGGCTGAGAGGTCTCCTGTCCTGTGCTGAGAGGGCCACGATGCTTCTCTACGAGTTTCCGGCCCTCTCAAGACTGGCAAAAGCTCCCCAGCGATCCGTTACACCGAGCTCTCGCAACACTTCACGCAGGCAAAAAAAGAGACCAGTCAATACATGCTAATGTGGAAAATGTTTCAACGTAAAAACTCTCAGGGAAAGAAAAAAAAAAAAGGTACAAAAACAAAGCAAGGCTTGACGCCAGGCAGAGACCCGACGGAGCCCGGCGGCCTCTCCCCAGAGCCGAGCGGCTATGAGCGATCTGGAGGCTGCTGTATTATTCATTATGCCTTTTTATCTACGATTCCAGACCATCTATTATTCAAAATGGAGCCCGCATGCCACTGAAATAACATGCTGTTACTTGCTCTTCTCACTTGTAAGCACTGCGTTCAGTCGCGGCGAAGGGGCGGGCTCTAACGCCTGGGAATGACTGTATCTCCTCCAGGGCTCCCGCACCAGCGCCCAGGTTCCGGCGTTTCCCGCACCTTTCCCTAGCGAACATGGACCTGGACGGCTCCCGGCGCCGCATGTGGCTCGCAAGCTGCAGGTTTGCCGACCGCCGTCTTAGGTAACTGCCAACAGTTGTGCTTGAAGAGGAAGCGTGCGAAACGTGCGCTCTGGCCAGTGCCCACGCAAGTGACTCTGTATCAGGGGGGTAATGACAGAAGGGCTCACTGCTTTGGGGAGCTCGTTGGCAAGGCCCACGCAAAGGAGGCAGAGGGGGGAGACCAGGAGTTCCTTCGCATCTGCACTACCGACATCCAGGTGGGCTAACCCTGCACCCAGTGCGCAGCTGAAAAGTCACTGAGTCACAACTGATAACGTTTATTGTCACGCACCAAGGCGGCCTACTGGGGCCTGCCATGTGCTCCTGGTGAAATTCACTGGCTGCAGAACGCTGCCGTTGTTTTATCCCGGCTGTGCCAGATCCTAGCCCACTGAGAGCGGAAAGGAGGGGAGAGAGAGCGTCTCTCACGGATTCCTAAAGTTACGGCGGCAGAGGGGAGAGCGCTGTCAACCTGGCGTCTAGCCAAAGGCCTTTCAACGTTCTCCAAGCCACACAATCTATTGTGTGAATAAAAGGGAAACCTTTTCATCAAATGCTAACGCATTCGTTAGTGTTTGTTCGTAGTGGCATTTTAAATATACACAGACACACCACATTTTATTTTGGTCTGAAGGAAGTCCTCCATGGCAAAGAGTAGCTGAAAATGCTGCCATTATCCGAGGACAGGAAGCTCTTGATGCCGAAACCGGTGTGGCTCCGTGGATAGAGCGTCGGCCTGCGGACTGAAGGGTCCCGGGTTCGATTCCGGTCAAGGGCATGTACCTGGGTGGCGGGCACATCCCCAGTAGGGGGTGTGCAGGAGGCAGCTGATGGATGTTTCTCTCTCATTGATGTTTCTAACTCTCTATCCCTCTTCCTTCCTCTCTGTAAAAAATCAGTAAAATATATTTTAAAAAAAAGAAAAAAAAGGAAGCTCGTGAGCTTCTGAAAGGCAAGTGTCACGTATTTTCCACTCTGAATCCCCCGTCAACAAGTGACTGTTACACAGTAGTGAACGGCTGGTGGGCTGGCTGCTGGATGGATGGACGGATCGACGGACGGATGAACGGATGGGTTGATAAGTGGGTGGATGAATAGATGGACCAATGGGCGGATGGAGAGAGAGAGAGATGTGTGGCTTCACACCTACCATCATCCAAGATTATGCAACTGACGTCAGATTTTTGGAAATCCTATTTCCTCATTCCATTACACCTCAGTACAACCAATCCACACCACAGTCACTCAAACCCATTATGCGGCCGTTTGTTCAGAAGTCACCCGCTGCTTTATACTCAGGAAGAAGTGGAAACACGCATGTTCTCACACTCACGGGTTGCCACAGGCGCACAGGACGGGAGCTCGCATCCCGTGGGCACGCGCCCTGGGCTTCACCTGCAGTGGCGGCTCCCAACGGAAGCTACCGGCTGAAACCTGGGAAGCGCTTGCTCAGGTGCTGCATGAAATGAAGACGTCTTCCTTGTTTCTTGGGCCCTGGAAACGAAAGGCAGAGCAAGCGGCAACCAGTGGGCAACACTGTTCAAATATTGGTTTTCCTCTTTTGTGGAAGGCGGAGGAAGTCGACGTTCTTTGGGGCGTTGAAAGGGGGAGGCAAAACAAAGGCTCCGGAAATGGTGGGGGTCTCCGGAGCCGTGGAGTGTGGCCAGAGTCACAGGCGGATGGATGGAGGAAGAAGCCCAGACCACCCTGCGGGGGCAGGTGCAGGGGAGAACAGGCGTAACCCGGGCTTCTCCTGAGGGCGTGGAGGAGAGAGAGCCCCCCGATGAAGCTGAGCGAGGATGGCACGCGTAAAACTGGATGATCACACCGAGCTAAGCGCTACGTGGGAACAGACCCCGTTGCATCAGGGGACTTACAGGCACTCAGTCCTTATTTTTAAAAAACCCATTTGAGAGCTACTTTCCGGCACGCGCGCACCTCTGCAAAGGCGGAGGCCGGGGGCGGCCATCTCACCCCTGACCTTCAGAACAGCCCTGGGCCCAGACTAGCTCAGATCTCCAGAGCGCTCGGCCCTCCGAACACAGGAGCGTCCCTCATGGGCGTTGCCGACTCCCCGCCAACGCGCTTCCTTCCTCGGTAAGAGGGAAGGGCCTCGCGCCACTGCATCCCGTTTCGTTTTTCCATCGCCCCACGGGGACCGGCTTCCCCCTCTTCAGACGAACGGAGATCAAACAGCGCACAGCATCCGAAAGCAGCCTTCCCGGCGGGCGCTGTCCGGAAAACATCTGGCGGTTGATCGTGGTCTGCGTATCCGTGGCCAGGAGGTCCTCTCAAAGTAGTTTAAAAAGATGTTTCAGCAAAGCCACCCCTTTGTCCCCGGGCCCACTAATAGCCTCTTGTTAGGAAGCAGCTGTCCCTACCCCGTTTACTGCTGGCCTTCTCGCTTGCACGGCCAGGGCCCGAGACACCTCAGCCTGGAAGCCAGTCCCTCCCACAGGACGAGGGCAAACTGCAGCCAGGCCTGGGGTCGGCAAACCCCCAGCGACCTTCCCCCGGAGGCTCGGGCTCTGGGGCGCTTTGCATGTTTGCTTTAACAGGTTTCGAGAGCCAGGTCCCAGGTCTCAGGAACTCTGAGGGTTGCCCGCAGAGCTCAGGTCTGGGGGACAGGACCCCTGGATTCTGACAGCTTCTGAAGGGGGTTTGCCGCCCAGGGAGCAGGGGGACCACGGCGCCCTGAGACCCAGGTCCCCACGTGCAAAGTGGGGGTACATTTAGTCCCACTATGGGACGACGTCCATGGAGCCCTTATCTCAGAGCTGACGCGTTGGAAGCGTGCGCTTCATCATCGCATGTTTGATGTCATTATAAACAGAAAGCTAACAGTTACTGTTCTTACTAGCGGACGAGTGGCCGAGCCTCCGCGTTGGGCCCGGGGTCGCCGGGATTCTCTGGGAAGGCCTTGCCAACAGGCAGGCACATGTGTAACCAGGGCAGTAACTGCTCAGAAGCCAGCAGCTTCTCCCCCGTGCCTGCCCGAGGAAGCCAGCCGGTGCCAGCCTTGACGTGCGTTTTTGCTGAATTTCCCCTTACTGGTGCCATGGCAGCCTCCAGGCTGTCAAGACAATTCCACGTCCTGGGTCTGGGCTCCGAGCTATTAGCCATCTCTCCCAGCTGCGCCGTGAGAAGATGCGGGAACGCCTTCCTCCCGCAAAGGGATAAAATGTTGAGGGAACCCAGCCACGTCCGGGACCCCACGGTCCACCCCTGGAATCTTCCCCGCTCAGTGAGATGGATAATAGAGGCCAATAAAACGAATACAAACAAATAAAAAGACATTAACCTCCACTGACTAGGCTAAACATTTTTTCGTTTTCTTTTCTAACAGTTTGTTTGGTGTAATGTATAAAGCAGATTCTTTCTCGTTTGAAGTAACGCCATCCTGCTCCCCATGGCGGCTGTGCCAGTCTGCATTCCCGCCAGCAATTCTGGGGGCGGGGGGGGTCCCTGTTCTCCACACCCTCGCCAGCACTGCTGTTCGTGTCACTTACTAACGACAGCCATCCCGCCGGTGTGAGGCGGTGCGCACTGAGGTTTTAATTTGCATTGATGACGAGGGGCCTTGAGCATCTTTGCTAATGTCTACTGGCCTTCTGTCTGCACCCTGCAGTGAGGACTGCGGTGAGGTGCGCGAGCCCGTCCCACGCGCTGGTGGCTTCGTGTGGCGCTGGTGTAGCGCACGTCCTGGGTCCCGTTCCCCGGGTGTCAGGCCGCCAGAGCCCACCGCCTGCTTCTGTCCTGGCCCACAATGCAGGGTGGACACAGGCACGTCCATTTCCCATAACACGCTGTGCTCTTTTCCCAACGCCCTGTGGGCCGAGACCAGAGAGAATGGGGTAGGAGAGACACGCCCAAGTTTCTGAAACACCCACGGGTGCTCTCTGTGCCTGGTCACTACGCCCCTCCCCTGTGATCACAGTGAAGTCTCTAAGACCTCGTCTACACGGACACGGGACCATCCTCAGTAGACTCAGCGATTAAAATGCCACGCATCACCCGGCCGGCGCGGCTCAGGGGTTGAGAGTCAAACTATGAACCATGGGGTCACGGTTCATTTCCAGGTCAGGGCACACGTCTGGGTTGTAGGATCGATCCCCAGTAGGGGGCGTGCAGGAGGCAGCCGATCCATGATTCTCTCTCATCATTGATGTTTCTCTCTTTTTCTCCCTCTTCCTTCCTCTCTGAAATCAATAAAAATAAATATTTTTTAAAATGCCACATATCTTCCCGATTTCTCACGCCAAAGCGCACTTGATGGGAGAAACACTGAAATCGGGGACAAGAAGACTGCCTGTCTCAGTGGGTGTCCAGCCCCTAACCTGAGCTAACTCAGTCTCCAGACGGGGGGAGGTGGGGCCCACAGTGAGAGCCCGGGGCCTGGAGCTGCCCCGCCTGGTGCTGACCCTGCTCCACGTCCCCCCACCGCCACACACCCTTCCAGGGGTGAACAACACGGGGCTCCCTCCTGCCTGTTTTGCTATTAACAGAGGCAGACGTGTGCTTTATTTGTGATGGCTTTATCTCTGAGTCCACGTCCTTTAGCATGGTAGGGTGTTCTTACAAGAATGCTACTGCCGTTCTGAGGAAGAGTGGGTGAGAATATTACATATACACATCTATATCCGTCTATACCAGTTAACAGCTCCAATTGCAGAATTGCCTGTGTGGTAAAAATGTTTGACGTTAATAAAGCGAAGCAAAACGCACGGCACACCGAGTCCCTTCAGTTCCGACCCTCGCTGTAAGTCTTTCGTTTTTGTTCTCACATCAGACAAGTTGCTTAATTGCAGGAGCTATTTCAGGACTCATCAAGCAGCCCTTCCCGGCGCCGCGGCGCGCGTGTGGGCGTTCCCGCAGGTGAGAGCCGCTGCGTGCTCCCTGGAGGGTCAGCCTGTGGGGCGGCAAGGAAACGTGACGGCACCCTGCCCCGTGGGACCCCGTGTTTATGAAAGGACACGAGGGTGTGTGTCTGCCCCAGGCACAGAACTCGGGCCTCCCAAGCCCTAGATCAAGCTCGCCATTTAGAAACGTCCAGTGTACAGGCAAGGCCTTGGTCCAGGAATTGAATGCCTTAATCACAGAAAAGGCATTTCTTTTAAAAACAGCAATAGCACGGGACAGCTCGTTCCATGTTGAACAGATAAACTAAGACACACAATGAGCCCTGGTCGGTGTTGCTTGGTGGTTAGGGCATCGATCCACGCACAGAAGGGTCGCGGGTTCGATTCCCAGTCAAGGGCAAGTACCTGGGTTACAGGTTCCATCCCTGGCCCCAGTCAGGGTGCATGCGGAAGGCAACCAATCGGTGTCTGTCTGCCTGCCTGCCTGTCTCCGCCCCACCCCCCCGCCCCCGGCTCCCTCCCACTCTCTCTAAAAAGCAGTGGGAGAAATATCCTCAGGAGGGATTAAACAAAAACAAAAGACAAGAGGAAACTGGACTGGCTGGTCAGGGGCTCGCATGGACCCCGAGCTTGGCTTCACCCTCCGAGAAGCACAGCCGGGGTGCGGATCTCACTTCCCGGAGACTGGACAGGAAAAAGTGAGGCGTGCGTGGCCAGGTCTGGGAAATGAGGCCGCTCCCACGTGCTCCCCTGTCCAGGCCACAAGCTCGGAGTCCCCCATAACCCGGGGGCTCTCCCGGCGGGGCACACGGCCTCCCGCCCCACAGTCCCGCACAGACCAGGGTCCCCACAGAGCCAGGCTTTCCTAGTTGAAGAACTTCCTTCTCGTAAGTCAAGCAGCATCTTGTCGTAAAAAGGGACGCGGTTCCATCCGCTCAGCCCGTCCCGCAGCCTGTGCGCGCCGTCCTCTGAGAGCGTGAGCTGGGAGGCCCTCGCCAGCTTTTATTTCAGCTGTGGCACAGAGAAGCGGATTTGGGGTTTACGTGGTAGGCGGTGGTTTCATTTCACCAGCTGACCCTCTCCTTAAAGTGTTATCAGAAGCCTTAAAGTCAAGCGTTTTGAAAAGTGTCAGCTCATTTAACGGAGAGCTTCCCATTCCTCCACTTCTTTTTTATTTATGCTGTTTTATTTCTCCCATCACCATTTATCCCCTCTATATCCGCTTCACATCCCCCACCCCAGGCACGGAACTGCTGCCCGTGTCCATGAATTCTCTGCCCACTTACTCCTTTGTCTTCTGCATTTGCACGCTCATATTCAATCAGGACATACATGATAACACAGTTACACATGTGTGAGGCTCACAATTCCCTTCCCTAGCAGCACAGAGCAAAGGGGCAGGTCCCCAACACAGCTGGGCCCCAGCGCCGGTGATGGGGCTGGAACACACTGGGTGTGTTGTGTGTGCAAAAAACCAAAATACTTCATGAATAAGCTTTGTATTGATTCCAGGTTAAAATGATACTCTTTTTGCCCTAGCCGGCTTGGCTCAGTGGATAGAGTGTCGGCCTGTGGACTGAAGGGTCGTGGGTTTGATTCTGGTCAAGGGCATATGCCTTAGGTTGCTGGCTTGATCCCCAGTAGAGGGTGTGCAGGAGGCAGCTAATCAATGATTCTCTCTCATCATTGATGTTTCTATCTCTCTTTCCCTCTCCCTTTCTCTCTGAAATCAATAAAAAATATATTTTTAAAAAATGATACTCTTTTGAACATATGGGTGAAAAATAAAACAGGTTATTAAAATATCACTGGCTTACTTTTTCTTTTTGTTAATGTGGTCATGAAAATATTCGAAAGGGGATGTGTTTGACATTCTATTTATGCCATGAACACAGAAACAACAGTGCGAGAACCTGGGGACACTGAGGAACAACAGTGCAAGAACCTGGCGACACTTGAGGAACAACAGTGCGGGAACCTGGGGACACTGAGGAACAACAGTGTGGGAACCTGGGGACACTGAGGAACAACAGTGCGAGAACCTGGGGACACTGAGGAACAACAGTGCAGGAACCTGGGAATACTGAGGAACAACAGTGCGGGAACCTGGGTGCAGCTGTGTACAGGTAACCACACAGGCTCATGGGGGTCAGGTTAGAATGACATTGAATGGACCTTGGAGAGTGAGGAGACCCAGCAGTGATACCCACTGGCCTGGAGTATGGCCACTGGCTTTCCACGAACACTCTATGTGACCATAAGGCCACATCCATGCTGCTCATTACACCAAGGAGTGGGCTGAGAATGTAACTAGCATTCCCACAGCGCGAAAGCCATGGGTGGAACCAGATTCGAATGCAGGTCTGTCTGATACTAGAACCTGGGTCTTTAACCTGTGGGAGGAAGCCGGTCAATAAAGCCTGTTTCTGGTTTATTGCCACAAAGCAATGCCCGTGCCCACCCACGGCTCTCTCCACCTGCCACAGATGCGATTCCCACCTGCCTCCTCAGACAGATGCTTTCCCAGAACTCCGGCTTCACATGGGTCTGCAGCCCTCTGAATCGGCTCCCATCCATCCCATCGCCTGAGAGGTTGGATCCCAGATTTTATTTCTGCCAGGTGTGTGCACGCCATGTGCCTCAGTTTCCCAAAGGCGGAGACCCCATCTCATTTCTTCTGTGCCTACCACAAAAGCCAGCACCTCGAACACAGACAGACCACTTATTAAATGAAGACACAGGGCCGGGGGTGGGGAGTAGGGAGGGAAAGGTCGGCGCGTAGTTCTATGTTTGATCACCGAGTGACAATAAAGAGCTTCAATAAAACATCGGGAGGAGAAACAGCGAGATTTACTTCTGCCGGGCATGCAGGTCCCGTCGCTCTGGAAGCAACGTATATGCTGGACGCCCGCCCGCTCTCCATTAGCTGCAGGTCCGGTTCGCACAGTTGAAGATTTTTGGCTGGAATTCATGGGTAATTACACTTGGAGACGCTTGCTTGCCAGAAACATACAATGCGATATAAAATATTGTTGCTCGGCCTTTTAATTTTGTCCCAACTCGCTGCTGAAGCTGGAACTGAGCGGAGCTGCCGAGAAAAGGCCCCTCGGTCTGCAGGCAGGTGCGTTTTCGGGAACAGGCGGTACCCCAAACAGCAGCTTCCTTCACCCCAATACCACGGCTTCTAAGCGACTGTGGCGGCTGCTCTCCGCAGAAGCCCAGCCCGCCCCTCCTCAGCGCGCTGCTCTTATGGTCTCCAAAGGGGCCGCCGTTCTTTCATCCCGTATCTATATTTTTTAATATTTTTTATTGTTGGTAGTGTTACAGATGTCTCCCCCTTCATTCCCCTCGTCCCACCCAGGTCTGCACCACCCCATTGCCCGTGTCCATGGGCCGTGCCTATAAGTGTGTAAATTCTTTGGTTTCTCTTCTCCTCGTGCCCCCATCCCCACACCAAGGCATGTCAGTCTGTCCCATGCCTCCTGCTTCTACACACACTGACTTGGGCTGCACGGTGACCCTGGGGAGCCCCGAGGGGCCTGCTGGCAGAGGCTGCTCCTATCACCGGAGGCCCCGAGACAGGCAACAGTGCAGGGGACTCGCGGTGCTGACAAAGGCACGCGCCCCAGGCCTGCGCTGCGGGCTGGGCGCCCCCTCGGGGAGGAGTGCCTGCACGTCTCTCCAGGTGAGCAGGTGGCAGAGCAGCCAGCAGGGCTGCGGCGGGAGCAGTGGCTAGAACACGACTGACACAGGAGCCTGGACTGCACTCTGTCGTGGGGCCGGCCTGTGCATTGTAGGCTGCCAGCAGCCGTCCCGGTCTTGGCCCTCTAGATCCCAGGACTGCTCTGGGCAGAGGGCTCACCTGGGGCTCCCCGGGCAGAGGGCTCACCTGGGGCACCCCGGACAGAGGGCTCACTTGGGGCACCCCGGGCAGAGGGCTCACCTGGGGCACCCCAGGCAGAGGGCTCACCTGGGGCACCCTGTGCAGAGGGCTCACCTGGGATCACCCTGTGCAGAGGGCTCACCTGGGGCACCCCGGGCAGAGGGCTCACCTGGGGCACCCTGTGCAGAGGGCTCACCTGGGGCACCCTGTGCAGAGGGCTCACCTGGGGCACCCTGTGCAGAGGGCTCACCTGGGCCACCCCGGGCAGAGGGCTCACCTGGGCCACCCCGGGCAGAGGGCTCACCTGGGGTACTCTGTGCAGAGGGCTCATCTGGGGCACCCCGGGCAGAGGGCTCACCTCACTTTCTGTATCGACAGGGAGAAGAGGGTCATGCACACATTGGCTAGGACGGCAGCCACCTCCCCAGGGAGTAAATGTGGGTGATTTTCATAAACTCGGGGTATCCACTGACCAGATCTGAGCTGCAGGGGGAATGTCTGACTCTGACATGGTGTCAGTTAAGAAAGAATATGCTGCCCCACACATGTACATATGTACACACCACACACACACATCACACTAACACACAGCACATACATACACACACCACACATATATATACACAAAGCACACATACAACACACACTCTCATATGCACACACACACCACACACACACACATCACACACACACCATATGCACACCATATCACACACACACACTCCATACATACACCCCCTGCACTCCCCCAAACACCCCCCACACACATACACCCCCCCACATACATACATCACACACATGCACACCATATCACACACACACACACACCCCACACACACCATTTGCACACCATATCACACACACACACACACCCCACACACACCATTTGCACACCATATCACACACACACACCCCACACACACACACCATATGCACACCATATCACACACACACACCCCCCCCACACACACACCATATGCACACCATATCACACACACACACACACACACCCCACACACACCATATGCACACCATATCACACACACACACACACCCCACACACACACCATTTGCACACCATATCACACACACACACACACCCCACACACAGGGTGGTATGCGAGGCACACCAGGGGGAGAGAGAGAACCATACACTCAGGTGCAGACGGAAGATCCAACGTGACATTAGTCACCAACGAGAAGCCGTGCTCAGGGTGATCCGACCGCCAGGCCGACGTCCCGCATTCCGGCCCGCCAGGTGAGCATGAGCACGGCGGGGCCTCCTCTGCCTTTTCCCATCACACACGCCAGCACAACGCAGCCAAGAAGAGTCTCCGCATAGGACAACCATCGTAATAAAAGCCAGATTGCCGGGGAGCCTTGCTCTCTATGGAGCGATCCCAGAGACATTTGTGGGCGCTGACCTGAGGGAGAACCCTGTTCCTGATCAGCTCCATGGTGACATGCAGTTTCCGCAAGCCTGTCCCCCCTCCCCCGGGATCAGTGCTAGCTTTCTGGGAGCGGGAGGAGCAGATGTGGTCTCACTGACATCTGCCGACTGCCTCGAGGCGTCCCAGCTCAGTGCCCCACCCGGTTCTCTGCGACCTGGTTCTAAGGAAAAGCTGGTTTGACCAACATTATGGGTCTGTCACATACAAGAAAAATATGCACCTCACAGTCACGAAGAACCCATCTCATTTCTTGAAAGTGCATTTCACTTTATTGGTCAAAATGAACTTATATTGGTACAAAGGTGAAGTCATACGTTCTAACTTCACTGCTTGGCTTAATTCATAGTCGCTTAGTGACACTAAAACGTGGTCCAATGCTATGAACGCAGGCACGTCCCCAGGTGGTAAATGACACGAGCAAGAGACCGTGAGACCCAGTCTCAGACCCGGGACTGCACAGAGACTCCGGTTTCCAATGCCAGGCCAGCATTGTCAGCCATCAAAAAATTTGTTATTGATTTTTAGAGGGAGAGGTAGGGAGAGGGAGGGAGAGAGAGTGAAACATCGATTGGCTGCCTCCTGCAGGCCCCCTACTGGGGACCGAGCCCACAAGCAGGGCATGTGCCCTACCCCAGACTTGAACCGGTGACCTTTCGGTGCATGGACAATGCTCAACCAACTGAGCCACACCGGCGGGGGCGTTTCCAACCGGTTTTGCCTCAGGGCACACACAAACAAACTCATGACTAAAGGCTCTATGGCAAACCGAGAGAGGTATTTCTTGCCCACCTGACAAAACAAACAAATGTAATTGAGACGCATTCACACTGGACGGCTATGGTGCTGGCTGCTGTGATATTTTTATTTCACAGCCTAAGGGCAAAGAGGCCAGGGCCCCGGCTACGAATGTCTGTTCGTCTGGCCGCCGCGCAAACGTGCTGGCTCTGCACCCGGGCCCTGTCAGCTGTGGAGTCCCCGAGGCTGGAGGCGGACATGAGGTCTGAGCAGGTGTCTCTCAGAAGCAAGTGCACAGCAGACCTGCTTCTCAGCGTAGCGGGAGGTGGTCCCCACCCCTGCGGCTGACAGTGATGCACCCCGGACAGTGATGGGAAAGCCCGGGGGGTCCGAGCTCTCGGCACCTTCCCGGATCCGGAGATGGTTAACGAACTGGATTTCAGACTTGGGGTGCAAACGTATCTTAGGAGGATGGGGCAGTGGGCCACGCCGGGCCCGATGAACCCCAGGGGACACGGGAGGTCTGCATCCGGGCTGAGAAAACCTTGCAGGAGCCGGTGTGCGGGATGGCACGGCGGCTGGGTCCAGATCTGAGACGCGCGCCCGGCAGTCTGTGTGCAGCGCCGGCGCGGCTCAGCCTCCGGCCTGCTGGCCACATCGAGGTCTGGAGAAGCGAAGGCGGAGCGGCGTGGAGCTCAGTGAGGCTCTGAGCCGCACTGGGCCGGAGCTCGCCAGGAGCAGGTACTTAGCAACACTCATAATGTCCTTTTCCAGAAAAAAAAAAGTCACAATAAAACTTGTATGTATTTCCTTACTGCTCGGATTTCTAGCCTTGCGTAGTACTGCGATTTAACTTTATTTTTTAATGGCAGCAGACATTCTGGGGTGGGGATGTGGAGCTTAGGTTGTTTTTTTTAAATAATTTGATTTTAGTATATATTTTCGTTATTAAGAAATAAAATTAGTAAATACTATTTTAAAAAAATACCTAAATGCCTATTAAACATAAGCAAACTATCAACAGTGGTAATCCTATATGATAAAACCCTAATATGCAGTTCGACCGAACGGTGGAATGACTGGTTGCTATGACGCGCACTGACCACCAGGGGGGAGATGCTCAACGCAGGAGCTGCCCCTGGTGGTCAGTGCGCTCCCACAGGGGGAGCTCCGCTCAGCCAGAAGCTGGGCTCACGGCTGGTGAGCGGAGCAGTGGTGGTGGCAGGAGCCTCTGTGGCAGCACTAAGGACCCTCGGGGGATGTCCAACTCCAGACCATTGCAAGGGGTGCCGGATTACAAGAGGGCGTGGGCTGGGCTGAGGGACCCCTGCCCCTCCCCGCCCTCCCCCGCCCATCCCCCCGCCCCCGCACAAATGTCTTGCACCGGGCCTCTAGTAAAGTTTCGATAGTAAAGAACACCTTGGACAGAAATGTACCTCGCTTCGCACACCGTTGATTAAAAACCCCGCATTTACCTGTCTGTACTTCCCCCGCCCCCTGCACCACTGACAGCAGAGTGACACTTAACAGGGACAGTGTCCTCCTGCCTGCCCTCCTGCCAAAGCAGGCGGAGCAAGGCGACGGAGAGGCTCCTGGTGACGAGGCAAGCGCGGCTCCCCTTGAGAAACAGACCCAGGAAGGAGGCGAGGGGGTCCCCTTCCCCTGCTCTGCCCGTTCCCTCTCCGGCGCTTCCGACCCTTCCTCTATGGACCTCGTCCTCTCGGGATGGGACCGCCGTGTCGTCCTGCCTCCGGAACATCGCTGACCCCAAATGAAGAGGGACGGTTGTTCCACAGCGAGCGCAGGTCCTTTCTGGCTGAGGGGATGTCCCCTAAGGCCCGCAAACAACCCCCGAGCTGGCCTCTTCCTGGCCAAGCCTCACGCTCACCCTCTCCAGCCGGCCGGCCGGCCGCGAGCGGGGGCCGCCACGCGCCGGGCCCGGCTCCATCTCCATCTCTACCTCCGGTGAAGTGTGCTTGAGCGCGTGAGTCAGCCACTGTGTTTAGTTCTTTCTTCGCAAATGCACTCAAGGCTCCGCTTTTGTCTCCGTTTCCAAAGGGCACGTGGCATCTCTCGATACGCGGCCGACCCTCTGAGTCCTGGGGTCCCAGCGGCGTCCAGGATAAAGGGGATCGGATCCTAAAACGCTCAGCCACCCTGGCATGCTTCCTGAGAACCACATGGGTACGCGGGTTAGCTTGGGAGTGGAGACGAGAGCATCAGGGGAGCGGAAACCAGTGTGTAGATTTGGGGATCGGAAGGACCAGCACGAGAACCCCTTGCTTATTCTCGCGGGCGGGTTCGATCGACCCGCTCAGGGTGCCACGGCACACAGAAACGCTGGAAAAGGAAGCGCGTGGGCATTTCCCATGTTCAGTCCGTGACAGTGGGATTTTCTTTCCCGAATAACTTGTAGATTTCAATCAGCACGTATAAACACGTTCTCATCTTTGTTCGTGTCCAGCCTAATCATGCTAATGATTTTGCATATGGGACAACCTGTAATGCACCCCGTTTATTTATTGCTGCGGTGGCTATTTCACATCGACCTTCCAGTTACACGGATTCATCTGTTTCTCGCATGCACTGTGAACAGTCCTGATTTCATTCTCGATCATCCAATGCAGGGTCAAGTGAATATGCTATAAACCTTTCAGGACCCACAGCCCTTAGTTATTTTTGTGTGTTTTTTTTTAATGAACACAAAGTGCGTGATCAGTTTCTCAGCTCTGCCTCTGTGAGTCCCAGTTCCCACAACTAGACTTTCGGGGGGGGGGGGGGGAGGAGGGAGTGGGGGGAAGTGGGGAAAGAAGCCCACTTCATAAGTTATAGAAATGTCTAGTCACTATGCTGTGTGCCTGAAATGAATATGCTGCTATATGTCAACTGCGATTAAAGCACAAATTTAAAAATATAAAATACACCTGATTGTAATTTGCCTCATAATTTTAAAAAATGATGTCTTGATGGATGTGAAAGTGTTTTATGCTACCGTTAACACTTTTGGGGGGATTTTTGCTCTTCTCTTGAATTTTATTTTCGCTGCTTTGAGCTTTATGTATTTGAATTGCAGTGGCAAATGAATGAACATCTTTCTCCTCAAAATATTTTTTAAATAGCATCAGTGTTTGGAATTGACATGAAAGCTCCCTGTCAGTATCAGATTAGCTAGAAAACTTCCAGACAGTTTCCGATGCCGTAACTTGATGATTCTGACTTGATTGCAGTTCTTTTCCTTCCCTTAGTGACTTAATCACATAATTACAAGCCAGGAGGTTATTTTATGCAAAAAGATTGTCCCACAGGTTGGGTCGCTGCCATTCATCGCCGTGGTTTCTTTTCTGAACCTATCAGACCTTGCAATGTGCTAACACCCGCCTCGGTGGGTCCTCTTTTACTTCACTCACGTGAACGTTGTGAATAATTGCAAAGGCTGAATCAGGGGGAAAAAAAATAAACCTCAAATGTTCATGGTAAGGTGCAGCCGTGAATATCTGCGGAGACCAAGGCCTGGACAGCTACCGGGACGGGAAGCAGCCAGGCTTTCCCACAGCCCCCGGAGAAGACAGCGGTGCGCTTGTTTGTTCTAACGTCCCTTCCCCGAGCTGCGATGCCCAGCGCCCCTCCTGGCCCCGCGTCGCTGGGCTGCGACCGGACCTTGGCCCTGGGTTGGAGACACGGGCCGTGTGCTTGGAGTTCGTCCCCTAGATCCCCGAGCCTTGGCCCCCGTCCCCTCCCAACTCCCACAAGTCCCTAAAGAACCATGATGGGTTCAGAAGGGGGCCGCTGCCTGCCCATCAGAAATGACAAATACCGATTCAGTGGGGAAAGTAAGACTGAAATATGGACGCACTGGAGTTTTAGGAACCTCTGCCCATGCCCGCCCCCTGCCCCCATGTGTTCTGGGCGAGGGCACAGGAACAACAGGCTGGGACTGTGACTGTAGAGGAGCCGATGGGTGCTGCTCCGTATCACTAGGCTGCAGTCACACCAGACTCGGTCCCTGCCCCTAGAACTCTCCCCACAGCCACCAAGGGCACCCAGGACGGGCGGCACAGCAAGAGCGTGCATTCAGGGGATGCAGGCACAGGCAGGGACACGGTACACTCACGGTGACAAGGTTTGCACAGCTGATGTCAAAGGTGTGCTCAGACGGGCTGCCCTGCCGAGCACCTCATCTCACTGAGGACACAGGGGTAGGTGACAGGGCAGGGGCCAGGGCAGGAGCGAGGGCAGGTGACAGGGCAGGGGCCAGGGCAGGGGCCAGGGCAGGTGACAGGGCAGGGACCAGGGCAGGGGCCAGGGCAGGGGCCAGGGCAGGTGACAGGGCAGGGGCCAGGGCAGGGGCCAGGGCAGGTGACAGGGCAGGTGACAGGGTAGGGGCCAGGGCAGGTGACAGAGCAGGGACCAGGGCAGGGGCCAGGGCAGGGGCCAGGGCAGGGGCCAGGGCAGGTGACAGGGCAGGGGCCAGGGCAGGGGCCAGAGCAGGTGACAGGGCAGGGGCCAGGGCAGGGGCCAGGGCAGGGGCCAGGGCAGGTGACAGGGCAGGTGGCAGGGCAGGGACCAGGGCAGGGGCCAGGGCAGGTGACAGGGCAGGTGACAGGGCAGGGGCCAGGGCAGGTGACAGGGCAGGACCAGGGCAGGGCCAGGGCAGGACCAGGGCAGGGGCCAGGGCAGGGGACAGCCCAGCAGGGCCCTTGCAGAAGCCTCTGGCTCCGGCCCCTAGTCGGGGCTCCCTTACATCGCTGTGGCTTCCACTGTGCTGGCGGGGCTTTCCCCCATCCCTGCCGGTGTCACCTGACTGGCAGGCCACCTACCGTGAAGACCTTGACTCGGGATAACTGGGAGAACCAGGGATCCATGATGCCCTTCTCCCTGGACACCCGTGTCTCAGGGAGATTTCATTCTTGCCCCAAATTCCTGGTGGGGGCCTAGGAGGGAGGGAGGTAAATGGGTGAACAGTTACAAAAGTGTCTAGCACACTGCTGTGGAGACCTAAGGCCGTGGACAAGTTTTTCTATTAACTCAAGGGATTTACTGAAGACCGCAAGGCATATTACATATATAGGGTGTCCCACAACATGTATACATAAACAGTTTTTGCTAGCTCAAATGATGTTTCTTTCTATTCAGATTTAACCCATTGGAATTAATGGTTATTCCAAGTGTGTATACATTTTTGGGGACACCTTGTATAATCAGGATATGGTAAGTAAAGGGGAAAAAATGGAACACTTTATTTAAAAAACTCAAAAAAAAATACACATAATAAAGAAAATATATTGCATCAAAACAGACATTTTAAAACTACTGTGAGGATACACAGATTGATATAATTGCAGTCAACTAATTATTATGGAAAAATCAACACTGATAAAAGAAAGAGTAAGTCATAGATATTAGTATATAAAAACAGTAATATTAGTACACAACAAATTAGTATTCAATAAGTATGTTTATGGTAGACACATAAATACGTATAGGCGTTTGGTACAAAGAGAATACTGACTTGAACCCTTTGGGGTTAATTTTAAATAAAGACCCTAAAATCAAAACTCCTATATAATAAAAGCCTAATATGCAAATTGTCCCCTTGGGCAGTCATTCAACCAGGAGACTGGGAGTTTGACCACTCACTATGACATGCACTGACCACCAGGGGGCGGGGCGGAACATGGCGGGTGTTGGCGACGTGGCGCTGGCAGCAGGTGGCAGTAGAGGGGCTGCTGGCCCCGATGGGCCCTGGTGAGCACGGGACTGCGGTGGGATGGTGGAGCAGGTGAGCAGGCGATGCCAGGCCAAGGCGGGTGCCAGGTGGGGCTGCCGGGCTGCGAGGCTGGGGGTGTGAGCTGGGGCCCGATCTCCGCAGGCCACCCTGAGGGACCCCACCCATTCACGAATTTGTGCATTGGGCCTCTAGTGTTTTAATATTCAAAGTACCTCCTTCTCGCTAATTCCAAATCATAATGAACCCAAAATGCACGAGCCTCGCTGCTGATGCCCCAGATTGTCTAATCCCACAGACGACATTAACAGAAGCTCTAAAAATGTAATTAAATTTTAGAGTGCCGGTGATGTCACCATAAGGCCCATATAAGCTATTATCTACATTAATAAAAAATTAAATTTAGACAATATCCGTATCTGGGTAATACTGTCCCCGATTTCAAGGTCATTGGTATTTCATTAGTTAAGGATATTTCTTCTCCAGTCTCATAAATTAGGTTGATTAATCATGGAGGGAAACCCAAATCCCTTCTCTTATTCCCCACATTTTCCTCTCTTTGTGGGCAGAGCTAACTGGACGCCCCTCCACCCTCCGACTTCTCCAGGTAAGAAAGGGGGCCCTCATGGTCCCCACCTCACTCCAACTGTGTGCCGGGCTCAGTAGCCAGTTCAGGGAGCAAGGGAGAGGCAGGAGGAGCAGCGGGTGATGGGCTGCAGGTGAGGGGGAGCTGACCTTGAGCTAAAGGAATTGGGGAGAGGAAGGGGAGATACTTGGCCTGAATAAACCCAGCCCTGGAAGAGAGAGGCTGGTTAGATGGGACAGCGACAAACTTCTCCAGAGCTCTGGCGGCTCAGGGAGCGGCAGACAGGTTCTGAATTCAAGTCCCATCAGCGTCACGCGTGTGCCTTTGCCAAGGGCACACACGTCATGCCTCACTGTGGCCTGCACGTGGCGGTCCTGCTGGGCACATGGATGAACACAGGCTGTGGGTGGCAGGGACACAGGGGGGCATGCACAGGAGAAGGGACCTTCCACCAAAAGAACATTCCCTTCCCTGGCTAACGCCCGCCTTCCCACTGACCTCCCCTCATCCGTTCGTCTCCCCTTCCAGCCACTGAGTGTCCAGCCCAGTGTCTCCCACATTTGCGTTACAGTCCACAACCATACGATTTTGCTTCTGAGCTTACTCTGTGGGCCTGTGATAGAAGTCAGCCACAACCCCTGAATTTTTGAAATCTACACCTAGTATCTTTAAATCAAGTAGATTTCCAAGAGATGTCAATAGTACTAGTTAAAACTATTTTGAAATAAATTCCCGTTTTTGTCTCAGTTACTCCCGTAATGGCCTTGATTTTGCTTCCACTTCCCAGTCAATCAAGAACAGAATATTTACGCTCATGTTCCTAAAAGAACGGCCACGGTTATACTTTCAGGTCGTCACACCTGGACGGCGGGGGCCCGGGGATGCTCAGGTTCCCCTCCCCCCGGGCAGGGAGAGGGTGCGTTCCAAGCCCCAACACACAGATCCCGACCCCGGGTCCTCGGAAGAGGGCCTGACCCAGCTGTGGTCATTGTCTATCCTCCCCACCCAGGGCGTGGGGCAGCTGCTGTCTAAGCCTCTGACCTTTCTCTGACCTCTGAGCTGGGGAATCTGGCTTAATGTGATCCTTTAAGATGATTATCTGATGGAAATCCAAGTAGGCTTAAGTGGACGCTCAATCATGCTCAAGCTGTCAAGCCAAACAGATGCTTTGCCTGGAGAAAGGAGGAGAAAGCACACAGCCTTCACGGCGCAGGACTCAGGGCATTCTAGTTATGCAGACGCTACAAATTTTAAACTTATTTTGTCAAGGGATGCAAGTGTAATGCAAATAGCTCTATGTAACTCTCATATTAGAAAAGCAAAGTGAAACAAACTAGCTTAAAGGTTTCTTTCATAGAGTCACTTAAATAAAAGAGCAACAGGGTTGGAGGGTCACCTAATGCATTTGTCTGACAGATCATCCATCCATCCATTCATCCATCCACTCATTCATCCATCCATACCCTCAGTCATCCATCCATCCATCCACCCACCCATCCACTCATCCATCCATACTCTCAGTCATCCATCCATCCATCCACCACCCATCCACTCATCCATCCATCCATCCATCCATCCACCCACCCACCCATCCACTCATCCATCCATCCATCCACCCACCCATCCACTCATCCATCCATCCATCCACCCACCCACCCATCCACTCATCTATCCATCCATCCATCCACACCCATCCATTCACCCATCCATTCATCCATCCATCCATCCATCCACCCACCCACCCATCCACTCATCCATCCATCCATCCACCCACACCCATCCATTCACCCATCCATCCATCCACCCACCCATCCACTCATCCATCCATCTATCCATCCATCCATCCACCCACACCCATCCATTCACCCATCCATCCATCCACCCACCCATCCACTCATCCATCCATCCATCCATCCATCCATCCATCCACACCCATCCATTCACCCATCCATCCATCAGCGCAACTGGATTCAGGTGTAGGTGGGGGGCCTTTTTCCTGCCAAGGGCCATTTGGGTATTTATAACATCACTAGAGGCCCAAAGCACGAAATTCATGCAAGAGGCTTGGCCCTCGCAGCCGCTATGGCTTGCTTCGGCCCTCCCAGCCCCGGCTTCATCTGGAAGGTTGTCCGGAAGGTCGTTGGGCTGTCCAGTCTAATTAGCATATTATGCTTTTATTACTATAGATTCTCAGGCCATACAAAATTATCAACTTAAAAGTTAGGCGGCTATATTTGGTCAAACATGTAATTAACTCATCCCCAATGCCTTGGCAGAGCCCGATGTTCCCCACCCCTGATGTAATAGAATAAAGCTAACCAAGCTGAATGCTACCAAGGTCCTAAATTATAGTGCATGGCCTTTTAGAGCTCACTCATAAAGCTTTGGAGATAACCATGTTTGTGTGTGCACGCACACACATGTACGTGTGTGTGTGTATGTAGTGGGCGGTAAATGACAAGTTAATGGTAATTCAATATTTACAGAATGTGAGATAAAAGAAATAATCAGAGAAAACAAATGAAAAGTTAGCAATTCTGCTTCCATCCTAGAGATATCTTGAGGTTCATTCAGCAAGATGCTTGGTGGATAAGAAGATAATTCTCCATATTGACTAAGACCTGGATTTTCTTTATTTCCACAATCATTTCATTGCCTGGGTTTTATCTGCTTAAATCTTTACGGCCCACAAGCTACTTCGTTTTCTGGGTTAGGTTTTTGCAGTTCCAGACAATTGTAAAAGGACGACCACTTGATGAATCCCTTCCTGAACCTTTGGTTAAATTTGACATAAGTATAATAGAAATAGAAGGCAAATAATAATAATAGTAATACTTATTAATAATAATGATACTAATAAATGGTACAGGAAATGCACACTTTTACAAGGCTGCCGGAAGACCTGACTTAAAAAGCTATACTAAATTCCTACATTATGGGACCTCAACATGCATTTTCATCATAAATTGATTTTGAAATCAATGGCTGAGCATTGACCTAGGAACCAGGCGGTCACAGTTTGATTCCTGGTCAGGGCATATGCCTGTGTTTGTGGGCTCAGTCCCCAGTGGGGGGCGTGCAGCAGGCAGCAAATCCATGATTCTCTCTCTTCATTGATATTGCTACCTCTTTCTCCCTCTCTCTCTCCCTCCCTCTCTGAAATCAATAAAAATCTATTTTCAAAAACCCCGATTTTCCTCTTCATACATAGGCACGTTTCCTGCTGTTTCTTCAAGTGGTCTAGTAAATACTAGCTCAGGAAACATTCCTTATGGGGAAGAGGAAAAAAGCAAGAGAGGAGAGGGGATGATATTGGTAAGAGCCAGCTCCAAATAAAGGTTAGTCAGGAATGAAAATAAAGCATTCTTTATTAAAAACGTTGATTCCATCGCATTTTCTGTGTAAAAGTTCACTTTACACAACGCCTTCCTTCAAACGGAGACCCGCCTGCTCTGCGTGCAGCGCACTTGGCTGGCAATTTCTCAGCGGCCATCAGCACCCTGCCGGCCCCGCCCCCTCCCTCCAGGCAATTACTAGCAATTAGCCACACTCTCTCTGCACCTGCAGCAGCCTCCTCTGAATGCCACAGCTGACTCCACGGCAGGAGTGGAAATCACACTGGAATGGAAAATCTCGCCTAATGCCTGATTTATTACCTGCTCGTCTCCGGGATGGAGTCTGCGAAAGGGAAGGCCCCGGGGGGTTACACTTCGCCGGTTTGTTAGAATATTTCTCCACGAAGAAGAGTCTCTTGGGGGACAGAAAATATCGGGGACCATGGCTGCATTTCATTTGGGTCCTATTGTCAGCGATGCGGCGTCAGGGAGACCACACAGGCCTGGGGGGCGGGGGCGGAGGCCGCTCCGTCCTGTGTGAATCACACCGGAATACAGGCGCTTGGGAACGCGTATCCTGTTCCCCTCACTTGGGCGGCAGCAAATGTCTCACTCAGGTACGTAGTAACTACCAAGTGCACAAGAGAGCACCTCGTTGTACTTCCACAGTGAGGTCCTTGCATACAGAAACGGAGACCACGTGAGAGACCAGTCCGTGAGGTGCCAGCAGGCACACTGCACCGCAGGGCACTGCCCCGATCCTGAATGGGTCTTCAAGCCCAGGGCCTTCAGCCAGTCCCCTGGCCTCCCTTTCTGTCTGTTGGCTGGATGGGTGGGTGGATGGATGGATACATAAAAACATTCGCTTCAGAATGTTTGGCCATGGAAGGCAGAGCCTTCCTTTCACTCAAAGACACTCACGCAGGCACCAGTGCACGTGGCTGGGGAGGAAAGACAGGCCTTGAGCATTGTGGGTAAGTTACGAACTACCCGCTCCCGGTGTTTACCAGCGTTGTTGCATCTCATTAAACAACAGCCAGGACGACACAGAGTGGTGGCGTGTACTGGAATTTAAAGAGGCAGGAATGAGTTTCAAGTCCCAAACAGGAAACTGAAAGGGAGCCGGCCGCTGGGCAAAGGTGACTGAAGGGCAAGCATGACTCTCCAACACCGGTGCTCCTGGGGAGGACAGAAGCTGCTCTGGTCGGACTGGCTTCTCTCCTGGCTCTGCCTTGTCAGTGCCATTACTCACCGCCACGGGCTTCTGCCGGCACTGACACTTCCAAAGGCTGGAACTGAAGGGTTACGTCCAAAGGAGCTGCTTTTCAAGCAGTAGATCGTTGTGCTAAAGAGCATGTGAACCTACACGGGCGGGTGTAAACACACACACTCACACGCACACTCACACATTCACACACACATGCACGCTCACATGCGCACATGCACTCACACACATGCACTCAGTACACACACACACACACACACACACCATCACTTCTGGTGTGAGGACAAGTCAGGTGACCACAACTGAGCCTGAGGCAGGACACACGTCTCCTCCATGGCTCCTTCAATCACACTCGACCTGCATCACCCCCGACAGAGGAAATGGAAGAGGGAGGAGCGCTGGGCTTTATGAACACCCCATCTATATATATAAAAAGCCAGTGCCACCCCCTGGGCCCACAGCCCCTCCCCCCACCTGGCCCCACCCCAGATCGGTGCCCCCCCCAACCCCGATCAGGGGCAGGGCCAGCCAGCCAACTGCCTGTGGCCACTCCCCCCAGCTGGCCCCAATCCCAATGGGCCCCCACCACCCAGATTGTCCCACGGCCCCTCCCCCCAGTCAGCTCTGCCCCTGATTGGCTCCCCCACCCCATTCAGGGGTGGGGCCGGCCAGCCCACCACCCACAGACCCTCTCCCAAGCCAGCCTGGCCCTGATTGGGCTGATAGGATCTCGAATTGGGGTGGGCTCGCCGGCCAACCTCCTGCTGTCTCCTCCTCACAATAGCCTAGGTTCCGATCCACCACCATGGGGGCCAGGCCGGCAGGACCCCACCAGTGCAGGAATTCATTATGAAAACAGTGAATCAGCAAGGCAGAGGTCTGCCAAGTCACTAGAGCAAACTGCAGTGTGTGTCCCAACAAACTAGAGAGTCCCCTAGAACCTAGGCTGGCCCAGGCCCACCACTGACTCAGCAGGTGTATGGTCAAGCCTGGCCCAGCTCCACCTCTGACTCAGCAGGTGCAGGGTCAGGTCTGGCCCAGCCCCACTGCTGACTCAGCAGGTGTATGGTCAGGCCTGGCCCAGCCCCACCTCTGACTCAGCAGGTGCAGGGTCATGTCTGGCCCAGCCCCACCTCTGACTCAGCAGGTGCAGGGTCATGTCTGGCCCAGCCCCACCTCTGACTCAGCAGGTGTATGGTCAGGCCTGGCCCAGCCCCACCTCTGACTCAGCAGGTGCAGGGTCATGTCTGGCCCAGCCCCACCTCTGACTCAGCAGGTGCAGGGTCATGTCTGGCCCAGCCCTACCTCTGACTCAGCAGCTGCAGATGAGCTGCTGGTCTGGAGCAGGCTGCCAGGGTCACCGCTCTCAAGGCTAAGGCCCTACGCCAAGAAAACAGTGAGTCAGTTTGGGGGGCTGGGCTACAATTACATTTCCCTGGAAGAGGGGCAGGCACACTCCCACCTCCTCTCAGAAACGTGTGTGTGAGCATCGGCTGCCTGAACAACATCTCATGTGATTAAAAAAACCTTTTTTTTAGTGGTTTTAGAGAGAGGGAGAAACAGTGATGTGAGAGAAACATCCGTCGGCTGCCTCCAGCACGCACCCTGATCAGGGATTGAACCCACAACCCAGGCAGGTGCCCTGCTCTGGAATCGAACCAGTGACCTTTGGTGCAAAGGACACACCCAACCAACAGAGCCACACCTGCTGGGGCACATCTGGTGCAGTCCTCGGGAAGGGGTCCAGGAATACACAGTCTGCCTGGGACTGGCCTGTTTGCGCTGCTGTCTCAATGGCCCGCCAAGTAGCAGCCCCTTTCTGTCTAAAAGGCAGAACTGAGGATTCAGTAGCTATTCATTCCATCAGTGAACCTGACCCTGAAAACACTGAGGCAGAGATCCCCACGTCAGTGAATCGTTAATATCTTCACCTCCCTTTGAGAATACTTCCTCCCCCAGGGAACCAGGGCTGGTCATTTTCCTTACCTGGCACACCCCCCACTGCCCCTGTCACCCGGGTACCACCCAGCGCCAAGGAAGCGTCTTAAGAAACATATGTATTGACTACATAGAGACCTCATTTCTTCTCCCTGTTATTCCTTATTCTGGCAAACAATGGCCAACGTAAGTGTGAATAGAAGACACTGTTTGAACCTGCCACCAAAAAGAAATAATGTCCTATATAATAAAAGGCTAATATGCAAATTGACCGACCAGCAGAACGACCGGTCGCTATGACGTGCACTGACCGTGAGGGGGCAGACGCTCAATGCAGGAGCTGCCTGCTGGGGGTCAATGCACTCCCACAGGCTCAGCCAGAAGCCAGGCTCATGGCTGGTGAGCACAGCGGCGGTGGCGGGAGCCTCTCCTGCCTCTGCAATAGCGCTGAGGATGTCCAACTGCCGACAACCTCTGAGGGCTTAGGGACTGAGAGACACCAATCCCCCCCCCCACCACCACCACCACCAAGTGCACGAATGTCAGGCACCGGGCCTCTAATTTAGAAGTAAAAGAACAAGAGATCGTGAACATTTTACAGCCCCAGACACCTTGCAAGGACTGGCGACAGGAATATAGGGTAACGGTAAGCAAGCAGTGAAGCCTTTGACCTTGGGAAGGTCAACTCTAGCATGACCACAGGAGAGGAGAATTTCGGAACAGAAGGGAAGGGAAGCTCTGGCTGGAGGATGATGCCACGTCCTCCAGCCTCTCAATGCCACGCAGGTAGCTGTTGATGCTGGGACGGACCTGTGAGTACTCCGAGACGAAGGACCTGGCAGGCCCCGTGGGGTGCTCCTTAGCTGAGGGATGCAGCCTACGCGGGAAATGAAGCGAGGCCGGCCTAACTGTGCAATAACTTGACCCCAACCACCCTCTGTCCCCACGGCCCAGATGAATTCCCTGAACCTGCAGACACAGGTGCCACGCTTCACGCTCCAGCGTTTCCCAGTGGTTAGGAGAAGCCACCTGCATCTCACTTAAAAACAGATCAGACCCCACGGCAGGGGCTTCCGGCCAGAATGTTTGGGGTGGGCCTGGATATCTATACCTAATCAAAGCAGACGTGATACTTAGGCACGTAACTTTTTAAAAAATAAATATCTTTATTGATGTGAGAGAGGAAGGGAGAGGGAGAGACAGAAACATCAATGATGAGAGGGAATCACTGTCAGCTGCCTCCTGCTCACTGCCCCCCCCCGGGCCCCCCCCGCAACTGGGGATCAAGCCTGCAACCCAGGCATGTGCCCTGACTGGAAATCGAACCGTGACCTCCTGGTTCATAAGTCAACGCTCAACCACTGAGCCGCATCGGCCGTGCAGGCACATAACTTTTTTAGAGCTTCCTCACTAAGGGTTTTCCTTCTTGCCTTTTCTGTTGCTTCTAAGTGGATTCATTCACCATAATGTGAAGAGCATTCAGAAGATCGGGTCTTTTAACCGACGTTCTTTTGTTTGACTGTTTTATTGCACGGAGCCTAAGTGGAGAAGGTTTCTTCCAGGAAACTTTTCTCCAAAAAAATGTTTCTGCCTCTCTCGCCCTCTCCCTTCCCCTCTAAAATTCAATTAAAACGTATTTCTTAAAAAGTTACGTGCCTAAGTATGACGTCTGTTTTCACTGAATGGAATTTAACGTCAGGGGCTGGAAACGCCAAGTCCAGCACAGAACGAACTATGCGGATTCAGAAGTCCGTGGTGTGACTGTTGGCAAGGCCACGGGTCACGGCGCCGTGAAGAGAGGTTGGGTAACTGGGTCTTTACATGGACGTTCTCTTATTTACAGCGTCTTATTTTAAGGAGCATAACCGGAGACGCGTTCCTCTGGAAACTTTTCTCCTAAAGCCTACCGCCGTCCAGCCCTTGCTTCTTTGCGTCTAGTTTTTCTCCAGCGCAAGCGATTTCCAAGAGGGGAAAACGATGAAACTGCCAACTACGCAGATTTCGTGATTAGAGTCTTTTCCTCACCAGAACTGAGATAAGGATTTCAGTCATTAACAAGTTCCACACACGAGAAAAGGGAGAAAGCAGAGAGAAGAAAAAAATTAAAAATGCAGACACAGCTAACGTAATATGTCTCAAGCCACAGACACGCGAAATCAACATTTACCCAACTCCCTGTGAAGATGCATGGAGATCGCCTGCCTCCAGGAAAGCTTAGGGAGAAAATGAATTTCTACCTAATGAACACGAGTTTAACACCAGCGTCTGTTAGTCTTAAATCGAAGCGGGGGATCTTAAAGATCAACTAGCCAATCCCAAGGGAAGGAAAGCATGGATCTAAGGAACGCTCTCAAGTTAATATGTGGGGTGGGGGCAAAGCAGGTTGACAGCTGTTCCCATGGGAAATAATGCAACAGCCAAGAAATAATAGCACAAGAATACACTGTTTTGCATAACTCACAATTCCACACCTACTTTCGCCCTACCCTGAACACTACTTTTTTTTTTTTTCTGAACTCTATTTATTTACAAACTGACAATTTATGGCTCTATCTATTAACAAAATGGGAAAATATGTTTAAAATGAAATATATATGAGACATTGAGCTACAGTCTAGAGATGAGAAACCACAGTGAAAGTGTGTGTGTGTGTGTGTGTGTGTGTGTGTGTAAATCTATATATAAAAGCCTAAGCAACCGGTCAACCGTTTGCTATGATGCACACTGACCACCAGGGGGCAGACGCTCAATGCACAGGCATGGAAACATGGAACAGACTGATGAATCTCTGAGGGAAGGGGGGAAGGGGAAGGGCGGGAAGAGATTAACCAAAGATTTTATATGCATACTAGAGGCCCGGTGCACAGATTCATGCACTGGTGGGGTCCCTTGGCCTGACCTGTGGGGATCGGGCCGAAACTGGCAATCCGACATCCCCCTGATTGCGAGAGGGTGTGGGCCAGGCCAAGGGACCCCACCAGTGCACGAATCCATGCACGGGGCCTCTAGTATCTATCCAGCCATGAGCATTGAAGGGACTGACTCTATTTTTAATATTTCTCTCTGTTATCCTCAGGCTGTGAGGCCAGGAAGGCACCCTTCCAACTCCCTGCGGCCAAACTCCACCAGCAGAGACCCTTGAAAGTGATTCTAGAAAAATTCAATGAGATCACAAAAAGCTTAGAAAACACCAAAGAGTACATACTAAGATGACATCTCGCCCCTGAACTAGAAATGCTACTCAGCGCCTCATGGGCCTCAGAGGGACACAGGTTAGGACTTTAATTCGGTGCCATCCCTCAGGGAAGCTGCCCCTCGGGGGAGCACTCCCCGGAGCTGTGTTTCACCTCCCGCGCCCCCCCCCCTCCCCGTACCGGGCACGTGGCCTCCCCTGCTCACGGTGGGCAGTCAGGAACCAGGGACAGTGTTGATTTCATCTGGGAGCCCACCACCCTGACCTGAGCTCCTGTCTGGTCCCCACAGGTGTGCACCCCATAAAGACACTGGTTGAAGGAACGATGTTGCAATGTCCGGCTGAAAACACTGGCCCCGGGCTGAAGTGCTACTTGGCTCCCGTCCCTGCTCTCAGAGCATTCAATTCCGCTCCAACTGATTCAATTCAGCCTCACCCGCCAGGCATGCACTGGGGTCCGGCCTTTGCCTGCAATGGAGACCTAAATGGATTTGGGGCCGAGTTATCTGTTCAATCGCCTTAACACTTTGCTTTGCCAATAAAGGCACGGTTTAGGGTGACAGCCAAAAATTACTCCCAAGGGGGTGGACACGGTAGCAATGCCCCTCATTTCTTTGGAGGGAAGCAAATGAGAGTAAGTAGATATAAGCTGTGTTCTCTAGAATTCTGTAGTGTAGAGGTTGCACCAGGCATCTGTTCATAGACTGGCCTCTCCTAAGCGAGTTTCTCCTAAGGGAGCACACCCCGAGGACTCCACGGGAGGCCACAGCTCAAGGACTCGCTGGAGGGCTGAGGGAGCAGCCGCTCAGGTGAGCCCCTGGTCTCGCGAATGCCTACGCCTCAGCTTAGTGCCACCTCCTGAGAAGGACCTTCCCGAATGTACCCACGGACCTAGGCCTTCTCTTCAGTCCCTAGTCCAGCACCCTGATGGTTCCATTCCCATCATTCACCACTATCGGTGACTCATCATTCCTTCTTTTTAAATCTTTATTGTTGAAGGCATTACATACATACCCCTCTTCCCCCACTGACCTCTTCTCGCCCGCCTGCTCCCCCGACCCCAGACCTTCACCACCCCATTGTCTTTGTCCATGGGTTATCCATCCATGCACACACGTTCTTTGGTTGATCTCTTCCTACCCAGCCACCCTCCCCCACCTTCCCTCTGAGGTTCGACAGCCTGTTCATTCTTCTGTGTCTCTGGATCTATTTTGTTCATCAGTCTATTTGGTTCATTAGATTCCACATACGAGTGAGATCATGTGATACTTGTCTTTCTCGGACTGGCTTATTTCACTCAGCATAATACTCTCCAGGTCCCTCCATGCTGTTTCAAAGAGTTAAGAGATCCTTGTTTTTTTAAGGCTGCATAGTATTCCACGGTGTAAATGTACCACAGCTTTTTTATCCACTCATCTGCTGATGGGCACTTGGGCCGTTTCCAGATCGTAGCTATGGTAAATCGTGCTGCTATGAACATAGGGGTGCTTGCATTCTTTCTGATTGGTGGTTCAGGTTTCTTAGGATATATTCCTAGAAGTGGGATCACTGGGTCATCTGGCAATTCCATTTTTAATTTTTTTTTTGAGGAAATTCCATACTGTTTCATCGTTACTTCTTGGTCTGTTTCTTCCCATCGGATATGAGCTCACAGGTAAGGACCAGGCTGGCTTTCCCCCATATCCTGTACACACAGCTGCTCCACAATGGCGTTCGCGGGTGCAGCAATGAGCACATGGCGGCAGGAGGAAGAAAGGAAGAAAGAGGGATGGGACAGCTCGCTCAGGTGACACTGGGTACGGCCTGGGCAGTGACAGATGCCCACTTGCCCAAACAATGCCGACGCCAGTGAGCTGGAGGCCCCTGGGCTCGCAGCATCAGCAGGAGAAATGAGGATACAGCAGCTGCGATACACTCGGCTCACCGCGGGGATGGCTGCAGGGGCTCAGTTCTCTGGAGGGTTTGCTGTTTGCAGCGGCCAAGGGGACAGACGGGACAACCGGGGCTGTTTTCACAAGAAATGCCCTCCGGTCGACATTTTCATTCTCCTACCTCCGTCTTTAGCATTTAGTGTTGTTTGACTTCGTAAGTAGCCTCCTGGCTTAGTCAGGCCCGAGTTGGGCTTCAGATATTGGCACAGAAATGCCATCCTCGGGAAGCCGTCAGGAAGCCCATCACCATACCCTTTTCTCACTCCCCGTCTTTTTCGGACGTCGTAATAAATGTGCGCATTTATCACTGTCATCCATCGCTAAAGCCCTGAGCTCAGGGCCGGCGTGGCTCTGTTCTCCGCCCTACCCCCAGAACGTGCCCCATAAATATTTGTCAGCTCCATTCGGTATGGCTCCTCCTGTCTGTTTCCTGGATTTTCTTCCTGAAAACATCAATTAGAAACAACTGCACACAATTCCATGTCCTGCATTACTTCCGTAGGATAATGAAGGCAACAGTGTAGGTATCAGCGTTCCCTTTATCATACTTCACAGGGGAAAATGCCGATGGCCAAACTTGTGCTCAGCACGTTCGCGCCCATCAAGAGGCGTTGATGTTTTTCCTTATTAAACAAGAGCATCATAACATGCACATCGTCCTGCATGGAGCTTTTGTCAGGGACACGCACACCCTTTCATATCAGAATGTATCGATCCGCCCGGTGATGTTACGTGGGCCTCCCCCATGGAAACGCACGCAGGCTCTCTGCGGGATTTCTGGGTGACGGAGTTGCAACGAATACCCCTGAGGGTATCCGCTGCCTAACAACGTGTGTGTTGTTTTTGAATGACCGAGTCTTACACAAATTTCTTTAAATGCCAGGGGAATAGTGTGCCGCGCCTGCACGGCCAGGGTCGGTGAGCCAGAGAGGGGGCGGTGAAGGATTGAGAAAAGACAGATAGGAGAAGAAAGCTGGGGTTAGTGGGACACTGCCCTCTCTGATGGGGAGACAGCGCCACGGCCTGCAAGCCGAGCCTTTATTTTATAGCCAGATGCCACGAGGCAAAGTAAGGGCGTGGT
Source organism: Corynorhinus townsendii (assembly GCA_026230045.1). Lineage (NCBI taxonomy): Eukaryota > Metazoa > Chordata > Mammalia > Chiroptera > Vespertilionidae > Corynorhinus > Corynorhinus townsendii. The sequence goes on from JAPDVU010000006.1 coordinate 3,964,771, forward strand.
CAAGATGTTTACAACGTTCTCGTGGGTTTCGAATCTACTCAATTACATGCACCTGATCGAGCTTTGTTTCCTTGCTGCACCTCCCGCCGCCCGTGTCACTCAGCCACGTGGGACCACAGGTTTGGGACCATAACCTGTCCAAACACGGTCGCCGCTCTCCACAGAACAGTGTTGTTTCCTAAAGGTGTACCCCGTTCTGCACGGGATGCCCAGTTTATTTCACTAACTCGTCAAAATCCAAAAGGGGGAGGGGGGGTAATGGGAGCAGCTCGGCGCCGCCAGTCAGTTCTAATTTTCATCAGCGGCCAGGAAAGCCGGCGGGTGGCTGAGAGGGTGCAATTCATTCGAGTGCATTCTGTCTTCAGCAGCCCGTGCCCCAGGTGACAGGAGCCTCCTCGGGCAAAAGCATATAAATGCTGAAATAACAGCAGGTGGAGGGATGCAAATGAGCTAGCCCTGGCCCAAGCTGACTGGGTATCCTTCCCCCCCAAGCCCCAGTGATGGTTTGCAATTAGAAAGCACCTCCAGGGAGGGCAGGCTAATGGAATAAATGTTTTATAATTTGCTCCCGGTAACAACTGAATAGCAAACAAAAATATTATTCATCAAAAGTGATCTCCCAATTATAAGAGCCTAAACGATTCCTTTTATGAGACTTTTGACAGGAAGCAAACATCAAATGGGAGGAAAATAACAAGCGTTGTTCTCACTCTAATATAAAACCATAAATCTGGCGCCCAATCAATGAGTACACGCAGCGCAACTTACGAACGGTGAAAGGTCCCGAGGACAGTTTTACAAAGGGAAAAACACCCTCGAAGCAACGATGTTGGGAAGACAAGCTCCCAAACGTGACATATCCCTGCGGCCATCCCATGACCACCAAAGCCATCCAACTTTCCATTTTAAATCGACAGATAGGGGAGTTGTCCTAGCAAACCCAGGATGCATTTTTAATTAACATCACTTCTCTCTTGAGGAGAAACGAAAGGTATACCTAGTCATGCGCGCTGGTTCGTTTCGGGCAGAGAGCTCAGGGGGCAGGCAGTTTGCAGAACGGGAAGGTGTGCACCGCGCCTTTCGGAACGAGGGGCCTGTGTGCAGGACGGAGACCTGGTCGGAGCGACATAACCTAGGTCCGCTGAACGCCCCCCCCCCCCGGCCCCCCACCCCGCGGCGGCACATGGAGCTCCGTGATGAATCAATGGAGGCGCCCTCCCCTGGGCAGTGGCACCGGCCTCCTTTGCATTTGACGCTTGGCTGCCCTTAGGAGCCTGTTGTCAAAAATCGTCCATTTGGAAAAGGAAAGAAAAAAAAAAACACGTCAGAAAAGGCTAAAAGTGGTGAGGCTTTCCTGCGGGCTTGGACGCCTGAGCCCCTCAGGGCCATCGCTTCCAGGATCCGGCTGTTCTGAGAGATCAATTATTTATCGGTTTGGTCATCTGTTCATTACAGTGGGAGTTCATTCCGGGGTCACTTCACGGAGAAGCAGGGCGCCCCTTCCGGGAGGACATGAAAAACGAGGGCACAGGCTCAGCATGGGCATGGCGGCTCAGCGTGGGCATGGAGGCTCAGCGTGGGCATGGCGGCTCAGGGCGGGCCTGGCGGCTCAGGGCGGGCCTGGGACCCGGGACAGGACGCCCAGGGAGGAAGAGACTCGGCGCCCGCACAGCGGGCATCCGCCGGTGTCCTGGGAGTCACACTGCTCACCCGATGGGCCCCACCCCCCCACACAAGAAAACGCTCCCTTTGAAACCACATCCTTTCAGACCCTTTACATCACACTGCCCGGCCAGTGTGGCTCAGGGGTTGAGCCTCGACCTATGAACCAGGAGGTCAGAGTTCAATTCCTGGTCAGGGCACATGCCGGGTTGCGGGCTCGATGCCCAGTGTGGGGCATGCAGGAGGCAGCCAATCAATGATTCTCTCTCATCATTGATGTTTCTAGCTTTCTCCCTTCCTCTCTGAAATCAATAAAAATAGATATTTTTTAAAAAGTCACTGTGGCAATGATCTAAATACATCCCTCCAGGATTCTGAAGTATTTGAGGACACGTAGAGGTTCACAAAATGCTAAAGTACGCCCCTGCGCCCCTTTCAGAGTGGAAATGTCCGTGCCCTGTAAGAGGGGGCGAACTGGCCGTGGAAACCACCGGCACACGAGGGCTGTGGGTGCTCAGGGCTCGGGCCACATCGCAGCTTATTTCACATTCTCAGCAAAGTGTCCCCACGTGCACTCAGCGCCCATGGCCCACGCTCAGCGACCAGGACCCACGCTCAGCGCCCACGACTCACGCTCAGCGCCCACAGCCCACGCTCAGCGCCCAGGACCCACGCTCAGGGCCCACAACTCACGCTCAGCACCCACACTCAGCGCCCAGGACCCACGCTCAGCGCCCAGGACCCACGCTCAGCGCCCAGGACCCACGCTCAGTGCCCAGGACCCACGCTCAGCGCCCAGGACCCACGCTCAGCGCCCAGGACCCACGCTCAGGGCCCAGGACCCACGCTCAGGGCCCACGACTCACGCTCAGGGCCCACGGCCCACGCTCAGCTCCCAGGACCCATGCTCAGGGCCCACGACTCACGCTCAGCGCCCACGGCCCACGCTCAGCGCCCAGGACCCACGCTCAGCGCCCAGGACCCACACTCAGCGCCCACGACTCACGCTCAGCGCCCACGGCCCACGCTCAGCGCCCAGGACCCACGCTCAGCGCCCACACTCAGCGCCCAGGACCCACACTCAGCGCCCACGACTCACGCTCAGCGCCCACGGCCCACGCTCAGCGCCCAGGACCCACGCTCAGCGCCCACACTCAGCGGCCAGGACCCACGCTCAGGGCCCAGGACCCACGCTCAGCGCCCAGGACCCACGCTCAGGGCCCAGGACCCACGCTCAGCGTCCACACTCAGCGCCCAGGACCCACGCTCAGCGCTCAGGACCCACGCTCAGCACCCACAACTCACGCTCAGCGCCCACAGCCCACGCTCAGCGCCCAGGACCCACGCTCAGGGCCCACAACTCACGCTCAGCACCCACACTCAGCGCCCAGGACCCACGCTCAGCGCCCAGGACCCACGCTCAGCGCCCAGGACCCACGCTCAGTGCCCAGGACCCACGCTCAGCGCCCAGGACCCACGCTCAGGGCCCAGGACCCACGCTCAGGGCCCACGACTCACGCTCAGGGCCCACGGCCCACGCTCAGCTCCCAGGACCCACGCTCAGGGCCCACGACTCACGCTCAGCGCCCACGGCCCACGCTCAGCGCCCAGGACCCACGCTCAGCGCCCAGGACCCACACTCAGCGCCCACGACTCACGCTCAGCGCCCACGGCCCACGCTCAGCGCCCAGGACCCACGCTCAGCGCCCACACTCAGCGCCCAGGACCCACACTCAGCGCCCACGACTCACGCTCAGCGCCCACGGCCCACGCTCAGCGCCCAGGACCCACGCTCAGCGCCCACACTCAGCGCCCAGGACCCACGCTCAGGGCCCAGGACCCACGCTCAACGCCCAGGACCCACGCTCAGCACCCACACTCAGCGCCCAGGACCCACACTCACCGCCCACAGCCCACGCTCAGCGCCCAGGACCCACGCTCAGGGCCCAGGACCCACGCTCAGGGCCCAGGACCCATGCTCAGCGCCCAGGACCCACGCTCAGCGCCCAGGACCCACGCTCAGGGCCCAGGACCCACGCTCAGCGTCCACACTCAGCGCCCAGGACCCATGCTCAGCGCCCAGGACCCACGCTCAGCACCCACGACTCACGCTCAGCGCCCAGGACCCACGCTCAGCGCCCAGGACCCACGCTCAGCGCCCAGGACCCACGCCCAGGGCCCACGACTCATGCTCAGCGCCCACGGCCCACGCTCAGCGCCCAAGACCCACGCTCAGTGCCCAGGACCCATGCTCAGCGCCCACGACTCACGCTCAGCGCCCCGCGGGCTTGCTCTCCCGCTGCGATGTGCCTGTGCTTCTCACCGGAGAGAGGGAGGAGGGGAAGACAGCTCTGATGAAAGCACGTGCGCCCGGGCCGGTCCAGGACAGGCCAACGCCCCGCGGAACGGGCGCGCGTCACAGGGAGGAGGTTGGTCTTCAGACAGCGAGGTTCTGGTAAAAGGAGCAAAGCCGGCTCGGGAATAGGCCAGGACGCCAGGAAGCCCGGACTCCTTTATGCCACGAGTCACGCGCTCTTCCCCAGGGCAGTGGCACGAGGAGGCAGGAGAGACTCGGCACTCGGGACATCCATGCAGGGAGCACCTGGCCCGTGCGCCGCCCCCCACCACCCTCCCCGCCGCCGGTCTACGCTCAGGGCTATGACCGGGGAGGACGGCGCTACCTACCAACCGCCACTGCGGCCGTTCCACACACTCAGAACACATTCCCCTCTCCGGGGGGCAGAGGCCCCTCCGAGCTCCGTTTAAAGGCAGAGCCAGGGAAGAGCTGTCCCCGTGGCCACAAAGCCGGCGTGTGGCGGGTCAGAGTACCAGGTGCCCTAACCTGGAGTCTCCGATTCCTCCTGAGATCGACGCCTTCCGAAGGATAGGGAGCCTGGGCGTGGGATGACCTCGGGAAGGAATCGGCTCCTGAGCTGTGGGGAAGTTCTCTTTGATCTTAGACAACCAGTAACTGCTTCTTATACTGTTTCCTTCTCTCCCCACGAGATGGTCCCCTCTGTAAGCACAGGGCGCTGGGATCCCGTTCGTCTCTCAAAAGCCCCAAAGCATGCGACCCGGTGCTTCTCCCACGTCCCTGGTTGATGCCCACCTCCACGGGCATGCACCCGCGGTTAGGACGGTTCGAGTCTAGCGATGCCCGCGCAGGCCGCTGCTTTGTTAGGCAGCTTCCACGGCTGGTCCTGACGGAGGGGAGCGGGGTGGCGGGGGGCGGGGGAGCCCCGAACTCTAAGGAGACGACCGAGAGCAACGTGTCACAGACCGGGTGAGAGGGGACGAGGCCACCAGCAGCACGTGAGCGTCCCAGTGCTCGCCAAGCTTACGCAGCCCACAGCAGTCGCGTGATCAGTAAAGACAGAGAAAGGAAAAGCCAGGGACCTCGGCCCTGCTGGCCGTCAGGGCAAAGGGCCGGGCACACGGAAAGAAAAGTGCATCAGGCAGGACTGCCCCCTGCCTCACACCCAGGCCTGGACCAAGGAGAGTGTGATGTGCCTGACCCCTTTCCGCCTCGCTCACGGGCTGGCCATGTCATCCCCGCCGCCCTTAGAGGCGATATGGGTGACAGCTTCCCACACCTGGCTGAGCCCGGCGAAACGGCATCGTCACCAAGCCGACCCCGGGAACCGCGATTCTGTCCAGACCTCAGAGGTGACCAGGAGGCCACACTCCACGGCTCTCTCCCTCAGGGAGCAGGAGCCGGATGGATGTGGGGACGACTTCACGCGCCTCTAAAAGCCAGCACAGTCAGTGCCTCACAGACCAACCTGCTCCTGGGAGGGTCACCCACGCCCAGGGCGAAGGACAGGGCATGGCAGACAGGGGGCGCCCTCAGCGTGCACATTTCACAAGGTGTACATTTCACGTGGGTGTGGACTTCAGCCGCAGACTTTTGAGGAGACTGAGAAGTCGGAATACCTCACCCGCGGGATAAAAATAGGGGCGCTCTTAAAGTGAGTTACCAAAATAGAATGTGATTAAGCCCACAATCGCATGACACTGAACACACTGGAAGTAAAGGTTTAGAGGAAGAAGAAATCTGGAAATCCTGGGAAATTTTTTTTCAGCAACATTCACTTGGCATTTATCATTCTCCTTTGCGTGTTTTTCTCTGAATGTGCGAATACATTATTGCCGGTTTTAAATAGGTTTCTTGAACCTGTATTTCTAAGTCGAACTGATCTGAGGTGTTGGGGTTTTCTTTGGTGCTGTTTTTTGGCTAATCTTTGCCTGCATGCAAGGGTGGCATTATAAAAATAGCTTTTATGACTTCCTTCTCTCTCCTTACTCTAGTGAAAATGAAGTATCAAAAAAGAAATCTATCCTTTAAAGGTCTTGGTGTGACAAATTTTTGAAAATGTTATTGATTTCTCCTATAGTTAATGGTTTGCCCGGGTTTTTTTTTTTTTTTTATAATATACTATAAATATGATCTTTCATTTATGATTATGTAAATTATAGTCACTATAAAACTGATAGGATGACAAAGAAAAGTTTTAATGATTCGAATTCCCAGCGGAAGAGAAGTACCCATTAATATTTTAGCGGGAATCGCTTCATATATTTATTTAATGCATAGAGACCATGTTCCTGGCGGCCTTTTGATGGCACTGTCCTTGTCCCATCTCCTATGCTTGTCTCACTCGCTGAGACATGTTTATGTGGGCCACACTGCAAGGCCCTGGGGTAGCCGATGCAGAGGAAACAATGCAGCACCTGAAATACCTCACCCCTGCCCGCCCCAGCAGGTTCCACCCTAACTAGGCGTGACCAAACACCTACCCAAACTACCAGGCTGGCATCTCTGTAGGTGAAAGGCATGGGCCTCCTGCCCAACAGCCAAGCTACAGTGTTAGAAACACCGGAACTCCCAGGCACCGCCTGCCCACTCCCAGCCGCGTCCACAGGCCCCTAGCTCCTAAGCTGGGGGCGCCTCCCCACTCCTGTTCATGGTGAGAGGGAGGCTCAGGACCCTGTCATCCCTGGTCCCCAATTAATGGTACTGATGTAGATTCTGGGTGTCAGTGTAGCCATTAGGCTAAAAAAAAAAAAAAAAAAAAAAGAGAGTTAGTGCCCACATTATGAAATAGTTAACTAAAAAAATCCATAACTTATAGGTTATCAGAAAAAAAAAATTAACTTCATATTCTTACATGCAGGCCTTTCTTTACCCAGAAATCTTTAGAGAATGAGAACCCTATTATGAAGATTTTATTGGTCAGAGCAGCCAGGGGGACACCTGGATGGCCCACCAGAGGGATGCTTCCATGTCCCACCGAAAGCGTTCGTCTAGTATCACGGGCTTCGTGTTTCCGGAGGGAGATGTAGCTTTTTGTTTGTTATTCCTGGAAGTAATAACTGGGAAGAGGGAGACAGGTCCCAGGCAGTGAAATTTCTCACTCTCTCTCTCTCTCTCTCTCTCTCTCTCTGTCTCTCTCTCTCTCGCTGGGTGGCGGTTACATGAGCATATCCACTGCTGAGTTATACACTTAAGTGCCGAGTGTGTAAACTACATCTACATTGAAAACGTGCTTCGAAAGGCAACAACCACAGAACCAAAGGAAAAGAGGCAGAAAATAATGAGATCTACATGACATAGACAGAGAAAGGGAGTCAGTATTTTTCCCAGTGACGTATGTCTCCCATAATAGCGGGGAGGGAGGGAGGAAGGGAGGGAGGGAGGGAGGGAGGGAGGGAGGGGAAGAAAGAAAAAAGACAAGAAAGCAATGAGTCCAGTAAATTAAAACAACAACAACAATAAGCAAAACACGGCGACCACAGAGCTGCGTGGAGCGCCCTGTTAGGAGAATGACATCCCCTTTGCCCTGGCTGCGTGGCTTGGTTGGCCCGTCGTGCTGTGCAGGTCGTGGGTTCGTTTCCCATCCAGGGCTCGTGCGGGAGGCAACCAATCAAAGTTTCTCTCTCACATGGACATTCCTCTCTCTCTCTCTCTCTCTCTCATCAGTGAACATATCCTCGAGTGAGGATTAAATTTAAAAAAAAAAAAGTAAAAGAAGGTCTTTTTGAAAAGCCACTTCGAAACCCTAAATAGGGCCGTCAGTCATCTCAGCTGCAATGCCAATAGTCCGTCCTCCCCAACCAACGTCTCTGATCAGGACTTTCTGAGTCAGACTTCGGGTAGTCTTCAGGGTCGCACTGCGTAAATGGCCCAGGACTTGGGAAGAAATGGGAACGTGTCATGAATGCTACTCTGTGCGTGGACTAAGCACACCCAGGCACGGGACGGACTGCCGGGGCCAACGCATTTTAAATACGTTTTCACTGATTTCAGAGAGGAAGGGCGAGGGAGAGGGAGAGCATCAATGGTGAGAGAGAATCATGGATCGGCGGCCTCCTGCACGCCCACCCTGGGGATCGAGCCCACAACCTGGGCCTGGGCCCTGACCTGGAACCGAACCGCGACCTCCTGGTTCCTAGGTTGATGCTCACCCACGGAGCCACGCCGGCCAGGCAGGGACACCTCATTTTAAAGGTGGAGTCCGGCTGAGACCGGACATCGCGCCTGGGCCGGGCGGTGCTTATTCGGGACGCAGGCGGTTGGAGAAGCAGCATGCCGGCGGGTGAGGGGTGGTTCTGACCCTGCCTCTCCTGACCAGGGTACAGGAGCGGTGAGCTCTGCCTGACCAGACGCACAGCCGGGCTGGCCGCTCTGTGCAAATCCAGGGCGGGGAATGGATCCCTCGGCTTCCGCACAGGAATGAGCTGACCCGCCCGAAGTGTTGATACCTCAGGAAAGGACATGCACCCTACAGCAGCACACCTATCTGCAGCAGACTTGGCCGCGTGGATGCCTTTTCCGCAACCCCCCTAACCTAGCCCGGCTTTCGGCGGCGCTGTTAGCCTGGGCCCCCCCATGCAGCCGGCTCCGTCACACACGAGGCTATGAGACACAATAGGAGGAGAGGAGAATAAAACGGTTATCTTCCAACATCCTCCGAGAGGGTGAGAGTGGAGGATTAGCACTTTACAGCTGTCAAGAGAAGGATTAATTTTAAATCTTTTCTATTTCCGCCACCAGACGTGGTGGAGCTGTACGAATAAAAGGCCATTGTCTTCACTCATTAATTTCAAGAGATTGTTAGGAGATGGGGATCTTTTGGAGTTATGATGCCTCTGAAACGATCTTTATCTGGAAACAACGACCCGCGGCGGATACGTGGTTCTCCCGTAATGTAGACGTTGTCGGGAGGATGGATTCGAGACAGGCGGGCCACACAGAACCACGGCCACGTGAGGGCCGGCTATCTTTCCACCCATATGAGATAGCATTTTATAAAAACAACCACCACAGTGTAAAGTAGATAAAAAGGAATGTGTAAGGGAGCCTCCCGGATCCCTGTGTATCCCCGTGAGTCCACGTGGCCTAGATTAATGTCTGTGAGTAAAGCTACAGAATGACGAGCCATGCCGTTGCTAATTTACTCGAACCTTCCCTGCCGACATCCTCGTCAGGGGATCCAACGAAATCCCTCCCGGCTGTGGCAACAGCTGGATCCTGACGAAGCCACACCAGTGAACTGCTTCTGCAGAGACTACCAGCTCAGAGGTCACGACACAAGTGCCAATGTCCCTACAGGCATGTTATGCATGTACATAATCGTAAATCAGATAAAAATACATATTTTGTAAATATGTAAAAATGCATAAAAACAAATATGAAAAGAAATATTTTGAACATACATGCATGCACTCATAAGTGCATCTAGATGTATAGTGTATAGATAGATAATATATGTTTATTTCAAATAAAAGAGACTAGACATCACCATACAAGCTCATGGCTGAAATTCATATTGAATACAGTCCATGTTTGCAAAAATGACATAAAAGATTGAAATAAGATCTGAAAATAAATGCTAGTTAAAAGGTTATGATTTTATAGTTATGAACTTGTTTCTTATATATTATTTGAAAGTATATGCAACCATTATAGAAGTATTGAAAATATATCTCAAAATTTTCAGAACTGAAATAAAAAAAGGAACAAACGTAAACACAATCTTAAGAAAATACCCAAAGCAATCTTAAGAAAAAGAGAACAAGGTTGGAGGTATCACGCTCCGTGATATCAAGCTATACTACAAAGCCACAGTAATCAAAACAGCATGGTACTGCCACAAAAACAGACACATAGGTCCATGGAACAGAACAGAGCCTAGAAATTAACCTATCCTTGATCAATTAATCCATGATGAAGGAGGCGGGACTGTACAGTGGGGACATGACAGCATCTTCCATAACTGTGGCAGGAAAATGGGACGGACTCATGCAAGAACACAAGGTGGACCTTCGTATATTAGGTACAAAAATATACTCCAAGTGGCTTAAAGCCTTAAATGTAGGCCTTGAGAACATAAAAACCTGGAAGGAACCACAGGAAGTAGACTCTTGGACATCAGTCTTCCGATATGTTTCTGGACATGTATCCTCTGTCAAGGACCACAGAAGTAAAAATAAACAAATGGAAGTGCATCAAACTGAAAAGCTTTGGCACAGCAAAGGAGACCACCAACAAGAGGAAGGGGCAACCTACTGCATGGGAGAAAACATCTGCCAACAATAAACCTGAAGAGGGGTTAATGTCCAACATACATAAAGAACTCATACAACTGAACATAAAACACACACACACACCCACACACACCCACATACACACACACATACACACATACACGCACACACACATACACATACATACACACACACATACACGCACATACACTCACACACATGCACACACAAACATACACACATACACACATACATACATACACATACACACATACACTCACACACACACACACACACACACACACACACGTCTTCAATTAAAAGATGGGCAGAGGACAGAATGGATACTTTTCCAAAAGAGACATACACATAGCCAACAGACACAGGAAAAGATGCTCAGCGTCACTAGACATCAGGGATGTTCATATCACCTCACACCTGTCAGAATGGCTGCCATCGATACACCCACAAACACGTGTTGGTGAGGACGTGGAGAAAGGGAAACCCAGACACGGTAGTGACTATGGACAACAGTCCGAAGCTCCCTCGAAAATTTAAGATTGAACTACGGTAAGACTCAGTGATTCCATTTCTGGGCATTTATCCTAGGAAAATGAAAACACGAATTTGAAAAGATACATGCACCCCCAGGTTTCCTGCGGAATTACCAACAAAAGCCAAGATATGGGAAGCAACCTAGGTGTCCATTGATAAGGAACAGATAAAGATGTCATACACACACACACACACACACACACACACACGAGTATTAGCCAGGCATAAAAAAGAATGAAGTCTTGCCTTTTGCGACAACATGGATAGACCTAGAAAGTATTATGCTCAGTGAAATAAGCCAGACGGAGAAAGATAAATAATGTATTATTCTGCTTAAATGTGGGACAAAGAAACAACAACAAAAACAAACAAACCAGTCAAAGACATAGATACAGAGAACAAACCGATGGTTGACCGAGGGGAGGGTGGTGGGGGTTTGGGCCAAAACGGCAAAGGAGATTAATAGATACAAACCTCCAATCGTAACGTTAAGTAAATCACGTGGCTGTAATAATACCGTGCCAGCTTTGCGTGGGGACGGGTGGTCACTTTATAGGGCGCCGGGTCCCTGCTGTGCACCTGAACTGAATATGATGTTGTACGTCAATTAGACTTTAATAGAGAGATGTTCTGATGAAATAAAACCTACAAGGTAAATACACTTTTATTCCCTGGCATTCATGCATTTCAGAAGATGATCCCACAGCTACCATTTTTTTCCCACTTAAATTCTGGGGTCTGAACACGCCACGGCTGATCTTCCTCCCACGATGATGATGGGAAAGGCTTTCCCGTCCGTCCTGTGCAGACGTAAACTGACTCATTAGCTGGGCAGCCGATTCCAATCATCCAAGATCAGCCATACATGGGCACAAGTAAATCTCGCCCTGAGCTCTGAAAATGACCTCCAAAGCTCAGGATTTTGAAAGTTGGGAGAGTTAAGTCAAGGGCAGGTGGGCCGCCATGCCCGGGTCTGCACGGGGAGAAGACCGTTAACACAGGCTCCACGTCTCCTCCAGATGACACCACAGTGGCACTGCCATCTCCGCATCACGGGCCACTCGGGGTGACACCTGTGCGCTCGGTGCCTGTCATAAACATCTTCGTTGTGCAGAGGATAACACATCGGTAGACTGGCTTTGTTCCCTATTTTTTTAAATATATTTTCTTGATTTCAGAGAGGAAGGGAGAGGGAGAGAGAGATAGAAACATCAATGATGAGAGAGAATCATGGATCGGCTGCCTCCTGCAAGCCCCCCACGGGCGATCGAGCCCACAACCCCGGCCTGTGCCCTGACAGGGGATCGAACTTGTGACCTTCTTCCTGGCTCATAGGTGGAGGCTCAACCACTGACCCACGCCAGCCAGGCTTCTTCCCTATTATTTCCCACTTTTCCGAGGGAAAACTGGGATCCTCCGTCTTCACAATTTCGTACCATGAACCCCACACCCATGCGCACACCCCGAGGACGCCCTCCATCGATCGTCTCTATTTATTACAGAAACTGCTTTCAAAGAGGGACTTCCCCGTCCTTCCATTAGCAAAGTGCTGGCATGACTCGCCCTAAATGAGAATTGTAAACGATACACTCTTACGACTTCTTTTCCTAAAGTACTTTTTCCTAATATTTAATTTATCAATCATCTCCCAGAGGTAGAGGGGGAGGAAGGCAGCAGATGGGTTTCTGAGGAGAGAGCACCAGGCCTGCTGTGTACGGAGAGCACACATGGAGAGGAGGCAAAACAAACCCACCTCCTGAGCCTTCGTGATTGGTCCCGGGGGGCAGGGAGCTCCCAGGGTGTCAACACACAAGTGCCCGGGTCCACACCAGAGACTGAAGAGAACATATCTGCTCAGTGATCTGCTCAACGTTGCTTATGGCCAGACTGAACACGGAGGAGCTCCCTGACTTAGGTATTTTCTCCCTAAAGAAATCTTTTTCATAGAACTTCCATTCTAATACACTTTACAATCTACTTTTAGTGATTATTTTGATTTCAGACAGGGAGAGGGAGAAAGAGAGAGAGAGAGAAGCATCAATGATGAAAGAGAATCATGGGTCGGCTGCCTCCTGCACACCCCACACTGGGGATCCCCCACACTGGGGATCGAGCCCACAACGAAGGCATGTGCCCTGATCAGGAATCAAACCATGACCGCCTGGTTCATGGGTGGACACTCAACGACTGAGCCTCACCAGCAAGGCAGAAATGAAGTCATTTTCAACAAAGATGTCACAGTGTTTATCACGTCGGTAGACATGCACAGATACGCACACACTATATACATCACACACACACACACACACACACACACACACACACACACGTGTATTATTAGTGGGATGGCAGTCAACAGTGCGGATGAATCACCTTGTGGTTATTTCATGAAGGTTTGCCACATGTCGTGACTAATCACTTAATTTAACCATTTCGGAAATGCTGACGTTTCTTAAAGCGAGTCATTCCCTGGTAGCGATGGGGGCTTCTCCTGACGGCGTTTGTTTGCTATCCATCAGACACCAGATCTGACATTCTGATGGACGCGCATGCTCAGCTCCCACCTCACACAGGATTCCCACCTCCTTGTGACCCCAGAGCATTACCCCACCTGACGGAGGAGGAAGCGAGCCAACCGACGAGGCCAAATGACGCGTGAAAGGAAGAATGCTAACACACAGGGGCAGCCCCCCCTGTTCCAGGCCACTGTTCTTTACACTTGCTTCATTTTATGGGCTTTCTGCATTTTAAGTCATTCTCCCGCAGAGTGAGGTAGATGGATGGCAGTTCTGTTCCCAGAGTTATCAAATCTTGGTTGATCCATAGATCAAGTGGTGCACAAAATGGATTTGCAAAGGAAAAAAAAAAAGACAATCCTGGAAGTATGTCAAATCCCAGCGTAATTCTTTAGATATTCTGTGTTTCTCAAAAGCTGCTTGACAACTGATTAATCTCAATTTCCCCCCTCTTTGTTTGGAGCTAAACAGGTGACAAGTAAAAATAAGACCTTTCTTATGGACCTGCTCCCCAGATGCAAATGTACCTGATGTCATGTTGAAGACACCCTATTGGTCGCTGCCAGCTTCAAATAAAGCACAAACCCAACGCATGACCTAGCTATTGCAGATGCTTAGATTTCAGCATCTGCTTCATACAAAAAAGTCCTAACCTGGGATCCCAGAATCCAGAGGATCTTTGGATCCCTGAATCCAAAGCTGTGTTTCCTCCTTAATTCACTGGCTACATAGCTTTCCCGACCACTGCTCAGCTCATGAGGGACTTAGGGACTAATGCAACTCTGCGGAATAATTTGAACATGTTTGCTCAGATGGAGACTCTATCAGACAGGAAGGGTAAGAAACCTCAGCCCTTAGACTATATATTGGGGGCACAGTCAACTCCCTTTAGATTCAGCTGCTGGGGCTTGGGGGGAACCTGGAGGGAGGGTCCAGCTGTCTGGACCGGCAGTTCCCAGGAGCCCCTTGTCGTGATGGGATTGTCAAAGCAAAAGCTCCTCGGAGCCTGTCACAGGCCTGGCCTGGGGACTCGGTGTATGAGACCACGGCCCACACATGCTCTTGGCCCCAAGAGGAGCTCTCAGGCGGTGTGTCAAATTCCCCGCCTCGCTCCTTTGAGGAAGACTGAACCTCCAAGTACTGCTTCGCCAGGGAACAAAACTGCTTTTGTATTAAGATATCCCATCTCCTGAGTGTTCAGTTAGGGTTTATCCAGCAGCGCACAGTGGTCAACAGGCGGCCACAGCGCGGAGGAAGCTTGAACCTCCGCCGAGTCTCGGCCGGTGGAAGAGCCAAGTGTCATGAGCTACAGAAGCGATGGACCGGGGACCCTGACGAAGCCATCGGCCCAGGTGTGCTGTCCTTTCTGCGTGACAATGAAACCCTCCTTTCCTTTTCTCCTTTGCTCCCTCCCCTGGAATTGTCTCCATCGCTCATTCCACTTCAGAAAACTAGGAAAGCCAAAATATCAGAAACCTGCCATTATTTTACAGGAGAAAGCAGTTCTAAACCATGATGTGGTTTAGGCATGAAAGCATATTCAAGTGACGACTCTCTTTTGTGGCCTAAACTTCCAGGACCGTACTCCCAAACAGCCCCTCACTACATTACCCACAAATATCGGAGCAAACTCCGAATGTCACAGCGGCGTCCACCGTGTGACTCAGAGGAAACACGGAGCAGTAGGAAGAACATTACTGAGCAGTCGGGAGAGCCGGTGTCCCATCTGGCCTCCCACTGAGGCCTCTGTGACCTTGAGTGGCCTTGGGGGAACGATCCCCACGTGTGTGATGTGTGTGATGAGCTGCATGAACCCCCGGGTCCACTTCTCATCCAAAGTCCTGCTACTGGGATGGGATGCTCCCCAAGGTCTATTTAAAAAAAAATATATATATATATATATATATATTTTTTTTTATTGATTTCAGAGAGAGGGGGAGAGATAGAAACATCAATGATGACAGAATCATTGATCACCGATGAGCTGCCCCCTACACACTCCATACTGGAGATCAAGCCCACAACCCAGGCATGAGCCCTGACTGGGAATGGAACCGTAGTTCCTAGGTCAACGCTCAACCACTGAGCTACGCCGGCCGGGCTCCAAGGTCCATTAAGAAGCGATCCTTGATTACGATTTCAGCAAATGTGGAGAATAAACGAACTCGACATACAGGCTGATCAAAGTGAGACTAGCCAGGCCCTTTCTATTCAGCAGTTGGTGTATATGTACCTTAGATGAGAAACAGCTATAAAAATTAAAATTACATGGCTACTTCTCGGTGCTACGTTCTGCGCACACTCACTCCTTGCCTACGGAAACCTACACGAGACCTAGAACCGTCGTCGGCAAACTGCGGCTCTTTGGCCCCTTGAGTGTGGCTCTTCCACAAAATACCACGGCCTGGGCGAGTCTATGTTGAAGAAGAACTAGTTAGAAGAAGTTTTAGTTTAAAAAACGTGGCTCTCCAAAGAAATTTCCATCGTTGTCCTGTTGATATTTGGCTTCTGTGGACTAATGAGCTTGCCGACCACTGGCCTAGAATAACGCTCCCCAGGGAGGGCCACTTAAACCAGAGGACGGTGCACATTCACTTAGAAATAGGCGCTTTCGGCTCGGAGCAGCGTTTCCTGTTACATTCGGCACAATCCAGGCTACTCCAGAGCAGACATTGCAAATCTCGGGGCGAAGCCATGGCAAGTGACCTCCGCGGCTTACAGGCTCAAAATGTCATCAAATTTTTCATTTTAAACATTGCGATAGTCATGATTTTTTGCACCATACATCAGGATCAGTCATGCAGAAAACGGCAGTCTTGATTAATATTTGGGAAACATCGACTTATGACTAGATTTACACTTCCTATCTATTTAGTTGGCTTATTGAACCGGCGTGGAGGACCTGGGCTATCTCAAACACTTCCCCACATATCTGCAGAAACCCAAGCAGGCCTCAGGCGTCAGGAGGTGGCTGGTGAACCTGTGATTATTCCATTACTGCCTCACGAAGGATTGGGGTGGGGGGGGGGGGCGGGGGGAGGTGCGTATAATACAAAAAATAGAGAACATTTCAAAATAATATAGGAACACCTTTCTTTCTTTTTTTAAATATATTTTATTGATTTTTTACAGAGAGGAAGGGAGAGAGATAGAGACAGAGAAACATCGATCAGCTGCCTCCTGCACGCCCCCCACTGGGGATGTGCCCGCCACCCAGGTACATGCCCTTGACCGGAATTGAACCTGGGACCTGTCAGTCCGCAGGCTGACGCTCTATGCACTGAGCCAAACCGGTTTCGGCGGAACACCTTTCTAGTTTTGTGACAGTAGAAGTGTTTAAAGGGAGAAAAATATGGCTTGATGGTGGCATTAGTCAGGAAAGTTCTAGAAAGGGTTTCAAGTTCTAGGAAGTTCTAGAAGAAGAGGGGGTGCTCCTTGATAGAGGGCGGGGAACGTGATTTAGATGTTTCCTGGAAGAGCCTCACTCCCCTAATGAGTCTCGGTTTGCCTGCCCTCATTAGATCACATTCCATGATGGAGAATCACGCTTCTCCTTGATGTAGTTCATAACTAACAAAATCACTCCCATCTATTGATCTGTGTGAAGAAAAAGGGGAGGTTACTATTTCCAAGTGCGCATGCACTGCAGGGTGATTATGTGGTGAGCTGGTAATGACAGAAACCATTTTATTGTTCCTCTTCATTAAAAATAAATATGCATTTAAAATAAGAAGCATGGTTGCTCTGCTTGCAATCCATGTAACTGGCAAAAGCCATTATCGCCCCAAAGTAGAATTAATTGTGGCGATTTTTGGAAAAGTCTGAGCCTTGCTGATACAGTATGTGGCTGAAGTCATAGATATATGGAGCATGTACTATCTCCAAGTACTTTATGTGTGTTGTCTCGTTTGATTGTCTCCATAATCTAATGAGATATGTGGTATTACCATCTTCAGTTCGGACTCAGAGGGTCTATGCGATGAGACAGCAGATAGATTGTTTTCCAAAACAGCTCGCTCTCATCAGAGTCTGAGATCACAAGCGAATCCTAAGACATCCCACATGGAAGCAAATCCCCAGACACGAGGACTGTGCTCACAGACATTACAACGTCCCAAACCTTCGTGAGCACCACTAGTCTTAAGGAAGAAAGTGGAGGCCGCACAGTGAGTGAGTAGCTTAAAGTGCTTAACGCGGTTGATGCGGCCCCAGGAAACCCAGAGACCGAGCCTGGAGACTAACCCAGGCAAGGCGATGAGAATGAACGTCATTCCCGAACACCTGACCCAGAGACGGGGCTCCGGTCCAAGGGATACTTCCTCCTCCTCCTTCCACAGCTCCTTCTTAGCACAGCGCCTGGTCAGACCAGAGAATGAGCTCGAGGTCTTGCTTTTTTCCAAAGTGCTCCTCGCCTCCTAGGTTCTCATAAATTTTATGTTATTTTATTGATTTATTTTTTTAAATATATATTTTTATTGATTTCAGAGAGGAAGGGAGAGGGAAACAGAGGCATCAATGATGAGAGAGAATCATTGATCGGCTGCCTGCTGCACGCCCCCTACTGGGGATTGGGCCCAAAACCCGGGCATGTGCCCTGACTTTGAATCGAACCATGACCTCCTGGTTCATAGATCAATGCTCAACCACTGAGCCACGCTGGCCGGGCTCACGGATTTTAAACTTCCCATCTTTGATTGGCTTAGCAAAAATGAAAGAAGAAAGAGCTGTCATTGGTGATCAAGTCCAGGCCGAATTGCATCTCCGTGAGCTTCAGGGAACTCAGGTTTCGGGGAACACCTCTCACCAGTGAGCTTGGAAATGCTTCCGTGGCAGGGAGAGCTGGTCAAACAATATGGAACCAGAGCACAGTGCGCTCCGCACAAGCTTCCTGGAATGCCCACAGTAAACCCACGTCCACAGATGTCCCCCTCCGTGAGAAACGCGACGGGTCAGCTTCTCACAGAGCAAGCCAAGCCAGGGAAATATCCATTTCTTTAAAGGACAAAGTATCCCTCTCGCATGTGGAATCCAATGAGCAGAGGGCAGGCGGGGGTGGGTGGGAGGGAAGAGCTCAACCAAAGAATGTGTGTGCAGAGATGCGTGACCCGTGGACATGGACAACAGAGTGGTGAGGGCAGGAGCGGGAGCAGGCTAGAGGGGGTCAATGGGGGGAGAAGGGGGGACACAGGTAACACTTTCAACAATAAAGATTTTTAAAGAAAATAACAGCGGAGGACGTCTAACATAGTACCCACGAAGCAACCTCGTGCAATTGTCCCTCTAATGCAGCGTTCCCCTGATTATGGACACACACCATAATTTACTTAAAGTGACAAAGGAATCATTCCATTCTAAAGCAGAAGCACCGCTTTCTTGCCTTCAGTGTGCCCGTGGGACAGGCTTGCTGTTGCTCAGGCACACGTCACACCGTGGGACGTGGGTTCCGCACACTGTTACCTATTTTTCAAGTGCTACCTGTCACTCGTGGCCTCTCCGGCCCAACACGGGAAGCCGCCTCTGCTTTCACTACTTCCACAGGGCACACGGGATGGTTCAAGAAAAACTCGAACGCCTCCATTTGTTAGAAAGGGTTCAACAGAAGCAAGGGAACTGGAGGCATTTTATCTCCCAGGTCCTTTTCCCACTCAGCCATTTACCCGGAACGCATTCACTCTATGTCAACCCTGTGCTCTGAAATGGAATCTCTTCTAAGTTATCAGACAGAGCCGCGGCTGCGGCCGTTGCAGAGCTGCTGAGGTTTCTATTAACACGTGAAAGTTTGCAGAGACTGAGCAAAGTAATTATTTCTAAAATCACCTCTTAGAATGGCTGAGCTGGTGAAACACACACATTACTTTTAGCCCAGTCACCACAACATAATTTCTACCTTCATAACATTTATTCCTACAGAGCCTCGGACCCAAATCACGGGAGAGATCAGAATGCGGGTGCAATTTCCTTCTGTAAACCTTCGCCAGAGCAGCGTAGTATTTGTAGCATCAGCGAGGGGCCCTCCGTCTGGGTGTGATGGAGGGAGAGGTGGAGAGCACACTTCTGAAATACTCATATAAAAATATTCAATATATATATATATATATATATATATATATATATATATAAAATCATCCTGCACTCGGAATGAGACCATTCTGTGTTGCCAAAAAGGGACAGAATCTAAGCTCACGCAGTTTCCTGCGGCAGGTTTCACATAACACGACTTTAAAGATAGACCAGGGAGGGCGGAGAGGCCCATCAAGCATCAAAGTGAAGTGTCCAGGGAGCAACCAAAGGGCTCAGACCTGCCTGGTCCCCGCATCTCCGGGAGCCACAACGCGCCCAAGAGAAATGCCGTACTCACCGAGCAGATGCCTGCTTTCCGCAAACACTGGACCTGCCCTTCGCCTAACTCGGGTCTTCGGGGCCCCATTTCTCTCCGTCACTGCGAGAGGCTCCCAAGCCTCAGCCGCGCGCCCCCAGGCCCGCTGCTCAGGCAGCTCCCGGCGTGTCCTGCTGTCTGCATGGGATCTGAGACGGCTCCGTCCTTCCCTCCAGCCAACCTCTCGCCGCCGCCCGCATCTGCTTCCTCCTGAAGCTCAGATCCACTTGCAGAAAACACCCTCTCGACGCCGTGTTTTATTTCAGGAACTTTCGTGGCTTGATTATTCTACGTCCCTCTAACACGGCACAGCGTGCGTGGGAGGAAGGACGTGGCCGGATGTGGTCGTGGCCGCCACTCCCTGGACAGACCTGGCAGGTGGCCTCTCTCCTTTGCGTGAGTGGGTGCGAGGAGCTAATAATTAATAATTAATAATCCATGCAGCCAAATGACAGCTTAGAAGGAAGCAGCCACTCCGACTCGCTCTCCCCAGCCCTCTGATGGATGCACGACAGCACGACGGTGTCTAGGAGCGGTTAATAAAGAAATCGCAGACATAACACCCCGTGTTAAAATTAGTCCGCCGTGGCACAAGCCGGCTGTGGTGGCACCGTGGGAGTTCCATCTCTGTGCATGCAGCTGGTTCAAAGGATGACAGTTTTCACGTGAGCATCTGGCGCGGGAAGACGTCCAGGGAGAAATACGAGATGCGGGAGGCTGGGGCCCGGCAGGCAACTCAATGTGAGGGCCACTTTGGACAGAAAGCGAGTGGACGTCACCCCACTGTTTCTGAAAGGTGGCCTTTCGGGGCATTTCTGTGAAGACATTTCAGGTTCAAATCAACCCTATGTTTCATTGATCCCTCAGACCTGAGAGTGGCTCGCTGGAGGACGCGGGTCCGTGCATGCACTGCGTGCACCTGCGTGTACCTGTGCGTACCTGCGTGTACCTGTGCGTACCTGCATGTATCTGTGTGTACCTGCATGTACCTGTGTGAATGCTCATTCCCACAGACACACAGTAATTCACACATCGCAGTTTCTCCAATGCATGGCCCTCCCATGAGCTAAATGGCTTTAAAGACTATTTACTGAGACATACGGTACATGGAGCAGCGGTTTTCACCCTTTCTCATCTTACGGCACATGTCAACTTGTTACTAAAACTCCGGGCACACCAAAAATATATATTTTTGCTGATTTGCTAAAAAAAAAGGTATGATATTTATTCATTTTCACACGGATGGCTATTGTGGTGGCTGTTGTCATTTTTTAATTTGACAATCTAAGGGAAATAGGTCAGTGCCCCTGACTAAATAGTCGGGTGCAGCATGTTTTAAACATTCCTGAAGCGCCCTGTGAGCCATGGCACATGGGGTGAAAATCGCCGACGTGGAGTAGACAGCACAGACCACGCCGCCGCCCCATGGGGAGACCGGCCTTGCATCACTCCCGCAGCTTCCTGCCCTCCTTCCTAGTCAACGCCCTGCCTGAAAGGACCCCGGGGTCTTCTTGGCAGACAACGCTGCCTGGCGCTGTACCGGGGGAGAGGGGGAGGGGGGAAGCGGGGGGGGGCGGGGAGTCCCAGCGTCTCCCTCTGCCTGGGAATTCTCCCACTAGAGCCCCCGGGTCGCGACTCTTCCCGCACCAGCAGGAGGTCCAAGAGCATGGCTTCACCACCAGGTGCCGCTCCCAATCTCCTCCCTCCCGCCACTCAGAGGGTGCACGGCGGGGAGTCCCCTAGTTCCTCCCTCCCTCCACTCAGAGGATGTACCGCGGGGAGTCGCCTGATGTCACTTCTGCCTCTCTTCGAGCATAGGATGCTGAGCTTTTCTTCCCACGTGCTTCTTGGCTTAAGGCTCAGTCTTCACTGCCTGTTCATAAAGTGGACGGTGAGTTCGTGGTGGATGGAAAGGAGGTTTTCCGCCCGGGCCTGGGCCTCCGTGGTCTTTGAAGCTGCCCTCAACGCCGTCCTCCCGGCGGGCAGTGCCGAGCAGGGTGGAGTCCGCAGGAGACCTGGTTCCAGGCTGGGCTGCACCATGTCTCTACCATGAAGGCCGAAACGCGTCCAGTACAACTCACTCACTCCAACTACCTGCTGCGCTGTCCACACCTGGCCTACGTCACCCACAGACGAGAGCACCGACCTGAGGGGCTTGACTGCTCCCGTCCAAACCCGTGGGCCATCAGAACCCTTATAGCGGGGCTCACGGGCACACGCTGACTCAAGAGCCAGCGACGGCAGGTTTATGATCGGAGGTGGCCTTTCCTTCTCAACCATCAATCTATGGGGGAAGCAGGCATGTCATTGAGCATTGAAAAGGCCACTGTAACCTATGTTTTAATCTTCATGCCTTGCAGGGATCATGCAAATGTCCAATGCAAATGTTGACGTCAAATCAGAATATTGTCCAAGGCAATGTTTGCCTAACCAGCAGTCCTTCTCAGCCCATGAACACATCACCTACAAACCCCAGCGCCCTCCACACTCTACTCATTACAGCATCCACCCAAAGGAGGCTCCGTTTTCTCTGCCTACACACACACACACACACACACACACACACACACACGCATGCACACTTGACGGGGCCTGTGGGTAGTTCCTGGATTGGCACCGGAAGCCGAGTATGTCCTTGGTTTTGCTCCCCTCTGGCCCATGACCTTGGGCAGGTATTTCATTGTAGTGTTCCCATTACACCAAAGCTTCCATTTTCCTTTGGGTCTGTCTTGGCTTCGTACCCTGAAGTTGAGAACAACGGGCAGCCGTGTAGGGCTGAGATACGACAACGGTCATGAAAGGGGCGAGCATGGATTTAATCAGGAACAAGGCGCCGAATGCTCTTGAGGTCAGCACGCACTCAATGCCCCGAAGGCGCTCTTATGGAGCGCACCTTTCCGCTCTTCTGCTTCGGGGCCTGGGGTGGGATGCTGGTCGTTATATTGGAAGGTATGGTGGTCTCCCACCCGACAAGCAAAGGGGGTCCCAGGATGCCAGCCACGTTATCGGGTTAGCCCGGGGCCCACGGGGAGCAGGGCAGGCGGTCAGAATCCAGCCCATTCCATACGCAGGCTGGCCCCACATTCCAGCCCGGCTACTGAGAATCAGCAAGGAACACCTGTTATTAGAATTGTAAGCCAGATAATAGCCATTATGATTATTATTCTGCTTTGCACCTTTGGTTTTGTAACTTAAAAAATGTACTTAAAAAGCAATACATCCTTTGCAGAAGAAAATGGCTTTGTGGAGGTCATGTTATATAAAAGGCATTCAATGGAAAGCTTGGACTTGGCTATTCTCGGAGCAAAAAGTCCCAGTGCAAGGAATAAATACAACATCATTCTTTAGAAATTAATGTGGCTTAATGAAGTCTCAGTTGTATGACTGGCATTGTTTCTTGTTGTTTTTTAAACTAGTCTAATTCTACAAACATTATTAACATCAAAAGAAGTTAAGGAGAAAAAAAACAACCTTTGAATTCTATTTAGGTCCGTCATCAATCACCACTACATGGGAAATATTTAACTTGTGTGTTACTCTCACAGTAGGACCTCATAAGCGTTCGGCCTGACCCACAAGGATGTCAACAGGAAGAACCACAACCCTTGGGCAAGTAGAACATTAATGTTACGCCGTGTGTGTTTCTAAGCATATTTAGGGCGCATCCGTGTAAAATTGCATCTTTGTGGCTATTCTGTTCTTGGTCATATATATAGAAACTTTCACTAGATGCATTTTTCTTAAGTTACAATTTAGATAATTCCACACTGAGAGAAAAGTTGAAAAAATAATTAAAATATAATAATACCTGGAAATTTTTAACCAAACTTATCTACCATTCATCAATAAATGTTCCTAGCATTTAACTCTCTAATCTAAGTACCCTTTGAGGAGAGAAAATCTAAAAAAAAAAAAAAAATGTTTCCTAAAACATATATTGCTTAATTTCATGTTTTATAAAATTAGCTCTACTGACTCCATTTGGAAGAAAAGCCTTCCCCCAGTCCTACCAGCACACTTAACTAAGTTGGTACATGGGAACCGGAAGCCATGGAGCTAAGTATCATTTCCGCCACGTTTTCAGGGAAGCTGACACCAAGCTTCGGAAACCCCATAGCTGTGCGGCAGTTTTAACATCAACTTGGTCCCCACTTTGTTCTCAGGAAAACTGGTCCTTTGTTTTCTGCCATCTGAGGACACATGCAGCTCTGGTGTAATCAGGAGAACGTGAGAAATAATGAAGAATAATGGAAGTGTGTCCCTCCCAAACAGAACCCCAGCTTCAAGAGAAACAGCAAAACAAAACAAAAAAACTGCTTCCGAAAATGGGCTTTTTGGAGAAGAGCTTAGAAAGGAAAATGACAGTGAATGTCACCCAGCTATCTACCTTCAGGTTTATGATCATTAAACTCTTCACAATAAAGTTTTATAATTTTTCAAATATTTCCAGGATTAAGTATTTCTTTTACCTATTAGTCACATAATAACTTTGCCAAATATCTTAGTCAATACAGAAAACACACACAACTACTTAAAATGAAGGAAGGTATTATTGTGATATTTTCAAAATGTATCTTGGCATCATAGTAAGAAAAACAACAACACATGAATCATGTTTCCTTTTATGAAAAATAAATTCACAGCAGCACCAATACGCTAAGCCAATTTTATTTTTAAATGTTCTTTCAACTGTTAACGAAGCTCTGTCTTGAAAATAGCAGAAATAACTCATCAGGACACATATTTTGAAGTGATCTGCAAACTCTTTGTAAAGACAGGCATTCCAGTGACTAGTAGAATCCATTCCTTAGATTACCAACCCATTTTTAAGTGAAGCATACTAGTAGCAAGACAGTAGACCGTGCCCCCACTAAGTAATCTTAATATTACTCCAGCTATCTTTATTATTTTACTTTTTTAAATGTAGTATTGACTTTTAGAGAGAGAGGAAAAGAGAGGGAGAGAGAGAGAGAGAGGAATATCAGTATCAGAGCAAGGAAAACCAAGATGGCGGCATAAGGTATACACCTGTACATGCTGCCTCTCACAACCACACCAAAACCACAACCAAAAGACAAAATGTCTATCACCCAGAACCACAGGAAAGCTGGCTGAGTGGGAGTTCTACAACTAGCAGGAAAGAGAAAAGAGCATTGAGACGTGCACAAGCGTGGAAAAGCTGAGGTACGGAGGGGTGCGAATTGGGCTGGTGGCTGGCAGCTAGCGACTGGGTATGCTGTTTTTTTCAACCCAAAGGGAGACACAAGCTCCCGATTACTCTGAACTCCAGTTTCCGGCCAGACTCTGGGGACCCAGACTCCTACCGGGAGAAGCTGGACTGTCTGCCATTGGGTCGGAAAGTGAGAGTGGCTTTCTTGCAGAGGTGCACGCAGGAATCATTGTTTACTGCGCTGGGGCGTGGGACATGGGTACAGCTGACTGGCAGCCATCGCTGTTTGCCACACCCTAGCCTAGTGATTCCCTGAGACCCCGCCCTGCCCAATTTACAAACCCACCCAAGCTCTGCGCAGCGGCTTTTGCATATAAATGGCCTGCCCTATCGCAGCTTAACTTAACAAACTGCAGCTCTGGTCAGACAGTTCCAAAACCTCCAAACCCCAAGCAAAGAGGAGAAATCTGCAGATCTCACTGTAGCTCCTGCTGAGTGACCTCAGACAGTAGCTGACCTGCATCCCATGGAGATCCAGAAGCCAGTGTTCCTAGTGGTCAGTGTGAGACGACACCAGACTTCAACTCCTCACATCCATAAGTGACACATTCAAGAGGAGGACTCAGTGAGCACCAAAGCCCCACTGAAACAAGTCCTGCCCCATAAGGGTGTGTCCTACACAGCAGTTCTTCCATTATAGACACAGTGGGTCCTCACAGCCAATTGGCCTGGAGGTCAATTCCTCCCAGTGTACCAACAGCAATCAAGGCTTAACTACAATAAGACTGTGCACTCAGCCCACAAAGGGGTGCACCAAGAGTGTCCACCTCAGGTGATAGGGGAGGCTGAACCACTGGGCCCTGTATGTCACCTACCACAGAAAACCACCCCATTAACATAGGAAGCAGCCAAAATGCGGAGACAAAGAAACATGTCATGAATGAAAGAAATGGAGGAAAGCAAACTACTTTGACAGAGAGTTCAAAACCACATTTATAAGGTTACTCAAGAATTTTCTAAAAACCTCTGAGGAACTTAGTGAGACCTTTAAGGATATTAATGAGAATGCCAAAAAAATGGAAAAGGACCAGTCAGAAATTAAGTGTACACAGTCTGAAATAAAGAATATACAGAAATTCAACAGTAGACCAAAGGACCCCAAGAATCAAGCCAAAGATTTGAAATATGAGGAAACAAAAAACACCCAACCAGAAAAACAAAAAGAAAAAAAACCCAAAAATATGAAGATAGTGTAAGGAGCCTCTGGGACTACTTTAAGCATACCAACATCCGAATTATTGGGGTGCCAGAAGAGAGAGAGCAAAATATTGAAAACCTATTAGAAGAAATAATGACAGAAAACTTTCCCTACCTGGTGAAAGAAATAGACTTACACGTCTAGGAAGCGCAGAGAACCCCAAACAAGAGGAATCCAAAGAGGACCACACCAAGACACATCATAATTAAAATGCCAAGGGCAAAAGACAAAGAGAGAATCTTAAAAGCAGAAAGAGAAAAACAGTTAATTACCTACAAAGGTGTACCCATACGACTGTCAGCTGATTTCTCAACAGAAACTATAGAGGCCAGAAGGGAGTGGCAAGAAATATTCAAAGTGATGAACAGCAAGAACCTACAACCAAGATTACTCTACCCAGCAAAGCTATCATTCAGAGTTGAAGGTCAGATAAAGAGCTTCACAGACAAGAAAAAGCTAAAGGAGTTCACCACTGCCAAACCAGTATTATAGGAAATGCTGAAGGGCATTCTTTAAGAAGAGGAAGAAGAAGAAAAAGGTAAAGATAAAAATTATGAACAACAAAATGACAACAAATGCATGCCTATCAACAAGTGAATCTAAAAATCAAGTGAATAAAAAATCTGAAGAACAGAATAAACTGATGAGTATAATAGAATCAGGGACATAGAAAGGGAGTGGACTGACAATTCTCGGGGGGAAGAGGGTGTGAGGGGTGCAGGAAGAGATTGGACAAAAATCTTACTCCTATGGATGAAGACAGTGGCGGGGGGTAAGGGCATGGGGTGGGGTGGGGAATCAGGTGGAGGGGAGCTATGGGGGAAAAACAGAGGAACATCTGTAATAATCTGAACAATAAAGATTTATTTAAAAAAATATCAGAGCAAAATATGGATTGACTGCCTCCTGCACGTCCCCCCAGCTGGGATTGAGCCCGAACCCCAGACATGTGCCCCGATCAGGAATCAAACCAGCAACCTCTTGGCGCACGGGATGATGCTCAACCAACTGAGCCACAACCGCCAGGGTAACTATGGACATTTTAAAAATATTTCAGTCACTTCACCTCATGTGCATTCAATACAAGGGCAGGTTGTGTGAAGTTGAGTAATTCCTCCCTCAGGTAGGAAAGGGTTTGCTGTATTCTTCTTGCAAATGTTCCTATTCAACTACTTAAGTTGAAACAGAATGGTTCTCATTGCTTATTCCCTAATCCATCCCGGAAGTTTCCCTGGGTGACCTTCCTAGTAAGTGCCCAAAGGAGATGAGTGGTGGTAGCGATGGCGGCCTTTGAATTGAGACGACTTGCACAGTGACAATTTATTGTCACTACCGGTGACAGCTGATACTGGACGTCACTGTACAACTTCAGGTCAGCACGTTCAAAATCAAGTGCTATTTCCTCCCTGTTAGGAATTCTTTCCTGAAATAAAGATGCCAA
Organism: Corynorhinus townsendii; assembly: GCA_026230045.1. NCBI lineage: Eukaryota > Metazoa > Chordata > Mammalia > Chiroptera > Vespertilionidae > Corynorhinus > Corynorhinus townsendii. The sequence continues at coordinate 3,992,296 of JAPDVU010000006.1, forward strand.
CCAGCCGGCCAGGAGAAGGAAAAGGGCGATGCTCACGGGTGGGCTGCCTATCTGACTTCTAAAAACGCCGTCTTCTCCCTCAGCGACCAGCAGGGGGACCGAGGTCACCCCCGAGCTAATGCCTTCAGTAGAAACTACATCTCATCTCAAATCCTCGTGGCCATTTTCTCCTACAGCCAAAGTCGTTTGTGAATTCTCAATTTGTCTTCACCTGCCCTATATACGGTGTTAGTTATAACCCTCCCCGAAGAATTTCTGAAAGGGGACGCATAATATTGAATGAATAATTTGCTGAGGTAACATTGCCTTTTCTCTCCTAAAGAGGAAAATACGCACTTAGCCATCATCTTTTAGCTAAAAGCTACTAACAGTAATGGCTTCGCAATTTCCCGACATCGCCTTTGAAATGTCCTAGCTTGAAGCGTGTGCAATGTTCACTGTTCTTATGTACGTCTCAAAAGATTTTTGCTAAAAATGCAAACATCCTTCCCAAGAAATATTTTAAATACAACATGAAGATACTTTGCAAACAATGATTTACATGAATCCGAAGAAGCCAGGATACGGCTAGCTCCACGAACTGGCCAGGGGTGATAAAAGCATTTCGTACTGTCGGAAGTAGTCACCGTAAAATAATCGCGCCGAGCCCTAGCCAGTTTGGCTCAGTGGACAGAGTGACTGCCTGAGGACTGAAGGGTTCAAGGTTCGATTTTGGTCCAGGGCACAGGCCCAGGTTGCAGGCTCCATCCCCAGTGGGAGGCATGCAGGAGGCAGCTGATCCATGATTCTCTCTCCTCACTGATGTTTCTATCTCTCCCTCCCTTTCCCTTCCTCTCTGAAATCAACAAAAACATATTAAAAATAATAGTAATCCTGCCGACAAATTCTGTGACACATGAAAACAAGCAGTACACAGGCCCTTCCTTCAGAAATTCCTGGTCTCACTGATCACACGGACGATGAGTAAATTGTATGATCAAGGTACAGTAACTGGCAGTCACAGCAATGCCAGGTGGGGTGATCAACTCCCTTTTTTTCCCCCCTCTAATAGATTTTTATTGACTTCGGACGGGAGGGGAGAGGGAGAGAGACGGAACATCACCGCCTCCCTGAAGCCCTCCAGGACTTGCCTGAGTTCCGTGCTCCTGAACTCCTGGCTCTGGCTGGAACACACCGTTGCCATGGCTACCGCCTCTCATCTCCACGGGCATTTACCAGGAATGTCACCCAGGGACCCTTCCGGTTGGGATCACGGAATAAGCAAGAAGAACTGTTCAGTTTCAACTTAAACAGGTGGACAGGAACATTTGTAAGAAGACCACAGCAAACGGTTTCCCACGCACGGGGAGGATTTCCGATGCCTTCACCTGGGAGGGGAGCCCCAGCACAGTCCCGGGACGAGGACTGGGTCCACGGCCACCCTTCAGGGCCACCCGGCGTCACGCTGGCGGGCCCTCCTCCGTGCCTTTGTCTTTCCTGAGAGTGGACAGCAGCTTCCCTGGGAGGGGCCTTCTCTGCTCCAGGGAAGGGCGGAGTGAAGGAGGATGGAAAACACACCAACTAGGGAGCTGAGTGCGAACCGCACTGGCTGCTCACAGCCGGTTGCCCACCTGGTGGGGGTCGGGCTGGCAGAAAGGGGCGCCGTGAGCATCTGGGCCCGGGCCCCGCGATTCACACGTCCAGGCAACCCGGGCCCGTGGAGGTTTCGCGATGCTCTTCTTTGGTTCCTCTCCTGTGTGCCTTGCTCTCTGAGATGCGGACAGGCAGCTCTTTGGGACACAGAAGCAGTGACGGGAGACTGGCCAGGAGGAAGGAGGGGGTGAGTGCTCCAGGCCCCGCTGCCCACCACCCCCTCCCCCCCCCCCCCCCCATCTCCAGTGAAAGCAGAAGAAGGTCTGAAACTACCTGGTCCTGGAGAAGCCGAGCAGGCAGGTCACTGAGCACTGAAAAGCCCTGGAGAGAAGAAGGCCACGGCAACGTACGTTTTAATTCCGAAATGGCCCTCCGCCTTCGGTGTTGGGGGAAAAGAAGAACAAGTAGATGGGAAACAAAAGGAGAAGCAGCAGCAAGAGGGGGCAAGGTACCGTGACTCCTGACATAGAATGGGAAACAGCCTGGCGCGTGGGCAAGGCTAGCGATTGCCTATAAGCCACGCCTCTCACAGAGAATAATGGCCAGACAGTATCTGCAGGTAGCAATTTTTAAAAATTGATTTTAGAAAGTGGGGGGAGGGGTGGGGAGAGAGAGAACGAAGGAGAGAGACAGAGAGAAACATTGATGTGAAAGAGGCACATCTATTGGTTGCCTCCTGCCTGTGCTCCAACCAGGGATCGAGCCAGAAACCTGGGCATGTGCCCTGCCAGGGAACCGGCAGCCTACACGCCTGTGGTGTATGCGAGACGCTCCCACCAGCCGAGCCACCCGGCCAGGGCTGCAGGTAGCAATTTTTGTTTGTGGAAAAGACAGGCCATGCAGTGAGAAACATGTGAAACTGTCCCCTGCCTTCAGCTTGCTGATGGATTTCAAATGTCAGCCCTGGTCCCCCACCACCTCTTTGGAGCAGATGTGCACAGTAACTCGCTCCGGTGTCCCCGTCTATGCATATTGTGGGATGAGCATTTCCGTTTTCAGGGGATGCCACTCGGTGTGGCACGGCCTCAGGGTTGTGAATGTGCCAGAGGAAGTCGTAGGCTGTGGCGTCAAACACCACCTCAGATCCAGTGCGGGGCCAGCATTTCAGAAAAGTCATTCATCTTTTTCCCGGTTTTTTACCCGTCGCTCAAGCTGCCACACTCGATTAGTACACAGAGCACGAAGAATGTGATCTTTCTCTCATTTCACCATTAAATAAAAATTTAAACATGCATTTATATTTTCTATATTTATGATAGTTCCGGCATTTGAGACTTTTTAATTTCCTCGTGGTCAAGCGTGTTTAATGACTCAAGTATACATATTTTATAGCCTCTCCTCATTAATTCTCAGCAGCAGCAGAGCCGCATTTTATCCAGTGAGGCCCACCCCTTAGGATCCACCAGAAACATGGGGTGCCTGCCTTCTGCGCAGACACAGACAGGTGAGCACAGACACGGACAGGTGAGCACAGGCAGGAGCCAGGTGAGCACAGACACGGACAGGTGAGCACAGACATGAGCCAGGTGAAGCACAGACACGGACAGGTGAGCACAGACACGGACAGGTGAGCACAGACACGGACAGGTGAGCACAGACACGGACAGGTGAGCACAGGCAGGAGCCAGGTGAGCACAGACACGGACAGGTGAGCACAGACATGAGCCAGGTGAAGCACAGACACGGACAGGTAAGCACAGACACGGACAGGTGAGCACAGTCAGGAGCCAGGTGAAGCACAGACACGGACAGGTGAGCACAGACAGGAGCCAGGTGAGCACAGACACGGACAGGTGAAGCACAGACACGGACAGGTGAGCACAGATACGGACAGGTGAAGCACAGACACGGACAGGTGAGCACAGACACGGACAGGTGAGCACAGTCAGGAGCCAGGTGAAGCACAGACACGGACAGGTGAGCACAGACAGGAGCCAGGTGAGCACAGACACGGACAGGTGAGCACAGACACGGACAGGTGAAGCACAGACACGGACAGGTGAGCACAGACATGGACAGGTGAGCACAGTCAGGAGCCAGGTGAAGCACAGACACGGACAGGTGAGCACAGACACGGACAGGTGAGCACAGACAGGAGCCAGGTGAAGCACAGACACGGACAGGTGAGCACAGACACGGACAGGTGAGCACAGTCAGGAGCCAGGTGAAGCACAGACACGGACAGGTGAGCACAGACACGGACAGGTGAAGCACAGACACGGACAGGTGAGCACAGACAGGAGCCAGGTGAAGCACAGACACGGACAGGTGAGCACAGACATGGACAGGTGAGCACAGACACGGACAGGTGAGCACAGACAGGAGCCAGGTGAAGCACAGACACGGACAGGTGAGCACAGACACGGACAGGTGAGCACAGACACGGACAGGTGAGCACAGACAGGAGCCAGGTGAAGCACAGACACAGACAGGTGAGCACAGACAGGAGCCAGGTGAGCACAGACACGGACAGGTGAGCACAGACACGGACAGGTGAGCACAGACACGGACAGGTGAGCACAGACAGGAGCCAGGTGAAGCACAGACACGGACAGGTGAGCATAGACACGGACAGGTGAGCACAGTCAGGAGCCAGGTGAAGCACAGACACGGACAGGTGAGCACAGTCAGGAGCCAGGTGAAGCACAGACACGGACAGGTGAGCACAGTCAGGAGCCAGGTGAAGCACAGACATGGACAGGTGAGCACAGACACGGACAGGTGAGCACAGACACGGACAGGTGAGCACAGACAGGAGCCAGGTGAGCACAGACACGGACAGGTGAGCACAGACAGGAGCCAGGTGAAGCACAGACACGGACAGGTGAGCACAGATACGGACAGGTGAAGCACAGACACGGACAGGTGAAGCACAGACATGGACAGGTGAACACAGACACGGACAGGTAAGCATAGACACGGACAGGTGAGCACAGACACAGACGGGTGAGCACAGACAGGAGCCAGGTGAGCACAGACACGGCCAGGTGAGCACAGACACAGACAGGTGAGCGACGCTCACGTGATTACAGACTCACAGAACCCCCGTGGCAAGCCCACAGCTGGTCACAGCACCAACAGCTGACGTGACACCAAAAGGGAGACTGGACACGTGCTTCTCTCCAGGGGTTACAGCCTCACTGCTTTAAGCAGCACTCAGCCAGGTTCCCTGCAGGGGAGCTCCGCGCACACCGACTTCCACGGGGGGAGGGGGAGGCCTCTGTCTGGGGCCAGGAGGGCTGGTCCTGGGGTTCTGGCACAGACCAGTTCAGTCCCTGACCAAGGGACAGAGACCGAAACCAGTGTCCAGGGGTCCCCTGCCCTGGGAGCCCTCCTCCTGGGCCTGTCAGAGGTCACTCGCGCGCGTTGTCCAAGCACCTCCCAGCGGCCCTGCCAAGGAGCTGTGTGACTCCTCCTTCATGAAGAACAGACGCTGCCCTAACTGTGGCCAGGAAACCATTATTGTTGCTAAAATGTCATTTCAGTCAGATCGGGAACCCCCCCCCCCCCCAACCCCCGAAAAGATCATTGCTGCTTTTCCAAATTACCCACAAAAAGGTTGGACCCTAAGCGCAACGCCGTCCTGGTGACGGTGCTGAGTTTCTAACAATAGCGCCTGTTTTACGTGGGTTGGACATTGGGGGCCTTAATTAGGCTGACCTTTAGAGAGCTTTCTAGAACCGGAATTCTTTGCCGGATTTCTGCAGGGCACTTCCCGGGCCATCGACCCACCCAGACAGGATGACACAGGCGTTCTCACTTGTGGTCGGATGCCAAATACTACGGGTGTCCCCCAAAATGTGCACGCACCTGGAAGGATCATTCATCCCAGCGGGTGAACTCGGAAAAGAAAGACGCATCGGTCGTGCCATCAGCCGCGAGCGCGTGTCCACATGTTTTGGGAACACCCTAGATTTTTGTCACTTCCTCTGCCAAACACCACGGTCCTCTTTAGAATCCATTAGCACATTGAAAATGTGATGCCTGCTGAGAGCAGGTGAAATGTTGCCTAAGGCTAAAAAACCATGCTGTTGTTTTTTTGGGTGTGAGTGAGGGTTGGGGGTGGGGTGGACAAAAACCAAGACCTGCTCTGATCAGCACCTTCTAAGCGGAGAATCACTCTGAAGCGTTTGCAGCGTCCGATCCCGACCCATCCTTGTCTGACTCTTCCCTCGGCTTCCAGCGTCTACACACCTTTCTGTGCCTCATTCTACCTGAATCCCCGGGGAAGGAGGAGGGAACCCGGCTTGAGGGGCACCGTGTGTTAACCGGAGAAGAACACACACCTGTTTCCGATTGTGCGGTCACGACCTGACGCTTGGGTGTTGCAACAGTGACGTCATCAGACAGCCAGAGGTGACACAGTCTCACCCTGCAGTTCTATGGATTTTTCTCCACCAGCGGGGGTGGGGAACATCGGGCCCGCGGGCTGTATAAGGCCTGCAAAACCACTGGGCCTCGTACACTGTGTGACTGAGAGCACACCCTCCATGTCACGGTTAACAGGATGCTTGCATCCCCAGGAGGGACGAAGAAGAGTCGTGTGTCGGGAACAAGAATCTTCAGGAAGGACACAGGAGGTGCAGGTGAGAGAAAATGCCAGACCCGAGGAGGACAAAGGGACGCGAGGTATTGTTACCTGTACTCACCACAACCCTCTCTGATCCCCTCGCCGTCTCTTCTCCCGGCCCAACGTAAGCGTCAACCCAGGAGCTGCTGTGCGAGCTCTCGGAACGGTGCAGGTCACGCAGTACCCAGAATACCGTACTGTAACTTCCTTATCCCCAGAGGACAAAGCGGCGGCTTGAAAAATGTCCCCAATACAAAGTTAAATCGGACCGTTATTATTACTCTTCTGTGAATTATAAAGATAGTACATCTGCTGCAGAACTAGACGGACAGGAGGAAAGAAAGAAAAAGGAAGGAAGGAAAGAGAAAGGGAAAGAAAAGAACTGAGACTTGACATCGTCATGGCAATGGCCTACATTCACCAGGCAGTTCACTCTTAAAAATAGTAACAATAGAATCTTTCCCCGTTAACTTGGCTGGAATCACTAATAGGCGCTTCCAATTACCAGAGAACAAGACTCACAGGATCAGATTTTGCATAATTTTTCCTTTTACTTGCACCTTCCCAAACAAAATGCCAGACGCTATTCCTGACTTCATGTGCTTCTCAAGCAAGGCCGGCGCTAGGACTACTTCACTCCTCCGGGGACCCGACCAGATGAAAAGATCTGGGATGGCGTCACTGCCGGAAAAATGCCGGAGGTCCTGTGGAAATGATCTCACTCAGGCGAACACCGGAGAGTTTAGAAAATGGCAATTCTATTGTCATCACTTTCAAAGATTCCGGTGACACTCCTTCCTCCTGGGACACGCCGACACTTGGTGGGGCGGGGACACAAAACCAGAAGAACAGCCGCTGCAGCGACTCCAGCAGCTGGAGGGCGTGCTCCAGGTCAGCGGGCCGCTACCTGACACTGGGCACCTGCCGATACGCGGACCCACACAGCGGGAAGTGTTTCCAGTTTATGAAAGATGGCTCCGAGGGTCAGGAAGGCAGGTGCAGGCCAACCGGCCTCAGCCTCAAGTTCAAAGCCAGGATCGTCTGGTTTCCAAATTTCATTCAGTTGAATTTGACCATGTTGCCCACACCACGCAGGTGAAGAAATCCCACTAAATTCCAAGCACAGCACCGGGTTACCGGGCGGGGACACCAGGGGGCCCCGTCTGCCATCAATATTCCAGTCCTCATATTAGTGAGAAGCTATTTCTTCAGCTACTTTAAGTGAAACTGCTTTTATTTTGCAAAAGGAAAAGACTTGGTTTTGTTGTAGAGTAGAGCACGGAAATTCCAGCCTAACTGCTCAGCTCGTAGTGCACACAGCTGCGGACGCACAAACGTAATTTCCTTTCTGTGAAGAGGCCTTCACCTAGGAACAGGCAATGTCGTCACAGGGTGGCTTAGGACGCGATGGAGAGCAGGTTCCTCTCCTGACCGATGGTGCTGGTGGTGGAGGCGGCCTGGGAGGCGGCCTGGGGCAAGGTCGGAGGTCCCCCACTGTCCCTGCTCCCTCCCCAGTCAGACACCGCAGCGCCCGGTCCCCAGGTGTGGAGGGGGCAGCTGGGAAAACGTGCAGACATCACCGAGTGTTTCCCGGGGGACACCGTCCCTGGCCGGATACCGACAGAGAACCTGTATCACAACGCCGTCTTGGTTCTGCACATCGCGGGGGGGAGGGTGTGTGGTGAGGGCGCATGACAGGTCCACAACGGCCCAAGAGACACAAAGGAAATGCTGCTGAGTTTAAAGGACTTTTTCTGCCTCAAGGATGTGGCATGTCACCCTGCGTCGTCTCACAGTGATGCACCGGGGCCACGGCGGTGGCCTCAGGTGTCTATCCACATGGCAGGCTAATGTATGCAATCAACAGCTCACGCTTTTGCACGCACACCCTACGACTGGACCAGGCAGGGTTTTCATCCATCACACACCCTGGTATTTCAGAAAAGGGACTCTCCCTGATAGTAACGACCTTGGGATAAGAAACGGTGTCTACCAAACTCCAACCTAACCCCAACACAGCGGTTAGTACATAAAACCAGTAAGTCTGTATGGCTGATCCCAACGGGGCCGCGAGGAGAAAGCTGATGGTTTGTCCTGACTCTGTGGCCCTCGCTGGCCGTCAGCCCCGAGTTATGCGTGCTCACCGAGAAGCGGGAAGCGGAGAGAGCGGATCGTGGAAAATCTTTTCTTACCTGTTTCTGGAAAGCAGTTATTCCTCCCACAGCAAGTCAGCAAGTGTGTACGACTAATCCATCCGTTTTGACTACAATGAAAACTTACCTCCCTTACCCACGAGCATTCTAGATGCCAGAGGTAAATGAAGAGAATGGTCATCTCGCTCTGGTTCGTTCCTAGAGATGTGAGAGGGTCAGGGGGGAGGAACGACATTTCCTACGCCAGGCACCAGGTCAGGGCCGTTCAATCTGCCCTCACTTCACCCACATCACCTTGCCCGTGGCCGTGGCCATCTCCTTGGAGGTGCTGATGGAGGCTCCCAGGGGAGCTAGTCCGAGACAGGCTGTTACTCAGACGGCCAGGTGCGCTGTGACAGCGCAGTCAACAGAGGGAAACAGTGTATCCTTTTCACCAAGTATCCCAAAGACAACATGAATAGAAAAGGTTCGAAGCCTGAAGAATGGTTTCGCCCCAGCAGACGTGCCGCGCTAGATAAGAATGCCGCACGGGGGTAAACATATGTTCCCTAACCACCGAGCGTGTTACACGGTAGGTTCATAAATCAAGCGCTAAGTGTACAAATCATGTATCTTATTACATGAAAGACGGCAGCTGGCGTGATTTTCAAAACCTCTCGCTGAAATACGAGGGGGCCTGTGTTCTCTGAGACATTTGTCGAATACACAGGAGTTTAAATTTACAGATGCTGCAGCCCGGTAGCAAATACGGCGCGGATGGGAGGTGGGGGCTCTGCACGTACGTACGCGAAGCTGAACTACACCACACGTTGCAGGATGGCATAATTGGAATTATGACTATGTTTGCATCGAGAAAAGACACAGCCCACTCACCGGAAAGGTCCTGAATAAATCTGAATGTTACTCTCATCGGTCCCCCTGAGCCCAAGCGACTCCTCTCGTTGCTGAAAATATACTCCCAGTTGTCAGAATTTTAGTATCCATCAAGCCTGTCTCCGCACCCTGGGCTTCGCGTGGAAAAAGCCTGGCTGACGCGCAGATAAATCTGCCTCCCTCCCGTCTGTTTATGTTTACGGTACCTGCTCGAGCTGGGAACCAGACGGTGACAGTGAATTAAGGTCGTTTGCACTAAACCGCACACCAGAGCTTGCAATCCACAGAAGAAACACGCAGGCCCCCGGGGCCGGCAGAAGGAGCAGCATCCAGGTTTTGGTTCCGGCGGCACGGAACCCGGCTGCGTGTGGCCCGTTGCGCACGGCAGCCACGTCCTCTCCAAGAAGAGCCCAGGGGTCCTGGACGCGGCCACGGCGTAGGTGTCGGCGCCCCTCTGAGCGTGGGCTGCGCCCCAGCCCGTGAGAAAGAAACCCGGACTCACAGGCCCACCGGCTCTCCCCGGAGCGGGGTCTGCATTTCTCACAGGACTTCCCCGGGGCCCTGGGGGCAGAGGACGTTTGAGAAGAACTGGTCTCGGTGTGAAGTTGTCATAATGGGCAGGCCCCAGGCCCTGTGCTGGGCAGACATGGGAGGGCCTTGGCAGTCTTGGAAGTTCTAGTAAAAATACACAAAAGTCTTTTTTGTCCTTTTTAAATGTTTTTATGATTGGAGAGAGGAAGGGAGAGAGAGAGAGAGAAACACCTGTGATGAGAGAGAATCATGGATCGGCTGCCTCCTGCTCGCCTCCTACTGGGGATCAAGCCCACAACCCCGGCATGTGCCCTGACCGGGAATCAAACCGTGACCTCCTGGTTCCTAGGTAGACACTCCACCACTGAGCCACGCAGCCTGGGCACAATAGGCAAGTCAGTACTGAGCTGTCTCCTGGGAAATGCTTCTCTGTGACTTAGTGCAGAGCTAGACATCAGAGAAGCCCACAGCCAATGGGCAGCAGCAGCCTGCTCCCCCCTTTTCCTCACATGGCGGGGCACGGTGCCTGCCAGCCCTGGTGGCCACCATGCCCTTCCCTCCTCCACAGCTGGAGGTGGTGTCAACAGTGGGGCGGACACTCTGAGCCTCATACTGAATGGTCTTTGGTAAAGGACTGGCAGGAAGCACCCGGGCACCCAGAGGGGAGCTCCCAGGCAGGAGAAGTGGCGCCCCTGGTGGTGAGTGCTACGATGACACCTTAACTGGGATAAGCCCTGCTCTCCCTGGAGTTTCTCAGTGGTTCTCCACCTTCCTCCTGCCGCGACCCTTTAATACAGTTCCCCAACCATAACATTATTGTCGTTGCTACTTCATCACTGTCATTTTGCTACTGTTATGAATCGTAATGTAAATATTTGTGTTTTCCGATGGTCTTAGGCTCTACAGCAGTGGTTCTCAACCTGTGGGTCTCAACCGCTAGCAGGGTCGCCTAAGACCATCGGAAAACACAGATATTTACATGACCATTCATTAACAGTAGCAAAATGACAGTGATGAAGTAGCAACGACAATAATGTTATGGTTGGGGGTCACCACCACATGAGGACCTGTATTAAAGGGTCACAGCATTAGGGAGGTGGAGAACCACTGGTCAGGTCAATGCTCAACACTCAGGGCAGTTTGCTGACGAGGAAAGAAATCCTCTGTCCAGCTTGTGTGGCTCCGTGGTAGAGGGTCATCTTATGCACCAAGAGGTCATCAGTGTGAACGCTGACCAGGGTATTTGCCCCGGTTGTGGGCTCGATCCCCTATAAGGGGCGTGCAGGAGGCAGCCTATGGATGTTTCTCTCTCGTCGATGTGTCCAGCTCTCTATCACTCTCCCTCATGCTCTAAAATCAGTAAAAACAAATTTAAAAAATCCTTGGGTTGCTCACCCAGCCCAGAGCCCTGTCTCTCAGCAGCACCTCCTCCCAGCACCAGGCCTAACGCAGTCCAGTGTCGCCTCTCCCTGAGAAGTGACTCAAGTGGGGTCCTCTCTCTGTAGAATTGCTGATCAGCGCGCAGGAACTACATTAGACCCGGAGCGGTGGGTCCTGCTAGTACGGGCTCGGTACCCACTTTTAACCGACTACCGTACACCTAACCCAGAAAGAAGAATCTGCAAAGCAAAAGGGAACCGCATGGCAGACAGAGGGACAAACAGATGCAACAGACCGCACGGTCCCGCCTGCGCACCAGACCTTACTTCTGGCTCTGGCCCAGCGTGGCGGCAGGTCCTGTGAGGGGCCTGGTCCTCATCCAGTGAACGGAGTCTTTGCCGGACTAGGTTTCAGTTTGGCTCATCCACTGAATCGATGGGTGATTATTAGGCAAAACATCTCTAATTCCTCACATCTCTGTATTTTTAACCTTAAAATGTGACTACTATTCCATCGAGACACCTTTTCTCCGAGGTCAGAAGTTCGCACAGATGCTGAAGCCACTTGAGAAAAAGGCAGATTTGCACAACTCAAGGTTCTGAGCAGGAGCCGGCGTGGGGGCACTCGGAGGAGTGCTGGCACTTTAAATAGATAATGTAGCCAGCGCCACAGCAGGCTCTGCCCCCGGGGAGGCCGCCTCCCCGGTGGCATCTGACACAATGTATCCCGCACACTCCTGCTGCTGCCAATGCCTCTATTTTGAGTTTAGAGCCTTTTCATTTGTATTTTCCCCAAATGGCTTCTGTCTGCTTGTCAAGTGGGACTCCCGCCTCGCCGGGAGCCCTGGCTCGTGATAAGAAGCCGGGCTGGCAGGGCTGCTGGCGGCGCCCGGAACCGGGAAGCAATCCGCGTTTCCCTGCACCCGACTGTGGTGCCAGCAGCGCCAGCCACTGCAGCTCAGTGCCCCTGCCTCCTGCTAGGATCAGATTCCCCAGCACCGTCCCCGGTCCGTGCCCACCCTGGTCTGTGCCCACCCCGGTCTGTGCCAACCCTGGTCCTTGCTCACCCCGGTCCGTGCCCACCCCGGTCCTTGCTCATCCCGGTCCATGCCCACCCCGGTCCGTGCCCACCCCGGTCTGTGCCCACCCCGGTCCATGCCCACCCCGGTCCATGCCCACCCCGGTCCGTGCCACACAGGCTGCTCTGACGTCACCTGGCAGGTGCGCTTCTTGACCCCTGCGTGCAGAAGCCCTCCTGCGCACTGAATGGTGAAGAGCACCCACCTCTGCTCACCTGGAGGCTCCGCACGGTGACTATGGATCCCGGGCCTGGGGTCAAGAAGGAGCTGCGCCTGAACCCAGCTCTGCCACAGGTTTACTGAGAACAGTCACACGCCTGAACTTCCAATTCTTTATTCATACAAACAAACAAACAAACACAGCACAGTCCGGCTGGGGTGGCTCAGTAGTTGAGCACTGACCCATGAACCAGGAGGTCACTGTTTACATTCCTGGTCGGGGCACCTGCTGGGGCTGCGGGCTCGATCCCCAGTAGGGGGCGTGCAGGAGGCAGCCGATCCATGTTCCTCTGTCATCATTGGTGTTCCTATCTCTCTCCCTCTCCCTGCCTCTCTCTCTAAACCTCAGTGAAGACTTATTACACACACACACACACACACACACACACACACACAGACACACACACACACACAGACACACAGACACACACACACAGACACACACACACACAGACACACACACACACAGACACACACACACACACAGACACACACACACACAGACACAAACACACACACACAGACACACACACACACAGACACACACACAGACACACACACACACACACACACGCACACAGACACACACGCACAGACACACACACACAGAGACACACACACACAGACACACACACACACACAGACACACACACACACACACAGACACACACACACAGACACACACACACACACACACAGACACACACACACAGACACACACACACAGACACACACACACACGCACACAGACACACACGCACAGACACAAACACACACACACAGACACACACACACACACAGACACACACACACAGACACACACACACAGACACACACACACACGCACACAGACACACACGCACAGACACACACACACAGAGACACACACACACAGACACACACACACAGACACACACACACACACAGACACACACACACACACACACACACACACACACACACACACGCACACACAGAATGTTAGAAGCTTTCCTTGGGTTCAGAGGTAAGATGAGGAGGACACGTGTTTGTGGTTCAGGAGAGTGCCTGGCATGGCGCCCGCACTCCAATGGAGCTGTGAGGACCTCAGCTCCCCCCCCCCCCACCCCCCCGTCCCGGGGGAGGCCGCTTTAGGCTCTAACACGCGTCAATCCCCGTGTCTGCGTGGCCACGGCAGCAGCGGCGGCCGGCTCCCGGGGGGAGGAGGTCCTCCTCACTCTGTCCCGAAGGAGACACACTCACTGCTGGGACAGGGAGCTTGCAGCCCGACGTGCGGGAGACTCCTGGCATCGCGGGTAACGCACAGCCGGGGCAAGGGCACTGCTGAGTGAGGAGTCACCGAACATGCCGGAGCCGCTCCCTCCACAGGAGCTGAGGGGTGTGTCCTGGCTTCTCCCGGGGGCTCTCTGCTCCTGGGTCCTGGGAGCCCGCGTTCCTGGCAGCGGCCACACTGGACGGTTCTCCGTGTGGCCCGCGGCACTGAGCTGGCCACTCCCGGCACTTACCCAAGTGGGTCACTCCCGACACGTGGCATCGCCAGGGCGCAGCAATGCGGGTGCATGCGGGCGTTCTCGCTGGAGGCCGTGGCACACGCCGGGCCTGCATTCACCACGGCTGCGCAGGCTCTGCGGCCACAGTCCGCAGGTGGGCGGCCTCCTATGTTGGGGTTCCCTATCTCGGCCCCACAAAGTCGGGTGCCATTTGCCTGCTCTGCTGCCCATCTTTTTTTTTGCGTAAATGTCCCTTGGTGAGTGAGACATCCAGACAGCCCCTGTATGAGGAAAGGCCGTGTATGAGCACCAGTAAAACATGGACCGAGAGCTGTTCACGCGCAGCTCTTTCTCGGACGGGAAGCTACCAGGAGACCTGAGGAGGCGCTGAGGCCCTGGCGGGGGGAGGGGGGGGTGGCTCCCAGGGCTGGAGGCAAGGGCCGCCCCCCACGGCCACTGCGTTTCGGTCTTGGTTTCGGCATCGTGACTGTGGTTGGCTCCCGCCGCACACGTCTCTCTACCGCCGACGCCTGGCTTTCGTTCGAAACCATGAGCAGGAGGACGAACGTGCCCCGTGTCCTCGGACGTCGCTTTCATGTGGCTGCCAGCAACCACTCCAGGAGGCTTTCTTTTCCTGCCACGGCCCTCCCCCTGGAGCGCAGGGGAGGGCGAGAGGGTTATTGGGCAGCTGCGCAGGCACCTGCTTTCCCACTCCCGCCGGCCCTGCTCCAGAGAACCTGCAGGGGGCGCCTCACGTCTCTCCTCACCTACAGGCTCAGTCCCGGGCCGCCTGGACCTGGCCTCTGCCCACTCTGCAGAGAGAGCCTCCTTCCCCCTCCAGCCGGGACCCAGGCCGCTTTCCTCTCCCCCCTAATCGTCTCTCTCCAAGGGGCTTAAGTGGAAAAACCACCTCCACCGCTTCCCTAAGGCCCTGCCCGTCCTTGACCTTTGAGACCAGGGCCTGTCCCCCTTGGAGGTGGGGCTGACATTGGGGGAGGGTACTCTGCTCTCATGGCCATGCCCTGCCCCCGCCCGGCTCCCCAGCGGCCCCTGGACATCTGCCCCCACCCCCGCCCCTCGGATGATATTTCACCCCTTTCAGATACAGTTGGCGGCGGCTTCCTCTCACATCCCCCTCAAGGAGCCTCTCCGATGTCTCCCGCGGGCTCCCGAGGCTTGTTTCCAGGACTCGGCTCCTCGGATGGCCCCGCGGCTTCCCTCTGAGATCTGGTTCCGCTTCGTACCTGAACGTCGGTCTCCACGGAGTAACATCATCCGCGTCCACGTGTGGGGAGACCGGAGCCGAGCTAAGCGTTTGCAAACAGCCATCGGTCCCGGACGCTTGGAGGTCGAAGAAACATTCTGTACAATCTTTAGACAGATATATATATATTTTTTTTCTTTAAAGTTTTGAGGACCACACTGACAGCAATTCATCGGCCTTCAGGTCCTATTTGTTAGCACGTCTTTGACAGCGATGCTCAATCCCGGGAGTCTGTGGCCTGGGGACCGCTTTTAAAGGGGAGACTCTACCGGGAATCGCACGCTGTTCGGGGTGATCGATACGAAGTTTCTGCTCCCGATCACACGGGCGATTGGAAGGGCGGCTGCACTAAATGTTCTATAAACTTTGCTCTGCATTTTGACAAGCTGCCATCTGTCTTGGTGTAAACACGACAAAGTGAAAACGTGCCCCAATTTCTCTTTCCCTTAGGGTAGGAGCGACGGCGCGCTCATGCGGAAAGGCCTTCAGCAGCGTCTTAGAGCGATCCGATCCACAAACACTGGACTGCAATACGACCGCTTGAGGCCCTCCTGGTAGCAAACCTAATTTCATTCTTTCCATCGGCGCCAAGAGACCTAACGGTTCTTTACAAGACGGCTGGCCACTTCATTTTTGCAATTATGTGACTTAGAAAGAATTCCAGTAAAAACAATGGAATAACTAAGTATTAGAATATTGGGATAAAGTGGGTTCTTTCCTAACAACCTGTCCGTTCTAACTCTGCTGAGCTTAACGCAGAAGACTGATTTATCAAAGGCAGCCAGTCCTAGCTCCTCATCTTCTAGAGGAGAAAGCGTAGCCCCGTGACGTGTAATGATTTCTCTAACCTCGCACTGTTGGCCAATATCAAGGAAAACATGAGCCCTGAGAGTCAGTCTGTTTTTGCTCCCCTTTCGTTCGTAGAGAGATAAGTCAGAGAGTTATGAGATCATCGGGGACCATGTGGTTTGAACACTGGTTCTTAGAGATGAAAAAGTTGATGCTGGAAATGTCTAGTGCTGAGAAAGCGGTGGACTCGGCTAATAATGTAGACCAGCACCCACCTACAGACAGAAAAGGAATGAATACAATACAGCTGAATTTTTTAAAAAAAAATCTGTCAAGCTTAAAAAAATGAGAGTGACCTCTGAGGGTGGCTAAGCTCATGCGGCACACGTCAGCCCGCGGTCCACAGACACGCTAGGCTGTGCTGCAGAACCGGGGCTGTGAGCCAGGGCGTTAACACCCCATCACGCATTGTAGCGGAGGAAAATAGATCAAAGCCGCCGAATAAAAACGGAGATCCCCTCAGCCGATGAAAGGAAACTAGAAAAACTAGGCGACGTGGCCTCAGGAATGAGTATGGGGACACCCTGGGCTCAAGGTGTCCCCTCCAACAAATGGAGACCAAAGACTTCACCAGGTGAGAGGATCTGGTCTAAAGGTATACAACTCAGGAAATGGAGGTAACACAGGAGCTAACCCAGGGACAGGTAACACAGGAACAGGTAACACAGGAACAGGTGTGGGATGCTTCACACCCCAGGACATTGGTGAACGCAAACCCTGGGGTACGCTTTCACAACGCAGGTGGCAGGCATCCCCCAGGGAAAAGGACCTTCCACGAGCTGGCAGGACACAGGGGAGGAGAAGAAGCCGCCGCAGAAAGGGTCAGCTGGCCCGGGACACAGAACGTGCCATGTAAGCACCAGCAACACGCGGTTACGAGCGTGGGTGGACAATATGCGTGTGTAAAGTGATTGCAGATAAAAAGGAGGGGCAGCCGCGACAAAAACAGAAGAACATTGAGATTACAAAGAAAAACACACGGAAAAACAAACCAAATGGACCTTCTCGTAAAATGGTTACTGAAATTTCTAAGAGCCAATGGACATTTGAGGTTGCCTTTTTAAGTGCTTTTACAAGTATTCTGGTTCTCCTTTTTTTCTGGGAAAATATTAAGATCGTATTTCCCTGCCCTCCTTGGAGTCACCACGACTGTGCGGCTGCCTTTGCCAGTGATATGGAAGCAAAGCGGGCATGTGTCCACCTTGGGAAGACGCTTGCAGACCTAGTCCGCAACCCCACGGTCCTCTTCATTCTCCCTCAGGAACTGCGGGCTCGCTCCAGGCGGTGACTCCGCCCACAGGGGACCCTGCACACAGCAAGGAGCAGAGCCCCCAGGAGACCTTGTGCTGGGCAGGTAACACGAGGCAGAAATAACCTCCGTGGGTCTAGCCCAGCAGAGTTGAGGGGGTTGCTAGTACGGCATACATTAGCTGTCTGGACTGACACACCATGTGAAGTAGCAGAGCCGACAATGATGAAGAACGGATTTAAAAATTGGACTAGGATTTTTTTTTTTAATCCTCACCTGAAGATTTCCACGGATCGTTAGAGAAAGAGTAGAAGAAGGGAGGGAAGAGGGACGATGGAAGGGAGGGGGAGAGAGAAAGAGAGAGAGAGAGAGAGATGTCGATGTGAGAGAGACACGTAGATTGGTTGCCGTCCACCTGCTTCCCGAGTGGGGCTTGGGGATGGAACCTGCAACCCAGGTATGTGCCCCGATTGGGAATCACACCCATTCCCCTTCGGTCCGCAGGCAGAAGCTCTAACCACTGGGAAGCACAGGCCAGGCTGTGGTAGGAATTTAAAAAATTTGCCCAGGATGCAAAATGGAGATATAAAGGAATAAAAAATACATGAAATGATCGCTATAAATTATGAATAGGAGGACCAAATGGCCCAGAATAGGTATAGTTAGATAGGCAGGAAAGGACAAACAAGCAAAATGTTTCATGTCAATATTCAAAAGAATGATGGGTAAGAATTTTTCAAAACTGAAAAAGGGAAATTTGTCTTCTGGTTGAAAATCATCACATGAGAAAAACTAAAAATAAAGGCACAATTAAGCATATCATGATGAGAACGTGGCACTCCCACCACAAAGAGAAAACCTTAAAAGCAAACAGAGAAGAAAAGACAGATCACATAAAAGATTGTCAATTTGACCAACAGAAGACTAATTAGCTGCTGTAACAAAGAACAGAAAACAATGTAACCCTATCCTCAAAGTACTGAGGGAAAAACACTGCCAACTAGCAATTCCAAATCTAGCTGAACACACTATACACGCAAAAAAGCAAAAGAATGGTAATTCATGAAAAACAATATTAAACCGTTTTCTATTAAGAGAACATATGGATATGTTGAGGCAGAGGGACCTGAACTCAAAGGAAGTGAGATGCCAAAAGGAATGATGAACGATAAATTGGTAAATGAGGGGGAACCCTATATAAGTTGAGCCTTGATTATATTAAATATAAAACTAATAATTACGAACTGTAAGAAAAAGCAAGCTGAGCTGAAATACTATGCACACAACAGTAACTTGACACTCGGAGAGGCAGGATTCGAGTTAAAAGTCTAAAGGTCTGATTGGAGAACGTTACTGGAACTGGGGCACTGCTCAGGTTCCATTTTAAGGGGCTCGACTGAAAATGAAAGAGTGAGAGTCCGAAGCCAGAGGAAGGGAGAGTGGAATAAAGGGAAATAGGTTAGTCCATTAGCAGGTGGGAACAAGAAATACATGGGAACAGAAAACCAACACAAAATATGCAGGGACACACACACAAAAACTACCACAATATATGCAGACACATAACACCTGACACAGAATAAGATGGTGGAGAGAATGTTCCAATATTTCTGGATTCAAAATAAGTTCAAACAATTCACATCTCTGGGTAAAAGAGAGGAAATAAACCAGATTAAAGAAACACACAAAAACATAGCTCGCTGCTATGGACAGGAGACCGGCCTCCAGTGACATATGAGGGCCGAAGGCCAAGTAGGAGAGAAATCCCAGGCAAATGTTAAGAACGAAAGCAGGTACGGCACTATGCGCATCAGATAACGTAAATATTAGGTCAAGAATCATTATGGAGAACGGAAAGACTCATCCCATAACGATTGAAGGTCAAGTCAGGAAGTTCAACGGGAATCTGGTGCCCAGGCGTGACCAGCAGCCCAGGTCACACGAGTAGGCAGTGACCCTGACCCGGACCCCCGCTCCTCTCCCTGGCCTCCCCTGCCTGGTCTCCACGGGACCTCGCACAGTGTGACCACTTCACTTGTTCAGATGTCTCCCTGCTAGAGAGCAGACTGAAAGTGCAGGGCTCTTACGCAATGTACCGGCAGCCCAATCGCCGGATCCTAAGTCAGGGGCCCGGAAACAGAGCCCAATAAGTGCCTGTTGAGGAAACCGAGGACCCAAAGGCCACCCACGCGGCCTGCTCCTTCCCTTTGTCCACAGGGATGGCCGGATGGCCCCAAGCAGCCTCGGGGTCGCAGGGAGCGGGTCACTCAGCCGCCTCTTCTTAATGAAGATGACAGACACCTGCTTGATGCTACAATGTCTCGTACACTCCCCGGAATCCCTCCGTGACCCTCCCAACACCCACACTGTGGTCGCCATTTCAGTCTTCACAGACAAAGCCGAAGGTGAAAGAAGAAATCCCTGCTATCTTCTGCAGGAAAAGACGCAGCGGTAATCAAAAGGATGGGCGAAGCACGTGGGCATTTTCCGGCAGCAGCTTACTGGTCATTGCATGCGGAAAGGCCAGCGTGGACTCATTTCAGCGTCGGCCACGGAGGTGTTCCCTCAGCTCCAACATCACCCCCGCGGTGTGTTAATGCTCCCCTCAGCACGGGTGGCCTCCTCTGGGCCGGGAAGGCTCCGGGGATTGACTGCGGACAAACAGGGAGATTACAAACCCTGCTTTAAAAATCTATGTGTGTGTGTGTATATGTGTGTGTGTATGTATGTGTGTATATGTGTATGTGTGTATATATGTGTATATGTGTGTATGTTTGTGTGTATGTGTGTATGTGTGCACATGTGTGTATGTGTGTATGCGTGTGTGTATATGTGTGTGGGTGTATATATGTGTGTGTATATGTGTGTGTATGTGTGTGTGTTGTGTGTGTGTATAGACATAGATATAGATATCTATATATATGTTGATTTTGGAGAGGAAGGAGGAGAGAGAGAGAGAAAGACAGAAGCATCAATGATGAGAGAGAATCATCGATCATCTGCCTCCTGCACGCCCCACACTGGAGATTGAGCCCACAACCTGGGTAGGTGCCCTGTCGGGGAATCTAATTGTGACCTCCTGGTTCATAGGTCGATGCTCAACCCCTGAGCCACGCCGGCGGGGCTGCATGTGGTTGTTTATTGTCTGGTTTCTTTCATTATTTTAGTTTGAAGGCTCATACAAGTTGCAGCATATATCAGCATTCATTTCTTAATCGATTTTAATTGGTTAATAACAAGATGAAAATACAGACAGAAAGACATGTGCCTCTCTTATCCCATTTGCTCCACGTGTGTAGGTTGGACTAGACTTTAGGGTATTAACAAAGCATCTTTAATTCATGCAAATCCATGGAGCGTGCTAGTCTCTACTTTACAGATGGGGGGGTGGGGCACCCTCAAAGAGATTAGTTTATTTTCCAAAATACGGGAGCAAGGATTGGAGCAAGGGCTCTGACAGCAACGGCCGGATCTGTCCACTTAGTTGATGGATACATGACAGGACCCCCTCCATGGCCCACTCCGCCGCTGGACCTGTGATCCCCGGTTCACCAGGGACGGACTCGCAGAAGCCGAGCCAGGCTCGCCCGGTCCATCAGTTCAGCCGGCTCTTGTCGGGGCAGCCAGGCCGCCCGTCAGAGGCCTGATGAAGGAGGCGGCACAATCATCCCCACCCTCTGATTCCAGGACACGTTCTTCACCCCAAAAGGAACCCTGGGCCCCACCCTTCCCTCCCCTCGGTCCCCGGAGCCACTGACATCTGCAGAGGAAGGCGGCCGCCGCTGGCCCGAGCCTTCTGGCCCACCTGCCGACCCCAGGCCTGAACACCGCGCCTCAGGGCTGGGGGAGACCCACGCAGCCGACCGGACACCGTCCAAAGAGACAAGGGGCGGCCACCGTTTTCAGCCTCTGGGTTGCAGAGGCTTGTCACAGAGCGATGCTAACTGGCACAGAAAAATGCCGCTCTCCACCTTGGCTCACGAGCAACATCGAAGGAATAAGCGAAATCATTTTTTTTTTCTAAATTTGTAAAATTGAGAATGTTAAAAATTATCTCTCCGAGAGTCAAAATCACACGCTAATATTTCCTAGTGCACGATGCCATCCATCCCTGTACTGAATAACTGAGTATTTCTATCTTGATTGGCAGATGAGTTGGCCATCAAGAGATAATTATTGCACCTTTTCAAATAATTCAGCCTTTTCCTGTGTGTGCACCCGTGGAATGAGCTCTTTCTCCACTATGATGCCTAGTTTACCCTAGTCAACGTGAACATCGGTCAAGGTCACTTTAAGGGCAGATGCTGCTATGGATGCACTGTGTCCCCTTAAGAGCAATGCTGAAATCCTAATTCCCTGACTGCCAATGCGACCTTATTTGGAGAAGGGTCTTTGCAGATGTGTTCACATCGGGACGAGGTCACAGTGGAATAGGGTGGCCCCTCACCCCATGACGGGTGTCCTTATAACAAGAAGGGCATTTGGACACAGACACGCAGGGGGACAGGGAGATCTGAGTGATGGAACTTCACACAACGAACACCAAGAACTGCGAGGACCAGGAGGTGGAGGAGGCCAGGAGGGAGCCGGCACCTCGAGCTCGGACTCTAACCCGCGGAACCGTGAAAGGAAACCCCTGTGCTCCACAGCGCCCAGTTCGCGGTGCTTCCTGACAACCGCCTTGGGAGGCGGACAGACACCACTGCACGTTTGCAGATCTGTGTCTTTCGTTAAGGGAAACAATGTAGACAGATTGTTCCTGAAGGTTTCCGCTTTGAGTCCCGAGTATTTCTGGGGCCTCGTGAACGTCATACCTCTGTGAATTTGACTAATGAAACATCCTCTCCTGTAAACCCATGTGCAAAACTGCAGCACCATTTACTTGCTTCTCCTTCACTCCCCATACTCTTTCCCTTACGCCACATCCGGAGTTTTGAATTCTGAAATTCATCAGAACCACAGAAACGCTGCCTTAGGGCGCCCCCCACCGTCCCCACCCCAGAGAGACCTGGGAAAGGTCTTCTTTCCCTCCGGTCAGGGTGCAGGGTACACGACGTCACTGCCTTCACGGACCGCACGCAGCCTTTCAGAAAACCATCGCAAGTGAGTTCGTGGTGGCAACGGGTCCCGAAAAGTTGTTGCTGTTTGTTTCCATAGAAACTGAGCATGCCAATCAGCCGCGAAGGAGGGCTCTTCCCTGTGGGGAGCTTACCGGTCAGCGCAGTTCCTGGGGCCGCGTGCCGTGCAGCGACTGCATGTCAGTGACTCCTGGAGTGAGAACAAAACACGCAATCAGTGCCCGTGCGAGTGTAAATGAGCTTACGGGTACCAGAGGCATAACTCCTCCCGCTTCAGAACGGACGTAGAGGAAATGGAAATCCAATGCAGCTGGTGTGGCCTTCGAGGGGCCAGGAGGCCAGGTCCTCCCCGCTCTGCCTCCCTCCGGCCACGTGACGCCCCCCAGCCTGGGTGAGTATAGGGGTTCAGGAGCCCAGGATACCCGGTGGTGTTCAGATTCAGTAAAAGGAGACAGTCTCCTCAGCAGGCACTTGGCAGAGGGTTTAGAATAATGAAATGGAGAGCAAGGGAGGAGGCCACACCTGTGGTTCTCGGTATTTCCATAAATATGTAAAGTGAGGGTAACGGTACACAGAACAAACTCTCCCCATAAATATGGCATGGTAGGTTCTTTTAAGGCCACCAAGTGAAACTTTAATTGCAGAATAATTTTGTGCCTGAGAGTATTTTCCCCTGAAGCAATCGTTTTTTCCCCCCTCTCAGGAAAATATACACCCAGTATTACCAAGAAGAAATGCATATATTCATAGCTCCATGTTTATGTGTATGTGTGTGTCCTCTAAATGAGCCTCCACTGTACGTAACTTTACATCTGAGTAAAGTCACTGTCTTGAGATATTTTTATGATTGGAAATATCATTAAGGTAGATGTACAGGTAGACTGGCCACTCAGAAATATCATTAATTATACGAGTCTAGTCTAACTTACATTTAGATGTAGCTTTCAGTGAAAACTCTGACTCATTGGCCCTCGTTGCAAACACTGCCCAACCACTGTGTTACGAAGGGTTACAAAGGGAAGTGACCGGATGCACATGCTACCCTGTGATCCTACGTGACCGTGTAGCGTGGGCAGAGATCACTTTTACAAACAGGAACCCAGCCACTTAGGGCAGTTAACTTATTTGTAATGCCTGTAAAACAAACAG
Organism: Corynorhinus townsendii; assembly: GCA_026230045.1. Classification (NCBI taxonomy): domain Eukaryota; kingdom Metazoa; phylum Chordata; class Mammalia; order Chiroptera; family Vespertilionidae; genus Corynorhinus; species Corynorhinus townsendii. The sequence continues at coordinate 4,015,811 of JAPDVU010000006.1, forward strand.
GCAGCCCCCATGTTACCATTCTCTCTTCTCCCTGGTGTCTCCCACCCCCCGCCCCAGCACCGGGCCCCTGTCATAGGCCACGGACACGCATTGCGCGTAAACCAGTATCCCTAGCTCCAAGCAGCGCAGTGGGCCTCTGGTTAAGTGAAAATGAAGGCCGATCGCGTCACTAAGGGTCATAGGACACTTTTCTCTCCTGACAAACAGCCTGGTGACAGAGCAGAGCCGGATGTGGACGATTCCAGGGTTTACGGGACCACAGGTGTCCTTCTTAACCACGTCGACACGTCCGCTTCCAAGTGGGAACCGGAGATGGTGGCGCGGACAGAACCAAGCCTTCAGGGACCATCTATCGCAAGGCTAAGCAGAAACCAGGAACAATGTTAAAGCTGATAGGAATAAAAAGTAAAACGATGGGACTGAAAACACAGGCTGTTAAAATGACAGTGGCCCCATGCAAAGGAAAGGAGTTTTGGAAACCTATGTAAGAGCATGGCTGTTTAGACATCACAGAAGTCGGCGTTCTGGAGGGCTACTCCGCCCCATCACTCGGGAGAATTTTATTGAAGCCCTCAGCAGTCTGTGGGGCCAGACTGTCACGGTTTCCATCTAAACCTAAGGAACTGGAGGGTTTTTTTGTTTTTTGCTTTTTTTGTGTTGTTTTGTTAATCCTCACCTCAAGATATTTTTTCTGCTGATTTTTAGAGAGAGTGGAAGAGGGGTGGGGGGCGGGGGGGAGAGAGAGAAACACCAATGTGAGAGAAACATCGATCGGCTGCCTCCTGCACACACCCCAACCAGGGCTGGTGATCGAGCCTGCAACCCAGGTTCATGCCCTTGACCGCAACTGAACCTGGGACCTTCCAGTCCACTGGCCGACCCTCTAACCACCGAGCCGAACTGGCCAGGGCTGGAGTTTTAGTGAGCTCTCCCAGGGCCACGTGGCTCACCCCTGGGCGCGCGCACGCTGACCCCCGCTGTACCCGACTCCTTAGTGGGAGCTGTTTTATGGCTGAGCTGTCCCAGGGTTGTACCAAACCGCATTTCACACCTGGGGCGATGCTTCGAACAAATACGTGTTTATGAGGGAGATGAGAACGGATGTGCCTTGTGAGCAGAAACGGGTCCCCTCTGGGCTGTACGGGGAATGGCTGAGCCGGAAGGGTCCAGGGATCTGGCATGTGCCGTTCGGAGAGTCGAGCAACCCAAGGCCTCCATGTGGATTCATTCGCCATCTGGGTCAGACTTCTCCTCTGAGAGGCTAACGGGGCTGGCTCTACAGAATTGAGAATGTGTTCAGCACGAGAGCGTACCTAGGACGCTCCAAAAAGGATCTCGCTGTGGCAACTGCAGTTATTCTTAATTATAACCGCGGTTCCCTTTAGAGCAAGGGAACTCCGGGAGTGCTGTGAGACTTGCTCAGAGAGAAAGACAGATAGTAATCAACAGAGAAATGATCAACCGAACGTAGACTCCTGCCTAATTATGTCAGAAGCCAGCAGCGCGGACGGTTCTGAGCTCATGTGGATACTGGCGTCGGGATCGCCCATGGCAGCCAAACGTGACACCGGCAACTGGCAGTGGCAATCCTCACGCGCATGGCCGATTACAATGACGTACTGACTGGTGTCTTGTACAAAATGTACGCGCCATTAACCTTAACTGCACCCATAAAGCTGCACGAGGAAGGTCAACGACAAGAGCAGGTGTCCACCTGGGGCGCGGGAAACGTCCATTAGCGCTACGGTAACCTGGGACGTAGGCGTTAAAACGGGAAAGGTGAATGAAACCAAACATTTCACCCAGGGTGAAACGGGGACCAGGTGAGGTCCGCTCGGCCAGGACCCCTGCCCCGTACCACCGAGGATGTGTCCTATCATGCGTGTGTGAACTGGTTTTCTTGTAAAAAAAAAATGTTTTTATCGTTTTTACAGAGAGAGAAGAAGGGAGAGGGAAAGAGAGAGACACTGATCAGCGGTCTCCTGCACACGCTCTGACCGGGATTGCAACCGGGGCGTGTGCCCCGACGGGGAACGGAACCAGTTACCGTTTGGCGCATGGGTGACACCCAGCCAACGGAGCCCCGCGGCTAGGGCTGACCAGTCTTCTTACCAAGCAGCTCCGTCAACAACACTAACACGTGTCATGCGTGTTGAAGGATAGCAAAACATTTCAGAGCTTGAAGGGTCAGGGGAGAAAACTCAGTTCCACGTCTCAGTGGAGCCAAATACCCAGAGGTGCTGGGCTGCGGACCACGCCCCGTGCCTCCATCTGAACGCTCCCTCCACAATTATATCCCCGCGACCCTCCGGATTTTTGTTCCCCCTGCTTTCTCTTCCCTAAGGCACCTTCCGCCTTCGTCCTCTGAGGTCAAGATTTTGGCATTTTTACCCCTATTTTATTTTCAAATAAAATAGGGGTAAAAATGCCAAAAATGTGGATGTTGATGGATACCCAAAATGCTCTTGAAATCTTCCTTGAAATTTGAAAGCATTTACTAGTATTTAGTTATTTTTTGTTATTAATATAAATGAAGGCCTTGGAAGAGTTGAACTCTCTTTTTCTAAGTCTCCTCTCGTTGAAGAAGCCAAAAAGGACATAGGCTGATTTCAGACCCAAAAATGTGGTTTCTAGGCATGGCTCACTCACCTTCCTGTCACCCTGGCCTGTCTCTGCATAGCGCAGAAGTCTAAGGTCATAATGGTGCTATTTCTCTTATGTGGTACTTGTGAATACGAAGTCATATACATAAAATGCCTGGGGAAAACAACTATTAGTTACCCCTTCCAGCTAGTCTTCCCTCTTTTCTCTTGAAGGAGGATAAACCATCGCAAAGTTGAGGATAGCACCAACAGGCAGCGACACGTGGATTTACAAGATTATTTTACGACAACAGAGAGCTTCAGGAGCCGGCCCCCGGCCACAGACAGACACCTTGGACACGCGAAACAAAGCGCTCACCTGCACACTGAGATCGGACATGCCCCCCCTCCGCACCCCCAATTACAACAGAGAATCGGTGGATCTCCCATCCATGGAGGGAGTGTTAACACAAAAACCTGGCTTAATCTCAGAAATGCTTCAAGGGGGAGAAGGACAGAGACAGCCTGTTCAGGGGGAAAGCCCCTGGCGTATGGGAAGGCGCTTTGGTGTAGCTGGCCATTCCTGAGGGAGGCAGGTGCGTCTCCAGCCCATGATCCTCTCTGGTGAAGGAGTGACTCACAGGACGGAGTATCAATATGCTCCCTCCCCTGCTGCTAACCTATCAGATGGCCCCATCCAAGATTAACCTTCAAATTAACTTTGACCTCCTAGGTAGAGACATACCAAACAATGGGGAGATGAAGCCGGAAGGAAGGCACCTACCAGGCAGATGACTTTGCCACAGTGTAACTTCTCGGGAGAAAGGGAGGCGGCGGGGGAGCAGGAAACCAAGCTGAGAGCGAGCACAGAGAGCCTTTTAGAGAAATTACCAGCATGCTGTGTTTGGTTTGCTGTCTCCCACCTTGCCTTTCCCAAACTGTATCTAAGCACAGACGGCACCAGCCCCAATTCCTTTCACAGCAGCTGCGCTGTGAGAAACAGGGACAGATTAATCGGGGGAAAAAGGCGCCCACATCACCAGGAGCTCCGGCGGCCCTCAGAACAGAGCTCTGGGCAGGAATGCCGGGTGACAGACCATCCGTCAGCCGGTGGGGGGCGCCTGTCCTCGGGATCTGGGTGGCGGGGGAAGGCGCATCCTGGGACCACCACCTGTCACTCGGGGTAAGGATAGGATCTGGCCCTGAAAAGTAGGTATTGATTTTCCCCGGGTCTTTGGGTCGTTATTTTGATGAATCCTCTTGCTGCTACTTCTAACAAACAGACGGCACTCACCACACTAGTCCTCACGTCAATGCATGAGGCTCGGCGCAATGGAGTGCCAGCTCCTTCCCAAATGAGAACCACCGATCACCGCGTTCAGAAAGGCAGACTTCTCTCTCTTCACGGCTCTCTGCCAGCGCTGGGCTCGGCTGGCAACACCATTTGCACAATACCCTGCGGGGTGTTGGGGAAACATTCACCATGAGGGCCATACGGGCACATGACAGAAACAGGTAGGCCTGATCTGACGACACCTACGTCCGAGATGAGTGAACCCGAGTTCAGACGTCACTCCTGAGGACAGAGGTCATCAGGAAGGGCGGCACGGAGGGGGAAAGCCGTCCTGGGAGGGAAACTGGAGGAGATACACGCTGGATCAACCTCAGTTTAATGTGCATGTGGTTGTCTTTTTTGGAATGATTTATTTCTAAAGTTTTCATTAAATGCACTTGGAAGATAACAATGGATAAACCTTTGAAAGAGTATGTGCTGTGTGCACACTGCTGGAAAGATGTGATAGGACATGCAGTATTTTATGCCACGTGAATGAGTGAATGAATAGAAACAACCTCACAATGGACCATAGATCCTGCCTCTTTCACCGCACGGAGAAGGGCTGTCAGAATATTGAGTATAAACCTGAGTTCTCACGTGTTTATTACAACGACTTAATTATCAGCAACCTATACTTGGAAACTCTCCTCCAATCATTCAGTGTAAATTGAGTTTCTATAATTTTTCAAGTAAAATAGATTAAGGATGGGAATATGTCTCAAAAATAGCCTGGAAACGGACGACCTTTTCAAATCTAAAATTACTGTCAAACAGATGAATGCACAGAGTTTGTTTAATATCTGCTTACTGAAAATTCACCAAAAACACTGTTGTTATTTTTATCCATCAGTTTCTCATTTTCACCATTAATCATGAGATAGCAAAGTAAAAGAGGAAGCTCTGTGTCATACTAAAACGACAATCACAGCTCCAAAGTGAAATGGTTGCTATAACCCACAGTTTGCCAGTCACCCAAGGTAAATGCTCATCACTGATAACGCCAAGGTGAATCCCAGCCTCCAGGTCTAGATCTACAGACTGCTGCTCCCTAGGACAGCGGTCGGCAAACTCATTAGTCAACAGAGCCAAATATCAACAGTACAGCGATTGAAATTTCTTTTGAGGGCCAAAAACCGACTTCTGCGTATGGGCCACGAAGTTTCAATCGCACTGCGCGTGCGCGCCCACACGTGGTATTTTGTGGAAGAGCCACACTCAAGGGGCCAAAGAGCCGCATGTGGCTCTCGAGCCACAGTTTGCTGACCACTGCCCCAGGACAACTCCGAATTGGCTAAAAATAGACCCATTCTGGGCATCCCCACATATGCTCTGGTCTTGTCTTTTAGGGAGCGTCTCACCTTGTCCTCACAAGAAAGAAGGGATGAGTCTCATTCATAAGGGCACGAATCCCACTCCTGGGGGCCCCACCCTCATGGCCCGATCAACACCCCACATCCCCACCTCCTAATCCAGCACCTTGGGGATTGGGTTCAACATATACGTTTCGGGGAACACAGACACTTAGACTGTGGATAGCACTGTTGCGTGGCCCCAGTTCTTCGGAGGTTCCCAGACCACCCCCGTGCTGGGGCTGGTTCAGCATGTCAGGCATGGCCCCCTGAGCTCTCAGGCGATGCTGGCGCACAGAGGCCATTTACCAGCGGTGCCTCTATTTCTGGGTTCTGAAGCCATCTTGTTATGTAGACTTACACATCGATTACTCATGTGAAGTGGGCGGTCCATGAAAACGGCAGCCCAGGTCTCCCAGAGGGGATCACTATGGTACATTTTATAGTTTTTGTGGGGGTAGACAGGGTATTATTTTGTTTCTCAATGTATTTTGTACTTAAGTTAACTTAGATGATTTGTGTTGCTCAAAAAAAATCATGCATTTCTTTAACACTTTTAATGTCTTCTGTATTGATAGAGCCCCCTTGTAATTACTGATTACAATGTATGTAACACAATTATAATGACTAATTACTGATCCTGTGTGTGCGCGCGCGCACGCGCGCTTTCCTTGTTTTTTTCCTGCATAAGACTTTTGAGTAGTTAATAATGTCATTTGCCAGTAACCGCTCTTAGATTTACCTATTTCCTGGTTTTGTAACATTTAATCATTTTTGTCATTATTTTCCTGACTCCTATTGTTGGAGAGTGGGGATTTTTGAGCACTACTGAGACCGTGGACTATGCCCCAGATAGAGTTGTCAGTGCTGAGACCAGGCCAGGCCTTGAGATATGGTCTCATGGCCCCTTCCCAGCACGTAGGCCTTCTTTCATAGAACACTGTCAGCTTTCTGAAGAACAGGATGACCCTGTGAATAACATGGTCGTCCATGGCATGATCCTGACGTTGCTTAGGAAAAACTGTTTTGTCTTGGGTTGCCTGCTCTGCAAAAACAGGATGTGGTTAATGTGCTTAAAAGTGGTCCTGCACAAAGGGTGGGGGCTGCTCTCTGGACTCCCTGCGTGGAGAAAGGCAGAGCAGTCGCCGGCTGGCTAATAAAGGCTCCCTAAATTTTAATATGGTCTGGACTCCAGTGGTCTTTCACTCGCGCTCGCTCCACAACACTATGGCTTTGATTTATTATCTTTTCTAACCTTTCAGGTTGGACACCAGTTTATCTGTAAATATTACAGGATGACATTGTATTTAAAGCTATACATTTGCCTGAAATATGATGTTGGCGCTGCCCCGGGGACTTGGGCATGCAGTGCATTTATTTTGCTGTGCTCTTAATCGTGTGTGACTCTAGTGTTTCATTTCAGTTCTTCGTATATCAATGACCACTGCACACTCAACGACCAAACAGTCTCCCTCAGATACGCGTATAAGGAAGCATGCAGCTACCACCACCAAAAATCCAGAAGACCCTCAAGTACCTGGCTTGGGTCACCTCACCTGAAAACATGGGTTTCTCTCACATTTAGGGAAAAGTCATGCATTTTTCCTGAACCTATGGTCCTTGTACTCATAAGGTGTTTTGTGCTTCACAGCACTCATATTCCAGAAAGCACAGAATTTGTTATGTGAAAAGACTGACCCATTGGGGAGTTCTTAGCTTTCACAACGAGATCCATGAGGCGCATCGTGCAGACGGCAGGGATCCCCAGGGGGGACAGCCTCCTGGCTCGCCGGGATGTGGAATTTCCTGGGCATCCTTGTAACAAACTGGCCGATGACTCAGGGGTGTCTGTCTCTTCCAGAAAAGCAAGGCTACAGCTCAATGTGAACACCTAAACCAAGGCCTTAAAGCAACTTACTTTTCCTGCATGCTCTATGTCCAACGCTGGTTGGCAGTGCTTGCTCGCCGTGTTTCTTCACGGGGGTTTCTACAAACATTTCCAAACCCCAACCGCGCGAGGGGAAGGGAGGAACTACGCAGTGGTTTGTAAACCCTCCACAGCCCACTGGCCACAGCAATTTGTTCTGCTTCACTTCGGAGGGAAAGCACAACCCTATCTTGCACCCGGAAAGAGATAAACACCAGAATATTGCACGAAATGCATTCTTTACTTTTAGCTTTAGCTTAAAAATAATCGTGTTTCCTCACAATCTGCAAGCTCTCCATATTTTAAATTAGTTTTCATCATCCTTCAATAAATGCCTGCCGAGGGAAGGCACTCCACCGGATACACCCCTTCCTTAGAGCCCTCCAAACGCGCAGCTCGGGAAAGGCCTGAGGGTGACCTGAGAAGGACTGTTATCCTGAAAGGCAGGACGAAGTGTTTTAAGGAGGAGCTGGGTTGCTCAGAAAACGTATTTCTGTTCGACTTACTCTTCGTACCAGCCATTTCCTAAGTCATCACCTACGCGCACAGTTCTCCCAAGCGTTACGAACCTGCAGGAGCCTCTCTAGACGTGGGAAGGCGGCTGGGGGGATGGCAGGGGAGGTGCAGACACCGCCTCCCTGGGCAGCCTGGGGCCCTGGAGACAGCCTGGGACTCGCCCACCTGTTGCGGGACCAGGACGAGCAACCAGCAAGTGCTCTCTCAGGTTGTGCGCCTTCCTCTCCATCAGGCCTTTCAGCCACGTCCTCCGCCCTCCTCGGACTGAACGGAGGTCAGCGGAGAGCCACTCAAAAGCATCAAGAGAAAGAAAACCCACCAGTTGCAGCGTCCGGGGAGGGCCTCTCTCTGCCTCCTGTCAAATATGTTTCTGTTTGAGATATTTCTTCAATGGTTCCAAGAAAACAATGAAGCAAATTGAAATCAATATGAAATTGCAAACACAAAATACTGTTCTAAGGCTGACCGAAAGACAGAAGCTCCGGGAGTATTTCACATGGGGGGGGGGGGCACCCATCACCGACTCAGCCCAGGTGCCTACTCTCTGAGGGGACTGTGCATCTCTCCCGAGGCTGTGGGGAGGCAGGGCGGGCGGGACCGGGAGCAGGGACCAGCCTTCCGGTAGAAACCCGGTGCATTTCCCCACACCCAGTAAGACACTGCCGCTATTTCAAGGGGGAATGGGACCCATGATTTTCATTCGGTCCGCTTCTCTGGCTCTGATATTTCCATGCTAGCCCACGGGCCTCTGCTGCTATTTTTCATTCTTTAGGGAGGAAAACGAGTGTGAGAAACAGGAGGAGAGAGTCAAGAGAGACGTGGTGTTTATAAATCAAATGTGAAAATTTCCAAACACATCGAGGGCTCAGAAAGGCAGGCGGAATGGCCTTCGCCGGCAAGCTAACCAGATCTGCGCTCTCAGGCACTGGCAGCGGGAACGGTTTATGGCATTTCAATTGCCATCCTTTATAGCTCCCGGGTGATAGAAAACAAGTGGGAGCAGAGAGAGAGCAAGGCCTGTGTGAAGGGGTGCGAAACTCAGACCCAAAATGAGTCGCGGTGAGTGGAGCTGAATATCCAGGGACACCCCAGGTCTCACGGGTGACTGACAGGCCACCTGGAGACAAGGAGAGCACCGTGAAAGGGAGCAGGTCGAGGAGGACCTAGGAGGCCAGAGGTTAGCTGCAGCAGGAAAATTAAAAGAAAGGACAGTGTGGGACAAGGCAGAATGTGCTGGAAGGAAAAGTGGGGGTGCAACCCTGGGGCTAGACATGTCTCTCCTGGCGTGTTGTAAATCCCAGGGGACATGGCTTTTAGGAACAGGGAGTGGAGGCCCTTCTGCATTGCTCACCCCCGGACATGCTGTACGGAGCACAAAATACTGCTTCCAGGGATCCCAGCGCGCCACAGCTCAGCCACAAAGAGCCCTGACCTGTAAGAGGGGGCCTTCACAATCCTCCAGGGAAAACGTTCCCCGTTATGAAAGAAACAGAGTCAAGATCTGAAACGGCGGACGGTTCTGCGCAGGAAATGAACACCCAGGCCACGGCAGCCTCTGAGAAATGGTCCTAGAAGCGAATCTCACCTGCGCACGGGGAGTGAAAGAACGTCTTCCTTATGGATCTCCTCCTCTTTAGAACACTAGTCCCACCTCGACGGCAGGCTGTGTGTGGATAGATAACTGCATCCACGTCCCGTTGGCCAGCCCCCTCGTTTCATAGCCTCTTTGATGTTTTTGAAACGCGATCTCAACAGATGACCTCACGGGAACAGTGTTGCCAGGCCCCGGCCCCCAGATTACACCGACGGAGGCCCGCGCTTCCTCACTTCTGTGAGATAAACACCGGGGACTGTGGGGCTCTGTGGGACACATCGCTTGTTGGGTCGGATGACACGATCTGATAGAGTGGACTCTTCGCTGTCATTATTTTCCTAATTACCAAGGCCAGCAGTGTTTCATATAAATTATGTTGTGAATCCAAGCGAGAAGATGCTCAGTATCTTGCTCGTAAGTGTTAGAACACCCCTCTCCTCCCATGGTCCATCTTTCATCATAATGCATGTCAAGGATCATGTAAAACGCAAAGAAGGACTAATAGGGTCTGGCTTTAAACAGGTTTCATTGAATGTAAATGGCGCAGATTAATAATCCAACTAATATCTTCCACTTAGATACGTATTCATTTTTCTCTAAATACATTATGCACCTCAGTACCAGAAAATTCTTAACATCTAATATCATAACAAGGTACATAACTGTTCCATAAGCCATAAAATAATACATATCACTTTATGGGATTGATGATATGAACAGATATCCAGATCTGGACTTCTAACGTAACTATTTTGTAAGATAAATTTTATACCTGAGATCATGGGTCCCAACTCCTAATGGCACTGTGCATCTCACCTATTAATATGTAATCTAGGTTTATAGGAAATCTGAATAAAATTTAACACGCCACAATCGAATTTCTTTTAAAAAGAAAAACCCCAAAGGTGATACTTTATTGTTATACTAAATATACTTGCCACACAGTAGTCCAAGGATCCAATCTACTCTGAAAACTTGGTGAAAATACTTTCCTTCTCTTACTGCAACTCAGATAGTGAGATCCTTGAGCTTGGGATTCTGCTGAGGGAAGCTGAGGGCAGGAGGAGGTGAGGTCCAGCGCCCCACCCAGGTCTCCTTGCCAACTACACACCTCTAAGGCTAGATCCCAGGTGCCTCTGGGACTCTGAGACCTGGCATGGAGCTGTCCTCCGCGTTAGCGCTGAAAGTCAGCTGAGCTGTCCAATATGCCAGGAGCAAAATGCCTCCTGTGGTTGGTTGGCTACCAGTCAGCCTAAGGAGAGGCAGAGGCAGTAGAGAGCTGTAGTTACAAGAGCATGGATTAACATCCTTGGACGAATACATGGCTGCATAAAATGTACAGCCATACGGTGAGGTATTTTCACAATAAAAATCATTGTTATATGTCGCAACATGGATGAATCTTGAAAATATGATGCTGATGGAAAGAAGTCCTTCTTCACAAAGCCCACACACTGTCTGATTCCACTGATATGAAATGACTAGAATAATCTGCAAATCTACAGAAACAGGAAGTAATTCAGTGCTGGCCTGGCGCTGGGATGACTGACTGGGGAGAAGACAGAGCTTGCTCCTTGAGTACAAGGTTTTCTGGGGGTAGCAATAAAAATATTCTAAAATGGACTGTGGTGATGAATCAATATAATTATTCTTTGCTGCGAATATACTAAAAACCATTAAATTGCACACATTAACAGGTGAACTGAGTGGTAGGTAAATTATATCCCAATAAAACTGCTATCTTTTAATAAGACCCTGGATTTATGGCGTGGCTGTGCCGCTGAGGAGCGCTGGAACGATGGGAGAGCTACCTCCATTCACAGGATCTGTACTTCTTAGGGTTGAAGAATAATTGTTTTACTTGGAAGATGGTTAGGACAGTGTCTCCCACAACAAAGATGGGCTTTTGTGATGCTGACCGAGTGCCTTCTTCCAGGTGGCTCCTGCGGCTGGCGGCTGGCGCTGTATGGCACACACATGGCCACAAAAGGGCACGGCACTGTCTTCAACCCCACCTGCGTGTTAATTCTCCAATATTAACAAAGCACACACTGTGCGCTTGGTGTTGTCAAGTGCAAATGAAACCCCAGAGGGACTAATACGCTTATGGATGTGATACCCAGGGGACAAGGTGGCCCACTGGTGGGCTCCTTGTCTTCCAATGAGCGGGTGGGTGGAGGGAGGAGCCCTACACAGAGCAGAAGCCAATGGTGGCGACCGGAGAGCGAACCTGAGCAAACAGGATCGAATTCCAAAATAAGTGTGGGAGTGACTTCAGGTGAGGTATACCAGTTAGCTCAAACTGACATTTTCCCCCACAACACCGTTTTATTCAGTTATTTTTAAATGACATGGCCAGATCATTCACGGGCTTACAAAGTAGAAGTTAACAGTCCATTTCTTCCCTCTGCTTCCCCCACCACATTTCTTTCACAAAGAAAATACTGAAATGAATGAGTTCAATGACGATACAGAATAAATATACACATACTGGTAGGATTCGTAACAAGGGGCTCCAACAATATCCCTCTTAGCCGTTACAGACGACGGCTTGATGTTTTAGGCGACTTCTGTCAAGGAGATAACTAATCTGAGGAAACTGGAACTGAATGTGAACATTTAATTATCAAATGGCTTAGAGATTTTTATTTTTTTTAAAACGCCAGCCTGAAATACATGTTTGGTGGCATCAGGTACATAAGAAATAGAAGTGCGTGAGAAGCCAGAAGTGGGCTCTGGCGCCCAGGCTGATGTGAGAGTCCTGTGGGTGTGCACCCCAGACTCCACATCCTGTGCCCACGACTCTGCATCCTTCCTTCAGTGACCTGCTTCATCTTGCCGTGATCACAACCTCTGCTCAAGGCTGACGGTCAAATTCCTTTCAAATCAAAAGGAATAAAGCACAAGGTGAAGCTGTTAAAAAAACCGCTATCAACAGAAAGGCCAAGGCCCCCGGCAGGAGGAAGAAACAAAGCTATTCTCTGGTCTGGGATCAGATTCATTCTTGATCCAGAGCAGAACCATTTACAGCCGCAGATTTTTCCTAACTAGCAGTCAGGCATCTGATGAGCTTTCTTAATCCAATCTTCTCTGGCATTGATTGTGTCTTATGAAATACCTACATGCCAACCAGATTTATAAAAATGCATTTATAATTTAATAAATGGTTAAGACAGATTATTCATGAGCACATCTAATGCAGACTATAATAATCTAAATTGATATGGATTTTTGTTTTCCTGCCGATTGCAAAAGTAATTAGTGTTTGCTTACAAAGTCCTTTATTCTACAGTAATGGGCACTAAACATACATCTGTATGCATCTGAGGTTTCAGCATTACCACTGTAGGGTGAACATTCAATAGCGGGACATTTGGGGGATTTATGTATTTCAATTTGTAATGAAATCAATGAAGGGTCAAGGACATATCAAGGTAGCTTAGCCCAAATCCGGATTTGAGGGCTCATACGGACGTTTTGAAAATGATTATCCACCAAGTTGTTCCCTCCTGCAGGTGAAGCCAGATGCTGTTGGGAAGCCCCCGAATGGGCAAGTCTTCCTGTAATGTTCAGGTTTTTCCGATAAAACCTTTTACTTGAAAAAATAAAAGAAGGTTTAGGGACTAAGTAGACCCTGATCCTCTCTCTGGGGTAAATGGAAAAAGCGAGCGGCTCGAAATGAGACTGTTAGTTCCACCGCTTGGGCTCAGAATAAACACCCACTGGCGGCAATTTCGAGGCCCTGGCTCTGAGGAGGAAGTGTGGCTTCCTATACAAGTTGCATGGGAGCTCGGCACACGCAGCTTCGCTCCGTTGCTGTCCCCATGGGCTTGCCGCTTCCAGAAGGTCACGTGGTTGGCCTCATACAGCAGGTGGCCTTTCCGGAGGCTCTCCTTTCACTCAGCCACATGCATTTAGGTCCCCCCACGTCTGTCCCTGGCTTTGCCGCTCCTTTCTTTTCAGGGCTGCGTAATATTCCATGGTGTGGATGGGTCACCTTTTATGACCCGGTCACCTGCTGCAGGACATGCTGGTGGCTTCCAAGCCCTGACAATGATGGGTAAAGCTGCCCTGAAAATCCAGTGCCAGGTTTTTTGTGGGACACATTTTTCAGTCCTTTGGGTAAATGCCAAAGAGCCTGATGGCTGGATTACTAGCTTTTAAAATATGAATGAAAAAGGATTTAGAATTCATTCTCCATTATGTTTCATAAGAGGAAGGGGCAGACAGGGGTACAGAAAGAAGGTTGGGGGCAGGGAAAAGGTGGTGGTGGGGGAGAAGAACACAGTTTTCATTCCCATTTGTTTCAAGGGCCTTTTGATACATACAGAACGTAATTAGGAAACTACCCTCTCAGAATGCAAGGTTAATTAGATAATTAGTTGAGCAATAGATGAGGCACTGCATATAAAAAAAAAATTAATATACTAATTCTAACTGAGTAGTTCTAACTATAGGGACAGAAGCCAGGTCTCAAATACCAAGAAAAATGTGGAGACGAGACGTTATTTTGACGGAGACGATGAAGCCAGCCCTGTCAGAGAAAGCGACCACTGGACATCTGCCACTGTTTTTAGATATAAAGTGGGGCAGATACATATTTAAAGGTGTTTTATTGCTAATTACGTCCTCCTTTTAGGATCAGGTCAACACATTCACTTAGCCGCTTAACTGCTCACTCAACCAATAGTTACTCAAGTGTCCACTTTGTACCAAGCACTGCTCAGCTGCTGCCGACACAGGCCTCAACCTGGGTCAAAATTCCCTGGTCTTCTGAAGCGTACATTCATGTATACACAGCCTGGAGACGAAAGTAACACGTAAGAAAAGTGTACAGTGCGATAGAAGTCCGAAACATTTTGGGGACATGCTGAGTGGGGTTCCACTGGACCGAGGGCAGGGGGAAGCTGCAGTTTTATATAAGTGGGTGGGGTAGGCTGCACTTAGAAGGTGAGGTGTAATGTGTGTCTTTTCCTCCCCACTGTGTTCTTTTTAAGGTGGCAACATACACGCTGAGCAGAATCTTCAACATCTTCTGTAATGTTTGAAGTAATTGTTAAAGCATCAAAATATTTAACGCCATCTGACAATATTCTACAGTACGATTTATACAGCTGACTAGATTTCTTTCTGATGGAAATTTCAAAATAACACCAGAGGAGCTGCCTATCCTACGTTCTTTTTAGATATAAATTACCCAGCATCCTGTGTACTCCAATAGCTGCGAATAATCTGTTATTTGATACTCCACCTCCAATCTGGAAAAGGCGCAAGGACGATGGAAGGCATGGCCGCTGGCATTCACAGCACCTTACACAGACTTTGCAGCGCGATTTATATCTTCCCTTTGTCAACAGGAGCTGGGGGGGGTGGTGGGGGGGGTAAGAATCATCCTACAAGTGCTCTGACACCCGGCTCCTGTCGGGAGGGCACATCTTGGGAAACTTAGCGAGTCTGGGGGACACATCCAAGTCGGGAATCCAGTCCGGGTTCATGTGTCGAACAGCCGAGCCCAGTGACAGGCAGGGGCCCGATGCATCAGGCAGGCGGGGAGGTCGCCCCAGTTCATCTGTCACAGGGAAGCGCAGATCCTCCTGTGCCTGTGGGTGGGTGGAGACGCCTGCTTATCACACCCCAATTATCCACCTAATTTCCTCTCTGCGTGTAAAATGGGAGCGAGGCACGGATTCTCACCTCGGAGATGAGAGTTTAAGGTTGAAATATTCCAGGGACTCCTGTCTCCTACGTCCTGCACATTTTAACTTTACACGGAATGTCATTTGCACGCACATGGCGGATGAAGGAGATAAAGGAGTTGCAAAGTACCTTAGGAAGGGCTGGGACTTTTAAGATGAGGTGTTTGTTTTCCTCCCCGCCATACATCTACACGGCAAAGGTACAGCGGAGACAGCAGTGGAGAGATCGCACAGGAACTACAATCTCATTTGTTGTTGTTGTGGATCCTCAACCCAGGATATTTTCCCTTTGGATTTTAGAGAGAGTGGAAGGGAGGGGGAGAGACAGAGAGAGTCACATCGATTGACTGTCTCCCTCACACGCCCCCACCAGGATTGGGGATGGAGCCTGCAACCAAGGTACGTGCCCTTGACCAGAATCAGACACGGGACCGACACTCTACCCACTGAGCAACACCAGTGGATAATTTAGACAACAAATCCACGTAGAGACTCTGACTGTGACTGGAAAACAGTTCAGACTGAATCCTTATTACACAAAGGTGCCATATGAAAGAATCAAATTCCTGCTCTCAATGTAGGTTAAAATGTAGTGGCATCGCCTGGCTGGAGTGGCTGAGTGGTCGACCTAGGAACCAGGAGGTCACGGCTCCATTCCCAGGGGGGGCACAGGCCTGGTTTGCAGGCTCCATCCCCAGCGTGGGGCATGCAGGAGGCAGCCGATCCATGATTCTCTCTCTTGTTGATGTTTCTCTCTCTCTCCCTCTCCTTCCCACTCTCTGAAATCCATAAAAACCTTTTCTAAAAATAATTATTTACTGTTGAAAGTATTACTAGATTTTAAACTGTCCAGGCCTCAAACGTGGACTCTTCTCTCTCCCAGCCCACGACCGGTCCACGAGGGATTCTTCTGGACCATCGTCTGCTGGGCACATCCAGGGCATGATCCCTTCGCATCCCTGCTCCCCGCTCGCCAGCCTGGGAGGCAGCAGGGCCCGGAGCACAGGGCACCACTCGGAAGCACCTGCAGACTGCACGCACGAGATGCAAAGCCTCCATCCCAGGGACTCCAGGTGGCAGCATCCAAACCAATCAAGAGGTTTTCCCATGTCTGTAAGAAAATCCAATTCTCTCCAACTTAGGCAGCAAAGGGTTTTCACAGAGCTCTTGAGGAATGTTTGGGGGGGGGGGGGGTGCGGTTGGCAGCAAGGTTGGTGAAGAGGGGACCAGCAGAGATGGGTTAGAAGACACAGTCCCTCCCCCCACCCCCTCCGCCCCCAACCCCGCACCTCTGGGCGGTCCAACTGTCACCTTCTCATGAAGTGCGTGAGTCCCAGACGGTAGGCTTGCGCGGGTGACAGCCAAGGCGTGCGGACAATGCCGCAGAGCCGGGAGACAGTGCCTGCTGCTATATAACCTGGGCTGCCAGTCAAGCGCCCTCCTCGCCACCAATCGCCCCAGCTCTGGTCTGCGCGCGGCCTTTCAGGGCGCCCACGCCAGCTTCCAGGCTGCTGATGGTCTCCAGGGGGCCAACGTCTTGGTTAGGAGAGAAAAGGGCTCTTTGCAACGGGCCCTCTTCCTATGAGAGGAGGGGCAGCTAAGCTGCTTTGACAAACACACACACCGCCAATTCAGAAAAACCGCCTTGACCTGTCCGTAAAAGGCAGGGTTGCCTCAGGACACGGTTCTTCCCGTGGCTGTTGGGTGACGTTTCTCTGCCACGGCCACGCCTGGCCCCCAGCTGGAGGCTCTCTTTCAGATTCGGCCCAGGTCACCCTCCGCCCTGTGCCCTCGAAAGCGGGGGAGAGTCCCTGGATCCAGGGCTGTCTCTGAGACCAGGCGGATCCATGCCAATCAGTGCATTTAGCTCGCAATTGGCTTCCCTTTTGGAGTCTGGAATGATGAAGTGCGTCGCACCAGGGTCTGCTTGCCCTGGGAGAGCCATGGAAATGACTTTCGTCTCTGGTTTCAGCACCGGAGCCCAAAGGCTTGCAATCGACACGCCTCCCCAGGCCACCCGCCTTCCTCCCCAGCAAGGCTTCCCAGAAGCCCCCACAGATGATGTTTCTAGAACACCTGATAGAGCAACGCTGCTCTGCACCAATGAAACAGTTTGCATAGCAGGCGTTATTTTTTTTTTTTAAATGTTTTTGCTGATTTCAGAGAGAGAAAGGGAGAGAGAGAGAAAAAAAATCAACAACGAGAGAGAATCATTGATCAGCTGCCTCCTGCACGCCCCACGCTGGGGATGGAGCCCGCAAACCGGGCCTGTGCCCTGACTGGGAATCGAACCGTGACCTCCTGGTTCCTAGGTCGATGCTCAACCACTGAGCATCACCAGCCGGGCAGCATTATTTTTTTAAAAATGGGTTTTTCTTGATTTCAGAGAGAAGAAAGGAGAGGGAGAGCGGGGTAGAAACATCAATGCCGAGAGAGACGTCTACCCTGCAGAAAACCGCAGGGCACCGGGGCCTCTGGCAGGTTTTGTTAGGGAGCCTGCGGCAGAGAGAATGGGCAAGGACAGAACACAGTGCCTTTAGCTCCTGCAGTATGGGGCACACAGGAAACCGGAAGGGAAGGGCCAGGTGCCTGGGAGAATCGGTCCCGTCAGGCTCCAGGCGGGCGGCAGGAAGCACGCTCAGCGTCTCGCCCAGGTCACCCTGTGTGGCAGCAGTTCGCCGGGAATGGAAAGCCTGGGACAGGGGAGGCCAGGACCGCACCTGCAGTTTCCACATGAAAAGTGAAGGGGGCCGCGCAGGGGACGGGCTCTCGCGGAGAAAAGGCAGACACGCAGGAGCCGCTGGAGAGAAGACCAGCGTAAGGAGACCTGAGATGTG
The DNA here is from genome assembly GCA_026230045.1 of Corynorhinus townsendii. NCBI lineage: Eukaryota > Metazoa > Chordata > Mammalia > Chiroptera > Vespertilionidae > Corynorhinus > Corynorhinus townsendii. Next base: position 4,033,648 of record JAPDVU010000006.1, read on the forward strand.
TGAAGCAAGTGCAAAGGCAGCAGGAGGTGGAGGGCGGGGCCGAAGCCAGGATGGCAGCGTGTGCGGGCTGAATCCGGGGAGACACGGGGAGACACGGCCACCTTCACCTGGTGTCCCCCCCGCTCCCCCAGAGACAGGCAGCGGCTCTGTCTCGCCGCTTCCGACAATAAGAAGAAAACGTGGTGCAAATGGAAGAGGAAGGAGTCCAGCCGTGTCCCAAGGCACGCGCGGGGCCTGGAGATTAAAGGCTGGAGCAGCCCTGCCGGCGGGGAGGAGCGATGGGGCCAGGCTGTCCGATCCCACTTGCCCGCTCCCATTCATTTCGGAATCTCTGCAGCTGACTCGGTGGGGCGGGTGCTGGAGCCTCCTCTGCCGATGGTAAATGGAGCATGCTACACTAAGAGAAAACCGGAGGGAACTCTGGAGGGAGCAGAAGACGCTCCGTTCTCCCGAAAGCGTTCTCAAGGCCCAGACAGAGCCTTGCACATAAGTAACATACAAATGAGCGGTTTCGAGTGAAAACCTCATCTAACGCTCATGCATGAGGCTGCCTCCGAGGACTTCCTTTTCTTTGTTACTCCTCACCCGAGGATGTTTTTTCCATTGCTTTTCAGAATGAGTGGGAAGGAGGGAGTGGCGGGGGAGAGGAGAGACACATTGATGTGAGAGAGACACATCCATTGGTTGCCTCCCCCACGCACCCCAACCTCTGGGGATGGAACCTGCCACCCAGGGACGTGCCCTTGACCGGGAATGGAACCCATAACCCTTCGGTGCACAGAGCGACGCCCCGGCCAAGGCCAGGGCTCCACGGGCTTCTTAGGTTTTTATTCTGTGAGTAGCGCAGACAAACCAAGATGCTGGCCCTTTACATTTAACGGGCACCTTGTGGGATCTCAAGTCAACAAAACAAATTTAACATAAACGCCCTAACTCTGAATAATAACTTCCAGTCCCTACATAAGTGCCAAACACCACAAATAAAAATAATATGCAACAAACCATGTGGCAAAAAAAAAAAATTAGGGATTCTTCAATTTCCAAATGTGGGCATGCATTTATTTTGACAAGTACAATTCTGTTCTAATTATTCATCATATGGTGGTGAACAGGCTGCGGGGTATTTCATCAAGATCTGAGAACTTGCCAAAACCAGTTTGGCTCAGTGGATAGAGCGTCAGCCTGCGGACTGAGGGGTCCCGGGTTCGATTCCGTTCCAGGGCACGTACCTTGGTTGCGGGCGCATCCCCAGTGGGGTGTGTGCAGGAGGCAGCTGATCGATGTTTCTCTCTCATCGATGTTTCTGGCTCTCTATCCCTCTCCCTTCCTCTCTGTAAAAAATCAATAAAATATATTAAAAAAAGAATAAAAAAACAGAATTGAGAACTCAACTCTGTGATGGGAAGTCCTATGAACCGGGCCACGTGGCATTAAATCTTTGCTTAGAAAGATGCAAAAATAGCCCCTTTCTAGCTGGAACCGGGAAGAGTGAGCTGTCACACGCAGTAACAGCAGGTGCCAAGCTTGTGTCCAATCTCTGGGCACTGCTTCTGGTGCTTGTCTCGCCCACCGCAGTGAATTCTTTTTTTTCTTTTACAGAAAGACGTGTTAATTAGAAATCTGTAAGAATTTTAAAGAGAGGTGTGCTCGTGTCCAGAATGCAGCTAAATGCAATGCAATGGTTCCTATGGAAGATAACAATGAGTTCCCAAGCTTTTAAACTCTTTTTTTTTAACATTATGCTTCAATGACAGTTCCCATACAATGCGACATGAGTTTCAGGGGTACAACCTAGTGATGAGTCAACAATATTAGCTACGCAAAGCTGCCCGATGGGCACTAGACTCATTCAGGGGGTCCCTTCGTAAGGGTCATGCATGTCTCATCGCAGTCAATTCTCATTCTCATGATGGCCCATCCTAACCCTACCTCAAATTGGCCAAACACGCTCCTATCCATTACTTCCCTATCCATTACTTCCCTATCCGCTACCTTCACTTAACCCAGAGGTTGGCAACCAGGGGGAAACCGTGCTTCCCCTGGGGCGCGGTGAATTGGGCCATCTCTGACGGCTGGTGGCTGTCACCCCTGGGAAGGTGCCACTGGGCAGAGGCCGGGGACACTGCACCCCTACAAAGCCCAGGGCAGCCAGCGTTGCCTGGCCCAGGATGTCGGCGGGCTGTAGGCGGGAACCCCGATGGACCCTGACAGCTACATTCTCGGGCAGGAGGCAAAACCACCACTCTCTCCGTTTTTGGACAAGAATCCGAGGCCCATCCACTCTCTGAATTATACAGCCAATGCCAAGGACCCGTAGAAACTGCCAGGAAGCACAGTGCCCAAAGGAAAATGAAGGTTCCCAAGAAACACTGGGCAAACACAAAACAGGCCCCGGGGGCGGAAGGGCCGTCTGCAAGCACCCAGGGCAGCGGGGGTGAGACAGAGACCCAGGCCAGGGTCCCAGGTCCCCCTGCCACTCACCAGCAGCTGCAGGACGGGCCGCTGCACTGATGTTCCATTCCTCGTAGGGGGCGTGCAAAAGGCCCCCTTTTCAATGATGAGAGAGAAAGGATTCTCTCTCATCATTGATGTTTCTATCTCTTTCTCCCTCTCCCTTCCTCTCTCTCTCAAAAAAAATTCAATCGATAAGAACAGATTAAAAAAATACAATCCTATCTAATAAAAGGCTAATATGCAAATCGATCCAACAGCAGAACGACCAGTCGCTATGACGCGCACTGACCACCAGGGGGCAGACACCCACAGGGGGCGCACCACTCAGCCAGAAGCCAGGCTCACAGCTGGCGAGTGCAGCAGCGGCAGAGGCGGCTGCACTCAGGATGTCTGACTGCCAGCTTAGACCCGCTCCCCGGGCTCCCGGACTGCGAGAGGGCGCGCAGGCCAGGCTGAGGGACTTCCCACACCCCCCACCCCGAGTGCCCAAATTTCATACACTGGGCCTCTAGTTGTAGGGCGCGGCTACAGTGTTTGGACAGGTTCAAGCCTCGGACTAATGAGAGGGCATAGTCCTCCCATGGCAACGTGCAAGTTCCAGCTTGGAGGGCAGAGCCCTCCCGGCACCATGATAGCCAACAGCTGTGGTTGTAAGCGTGAGCCTATGGTCCGAACACGTGTTCCCACGTGCCTGAGTGATGTGGGCTTGATAAAATTCAGGTGCATGTAATTAAGCAGGATTGAAACCCACAAGAATGTTGTAAACATCTTGATCACGCCCTTACTTTGCCTCATGGCATCTGGTATAAAATAAAGACAGGGCTTGTAGTCCATGGCACTGTTGCTAGCTCTACATCAGAGAGGACAGTGTCCCACCGAGACCCAGCTTTCATTCTCTTGTCTGTCTTTTCTCAATCCTTTACTGCCCTCACTCAGGTTCACCCTTGGCCGTGCTGGTGAGGCACATCGAGTAATTATAATAAAATAAAATAATGAGCTCCCCAGTGCAAAAGAGCACCGTGTCATTCCTGAAGTCCTACCTCCTCCCAGGGACGCAGTCCCGGAGCCTCAGAAGATTGTAAGGACCAAAGTAAAGGACAGATGAATAGAACAGGGTCAGAGGACACGCTGAATACCTGCTGTGAGATCAATCACCGTCGTGCAGGAGCTAATATTAATAACCATCATGTGATACATATTTTCCTTTTTTTTTGAGAATCCCTCTTATGCCCAGTGGTGCCCTGAGGACTACGGAAAAGCAGTAGATGATGTGGACATAGCCTCTGCCCTCATCAATCTCACATTTCAATGGGGGAAATGAACACATCAATATAATAATAATAAAAAATCAAAAATAAAAATGTTTTAAAGGTCAGGAAGGCAGGCTCAAACATGAGGTGCCTGTTCAGAGTATCTGTGAAGCCAAGGTTAGAGCTTCCAGAAGTGATCTGAGGAACAGGTGGTGTGGACCGAATTGCTAACTGGAGGATCCGTAACCGGGATCTCCAGAGCAGTTACAGGACCAGGGTGGGGTCAGGGATGAGGGAGCAAAGTGCGGGCAATGGGAGTCCCTCCGTCGCGCTGGGAGCCCTCTGCACCGTGTCCTTAGCAATTCTTCACCCTGAGGTACAACACTGCACCCCACGACTGTTGGCCTACTTCTCACTTATTAGGAAGTACCTTTCCAATGCTTTTCTAAGACTATTTTCAATAATATTCAAGAAAGCTTTTTTTTTTTTTTTTTAAGATTTTTCATTGATTTTTAGAGAGAGAGGAAGGGGGAGGGAAAGAGAGAATCATCAACGTGAAAGCCAAACATCGATTGGCTTCCTCCTGTGAGCTCCCTACAGGTAGGGAATTAAACCTGCAGGCCGGGCACATGACTGGGAATCAAACCAGCAACCTTTGGGTGCACAGGACAATGCCCAATGCCCGACCTACGGAGCCACACCTGTCATGGCTGAAGCTTCTTAAACCAGAATATCAGAAAGGAACAAGACATACACCAAATATACAGATATAACTGAGAATGTTATATTAATAAGAAATTTTGACCAATGTCATCCCAGTATTTTTAATAAAAAACAAACAAGCAACCAAAAAGAAGTAACCAAACTGGTTCCACAGAAAAGATTGGTAGTAGAAAGCTGTATTCTCTTTCAGGGAAATAATTTAATAAAAATTAGTGAGCAGAACTCTTTCGCAGTGAATTTATCACAGCACTGGAGGCCCGGTGCACAACATTCGTGCACTGGGGGAGAGGGGGATCCCTCAGCCCAGCCTGTGCCCTATCGCAGCCCGGGAGTCCTCAGGGGACGTCCCAATGATGGCTTCATGGGGAGCGGCCCTAAGCCAAGAGTAGGACATCCTTAGTGCTGCCGTGGAGGTGGGAGAGGCTCCCGCTGCGGCCGCTGCACTCACCAGCTATCAGCCCAGCTTCTGGCTGAGCGGTGCCCGCTCTGCACTGACCACCGGGGGCAGCTCCTGCCTTGAGTGTCTGCCCCCTGGTGGTCAGTGTGCATCATAGAGACCAGTGGTTCCGCTGTTCAGTCGATTTCCATATTGACCTTTTATTATATAGGATAGAGATAAGCAATCCCAGCCCGGCTGGTGGGGCTCAGTGGTTGAGCATGGACCCATGAACCAGGAAGTCAGGGTTTGATTCCTAGTCAGGTCACATGCTCGTGTTGCGGGCTCGATCCCTCAGTATGGGGCGTGCCGGAGGCAGATGATCAATGATTCTCTGTCATCATTGATGTTTCTATCTCTCTCTCCCTTCCTCTCTGAAATCAATAAAAATATATATTTTTTTTTAAAAAAGAAATTTTAGAAGTATGGCATAATCATGACGCAGAATATTTCCTATTGCACTGTGTTCTATTGACTCAAACGTGACGTTATCACTGACATTTCTGCTCTGCGTTCTCACAAAGACCACACCGCCAACCCTTATCAGAAATAAGTGTTTGAAAGAAGATGAATACTTGTGTCTAAAATAAAGTCACTGCTCATCATCATGGGCAAAACACCTAGGCTGCAAGAATGACCATCGTTTAAACACTGTTTAAAACATGGACAAATGGACCACATTCTCCCAGAGAACACTGGAGGTTCAGGGTTACCCGGTCATCTTCCATCAAGAGCAGCGAAACCGGTCACTCTAGACTCCGGGGATGCTCTCGGGTCTGAAAGGACTCGCCATGGCCATTCTCGTTGCTGACCGTAACCATGCAACTGCTAAATCCGGGTCTTTTTCTGTGTTTTGCATCTATTGCCTGCTATTCTTTTGTGTATTAGGTAAACAGAAGTCTCTACAGGACAAAAATATAAATGAAAAAAAAAAAAAAAAAGCTTAACTGGCAGAAAAGGTTGAATGCTAATAAGAAAAAAATACCTTGGCAAGCCAAGAAGCAATAAGTAGTTTTCAAGACGATCTTGGTTTCTGAAGTCTTTAGACGACAACAATATTGATGACTTCGGGAAGAACAAAATATTCTGCAGTGTTTGCAGTCATCGAATGTGATTATCCAGCCAATACGGACCTAAGAGAACGCAGCGTTTGTGTCGCCTTAGTTAATGATGTGAGTTATGTCCCAGGGATGGGCTTTTCAATCATTGGCCATGTGACATCTACAGCTTAACCCAGAAAAAGCGGACATATTTGATTATAAGACCTCCGCTGGAAAGTCAAAGGGATGTCTATAATTTGATCAATGATTACAAGCCCATGCCTTTCCCTTTCCAATGAATGCCTTTCAGCGCCCCCCCCCCCCCTTTCTTGTTGACTTGTATGGAATATAATAAATGGAAATGTATGCATGCATATAAGCATAACCAATGGGCACAGACACTGGGGGGGGTGAGGGCATGTGCTGGGGGGTGGGGGTGGCTGGGGAGAGGTCAGTGGGGGGGAATGAGACATATGTAATACTATATGTAATACATTAAACAATAAAGAATTTTTTAAAAAGTAAGGGAAAATAAAAAAGGTAATTTTTTTTTATTTTTAGTGATATGTAATTCCTGGAAATTCTTAGACACCTGTTTAGAAAATATGAAAATGCTATAAAATAATAAAGCAACGATAAAGTCCCAGAAGACCGAAAGTGTAAGAAAAGTGATTTAATGACCTAAATGTTTCGCGGAAGATCTGTTTGGAAAGCCCGTTTCATTCCCAACGGAACTTAACACGCTGAGTTATAACAAACCTCACGGAGACTATTTTCACCATGCAGCCGTGTGGGGGGCAGGGCGTGCCATCACCCCATTAGAGACCATTGGTTTTAATATCCACAATCCCTTCATTCATCACGTCAATATGTACCTAGCACCTCTCATCAGCCAGGCAGCAACCGGATGCCAGCAAATATGAAGGAATGAGTAGAACCCATCACAGGTTACACTGACCTCCATACCATGCTGATGTGAACTGTGTTAGGTCAACATTAAGGAAATAAAACTGAATCAACGACACGGGGTTTGATGTACTCATTTTCTGAGTGTGTGTGTGTTTTTTTAATGTAATAAATTGGATGAAAAGTGAATCTATCAACTTCACAGCTGATTAAGATGGGAGAACAGCCCCTCTTTTTAAATATAGGCTGTAAGCCATGTTCCAGGACATCGCTTCAATAGAACCACAGCACTTTTCCATGTAATTCCTGGAGTATGATGGACACAAAAATACAGGACCTGCCTCCATCATATATTGTGAATAACTCGAATTCCAAACCAGGACAACATCTATGTTTTTGCCGACACGTCGCCCTTTGAGGAGCGTCTACCTCGTGTTTGATAATTAGGGCCAGGTGAGTGACAAGGACCGCTGCGGAAGAAGCCCTACAGACAGAAGCAGCAGGGCCCTCGGAGGAAGCAGAGGGGAGGGCAAACCCGTTCTCCCTTCTCGTGCTATCACCCGAGTCCCCTCAAGGACGGTGGGCAGACAGGGACCTATTTGCTGCGGGAGCGTCGGTGAGGGAGCCCCGGTGCTCACCTCCAATCACGAGAGAGTGTGCAGAGTCCAGTGTAAACACAGCCCGGAGAGCCGAGGAAAACGGACCCGGCGTGCCCCAGGGACCTTTAAAGTGTGCCAGGCCTGCCCGTTTACTCCGGGGCGCCGACCCCTTTTCCCTTAGCTGGCCGAATTTAAAACATGGCAACAGCCAACACAACCATAGCTGTCCAGTGCGAATGAATCAAAATCATACCTCTTTTTTTTTTTTTCGGTCAGATGGGCAAAAAAGACAACATTTTTTGTGCCGCGGGATTTCAGTAATTAGTGTGCGTATGCCACTGTGATGAAAAAGGTTGAACACCGCCGATCTAACTGGATGTTGTTCCATTTATTTGGGACCTTGAGCTTTGCGGCTACTGTTAAAAGAGGCCCCGGGGGTATACTGTCAATGGGTTTTATTAGCATTCCCGCGGCAAACAAACGTTTAGTCTCCTCGGTGGCCAGGCTAAGCCCACACGCCCTGGGAACCGGTGTGTCACACATTGCTCGTGGCCTACCCGAGCTGCACCAGGAAATGAATGCCGAGCCTGTAGGACACACAGCGCACTCTCCGAGCTGGTCAGGAGGATGGGTTCCTCCCTCCCTTCCTATCTGTGGTGGCAAGCAGGGCACCGCGATTGGAAATTCTGAGAATGCTTACATCGGGACGCTGTGAGCAGAGTTTCTCTCCCTCAGATGCATGGGTAAAATCTGCAGTTGCCTTTGCTAAGTACTCTATGACAATAAGCTCCTCCTCCTTTAACTAAACCCAGCACCAACTCGGTGAACGGTCCTGTTCTAAATTACCGAGCATGGTCTTGCCCATTGAATACTACGTCTGGGTTCCCAGGACCACTGCCTACTGTTGTCTTCAATGCGTGCCTCGTTTACTATGGTTACGTTAGCGTTACAGCAGTTACGTTCTTGCGGGGGGGAGGGGGGGTAACCCTGAGTATGTTTCAAACAGGGTTGTGCAGTCCAACACCAAAACCTTCCACTGGAATGAACGCCAGTGCAAATTTCCTCAGGTCCCACTAGTATCACACAAGTCCCTCTCACGACCCAGCTCTCGGCCATCAAAGCCTCAGAAGTCTACACAGAAAAGGTAGGATAACTCATGCTGACTGTCCATCAAACTCGTTCTCGGGTGAAGGCAAAATTCCGGGACAGCACCCAGGATGCCTCCCCCTGAGGGTGCGCACCTGCCCCTGGGGGTGCCCCCCTGCTATACTCCCTCCCCTACTGACTGGGGGTGTCAGCGAACTCTGATGGCTTCCCCCATGTTGCTCTTCCTTCTGTGAAGGAGGTGGTGGCCGGAGGGAGTTTGTACAGGGAGATGTTTTAGGGGGTCCTGACCTACATGGGTAAGGGGCCGGTCTCCCTTCCTGACGGGGAGTGGGAGGTGAGGGACTGTCCCGCTGCTGGAGCACAGCACAGGCGAGCGGCTGTGCTGTAGGGGCTTCTAGGGGGACAGTGTGGTGAGGACCCAGGGCAGGCTCGGTGCTGAGGACAGAGGACAGTGCTATGAGGGCAGGGCTCCGAGCCTCGGCCCCACGGGGCAAAGGAAGCATCCACCAGCACCCCGAGGGAGCCCGGGGGGCACGTGTTCACAGGCAGCCTCTGCGGAGGCCACAGCTGACGCTGATCTTTCTCAACGAGACCCCGAGCAAGGACTCGGCTGAGACCCGCCAACGCCCGGCCCCGGGGACCCCGAGAGAGTGACCGTGGCCTCTTTCAGCTCTGTAACTGCGAAGCGTTGTTCCACGGCCCGATCCATAAAAACCCAATACAGACGCACTCCAACACACTGAACGTTTTCTACCACTTGGCCCGGCAGTGGGCTCAGTCTGTATTTATCGCCCCATTAAATCTCAACACAAACTCACAAGATGCATGCTACGATGATACACCAGCGTTATCGTAATAGAGATACAAAATGCTATTATTATGAAACTCCATTCTACAGGTGAAGCAGTAAACACGCTTACGGGGCAAATGAGATCGCCCGGGCAGCTCGGAGGAGAGAGAGGTGCTCATCTGATTCCAGTGGCACAGCCCACGGGTTTTACCCCTCGAGGCTCCTCTTCCCCCAGAAGGCCCCGCGGCCCTGAACCCCCAGCTGGAATCCCATCTGGCTCTGAACAGGTGACGCCACTTCACGGAAACCAATGCATCTCCCGCCGCACCGTCCATTCACGGAAGACAGCGCCTCCCCTAAGTCCTGTCATACCTAAGGTTCCCCAGGAAATGGCACCCTCCTATCCTTAACTGACCACGCAGCCCTGAGTACAGATCCTGGTGGAGACGTGAAATCACAGGGCCCGTGAGAAGAGGCCGGGTTTTGTTCGCCTGAGCCACCTTCCCTCCATGAGGCCCAACGCCGTGGGGTGAAGCACGGGTCCCCGGTCAGGGCACAGGCCCGGGTTGTGGACTCGATCCCCAATGGCGGGTGTGCAGGAGGCAGCCGATCAGTGATTCTCTCTCATCACTGATGTTTCTCTCCCTCTCCTTTCCTTTCTGAAATCAATAAAAATACATTTAAAAAAAAAAAAAGACAACTCCCCATGCATTTGGGGGCCCCAGGGAGGGAGCACCTTCCCCATCTGCGTCCTCACCACCTGACTTTCCAGCACCACAAACCCTCCCCCAGTTCAGCTGGTCCCACCCGTGAAGCCACCAGGAAGGCCAACAGCCACAACGTGCTGGTTCCTGCTGTCAGGAGAAGGCATGTCTGCTGGGCCGCGCGACAGCCCTCTCCCGTTATACACTCACCAGGTGGCTATTTCCCTGCGGACCCAAGAGAACGCCCAAGCCCTCCCCCACTGGCGTCCCGGGATGATGGATGGCCGAGGCCCGGACCACATTTGTTAGGGGAGCAGCCCATGCAAAGCTGGTATGGCTTTGATTGATCATGTTTACCCAACGGATACAAATGTCACTGGCCTTAAGGAATAGCACACATATTGGGGGGAGGAGGTGGAGGGAAGGTTTTGTTTCCTTGTCCTCTCTGAGGATGGCCTTCTCAGACCCGGTCTGCTCGGGCTCACACCGTGGGATGGTGGGGAATCCTGGTCACCAGTGGTTTGTGGGAACAGCATTGATGCCTTTCTTAATGATGCGGTGAGGTCTGAATGTGGTCCCCCTGAGAGCAAGCCCTCGACCTCCCATTTCCTGGCCGGGCTGCCTGGGGTCCGGATCACGTGTGTGTACAACTGAAGCCAGTTTCCAAGCGCCTGAGTGTGGCCCTGGATCAAACAGTCACAGCTTTCCTTTTAATACGGGGAGCATTTATTAAATGTGCCATGAGACGAGAAAAATAAAGGTGCATTCCTTCAGCTCCTCAAGCATTCTTACTGTGTCCCTCTCCTGGGCCAGGCACTCTGAGGTCTCGGTTTAGGGCACTGAACAGGTTGGGGCCTGGCCCCTTCCCGATGCACCCCTCCGATCTCACAAGTTACCATGCACCTCAAGGATGAGGAAGGTGCTGGAAAGAGACCCCCTTTTTTTTTTATGATTTCTTTCCTAGTTTCGGCCTGGCGCTGCCTCCCTGTTCAGAACACCACTTTCCTAAAAGCCAGAGGGACGCAACGTGATCCTAGGAGAACACAGACTTGGTTTTATTTCTCCTTTTGTCCTCAGGCCTGGCATCGTACGCGGAGCAGTCAGTGAGCACTCAATGCCTGGATGCATGGATGAGTGAAAGGGTGGAGAAAGCGGGGAAGACCGGGAGGGTGGAGTGAAAAGTAGCGGGAGGGGAGGGGAGGGGAGAGGAGGGGAGGGGAGGGGAGGGGAGAGGAGGGGAGGGGAGAGGAGAGGAGAGGAGGGGAGGGGAGGGGAGGGGAGGGGAGAGGAGAGGAGAGGAGGGGAGGGGAGGGGAGGGGAGGGGAGAGGAGAGGAGAGGAGAGGGAGAGGAGGGGAGGGGAGGGGAGAGGAGAGGAGGGGAGAGGAGAGGAGAGGAGAGGAGAGGGAGAGGAGGGGAGGGGAGAGGAGAGGAGAGGAGAGGAGAGGAAGAGAGGAGGAGAGGAGAGGAGGGGAGGGGAGGGGAGGGGAGGGGAGAGGAGAGGAGAGGAGAAGAGAGGAGGGGAGGAGGAGAGGAGGGGAGGGGAGGGGAGGGGAGGGGAGAGGAGAGGAGGGGGGAGGAGGGGAGAGGAGAGGAGAGGAGGGGAGGGGAGGGGAGAGGAGAGGAGAGGAAGAGAGGAGGAGAGGAAAGGAGGGGAGGGGGAGGGGAGGGGAGAGGAGGGGAGAGGAGGGGAGAGGAGAGGAGAGGAGAGGAGGGGAGGGGAGGGGAGGGGAGGGGAGGGGAGAGGAGAGGAGAGGAGAATGAGGGTGGCCCCTGGAGTAGACAGGGGGAGGGCATTCTAGCAGTGACTTTTTCTGCAAATAACAAAGACCTGATTCAAACCAGCTGAGGTAAACCCACTGGTTCCCTGGCTCCCACATACCCAGGCGTGGCTCCGTGGAGGGAGGACAAGGTGCGGGAAACAGCCTGTGGAAGAGAAGCAGGGGCTCAGCCAGGTCTGCGCCCTTGCCCTCCCCCTGCCTCTCTCTGGCCTGGTATCTCCGGGGCTCGTTTAGCCTCATGGAAGGGCATTAGCCACCTTCCCCGACAGAGGGGTCCTCACGCTCAATGCCCATCCTCTGATGATATCTTTGTAAGGCACAGGCCTGCTCCTTAGTGAACCCCTCTGTCCAGAGGAATAGGAAACCGGGGAATGGCCAGCGTGGCTCAGTGGTTGAACATCCACCTATGAACCAGGAGGTCACTGGTTTGATTCCTGGATAGGGCACATGCCTGGGTTGCAGGCTTGATCCCCAGTGTGGGGCAGTGCAGGAGGCAGTCGATCAATGATTCTCTCTCATCATGGATGTTTCTCTCTCTCTTTCTCTTTCTCTCTCTCTCTCTCTCCCCCTCTTCCTCTCCCTTCCTCTCTGAAATCAATACAAATATATTTAATTTTTAAAAAAAGAGAGAAATGGTGAAAGTTGGAAGCAGAGCCCATGAGTTGTGATCAAAAGTAACTACAACTCTTTCAAAAGACAGAGCTACAGCATGCAGAGCTCCGAGCACAGGGCGGTGAGTTACAGCACTGCATCCTGGTTACAGGTGTCACTTCCATTTTAACTTACGCACAGAGGCCGTAGGCATGGCATATTGGACCAACACTGAATGGAAGAACAGTAAGCTCTCAGAATCAGGCTTGAGAAAAACATGAGACATTTCATAAGCCGTAACCTTGGCCAAACCTGAGTGAGGTGTGCCTTCTGCCCAAACCCACATCACAGGCGGCATGAGGGTCAAATATCATGAATACACAGGCTCTGCACCCCGGGCGGCCCCTGCGGTCGGCATTTCTGCTGTTGTGAGTATCAGTATTCAGTGGATATTAAGGCGCAGGGAAAGAGGGGGTCAAAGAAAGTGTCCATTGCCCTGTGCTTGCTCTCCAAGCTCCTCCTGCTCCTTGGTAACATACATATTACTTAATTCCTTTTTATTTTTACTTATTTTTTAAATATATTTTCTCGATTTCAGAGAGGAAGGGAGAAGGAGAGATAGAAACACCAATGATGAGAGAGAATCATGGGTCGGCTGCCTGCTGCACACACCCCCCCCGCCCCCGTCCCCCGTCCCTGGGATCGAGCCCACAACCCGGGCATGTGCCCCAATGGGGAATCGCACAGTGTCCTGGTTCATAGGTCGACGATCAACCACTGAGCCACACCAGCCAGGCAACGTCACTCCTTTTTAAGTCGCTGCTCTGCCCATCGCCAACAGGCACTCTCCCTGGTCTCTTGCCTGACGCCTAAGGCCATGGGAGCCTATGTAGCTTTCATGCCTGCCTCGTATTTCTCACCACTTAGGAACGTGTCAGGAATTACGTAAACCCTGGTGTGAGATGTCTTATCCAAGGGGGCAGAAAGTCAGAGGGTCAGTGAGATGCTCTCTTGGGAAAGGAAGAGGCAGAACTAATTGGCCCATCCACTCCCAATGCTGCTCCTGGGGAAATCAGGCCTGAGCCTCCACCACCTTGGCTGGTTCCGTTTTAATTTTAGAAATTGGTGCCATCGAACACACCTGGATGGCTCAGCAAGGCGTGCTTCACGCCACAGCAGGAAGGAGGGGACAGGGTCACGCTGGGGGATGATTTCCCGGGAGTGCAGGTCACAAGGCAACCTGCCTCAGAGGAGCACCAGCGAAGGACCCCTTGAGAGCAATGACCTTGAGGGGAGGAGCTCTGACCGCGGGGCATCTGGACGGCCTGTGGGAAAGGGGGAGTTAAAGTGGACACTGAACGGTAAGTAGGACTGCGACAGGTGAGGGGAGGATGGGGCGCCCTGGCAAAGGCCACCGAACAAACCAAGGCAGAGGGGACATCACATCCTGGGTGACAAATGGCAGGGATCGGAGATGATGGTCAGAAAAACCCAAAACAACCATGGGGGCATTCTCAATGTCATCATTAAAATGATCTCCCCGCCCGGCCAGCATGGCTCAGTGGTTAAGCGTTGACCTATGAACTAGGAGGTCAGGTTTGGATTCTCCTGGTCAGGGCACATGAATGATTCTCTCTCATCATTGATGTCTCTCTCTCTCTCTCTCTCTCTCCCATTCCCTTCCTCTCTGAAATCAATAAAAATATATTTAGAACAAAAACAGAAACTATCTCCCCAAGCCCTGGCCTGCTCAGCAATAAAACGTCGGTAACGAAAATGGCATGAATATGGCAGAATAATTATGTTTACAAGTTTCCTAATTACTGGCACACCGGCCTCTGAAAATCACTATACCTGGGTGCTCTGTTTCTGGGTCCATGTAATTTCAATTAGAAACACACAAAGAACATCCATTATTTTAATTGTTTATTTTTAAATGTTTCCCTTACAAGGTGTTCATGCTAATTTGCATTCTCTTGAGGGAAACAACACGTCTCCACGTGGCCTTTGTCAAGGCCACGCTGACAACCAGCCTGTGCCATGAAGAGAGCGTTCTACTAATGACACGTAGTCAAGCCTACGCTCCATCAGTCATTAAACGCACAACTGTGCGTGTTCAGCGGCGAGGGGGGCGCTGCAAAGAAACCAATGAACTTGATTTCAAACCCTAAGGACTGCGACGTGTCTCTTAAAACACAGGGAAGAAAACCGCCGTCCCCGTGAAAAGAAGTAAGAGACGCAAAGAACATCCGATTCCCCTTTGGCGTGCAGATGTTTAAAATACAGTTTTTAATACCTGACACTCAGATGATAGCTGGCTCGTTTTTTGTGTGTTTTTTTTTAAGTGAAGTTAGCGAGTGAACAAGCTTTGCTGTGTGACAGTACCATCTTCATCCACGCCTTTTCCCTGAACAATAAACAACTAAGTGTTCACCCGTGGGCGGAACTCTCTGAAACGGGCACCGATGGCATGTTTTTATCTGCAAAAAAACGACCATGTTTTAGATTTACCCTACCAGGTTAAAAGCACGGGATCCCGGAACCTTAGAGTGAGAACGAAGGTCTGAGGGGTCTCGTGGATTCTTCGGCCTGCTTCACACCAAGTCTCCCGGGCATAAAACAGCCGTCCTTTCATTCTGCTGTTGGAATGTGGGACACGAGTTTACCTTTGTGAGCGGGACAGAAAGGGGCCCTCGAGGCAGCGTCCGCCCAGAACTCACGGGGCCTCTCCCTGGTTCATCCGCTTCAGATAAAACAGTCAAATAAAGGAAAGGGAACCGGAAGCGTATCTCGAGCAAAATCTAACCTCACCGTGTAAAGAGATGCCTGAACATCAGAGGGTTTGTTTTTCTTCCAATGACCAGATTAAAAGATGTGAGGACTTACTATCTGGACTATAAATAAAAAGTGGTTATTTCTCTAATTTCAAACGAAAGGCGCTAAAGTTAGCATTTGTAGATAACATGCTTTTTATCTAAGGAGCTTGGAAGAATCGAGTGAATTATTCAAGTCTAGAATAGGAAACCAGGAAGAAAACAGATATTTTAATGCTCTGCAGCCTGCACTGCACCCTGTCCAGGAAGAGAGAGGACAGATCAAAGATAACCTTGAACTAACAAGGTTAGGAGGGTTCTTTCAAAACCAGCGGTTTTCAAAAGGAGCCCATCCTGAATTTCCATGTCAGACAGGATGAAAGGGAACGGAGGGGAAGCGGCCTCCGTAGAGAGACCCCCGCCCCTCGACTTCAGAAAGGACACAGAACTTGCTGACCGAAGAGTCCACCGGACCTCCCTCCCGCCCTCTCCCCATAAGTGAACCCCTCTTTCCCGGGAGTCGCCTGCAAGCCCCTCCTTAAGAGCACTCTTCCCAGCACAAACCTGGTAAGCTCTGAAGTCGAGGGCTGTGCAGCACATAGGGAAAGCATGTTAGGGGAGAAGGAACGGAAGAAGCAGCTGCTTTAGTCCACTAGTCAGACCCAGGAGGACACGGAGGGGCAGAGGGAGTGAACTGCCCTGGGTCTGCAGTAGTGAGAGCAAGGCCAGCCCTAGACTGGACTCTGGCCTGCGGGCCGGACGGCTCAGCACCGTACAGCACCCACCCCTTCGCTGCCACTCGGACTGGGGGTGCGGGGTCTGTGCACGCATCTCCGCGTAGCATGGACAGGCATGAATAGAGTGAAGACTTAATTTTCTCCTGATTAATGACTCATTCTTAAGTGGTCAGTAATCCCTGCTAAGTCTAAAGATCTTCTCCATAAATTAAACTCCGTAATGCCACAGGATTATCTGCAATTGGTAATCAAATACAAATCACCTTGTTATCACAGAATGCCGGAAGGATAAGCAGCTAAAACAAGTGAGTGGTAATCCTCCAGGATATGATGTTTGCACTAAACCAGAAGAACACACCGAGAATTGTGCACGAAACACAAAGGCATTCTGTTGCTCAAACAGAAAGGTGATTACTGAGAATTTTTCTATAAAAACCAGAGGCAACTAATGACTAAAAATGACAACGAATAAAGTAAGGCACATGTAGGCAAGATTAGGATCGGACAAAGCAAAAATAGAAATTTTATTAAAAAGAAACACCAAAGATTTACAGCCAGATAAATATCTGAGGGAAAATGAATAAATGCTTTGTGTGTTGTTATTCAGATAAACATTTTAAGATAATTATCCAATTGTCCTATTTTGAAAAATCTAGAATTTTAAAATACATTGGCAAAAGAGATTTAATAATAAAATTGTATTTGCCAATGAGTTTTGCGGGCCACCCACTACATGAAAAATCACCTGTTATTCCACAGTCGGGCGTAAAACCATTGCTGCTTCTTTCTGTGTGTGTCATTTACATGAGATGGAGCTACAGGTTAATTCCCTAACTCATAAGGCAAAGGAGTCGATATCAACACTTAAAACTTTGGTACAGTTCCTGAAAGATTATGCAAATTTAGGTATTTTATTAGTGTTTTTTTTAATAAAATGGTGCATACCTTAGAATATGGTATTCATCTCAAGTTCAACTGCACCTTACCCACACTAAGGAGGTGGATTTCAGAATGAAGCATAAACCAGACTTTTTCCCTCAGTTGTGTCCAGTGCTGTTGCTGGTCTTAGAAAAAGCCGTTTATTTTTTTTCATTTATTTATTTTTATTGATTTCAGAGAGGAAGGGAGAGGGAGAGATAGAAACATCAGTGATGAGAGAGAATCATTGATTGGCTGCCTCCTGCACTCCCCCACCCCTCCACCACTGGGGATCAAATCTGCAATCCGGGCATGTGCCCTTGACCGGAATCAAACCCGGGACATTTCAAGGCCACAGGCCAACACTCTATCCACTGAGCCAAACCAGCTAGGGCTGGAGAAAAACCCTTTCCCTGGAGAGTCACGATAGAAAAAGTCTTCCCTCTAAATTACAGAGGGTCCAACTTTATCGTCTTGCTCTTTGACCTGTGTAATAAGTTACCCTGATGGGCATGAAAACCGTCACAGTAAATCTCTAAGAAAAGGCTTATCGGCTGATTCATTCCTAAACATCTGAAACGAGAAAGACAATGATATTGGAACATGCTCAAATAAGATAAATTAACCATTTTGTCTTCAGAGGAAAGTTAAAGCTCTGTCTCACCTGAAATTAAGTTTCCGTGCCAGGCCAGCATGGCTCAGGGGTTGAGCGTCGACCTATGAACCAGGAGGTCGCGGTTAGATTCCTGTTCAGGGCACCTGCCTTGGGGATCCCCAGTGTGGGGCGTGCGGGAGGCAGCCGACCAATGATCTTCATCATTGATATTTCTCTCTCTCTCACTCCCACTCTCCCTTCCTTTCTGAAATCAATAAAAATGTATTTCAAAGAAAAGTTTCCATCAGAAAACCCTGAAGACCAATGGTTGATTATTCGTGCCTTACAGTCTGTCTGAAAGCAACTGCCTTCTTATCACTTCTTTAAAATCACTGTCACAGGTTTAGATCAGAATAAAAACATTTTTAAACACCTGGAATCTAACTTTTAAAACTCCGGTAAGATACACTGTGCAGCAGTGATCACGACATTACACAATCCGAGGGCAACCCAAAATGACTCCATGACTGCGGACACTGGTCTTCAGACGTCTCTCTGAGCGCCATCGCACTGGCCCTGGCTCCCTGGCACCTCCATCCGCCTCTTCCACTCGCTGAGTACACACATGGGCCTTCCCGTGCCCGTTCCCCCAGCTCTCCCATGGACGCCTCTGGTGCTGAGAGTGAACCGCACCCCACAATCCACCGTCTTCACAAGCAGGAAAGACAGGAATTGCACACCTTCCTCTACTCCGGGTCATAGCCCACCCACCAAGCAATCTAGACCTCTTGACCTCGCCCATAGCTCCCCATGCCTGCCAGCCACCTGGAGCTGCCATTACCTGTCGCCTGCAGTGACTGCCTTCTCACAGACGCCCCTGACCCCACCTTAGCCCTCCTCCGATGCCTCAGGTCCTCCCATAAGCCACGTTCTTTCATTCCCCAGAAACCTCCGTCTCCAGCCTCTGGGGAACATTCCCAGCACCTCGGGGTCCCTACCCACTGCTCCTTGCACCCGGACACGGAGGGAGATTCAGTTCTCGGGAACTGCCATGCTCCTTCCCCCATCGAGGCTTCCGCGGGCACCGTTTCTTCTCGAATGTTCTCTTTACCGCCTCCACTGCTCACTCCTTGGGTCCCACTTAAACTCCGCTGTCTGAGCGCAGCCCCCTTACCCTGAGTGGGACCCTCCTCATCCCTGGGCCTCTGCGCTTCAGGGCACCACCCCAGTGACCACAGCCCCTCTGCACTGAGTGAGGGGGCATCTATGTTTGTAGCCCCGTCCCTGGGCCTTTGCAGAGAGCCTGACAACCAACAGACATTGGTGAGGGAAATTAAAGTGAATAAAGGAATAAAAATGATAGTTTGGGAAGTTATGTATTTCCATTTGCACCAAGGCAGGTCTCATGTTGCAATCCTGAGAAAAAGACTGGAGATGAATCCTGAGCCCCAAACCAAAGGTGTTCTGTCCAATCATGACCCTTAGAAAATGCGAATGCTCTCTGAAGACGAAAACAGAAAAATTACGTACCCTCTCCCCCCATGTGAGCCAATCAGGATAGCATCAGGGCTGGATGAATGTGCAGAATACAGCACCCCACCTTGTAGGCCCGCCCGGGCGGGGGGTGGGGGGAAGGGGCAGGACCCCCACTCAGACATTAGGCCATGCACTTCCTGTCAGTGATACTTGCTGGGCTCACTGAGGAGGAAGCAGGTGAGCAGGGTTGGGGGTCTGGTTGCATAGCAACCAGCAGCAATCAGAGACCTCGGGCTCTGACACCTGACTGCCTCCTGCTAACTTTCAGGGCCTTGGCAGTGACCCAGGTGATGCAACCTGAGAATTCCTGCATCGGGACCATCTCGAAACTTCCTGATGGTTATGCTGCCGCTACACAGGATTCCCAAGACCGCACACGATGCACACCATGGTCCCTAAGGAAGCCCTCACTTAGCAATCCTCGGAGCTCAGAGCACCAACCCCAGGTCCAGAGCTCACTCCGCTGCTTTAACGCGCCCAGCTCCACACCAGCCAGCGCGCACTTTTCCGTGTGTCTCAGGCTGTTTCAGTGACGCATCCCCTGTAAGGAGACTGCGCCTCAAGGCGGAGGGCCCCGCATGGTTACCCTCCAGCACCGGGCACTGCCTCTCTGGGCTGATGGGAAACGGGTGGTGGGTGGGTGTGGGCGACAGGCAATACGGGAATTAGCCCAAGAACGTGCACAGTACGCGATACTCTGGTGGTGTCTAAATCACCAACATTCAAAATCTAGTGTGAGCATCTTATTGGTGACTCGTCCTCCGGTTGGCATGGCAACCGTTACGATGTCCTGGGTGCATCAGAGGGACCATATAGCTCCTCTTATTGACAGGCGGCTCTGCGACTGGCCGCAGAAAATCGTATTTTTTAAAGCAGATACAATTTTTTTTATTTTATTAATTTTTATTTTTTTATTTTTGACAGAGAGGAAGGGAGAGGGATAGAGAGTTAGAAACATCGATGAGAGAGAAACATCGATCAGCTGCCTCCTGCACACTCCCTACTGGGTATGTGCCCGCAACCAAGGTACATGCCCTTGCCCGGAATCGAACCTGGGACCCTTGAGTTCGCAAGCCGACGCTCTATCCACTGAGCCACACCGGTTAGGGCTACAATTTTTTTAAATGATAAAAGCAAGGATAGGAATTAATTTTGAAAAGGGAGGAAAAGAAAACAATACCAAAAAGGCCTAACTTCCTCACACTTGTAAGAGATGTCTTGTCAGTAGTCACTGCAGCGTGCTAAGAAAAAGCGTTGAGCGCCCCCCTTCCTGGGCGAACCGAAGGCTCCTCTTCTGTGACCTCACCTAGCCACCGTCCAGACTAACCCACGGCTCCATCCGCGTCGCATCCTGCTCACCCCCCTGTGCAGACTCCCTCGGGTAAACGTACAAACCGATGACAGGGCACCAGTACATCTCATGCTGCTTATTACTCCCCATAATCATTCCAACTCAAGCTCTAGTCAAAGGCAAGCAGAAAACAGAAAAGCCAACCCTTTTCCTTCCTGAAATGTGTACACTTAACCCGTCTCCTCAGCCACCCGCTTCTTCTGTCAGTTCTGAGTGAATTCTGAGCCAGCACATCGCATCATCGCTGCAGATAAACCGAGATAAATGAGAGAACTCAGTTTTCCCAAATAGCTGTGGCCTTTTTCCCAAGCAAAAATAAACTCCGAGCAAGCTCGTGTATAGATTTTGGTCAGAGCGTCAAGCCACAAGCAAGTCGAGTATCTGGCCTCCGCTCAGCGTCAGCTGGAGCCTTTTGTAACGGAGGCGATGCTGAGAAGGCAGCCAGGGCCGCTGCAGGCAGAGGGGAGCTGCTCGCTCAGCAGGAGGGAGAAGACAGAGCAACCAAGGCTCTGTGAGGACCACAGGGAGAGACTGCTGGAAATCAAGACAGAAGTTACTTAGGACAGAGGCGATCAACAGTGCATCTGCCTCCCAGCCGGCCTGGCTCAGTGGCTGAGCGTCGACCTACGAACCAGGAGGCACATGCCCGGTTGCGGGTTCGATCCCCAGTGTGGAGCATGCGGGAGGCAGCTGATCCATGATTCTCTCTCATCATGGATGTTTCTATCTCCCGCTCCCTCTCCCTTCCTCTCTGAAATCAGTAAAAATAATTTATTTTTAAAAAAATGCATCCGCCTCTTGCTCAAGCAAATCATTTTCCTTAGTCCTAACTCCAGTAGCGTCACCAGCCTTGTCAGTTTCCTAAAAGGACATTTAATAATGAATTTTCACAGAAGACCTGTCAGCATCAATCCCGTCAGTGGTTCCTGGTCCAGTGTCTGGACTGAAGGCCTATCCACAGAAGTTCTTCATAGGAATGGGGACGCAGGGAAACTCTACAGCTGACAGAGGTGGTGAGTCCCGGCTAACCGGCAGGGAAGCCTGCCCTCTACACACATATCTATGACTGGTTTTCTTACCGGGTGGCTGTCACTCCAAAATGTAAAAGCTACCTGGCAAGTCACCCCTGGAAAGCAAGAAACACCAGCAGCTGGAGGCCTCACGGGCCTACGGGGCCCTGGAATGATGACGCCATGCTGCCAAGGCCAGCTAGACAAGGCAGGCTTCCTTCCCCTCAGGGGGTCTTGGTTTGCTTCCCTTCTGCCTCTTGCTGTGTCTTTCCCTTCCGGTTCCAACAGGCCATGGATCGTTTTGAGACAGGAGAACCCATGGGGCTCAAGTCAGGGAGTCCTGACTTTCCCAGTAAGTTTCTTAGAAAAGGCATTTCTCTCACGAGCGTCTTCATGGACAGCGTGAGAGGGGTGAGCCAGGTGACCTTCAAGTCTCCGTAGGAGAGAGAGGCGCGCGATGATTTCCGGGGCGGCTCTATCATCCTGCTGTCGGGTAAGAGGCTATGGCAGAGTCCCCTGAGTAACCGGGTCTCCCGCGCCGCGTCACTGGAGACAATGCTTAAGCCGAGCACCGCAGGCCGACTGTCTGCGCCTCGTTCTGAAACGCCACCTCTAGGACAGTCAATGCATGTAGCCAGGAGGGAAAAGGCGCAATCTATCACAAGACTAAAAAAAATAAAAAAAAGGAGGAGGCAGACGCTTCTTCATAGACCACTTAAGGGGTTATGCAGAGGCCACGAGGTGACGGTATGAAGTATGTTCCTTGCTGGGAATGCCATCTACTGACAATAAA
The DNA here is from genome assembly GCA_026230045.1 of Corynorhinus townsendii. Classification (NCBI taxonomy): domain Eukaryota; kingdom Metazoa; phylum Chordata; class Mammalia; order Chiroptera; family Vespertilionidae; genus Corynorhinus; species Corynorhinus townsendii. Next base: position 4,055,780 of record JAPDVU010000006.1, read on the forward strand.
ATACTCAATATTCATATGATTTTATTGAGTGAAGAGTCAAGAGTGGATTTCGGCCCTGGATCAGTTAAGAATGTGGAATGTAAAAATAAGAGCCCATCAATTCTTAGCATCCCTCTGGGTGTCTGCGGGGATGTGTTTAATAACTGTCATATCTCCAAACACTTCGGTCTGACCCCCATTTCGTTTGAAAATACAACAGCGGCCAGAGTCGCCAGCCAGGCTTGCATGCTTTGGATGCTGCAAGCCGACTTGGCGTGCAAACAGGTTCCCTCCCATAGAAGGTGCTCACACCGCCCCAGAGAGGAGAAGAGGGCGCTTCATAAGAGGAGAACGTATCTGCAGGTTCAGAAAGCCCCTATGTCTCCTCAGCTCAATTTTTCTGATGACTTTTTACCCACAAAGTCATCTCATTGAAAACTCGCCAATCCCCTGAAAGAGTGATATGAGACATGGAAAGTCTAGATCTCAATTATAATGAAAAACAAGTAAAACAGAAGTTATTTTCACACTTCATGCTTTCCATTGGTGGAAGTTGCAAAGATCACATTTTCCGCCGTGTTGATAGCGTGTGAAGTAACAGACATTCACATACATCTTTGGTGGGCAAACCCATCGGCATAGAATCCATGGGAGGTTATTTACCAGTATCTTTAAAACATAAAAAGCATCTTTTTAAGCTCAAAAATGCATCCTCTGTGAATGTGACTCCAAAGGCAAGGGAAGTAAAGGCAAAAATAAATGAGTGGGACTATATCAAACTAAAAAGCTTCTGCACAGCAAAAGAAACAGACAACAAAACAAAGAGGCAACCAACCAAATAAGAGATAATTGCAAACATCAGCTCCGACAAGGGGTTAATATACAAAATATATAAAGAACTCATACAACTCAACACCAAACAGACAATCCAATTAAAAAATGGGCAGAGGGCTGGACAGGTAGGTCTCCCAAGAAGACATATATATGGCCAACAGACACATAGAAAGATGTTTAACTTCACTAGCTATTAGGGAAATGCAAATCAAAACCACAATAAGATACCATCTCACAGCTGTTAAAATGGCCACTATCAACAACATAGGTAATAGCACGTGTTGGAGAGATTGTGAAGAAAATGGAACCCTCATTCACTGCTGGTGGGAATGTAAACTGGGAGAGCCACTAAGGAAAACAGCCTGGCAGTTCCTAAAAAAGTTAAGACTAGAGTTACCATATGACACAGCAATCCCTCCTTCAGGGTATCTACCTGAAAATCTATAAAACGTTTATTGGCAAAGATATATGCACCCCTATGTCCATTGCAGCATTGTTAATGGTGCATGGAGACACCCCAAATGTCCTTCGTTAGAGAACTGGGTAAAGAAGATGAGGCACATATATACTATGGAATACTACGTATCCCTACGAAAAGATGAAACACTGCCATTTGCGACGAAGATGGACATTGAGAATACCATGCTAAGTGAGATAAGTCAGTCGGGAAACCCTAAGAACCATATGACTTCACTCATATGTGGGATATAAAACTGGAACTCATAGTAAAGGAGGCCAAACATATGGTGATGGAACATTATTTGACTTTGGGTGGTGAGCACACAATGCAATATACAGATCATATATCATAGAAATGTCCACTGGAAACCTACATGATCCTATCAACCAATGTCACCTTAATAAATTTACATTAAAAATACATAAACTAACATTGAATTTTTTTTAAAATGCCTCCAGGGCAGTGGTCGGCAAACTGTGGCTCGCAAGCCACCTGCAGCTCTTTGGCCCCTTAAGTGTGGCTCTTCCACAAAATACCACTGCCTGGGCGAGTCTATTTTGAAGAAGTGTCATTAGAAGAAGTTTAAGTTTAAAAAATGTGGCTCTCAAAAGACATTTCAATCGTTGTGCTGTTGATATTTGGCTCTGTTGACTAATGAGTTTGCTGACCACTGGTCTAGGGATACATAGTCATAGGAGTACTTGTTACTGGCTGTAAAAGCTACTTAAATAGGATTGTTGGGTGGATAAAATAAAACAATGCATGTGAAGTGTGTAGAACAAAACTTGCACTGCAGGAGGCTTGAGGTAACACGGATCAAGCTCAGCGGTGTCGGTGTCATTGTGTTATTTTTAGACAATAATGATACGAGCACATTACACAACATTGCAAAGTTCCAGGTAGTCGTTTATGGGGAAAAAAAAAAAAAAAAAAGCATGTGTTCACCCTTTGAATTTTACATCTAGAACATGGTATTTAAATGCTCTCTTCTAAGCCTGGCCAACTGGGGAACATTCTTTGTAGAAATGTATAATTCGTGTATAATGATATCTGTTAATTTCCCAGGAATGAATTATATGGAATTAACACATGTCTAAAAGACTAGGGAAAACTATGAAAATCCTTGTAATCTGTATCAACACTGTTATAACTTTATTAGGACATAATTGAGTGGAAGGGTAATTTCAATATTTTCTGGCTTTTTCTTCTCTTTCTGTAGTTAATGGCATTCTAACCATCATGCACCACTCATTTGAGCTGAATGACAAAAAGGGGGAAATGTGGAGTTAAAGCACATTCATTTGACATTAACCCCAAATCACCTGTCTGCGGCTCCAGAGCCCGGGATGCCGCGGAGGCGCATTTGTTCAATTACAGCGGCGATTTTTGCTCCGCGGCCTCTAATTTCGTCCCAATCACCGAGACATGTTTATGCATCTCCTCGCACGGGCACGCTGCTTCCTGGGAGAATTCTCGAGACCAGAAACTCTTTATCAGATGATTGAATATCAAACAGTGAGATGACTCACCCTCGCCGTCAGGTTAAAAACATGAAAAGGCATTTACATACCAACATAAGAGGAGATCGACTGAATGACAAAATACGGGGGCTGGAGGGGAGTGAATGAATGAGGAAACTGCCTTCCTTTTCTGCCATAAAAAAAGTCCAGTGGCACTTCAGGAGAAATACTCTTTGTTCAAAGCTTAGTGTGATTTCACCCATTATTTCAAATCAGTCCAGCCTGAAAAGAGTGAAAATTAAGTGAGTTATCACCTGTTAAAGTGTGTACACATTTGGGGGGACACCCTATACAGTTTATTTATCATCCTAGACACTGAAGGGACAGAAGACACAGGCGCTGCCCTGGGGGTGGCGTCTAGATCAGCGGCTGCCAACCTTTCGGACCTCACGGACCACCAAGGCTCCGCGGACCGCCGGTTGGTGACCGCTGTCTAGCCCACTGTCTATCGCTGTGTCTCAGGAAGTCCAGAGAGTGGCCATTTCAAGTACCCAGATAACTAGGTGCACCTTAGGCTGCTACTCTATTTAATAGCTAACCGCAGCCTCGGTCTTCCTGAGGATCCACTCAAGGAGTCGAAACATTTGTGCAAACAAATGCGGCTTACCTGGCCTGTTTCGTCTCATCAGCCTTTTAACACTGCATCTCAGGAAGCTCTCGAGGAAACAGGGTCCCTCTCCTACCCAGTTCGGAGGAGACAAAGTCCCCTGGGAGCTGGCCCTTCCTCCGAATCCATTTCTTAATAACACACAAAGCCCATCCTGGCTCCATCCTAATACACCACCATTCACCTCGACCCTCTAATTCAGCAGGGGAGGGGAGCTCAAACTGATCAAAAACCGCCGTGCCTCCTCCCATAAACCTGGCTGGAGTGGTCTTACTCGGAACAGCCATAGCTTTGCCAATTTATTTTTTACAAAAATGAATGAGCAGCAAGAATTTCCACAGACAGGTCCCACAGGCAGAGTCTACAAGACCACCGGGGAGAGGTCTCCAGATGAAAGCTGCACTGCTTTGCATCGTGTTTATACACCGCAGAGCAAAACAGGGCTTAGGAAGACAAGGAAAATGATCCCACCTAGCAAAGTGCCCCTCTGTGGGCGGCTGGGAATGAACAGGCGGGTCAGGGGTCATGCACCTGAGCGGCTTCTTTAACATCCATCATCCATCAACCCAATCGTATTAGCACCTATTCATGGATGATAACAGAAGATATGACCCCATGTACCAAAAACCTTACAAAGCTGTTTCTAATAGGTCTACCATCTAGTCATACAGATTGCAAGTTGTTATAGTTAAAGACCGTCTTCAAAACCCAGCTCCAGACAAGAAAATCACTACATCATCAGAGCCTCAGAGTGCTGATCTGTAAAATGGGGCTAATTACATCTGCACTACTGTCGTATTAGAGTAGGAGAAATAATGTCTTATTAGTACATATCACAGACTTATTATTACAACTGATGTCAGATGTCCCTTATTGGCCAGGGCCGAGGTCTGTGGACCTTTCTGTAAAGGGCCAACAATCAATATTTTCAGCCTCGAGGGCATGAACTCTGTCTCAGAATAACTCGGCTCTACTGTCACAAAGTAGAGTACACAGTATTGAGTCAGACAGGGGCCGCTGTGCGCCAAGAGAGCTTGGTTTGTGGACACTGAAGTTTTAATGTCAGATAAATGTCATTAGGTGTTATGACTCTCTTGATTTTTCCCCAAACATATAAAAGTATAAAGACTATTCTTAGTTAGCGAGCAACACAGGAAGAAGTGGAAAACCACATTTGACCAATGGCTGTAGGCTGCCAACCCCTTGACTAGGGAAGTCGAACCCACATTTATGTAAATTGGTATACGATGAATCAGTTAATTTGTTTTTGAAAGAAAATCACTTGTAACTGATTGAGAATGCTTCTCTCTCTCTCTCTCTCTCTCTCTATATATATATATATATATACACACACACACACACACACACACACACACACACACACACACACTAGTGGCCCAGTGCATGAAATTCATGCACATTAAAAGGGAATTAATTAGAGGAAATATTTTAATATTGCTATTTGCCCTTTCTCTATAATAGAAATGTCAGAGATGAAAGAAAATTAGTAAAATGTATGAGTCTGGGGCGCAGAGTCAAGTCTCCGCCCACCCGCACTCGCCTCAAAATCATGTCACACCCAGACCTGGCCTGCCCCACCCCTGTCAAGCCCCACAGTGCGGGAGGTGCAGCCTCAGGTCCCCTGACCCTGGCACGAGGGCGCAAGGGCATGACAACCATTTGCATATTAGCTCTTCATTATATAAGATATAATAATAATAAAAGCATAATATGCTAATTAGACTGGACAGCCAAAAGACCTTCCGGACTTCATTCTGGACATCCTTCCGGATGAAACTGTTGTGGTGGGGGCCGAGGCAGAGGCGGTTAGGGGCGATCAGGCAGACAGGCAGGAACCAGTGGTTAGGAACCAGTGGTCCCGGATTGTGAGAGGGATGTCCGACTGCCAGTTTAGGCCCAATCCCTGCGGGATCGCACCTAAACTGGCAGTCGGACATTCTTTGAGGGGTCCCAGATAACAAGAGGGTGCAGGCTGGGCTGACAGACCACCCTCCCCCCCCCCCCCCCCGCATGAATTTCGTGCACCGGGCCTCTAGTATATATATAAATGTATTTTTATTTAACAAGTTCTGTTGAACACTTTGGGAAGAAATAAGTAATAAGTACTCTGTTCACTATTTAAACACCTTCCATGCTGTACACATTTTTTTGTTGTTGTTGTTTTAAAATATGTTTTTATTGCTTTCACAGAGAGAGGAAGGGAGAGGGAGAAAGAGCATCATCCCTGGGGATTGAGCCTGCAACGTGGGCATGTGCCCTGAGGGGAATCGCACAGGAGACCGCTTGGAGCAGGGGGTGATGCGCGACCACTGTGCCACCCTGGCCAGGGCTATTCTGCACGCCCTTTTGCAGTGATTTATCTCTAATGTAAAAAGTCCAACTACAGAACGTAAAATCACTGCAAACAAGTTTTTTTAGCATGCTGGTCAAACACACTGCTTATTTTCCTTACCAAATCAACTGTGGTTTGTGAGACAAATAGATGAATCCAACAATACGAGATGAAAGAACAATTTCGATAAATAGATCATTATTTACTATTTAATCTCCTCTCTGCCTCTGACTTAAAAACAGCTGCCAGGAAGAGGCGCAAACACCATATTTCACCAGTTACATAATGTTAATTATCCTGGAATTACCCTACAAATAAAATCTTAATCACATGGGCACTCTTGTCCGTGTCCTAGACTCCCGCTCCACCCAGCCTGAGCCACAGGATTAAATCGGGGTGAGCGGGACAGGAAGGCCCACTGGAGTTGGTGCAAGTCAGGGCCCAGCAGCTCAGCTGAACATGCACAGCGGAGCAGTCTCTTCGTCCTTGCGTATCTTACGCTTTTCACGCTGGATTATACGAAACTGAACCAAGGCAGTGACCGTCTGGTGAGCTGGGCTGGGACGATCACACGGACGGACAAGGGCTCCCGCGTGCTTTGAGGTTGCTGTGAGATGCTCTCAGGACATCAACTTTAAGAGTTTGGAGCGATCTATCAAGCATTTCTAACCCATCTATATTCTACCATCCACCGGCTTCCTAATTACAACGAAAAGTGAAAACCTAAGAGGCAGAGAAATCTGCAAATAAGTCCACAAAACAGGTTTCCTGTTGGTTTCTGAGGCACGGCATCACTGTGGCCCCCAGACAACTGAAACAACGTCAGCCTCCCCACGGACACCGACGTCTTCGGATAGTCAGGTGCACAGACGATAATGGAAGACAGCAGAGAGAAGGGGTCAAGAGTACACGCTATCGAGCCAGGCTGGCCGGTTTTGTTAGCTCAGCCGTTTTGTGCCTCTGCGTGATCTGAGATAATTCACGCACCATTCCGTGCGTGGGCTTCTTGGTGTCTACAGTGCAAGTGAGGATCACAGCTACCAAGAAGTGAGAGAAGAATTAAAAGAGTTCACAGGCATGAAGTTTTCATAACATGGTGTGACACAAAGGAAGAATTCTGTACATGTTGGTTACACGGAGCAGCGGCTACGATAATTATTCGTTATGGAATAAATACTCTGTGTTATGATTTCTTTATAATACTTGTATTTTCATAGGTCGCTACCAAGTGGCTCTTCTTACGTCTTCCTGAGAAAAAGACAATCTAAAGGACTTACTAGCCCACTCCAGAAAAAGGTTTGCCAAGGACTGAGGTGAAGTGAAACGTAAGGCTTGGCTGCCTCAGATACCACCACCGTCTGACATAATTAATGAAACCAAACCACAGGGCAAGGGGCACGTGTTTCCAAAGCAGCTGAAGGGGAAGGTGGAGACTTCCACCGGCAGCAGGAGGTCGGACTCCCCGCAGTAACCCTTAAACCTGCCCCTTCACTGGCTCCTGCTCGGAACAGGACGCGGTTGCCCTCGGTCCTGTGCTTCCTTCTCTTACAAATATTCCGAGGACCTACTGTGCCCACACGCCCGGGTCCTCGTCCATGAATTTGACCAGATCCTTGACGGAGCCCCACATAATAGCACACCCCTTTGCTAACTACCGGAGGGGACGTCACGGTGGAGAAAAGGCAGCCCAAACCTTCTTGGACACTCCAGTCTATCTGGGAAAACAAAAGAGAGCAGCGTGAAAGAAGACAGCAATAGACGGTAAAAGGGGAGGGCGGAGGGGATGCTTCCGGAGGGAGACTTGACTGGGAGTGGAGAACACACAGGACAGTGTACAGATGAGCTACTGTAGAACTGTACCCCTGGCACCTATATAACCTTATTAACCCATGCCACTCCATTACGGTCAATAAAAAATAAATAATAAATAAAAGAGAAGATAGTGGCAACACAAAAATGACACAACAAGGAGGTCAGAACTGGAAAGGGAGCATGGGGGTTGTGCCTCGGGGTCTATGCAGTGTTCACCGGCACGTTAAGCCACGTGGGGCCTGCACCCTGCCGGCGCCCAGCGAGACTCCTCAGTCTGTAAGACATTATCCCGTCATCCAGCGCCTCGGGGTCTACGGAGCCAGCTCAGGCCCCCAGTCAGAGGCAAAGCCACGTGCGAATCCAGGTCCTCACTCACATGCGCGGTGTAAAACACAGCACTCCGTTCCCAAGAGAAGAGAGACCCCGGGGATTCGAGCACACAGGGACACCTTCCCAGAGAGAGGACGGGCCCGGGGGGCATGAGGCGTGTCAGACGGGGCACGCTGCTGCAGACAGAGAGGTCACCACTGCAAATGGGGCAATGCTGGCGGCTCAGAGAGGCAAGGAACAGTTCAGGCCAATGGTTTTACAGAGCGTTTGGGGAGGAGGCCTCCGTGGATGGGCAGAAACAGAAAATCATCAGCCAGTACTCTGCATTTCCTTCTGGCTGTGCAAAAGGTGAGGAGGTGCCTGGGGGCTCAAGCAATTGCCTTGAGCATCACCAAGCTAACTGTCACCTCCAGCACCCCTCCTGCCAATCAGTCCTTTGTTAGTCTGAGACGCTGATGTGATCTGCAGACTCAGTCCATCAGGTTAACTTAGGACGGTGGTTCCCAACGAGAAGATATGGGGGGAACCAGCCAGCTCTGATTTGAGCTCTACTTTAATTGGAGCAGGATTGCGGGGGGAGCAAAGGAACAAGACAAGAGAGCAAGGTAGTCATTCTGGACCGATTGTTTGTGACCCCAATTTCATCTGGTGAAGCCCTGACCCCCAAATTTCATGGTATTTGTGGTAGGGGCACCCGTGATGGGATTAGTGTCGTCGTGGGAAGAGAAATAGCCCGGATCACTCCCTGGCAAGCATGTTAGGACACGGAGGAGGGGGCCGTCTGCAAGTGCAAGCCAAGAGGGTCCCCCTAGGAGCCCCATCTGCAGGGACCTTGGCCTTGGCGCCTCCATCACCGAGAAGTCACTGTCTGCTGGTGGAGCAGCCAGCTGATGGCGCTTTGCTTTGTTGTGGCCGCTGAGCTGGGACCACAGGACAGCAGGGGGGTGGGGGCGGGGAAGCATTATGAGTGATGGCATGGGACGAGAAATGAGTGCTTGCATTTGTCCAAAAGCAAGTGGTGACCCACCCGTCTCCTCGCTTACCTCATGTCCCCGTGGTGAAAGTCACACTGCGGGCAGGCAGGCGGAAGGAAGGGGAGAGAGGGCCTGAGAGGAGTTAGATGTGGGAAGGAACTTACCCGGGGGAGGAGATAGAAGGGTGGTGTGAATTCGGCAGAGCGAACCCTGTTAAGATTTTAAGGTCTACATCTTTCGCGGGGGGGGGGGGGGGATGCCATTTTTTATTGGGGAATATTTGATGGCTTGAGATCCAGCTCCAAACAACCATAACAAATGATGCTTACATGAATCTGAGATGTGGTTAATAATCCTGAGTGGAGTAAATAAACAAAGCTGTTATAAATGACTGTGCTGTAATTAGAACAAAAACAAAGCCATCTTTTTATGGTCTTTTATGGTTGATAGGGGCCAACATGAGAGACTATCCCGAGCCAGTGCGCTGGAACCCGGGCAGAGGGAACCGCGATGGCCTGAGAGAGGCGCCTTAAAGGCACTTAACCGGCAGCTGGGGAGACTCGACGCCATCCACAGAAAAGGAGCGCAATGGCCCGGAAGACCCAGCGTGACCCACACAGCGGCCTCCGGCAAAACCAAGCCAAGTCACGCCTTTCCCTGCCAGCCGATGAAGGCACACACACGAAAGCGCGTTTAACGAAAAGAAATAAAGTTTAATTCACGGGGAGAATGTGCCACTCGTCTGCGTCCAGGACTCCTCCGCCTCACTGGGGGTCTGGAGTGGTAAACAATCCAGCCGTCTCTGTGCGTTTTGGGGACCACACAAAAGGCAGAAGGTGGAGCCAGGCTACACAGCTGCCCCCACGCAGGACCTGGTGGGAACAGAAATCGCGACTCTTCTTCCCAGGGGCTGTTCCCCTCGGGCTAGACGTATAACCAGGAACGTGGCAGCCCGCGCCAAGCCCCCCGCACCCAGGCCTTGGCTTGGGCACGAACGGGGATAACACTGGCCTCTAGAAACGAGTGGAGCACCGGCGCTCCCGGGGCGGGGAGACCTGTGTAAACCCAGGGGGCGCCGAGCCCAAAGCCTTCTCGTGTCTCTGAACAGGAACATCTGAGACGGGACAGCACCTACACCAGATGCTCCTCGCCCCCACGTGTCACACCACGCTTCCCACGGCCCTATTGATAGAAAGCAGGTGTCACCTCTCGGTCCTAACCGATAAGCAACATTGGGGTTGCTCTGGGCCCTCGAGAAGCCCCCGCTAGCGGGAGGACAAGGCGAAGGACCACGGCCAGGATGGGAGAGCGGGGAGGAGCCTGGTACCCGGAACGGCCCTTGGCCGTGGTGCCCACCCATGTCCTCTGCCTTCCCATCAGAGGAAAGCACTCCTTTGTTTCATCCTCTAAACACGTGTCAGATTTACAGAGGACGGAAGGCGTTGGAGATGGCACTTACGCAGCGATGTGCCACCGACTATTTAAGCCAGTTTACCCATCAGTGAATTTCTACACGTGTCCCAAAACAGGCATTAGACTTATCTTTTAAAAGAACGTTATAAAACACTATCTACATGTTCGCAATTTCTTTCTTAAAAAATATGCACGCCCCATACTGTTTGAGTCTAAAACACACTTTTATGAAGTCTCAACGTCTCCGAAACAGCTTATGGCATACAACTGAGTTGCACATTCTCAGTCTTGTGTTCTCGTCTGCCCTTGACCCCGCCACGGAAAACTTACCAACCGGATGGTGTCTCCTCCGAACTGTGGCCACATGCCAACCCCCTTCCTGTCCAAGGTCATTCTGCAATTCTGCTCCCAATAAGCTCCCTCCTGGCCCTGGCGGTCTTCGCCTCCTGGGAACTCCGCCAAGATTCCCGAGACACACTGCCCACCCCACTGCACGGGATAGTGCCCATCCACGTCCTCAGCCCCTAGAAGCCACACTTCCCTCCCGGGCATCCACGACATTCCTGTCCACCAACCCGTCACCACCACACCATCTTTCAATTTGTCTTCACGTGTGTATGTGGCTATTTGTCCATTACCGGTCCCCCCTACAGACTTCAGGCTCCATGAGTGGGAGACCTTTATATGATTTACTTGCCGTGTTCTTTCTATACCCAACACCCAGTGGGCACTCGAGTATTTACTCAGTAGGTACGTGCCTGTGTATCTCTACCTTGGGGTGGATGTGAAAAGCTAATAATAGTTGCAGAACAACCTACTCTTCTTCCTCCTGGTTCACAGGTTGACGTTCAACCACCCAGCCACACCGGCCGGGCCATCTGAATAGTTTTTACCCTAAGTCATTCTCAACTTGTGTAGGCACCATAACTGGCATTTAAGCAAAGCAAATGCCAAGTCACTTCTTAACATCACTGTCCCCGTAGCGATGATAATATCACCCAAAGAAAAACTAAATATGGCTCCTAACTTCCTTCAGTAAAGACCCAATCCGTGAAGACATCCTTTCGGGAGGAAAGAAGGGGTCATTCATTATTTAAAGTACACTGGCACAAATGTATATCGATTCCTAGGTTTTATAATGAAATTTGCTCGATGTGGTTTTCTTCGCAAATGAAATGGACATTGACCGGCATGATTGCATATTGACAGTAAAATCATCTTAGACCAGAGCCTCTGTGGACACGGTCAAGGAGGATTAGGCGTGATGGGGAGGGCTCTTTCAGAAGCGGGCAGCGTTAGCTCGGACCCTGACCTTGACCTTACCCTGTTGTTCAGAAAGAGGAGCTGTTATTACCCCTCGTCGTCTTCGTTACCTCAAAGCAGTCCTGTTTCAAGAACTTACTGGGGAAGGAGGAAAGAGTGTCCACGGAGGACAGGCATGTCAGAAGGGCTGACATCTACCCAACAAATCCAGGGGGCATGTTCTCACCTGCTGGTAACCACAGCGGCCGGCGAGGAGACAGAACTGAGGCGTGGACTCCTCTCCTGGGTGTTCACCGCCTCCCACTCTAAGTGCAAAGTAACAAAACGAAACGTGTGCATTGCTTTCCCTTCCCCACGATGACACCTTCATGTCTCGGAACTGCCCAGCAGACGTCCCTGTGGTTCTCTGCATGGGACCCACCATCTCATCCGCTCATTACAGAAGCCTATCTAATAAACAGCCAGCTTGCTGAGGACCGTGACCATGTCACCCTGTCTACGCTGTGTGTCTCTTATCACTACGGAGACTCCCGGCGGAGGAATGCAGGGCCGTGTGGAAAACTTCCCGAGCGTCCTCGTCCCCGTGTCCCTGCACTGCAGAAGCCTCTTGAGAACAAGGCAGGAGTAACCCCTGCCCTTCGGGGCTGAGAACCAGGTGAGGACCCGGCCGGGTTGCAGCTGAGGCCCAATGTTCCAGAAAAAAGGTCTCCGGGCTCTGGTGGCAATTAGAGAAAAGCAACGATGCCAGGCTGGGGCGGGAACCCCACCGAAGCCAGTGACTACAAGCATCTGTGTTTTCATCGCAGTCTTCCCCAACCAGAAAAAAAAGACAAATAGTTATACTTAGAAATTTAAAACCTCTTTATTATTAAATAATAAACCGGATAAAAGATTAACAATGCCCTGGCCGAGTGGCTCAGCTGGTTAGAGCTTCATCCCGAGACACCAAGGTTGAGGGTTCCTTCCCTCTCAGGGCACATGCAAGAAGCAACCAATGAATGCATGGGTAAGTGGGACAACAAATCGATGTTCTTCTCTCTCTCTTCCTCTCTCGCTCTCTAAAAATCAAAAAATCAAAAGTTGCCCGCCCGGCGTGGCTCAGGGGTTGAACGTCGACCTATGTACTGGTGTGAATCAGGAGGTCGCAATTCAATTCCCAGGAAGGACACATGCCCGGGTTGTGTGCTCCATCCCCAGTGGGGCGTGTACAGGAGGCAGCTGATCAGTGATTCTTTCTCATCAGTGATGTTCCTGTCTCCCTTCCTCTCTGAAATCAATAAAAACGTATTTAAAAAATAAATAAAAAGTTCAAAAAGTAAGTATAATAAGAAGGCTAAAAGGCTGGTATAACTCAACAGGCCCTAAAAAGAGACAATACTAAAATCTTACAAAAGTTAATTCATTTTATATGACCTTTTCTCATTTAAAAAAAAAAAAAGCATGATTTGAAAAAAACAAGCAGTGACTATTTGATTAAGCAAAACCTAAGTATACAACCTCCATCTACCTGCTACATACAAATAAATACTTAAGTACAAATGAAATTATATCTTCAGTGAGTTTCAAATAAACAGATTTCACAGGGCTCTACGCTGACAAATATGAGACATTTATATGTTATTAGGACCAGAAATCCTGCCCTAACTCAGCTTTCTCCATTACCCACTCAATAAATGAATCTTCCAAGAGGTTCTTCAAGAGCTGACAAGGCTGATTTCCTCCGACCGGGCAGACTGACCGGACAGGGTGCCCGGCATCCGTGAAGGATCCAGAAACAAAATCAACCCACGAGCATTTTGTTTGTGGGCCCTAATCTGAAAGGAGCAAAAGGGTTTAAAAGCGACGGTTAGTTTTTAGTTTAACGTTGTTTATTTAAAGACGGTGCTTATGTGTTGGGAAGCACGCGTGGAGTCTTTAAAAGTCATTCAGAAGGAGTTTGTTTAACCAGCAACACAGCAGAGACACACAAACGCGCAAAGCTCCGTGAAGCGTCTGTGAACAGATCCCATCGCTGGGAAGACACAGTTCACCTGTTGTTAGGATCGGAAGAGAGGCTCCTGTTCTGTGTGGCTGCATAGAATTCCATGAAATGTGTACATTAACAACCTCAAAGGAATTAATGCATTGTTAAGATTTGAAGGTGCTGGACGTTGGGGAATAATTTTAAAGATGTATGCAATATTTTTTGCAGAGTCATGAGTTAAGTTAAGAAATATGAATTTTACTGAACCTATTATTAAAGTTTGTACATCGAAGATCTTGAAAGGTAACTGCCTGTCTGCATTTTCAAGTATTCGCAAGTGCTCCTCCGGGGATTTCAACATGAATGAATACCAAACCTCAGATAGGAGGGATAAAATAGAATTTAACATAACATTTAACAATTGTGAAAACACAACGTCTGTTACGTTTGACTATGTGGATGTAAAATACACGCATACTAGTCACATCCAGATATGCTGAAACTGCAACAGGAAAGAGCCACTCGGGGAGACCCTGTTTTATACGCGGAGTACATGACCCGGTCTGCGCACCGATTGGTCTCCGGGCTTCGCATCCCTGGGCTTCTCATTTCGGGTGATGGGTTAGTCCCCTTACCTGTGTTAAACAGGTCATGCCTGCTGTCCATTTATTGGCCAAGAAGAGGAGCAGGTGACCTGAACTGGGCAATCACAGGGCACGGATTGGGCCACATCACCTGTGGTTGGAGCTTTCGAAGGCTTAGCTGTCCTGGGGCTTTTTCTTTTCTCCCCCCAACGGGACTGTCTGGGGTAGAGAGCTGACTCGGTACCTGATCCCTCCTCCTGGGTACAGGGATGCAGCCACCCAGGAAAATGCAGCTGAGCTGCCAACCGGGCCAAGCGCAGAGACCGTGGCTCAGGGAAAATGAGTCCTTCGTGCGGCCCATGTATATGACACGTCAATACCACATCGGCCCAAACCCCGGTGAACACCAGGGGCTCCAGTCTGCTTTCTTGTCTTTCCCTTATTCCTCCGTGTCACTCGGAAATATGACAGGAAGGAGCCCGGTCTCAGACCAGCAGACCGTGGGTATTATGCGCACGCGTAGGCCTCATGCCCGACAGCACGCAGATCTCAGGTCTCACCCCGGGCGTGCCATCTGGCACGCAATGGCACCAGTGACACGGAAGGAAGTGACACAGTCTCCCTAGGCGGCGAGGGCCAAGTAGCCCTTCTGTCATCACTGAGTCCAAGCCCTTTCACTTTCTGCATCAGAAATGTCCAGGACAAGAAGACCATGAACGGACCGTCTCCCGGTCCTGGGTAGGGAGCACTCAGCAGCGGTGCCCGCGTGTCGTTTAGGTGGAAGAAAGGCCCACAGTTCATTTCATTGGTTAACATGATCAGCGTTATGGCCGCACAGGATGCCAATGCAATATAGGAATGGACATTTTATTCTAGATGAGCCATTTTAGGGGACTCTCACTGTTACACCTGAGATCCTCACAGTGGCTCCTGGCTTAGGGGAAGGAACTAAGCTGACATAAATTAGGAACTTGTCTTACTAAAACAGTGGTTCTCAACCTTTCTAATGCCGCGGCCCTTTAATACAGTTCCTCATGTGGTGGTGACCCCCAACCATAACATTATTTTCGTTGCTACTTCGTAACTGTAATTTTGCTACTGTTAATGAATCCTAAGGTAAATACCTGTGTTTTCCGATGGTCTTAGGCGACCCTGCTAGCGGTTCTCAACCTGTGGGTCGCGACCATCGAAAGACACATCGAAAAACACAGATATTGACATTACGATTCTTAACAGTAGCAAAATTACAGTTACGAAGTAGCAATAAAAATAATGTTATGGTTGGGGGTCACCACCACAGGAGGAACTGTATGAAAGGGTCGCGGCGTTGAAAAGGTTGAGAACCACTGTGTAACTAAAAGGACCTAGGTGCTAGACAATTATGTGAATTAACTTTCATGGACCTGAATGCACATAAGTGTGTTTTAACTATGTTTACATTAGGTCCTCAGACCTGGTTTACCTTACAGCGGAAAGTCTGTCCCTTTACCGGCCCCGCCCAAGCCTCCCCCAGCCCCTGGCCTCTCTTTCCCCTCCTCTGCCTCTGTGAGCTTGACTTTATTCCTCTAGATTCCACAGATAAATAATTCCATGCAGTGTCTGTCTTTTTCAGGCTGGCTCATCTCACTGGGCACAATGCCCTCAGGGTCCAGCTAGGTCGGGCAAATAGCAGGATTCCTCCTACCCCGTGGCTGCATGATAGCCCATTATACATTCTACATATGCACATATTACATACATGGATGCCTTTTGGTTTTTCCCTGCCTCATTGCTCTGGCTTGGCCTTCCAGGCCGAGCAGAACTGGCAAGAGTGGACATTCCCAGCCTGGCCGGCGTGGCTTAGTGGTTGAGCGTTGACCTATGAACCAGGAGGTCACGGTTCCATTCCCGGTGAAGGGCACATGCCTGGGTTGTGGGCTCGGTCCCTGGTGTGGAGCGTGCAGGAGGTAGCCGATCAATGATTCTTTCTCATCATTGATGTTTCTCTCTCTCTCTCTGTCTCTCTCTCTGTCCCTCCCTCTCTGAAACCAATAAAAAATATATTTAAAAAAAGAGTGCATATCCCTCTCATTCCTGATCTTAGCGGAAAAGCTTTCAGCCGTTCACGGCTTGAGTAGGAGGTGAGCTGTAGGTTCGCCGCATATGGTCTGTTCGCCATATCCCCGTACCCAGTTTGTTGAGAGTATATATAATATATATTAAATATATGCATTCAAATATGTATATACTTTAATATTAAATTGTGCTTGTTACCGAAAATGACACCGTCCTTCCCAAGTTAAATAAGCGAGTAATAGACGGGGAAACAAGCCATATTCTGCTGGGCAGGAACATTTAAAGTCCGCCGCCGCCGCAGCTGAGATAGACGGCCGTGACCGTGAGTAAACGACTTAGCTTCCCTGGGCCTTGGATTTCTCTGGTCTCCGTGCGGAAGGGGGTTAAGCTGCAGCGAGGCGCAGACACTGCAGGCGGGCTGTGAAGCATACACCGCCCGAGACTTGGAAAATCCAAACCCAGGAACTTCTAACACTCGCGTCAGGTTTCAAATCCAATGAACGGACCTTTCAGCATCAACAACCCTGCACTGACGCTGACTCTCAGGGCCCGCGGCTGCCCAGGCCGCAGGGGCTGTTCCAACCAATGATGGCATTGGAATAAACACGTCTCACTCCATCCCTGGATTTCCCCCAGGAAAGCGTCAAGCGACAGCACCTTAAGCAGATCGTTCTGCTGCTTTGAATAAAAACAGGAGCCCTGGAGTCAGGCAGCCTTGGGAATCCACCCCATTTCTCTCCACCAGAAACTGTCGGGAGCTGGATGCATCCTTCAGAAAGACTTGCGCAATGCCCACCGAGGCTGGAAGAGAAACGGAAACTGCTCCTTAAAGGGGAAAAGCCCCTTTTCCTTCAACAAGCGAGAGAAACGTCTGTGGGGAAGTTGTTCTAACGGCTGACTCCACTCTATGGCGTAAGAGGTTTGTTCTTCTTGTTGGAGACACTGAAAATAGCCCACCTGTGAGAGTCAAGCTATTTTAATATATTTCATGGTCCATATGGTGGCACAGAGGAGGTTGAGAAGGACTGGGCTGGAGAGAGAACTAAGACTTTTTTAAATAAAGAAAATCACACATTTGTCAGCGTTAGCATTTTATCATGGATGTGGCTCGGGGTGTGTCTGGTGGGTTCTCTCACACAATGTATCAATGCAGAGAAACGTCTGCAACTTTTAAGTGATAAAGACTAAAAATGAAAAAATTCTCCTTTTCTTGCCAGCGGCATATGGCAGCTGAGGGATTCTCAGCTTCGCCCCCTCCTAGCACCTCACAGTTGGGGACCTGAGGTTGCCCGCTGGCTCTGCCACTGGACTCGGTAAGCAGATCTTCAATCAAGACCGACTAGGGGGTGAGGACCAACTAGGTGAAGAGGACCAACCAGGTGATGAAGACCAACAACTAGGTGATGAGGACCAACCAGGTGATGAGGACCAACAACTAGGTGATGAGGACCAACCAGGTGATGAGGACCAACCAGGTGATGAGGACCAACCAGGTGATAAGGACCAACAAGTAGGTGATTGAGGACCAACAACTAGGTGATGAGGACAACAACTAGGTGATGAGGACCAACAACTAGGTGATGAAGACCAACAACTAGGTGATGAGGACCAACCAGGTGATGAGGACCAACAACTAGGTGATGAGGACCAACCAGGTGATGAGGACCAACTAGGTGATGAGGACCAACCAGGTGATGAGGACCAACCAGGTGATGAGGACCAACCAGGTGATGAGGACCAACAAGTAGGTGATTGAGGACCAACAACTAGGTGATGAGGACCAACTAGGTGATGAGGACCAACTAGGTGATGAGGACAACAACTAGGTGATGAGGACCAACAACTAGGTGATGAGGACCAACAACTAGGTGATGAGGACCAACCAGGTGATGAGGACCAACCAGGTGATAAGGACCAAAAACTAGGTGATGAGGACCAACAACTAGGTGATGAGGACCAACTAGGTGATGAGGACCAGACCAGCTCCAAAGACAAAATGAATCTTTTGACAACTGGTTATTTTTAGCAACATTTTGACAAGAATTTAAATAGTCAATGTCTGGAGAAAGAAAGTACCGGGATGTCATTAGCCACTCTGCCAATCCTCTATATTTCCAGTTCTGCTTTTTAAAAAAATATACCTTTATTGTTGAAAGTATTACAGATGTCGCCCTCTTTCCCATTGACTCCCTGCACCCTGTTCCCAAAGAACTTACATGCATATACGCATAACCCACGGACAGACAATAGTACCCAGAAAGCCTGGGCAGGGGGCAGTTCTGCATCTTTAAATACATTTTTATAGATTTCAGAGAGAGAGACATCCATGGTGAGAGAGAACCATTAATCAGCTGCCTCCTGCACACCCTCTACTGGGGATCGAGCCCGCAACCCAGGCATGTGCCCTGACGAGGAATTGAACCATGACCTCCTGGTTTTTAGGTCGACCTCAACCACTGAGCCAAGCCGGGCAGGACAATTGGCATTTCTCATTCGCCTCTTGTTTACTGGTGTCTGGACTGCTGGTTAAGTGATTCTCTGCCAGCTAATGTCTGCATTCACCTAGCCATTGATTACTGCAAATGCATGCCTTGAATATTTACTGCCGGTTACGTGCTTTAAACTTACCAGCATGATCTTCTTCCCAGGTAAGGACTCACTGAAGCCATTTTGAGCGTGTTTTTTTTTAACGTCTCTTTCATTGTAGGGAGTGTTCCTGGAGCTGATTACAGGGAAGGCTTCCTTGTTTTCTGTGTTTTGAGGCATAACTTCCAGGAGGGGGTGCCCTGTTCCGGGGGAGGGTGCTAACAGGAGCCTGGTGCATAGCATGGCATGGGGTGGGTGCTCCATGCTGGGGAGAGGACTGGCCTTTCCATGTGCCTCTGCTCGCTTTCCAGCTGCCTGAGTTATCCTCTCAGCATTCCTCAGGGTAAAAAGGTGGCACAACCCCCCACCCCCGCCCACCCCCACCCCCCGAGTCTCATGTTCGCCCACCCACTGCTTTGTGCTTAAAATAAAAGCTTACTTTGTAACTCACTGCAGATGAATTTTATAGTAGGTGTTTCTGCAACACAACTTAAAAAATGTGGCTGCAATAGTGTCAAAAGACACAAAATCGTTCAAATGTTTCCTGCTACTCTACCGACACCCCCACCCCCACCCCGCGCCCCGCTACTGCCCAGAGTGCTGAGTTCACAACGCAGCACCCCCTCAGAGCTGGGACAGAGAGGACCCCTCGAGGAGAGGGCTGTGGGAATTCACTGTCTTCACCCGACAGACCCTCTAAAACCGAGGCATCGACAACACTTGGTCTTGGTGTGGAATTCAAACCCCCATCCTGGTGTCACCCGCGTGACATCAGCAGGTCAGCACCAGAACCCTGTCCGTGGGTGGACGGGTTTCGGGGTTTCTCGGCCCCCGGAGGCCAGATGACTCTGGGTTGAGGGACTGCCCCGTGCACTGTGGGATGTTCAGCATCAGCCCTGATCTCTGCCCGCCAGACGGCAGAAGCATCAACTCTGCACACAGCTGTGATAGTCATCGTGTCTCCAGGCATGGCCGCTTGTCCGGGGCAGCGGGAAGGGGGTGCCCTGGGTGGGGTCACTGATGGATCTGTAGGTCTGACCCTCTGAGGGGCTGGCCATTAAAAATGTTTACGTGACACTGTCAAGTTTATAAAGACGCTGACCCCTCCCGTGACTTCACCTCCGGGAAGAAACCATCAGCAATCTTACCTCTACCTCACATCCACCCCAACGCCTGCCCGCCCACCTCGCTTTCTCCTACCACCACCCAGATCGGAGCTTGTGATGCTTGGGCGGGTGCAGTAAGGTCCTGTCTGGGATCCCTAACCCTCCATTCCCTCTCAAGCCATTCTCCCCGCACGGCAGGAATACCGTGCACACACGTCAAATCCTAACGGTGCCCTACAGAGCCTCCGTGCGTTGAAAAACTCCAAGCCACTCATCCCGTCAAGCTCTCTGGTGAGGAGCGAGTGACGGTGCCTCCTCTGCTCTGTGGGACTCGGGGGCGCTCCCCACTGCCTGGGCCTGACTACCCCGCTGCCAGGAACACCCTTGGCCTGACCTTCATGGCTTGTCCCTGCAGACCTCAGCTAAACCACCTCCCTAACCGAAAGTAACAGCACACACATGCCCTGTTTGAACTCTCGTGGCCCAGGCTTTTAACTGGGTCTTGATTATTTACATGCTGTCCTTTACCACCTTCTCCAAGGCGTGCCAGGCCGAGGCCAGCAGGGGGTCCGACCTCCACCTGACTGTCTTATTCACTGAGGAAGTCCCGTGCACAGTAGCACTCAATGGATGTGAGCTGAAGAAAAGTATTATTTAGTGACTGATAGTCATAGGGTCAGAACCAGAATCCAGATGGCTCTTCCATTAAGCTAAAAACCGTCATTTCAAAGATATTAACAAAAATGTTTATAATAGAAATATGGGGGTGTAGGAGGGGAGAAGATGAGTGAGGTGGAGCCTGTGTAGTGGAAAAGCTCATGTTCTAGGGGCAGTCACACATACCCACACACATGCACACGCTGCACACATGTGTATACTCAAGCACATGCCCATGCATGCACGTATGTGGGTGGGTGTGCACATGTGCACGTGTATGCACATGTGAGAAATGCCAGAGCAGTGGTTTGGACATGGGAGATGGGGAGCTTGTGGAAGCCGGCACTGAGGAGGTGAGCTTCACTGGCACCTCCCAGGAAGCCCAGGGCCACGCGTAAGCCAGCACCCCGCCGGCCGCCAGCACCCCGCCGGCTGCCAGCACCCCGCCGGCCGCCAGCAGGCCTGATTCACAAGGCAAGGGAAAGGGGACTCGGGCCGTGAGCTAGTCACCCCGCCCCTGTGCCGCAGGCACGCCGGCCTCCCTGACCACGGGCTGCATGACCGAGAGGCTCCTTTCTCTCCTGGTGAAAGGATGACTCAGCTTCCCCACCACCTCTGTGCCCGCTCAGGACAAAGCTGTCCTCTGCACTGCGTGTCCCCATGGGCCCTCGGCCAGGAGAGGCAAGCAGCCACTGCCGCCTGGGAGGGCAGGAAGCCAGTGTCTTTTGTGATCAGCGTAACTTAACAACTTGAAGTTTGTGACAATAATGACTGAAGTGGTAAGAGCTGGTTTCCAAATAAAGTGTGAGGAGGAGCCTGGAGAAGAGAGAGCTCTGAGAATAGGACAAGAATGAAGCAATTGTGCTCGCTCCCTCCGCTGCGACCCCCGATGGTGGGGAGGGACAGCCTTCCACTCCCGCCACTGGACACTCTTCCCGGTTCCCACCCGGCTCAAAGGTCCACAGGGATTCGCACATTTGGACATTCGGAAATGAACGTTTTCTGGGACTTGATTAGAACGAGCATGTTTCGATTTTGCTATGATTTGCCTGCATGATCTCACACCGCTAAGTTACACCACAGCGGAGTTAGAAAAAATCATCATGATACAGACACTTTCGCGTTCTGCACGTTCGAACCGAAAACCAGCCCAGCACACACTTGAAAACTGACCGCAGCTCGAATTGCAGGTTATTCCGCACACCATGCGCAGTGACTCAGCAGTGACATAGCACTTTTTGGCTATGATATCAGAAACACGCGTTTTACATGGTAATGACGCTGAGAGCAACCAAGTTAACAGGAAAATCTTCAATTTCCCAATACCAACAGGAGCACAATTAGGACGACAAACACGTCCTCCTCGAGGCCCGACGCGTTCCTGCAGGTCAGATCCGGGCTTCGGCACGACCTTGTGCTCATGGAGCACCCACGGGGCGGGACCGAGCCGCCTGCCGCACCGTTCCCTGCAGAGGAAGCAGGCATCACGGAGCATCTTCTATTTCAATCTGGTGTCCCTGTCAGCTTCCGTCCTCTCACAAGACCGACACGCTTTACTTACGAGAACGTTAATGAAACAGAAACCGTAGGTCAGAAACCTTCAGTTCAAATCCAGGTCCGTCCATGATGCGATGTACTACACGGGACACTGACAAAACGTCCTGGCCTCCCACTTCCCACCTCGAAAATGCAGCTCAGGACGCCGCCCTGTGGTGCCGAGTAGAGGGCAGCCGGACACGAGGGCACAAGGCAGAGCCCGCCATCCTGGCCCACGCCAGGCACTCGGTGACCTCTCAGTGCAGAAGGAGCGACGAGGGAAGGGCAGCATTGGAATTAAACCTGGGCCGACACTCTGCCCATCCGCACGCAAGTGCTCGGAGGAGAGCAAAGCCGAGGTGGCCAAGTCTCAGTTACTTCCCAACGCGCCCCCCGGGCAGGCGGTACTGGGCTAAGAGGCATGGCTGGCTGCTGGATCTCAGAGAAGCAGGACGCGTGTTTAGGATGAGAGGAGAATGCATTACAAAAAATATTGTGTGACTCATTGATGTTTACACTAAGTATCTTGGGATTAATGGTTGTTTTAAATAAAATGTACTAGCCTCCAGCTGGTTTGGCTCAGCGGATAGAGAGGGTTGGCCTGCGGACTGAAGGGTCCTGGGTTCCATTCTAGTCAAGGGCACATGCCCAGGTTGTGGGCTCAATCCCCAGTGGAGGGAGTGCAAGAGGCAGCCTATCAATGATTCTCTCTCATCACTGATGTTTCTCTCTCTCTCTCCTTTTCCCTTCTTCTCTGAAATAAACTTTTATATATATATATATATATATATATTTTTTTTTTAAATATATGAACCAGAAAAATTAGTTTTACCTGCTTCTTGCTGCTTCTCATGTGGCTACCAGAAAATTTTAAATTGCATGTGTGACTCACATGATCTTTCTCATGGACAGTGGTGGGACATACAGCTGTTCTTTTTTTTCTGATTTTATATTTCTTTTCCTTTTTTAAAAAAAAAATCTTTATTGTTGAAAGTATTACATATGTCCCCCTTCTTCCCCCATTGATGCCTGGTAGTCCCCTCCCTGCCCCCCACCCCCTACCCCCGCCCCAGGCCTTCACCACCTACTGTCTGTGTCCACGGGCTATGCATAGACGCACACAAGGGCTTTGGTTGGTCTCTTTAATGGATGTTTGAATAAACAAAGTTGAGAGGTGCTTTCAGAATTGTGCATGCAGTCCGCCCCACACTAAAGAAGGCCTTTGAAAACGAGAACACACACTGGCAGGAGTGAATATTAGAAGTTTGGAAGGGAGAATAGCGTGGGAAAACAAACGTCCCATGTGCAATGGCTAAGGGAGATCCTGGAGACGAAAATCCCAGTGTCCTCCATGACATGCCCAGTGTGCCTCCAATAGAGGGACATTTCCTGTTCCAGGTGCAACAGGGAAGGCCTTCACCCATGCCCAAGCTGAGGGTTCTCATCAGGACTTCACCGATGGGCAGGAATTCCACTAACGAAATCTGTGTCTGCTCCTTACCAGGTTGGGCTATTACGGGCAAGTCAGCATGATAGCTCTCCGTTATCCATGGGAGAGAGAAGAAGGGGAGGCAACCTTTCTCATGCTCCAAAAACCACTGAGCCCCTGGATAATTCCTATTTGGCCAGAAATATCTTCGTCATGTGAGTGCTGAGTAAGGGACAGATAACTGTGCAATTACATGATAATTGCTCCCCATGTGATTACCGTGCCCGTGTGGCCTTGTGAATGAGCAGTCATCAGGTGCTTCCTGGTGAACTGCAAGGTAACTGATAACAGGACATTTATAACTGCCACGACCAGGGCTACTAGGGGAAGGTGCGCGCCTCAGGAAGGTGCGGGGGGGGGGGGGGGGGGGGGACGAGGGAGGGGCAGGACACTGGCTGGAGAGGGACGTCGCAGAATCGGGAAGATTGGATCATAAATCTACTTGTCTCAGCTCCAAGCTAACGGATGCTCTGTGCCCGCTGCGGGCGGATTTTTGGTCCTATTTCGTTCACTATCTGCACAGCCTATCTGGGCTCAGCCTACCAATTGGGGGTTTGCTTTGTCTACGCTCCATCTGTGCTGTGGTCTGGGCTGTGCACTTACAGGCATCTCAGAAACAAATCACACTTTCAGAGCTGGAAGATGCATTCACAGGGTGTGTGCACAAGAAGGGCCGCGGACCAGGAGGGAGGCGAACTGTCCACAGATCGCACGGGCAGGGAGAGAGAGCTGAGTGCCTTCAGATCGCCTCATTTCCGGTCTAGGACTGCTTTAGGCTGGTGCTCCACACCCTAATTTCCTGGTATAGGGCTTCCCAGTGCTGCCAAATTTACACGCTGACCCTCTGTTAACAATTGCTGCAAGCCTAACCTCGGTCTTTATTGTGATCTCATCCTAAACACTGACACCTGCAAATCCGTTGGTTGGAAAGATGCTAATCACATCTTCCTAAATTGCACTAAAATCATTGTGCATTTTCCTACAGACACCACTGCCCGGGAGCCCTGTGCTCCTCCCACGGCCCCGGGGGCTGCCATTCTGTCATTCTTTAAGGGTACAAAGAGGCAATGGCCCCCTGCACTCCAGAGAACACACACACAAGCAGGAAAAGGACCAGCACCTCTGTGAGGAGCCACGCGTTACATCCCAGCTCCGTGCGAGACGGGTGTTACCGCCTGGCCCTGAGGCTGCGGTCGCCTCTCCGAGTGGACACGCCTCCCCGAGTGGACACGCCTCCCCGAGTGGACACGCCTCGGCAGATGCGCTCTCTGCGGGCCGCAGGAAACCACGCCACGCCATCCCTCGAAGTGGCACGTCCTGCCATGCCCCCCCTGGTCCCAGAAAGACATTCCTGGGTCACGTGAGCAGCAATGAGCTCTCGGCGGAGGGAAGAGATGAGCTGGGCTTGATGAATGTCACGTATGGACATAAAGGCAGAGAATGCAAACAATGTAGTCAGGGTGAAACGGGGAAATCACGAGTGATGCTTACATCTGCCGTATGGACTGGGCTCGGCCGGGGTGCTGGGGTGCTCAAACGGGAGTCATGATGCTACTGGGAAAAGTATTTTGTGGATGTGATTACCATCTATAATCAACTGAATTTACACGAAGAAGATCTCTTCACAACACAAAACTTTAGAACAGGTGACCGCCACCCAGTCTTCCGCCTCTCGCAACACACAGCATGCATATGTATAGGACGGATACCACAAACTGAGGTTTGATGATAAAAAAAAAGTTTAAATTACAATTTAGTAACATGCCCTTCACATGTTACTAGAACTACTAGAACTTTTCCAGAGACAAATTAGGTAGCGCTGCATCTGACTAGACCAGGGGTGGGGAATGTCGGCCCGCGGGCCGTGGAAGGCCTGCGGAATCATTTGGTCTGGCCTGCCCAGGCATTAGGGGTGAGTTAATGAAATGTTTGACCAAACAGAGCATGTTAATTTTTTGAGTTGGTAATTCTGTATGGCCCACAACGGATGATATAAATATCCAAATGGCCCTTGGCAGGAAAAAGGTTGCCCACCTCTGGACTAGACCATTATTTACCAAGCAACTGTATTAATATGAGCATAAGAAACTAGAGAGACAGACAGCAAAGCAAAGCAAGAGAAAGGTCTGGGTGAGTTTTGAAGTTCAAGAACGAAGAAAAAGAGAGGCAGGTTTCCTGATGTGCAAAACCACATGACCAGCCAGGCAGGTGGCCCAAGGTTAAACTCAAGGTGGTCAAGGTTTGTCCAAGGATTGCACTAACCGTTTAAAAAATAAAAAGTCAGGCTGAGTCAAACTCACCGTATTGTTCCAATGAAGAAAGGCCGCCGTGGGACAGGCGTAATCCATTTAAACACTGCTTTAAAAACATAATAGGGTATTGTTCTGGCTGCTTACAGATCTCCCGTTTCACAAATCACCTGCCAAGAAGGCCTCGCTCACACAGCAGCTGGCCAGCCACTGTCAGAGAGGCCGTTAGGGGGGCTCAGTAAAGCTCGACAGACGATCAGCTTAATATGAAACCCACAGGGCAGGGTCCCAAACCGACCTTCTGACCCTTGTGTCCCGCCCCCCTTGAGGCACCTGCCCTGTTTCCCGGGCTCAGGTGAGACCATGGCACCACCACACAAAACAACGTCATAAAGCAACTCACACGGTTCAGGACGGGAGGAGATGGCGCCCCTAACCAACTAGCATTGCCTTCTGGTTCACGGGGAACATCTATAGGGGGAGTCAGGGGCACAGACGCGGCAGGCTTTGGGGAATGTAGAAAATTACTGTTTTCTCGGAAAAATGCAGAAACATGTTCACACTCATGCGAGTGATGGGTTTTCACCAGGAAAGATCCTGGTGAAAAAATCGGTACCAGCCCAGCCGGTGAGACTCAGTGGTTGAGCATCGACCTCTGCACCAGGAGGTCACTCTAATAAGGAAGTGTCAAATGTTCCCATGGAAAAGTAGAGGGAAACCTGAGGCACAGTGGGCGGCCCAGAGGTCCTTGCCAGGAGGTGCATCCACCCTGAGATCTGAGGGCTGGCTGGGAACTACGTGTGTGTGTGTGTGTGTGTGTGTGTGTGTGTGTGTGTGTGAATGTGTGTGTGTGTGTTTCAGGGCAAACACACCATGTGTGCAAGGCCTCTGAGCAGCCAAGAGCGAGGACTGGTTGAGGACACAGGGAAGGCCAGCGTGACCTCACAGACAGCACCAGGGCAGGAGGGTCTGGAGGGCAAGCCTGGCCCCGATCACCTGGAGTCTCGGACGGGGGTCTGTAGACCCTTCCAGATTACACCGCCTTAAGGACTCACCGGCCATCACAATATTGCAGACACACATTCATTTAGACGTCATCTTCAATGAAGTCCAGGAAGAGAGAGCTGCACCCTGTGGGGAATGCGGGGTGCCCCCGTTATCACGAGTCCTGGGGACCACGTCTCTGCTCGCACGAACCTTCCCTGCCAGGTACCCTCTGCCTCACACGCCCTGAGGCGCCAGGCCTCCCGGCCCCGGCCAGATGAGCCCACACTCAGCAGGTGATGGCCAGGTGTCCACGCAGAGCCTGCAGGGCCGCCCAGGAATCAGAGTGCGGGCAGGTGGGCACTGGAAGAGGGAGAGGTGGGGAGGTCAGGTCTAAAATGAGCTCTCTGCACACATCGAGAGGCTCACCTGGAAGGCTCACTGTAGTACAACCCCCAGCTGTCCCTGGAAACACATCTTTCAAGGGGAAATAGTTAAACAGAAATGACTAGCGAGATGCAACGTCTAACACATGCAAACACATACATTCTAACAGGTGTGTGGCCGAGAAAGCCACAGGTGACAGGTGACGGCGGCGGCTTGGTGACTGTCAGATTCAAGATGGTGTGTGTGTGTATGTGTGTGTGTGTGTGTGTGTGTGTGTGTGTGAGTTTTGTTTTTTTGCTATTTAACAACTCTATTTACCATTTTTTCCTCTGAGCGGTCCCCTATCAACAGAAAGAGGTTCTAGAGATTTCATTTCCTCCTACTCCTGCCTCGTTCCCGGCTGCCACAGCGGATGAGTAAACAGTTAGTTGGTTAAATTTGACTCTTCCCACGAACTGGGGTGGTTCCCATGGGAACCCCTGGACGTGGCAGAGGAGCCAAGCAGATTGGAGGCAAGTCATTTGAGTCTCGGCTGGAAGCACGGTCAGCAAACTCTTCCTCGGAGCAACTCTCTGGGGCACGCACCCCCAGCGTCCAAGGACCGTAGCCTGTCGCGTTGCTGATCCCAGGTAAAGATGGAGCAACGTTTCCCGCTCAAAGAAACGTCACTTTGCCTGCAGCCTCAGAGAACGACGTTACGCCAGAAACTCTCTAAGGGCCTCGAGCAACACCATCCGGTGGCTCTGGGTGGCGTGGACCAAAATTACCATTTTGAAAATGGCAGGATGTAGATTTTAATAAATTAACCAACATGACATCACATTGCCTCCCACAGGCATTATTCACATAAGATAAGGGAGAGCTGGAAAGAAATTATAAAAAATAATTCTCAGGTGCTTTAGTTCTTTTTTAAAAAATAGATTTTTATTGATTTCGGAGAGGAAGGGAGAGGAAGAGAGAGAGAGAAACATCAATGATGAGAGAGAATCGTGGATGGGCTGCCTCTTGCACGCTCCTCACTGAGGATTGAGCCTGCAACTGGGGCCTGTGCCCTGACCTGGAATCCAACTGTGGCTTCCCGGTTCCTAGGCTGATGCTCGGCCACGCCGGCAGGGCCCAGGTGCTTTAGTTCCTTTAGCTCTGCTTTGCTGGGGAGTGTAGGTGCCACAGGCGAGGTCAGCCTGTTGGTACCTACAGTGACTAGAACATGGTGCTCTATGTGCAGGTGGTAGTGTATAATGTGCATACATCCGCCTAATCGATACCGTCTTCGTTTTAATCCTGCCTCTGTCCCCTGACTTAGCAATGAGAGAAACGAACGAAAGGCTATCTCCACTCCCCCTCCAACAGGCACCGGGGCTGACGGGTTTGCTGACAACCATGGGGAACTCCGCTGTAGTCCCTGGACCAGACCGGGTCAGGCCCAGGGGTATGGCCAGTATGACCACGTGAACCACTCAGGGCCACTAAGGAAGCTGCCATTTCATTAAACGCTGGGAAAATCTTACATGATTGGGGAAGCCCACGGCACCAACGTAGACAAAGGTGAGCGTGACTATTCTTGAAAACCATGCCCTTCGCTGGATGAAACCCCATGGGACCTGCAGCGGCAGCATCCGCAGAGCTGCCATCTGAGGGCAGCGCGGAACTACGGGAATTCCAGCAGTGAGTGTTCCCTGGGGTCGGGGCAGTGACGTGCTCTGGTACGAGGTCACCATCCCCAGCATATAATCCCAAAGGCGCTTTCAGGCATGCCGTAATGGTGACCATGGGCCTCAGAAGTGTGCGTCAGTCTCCATGAGATACTGGATGGTCACGGGACACTCCTGTCCATGTGGCCCTCCCCAGCACACACCTATCCACGTGTCCCTCCATGGGACACACCTATCCATGTGTCCCCTCCACAGGACACACCTGTCCATGTGTCCCTCCTCAGGACACACCTGTCCATGTGGCCCTCCACGGGACACACCTATCCACATGTCCCTCCACGGGACACACCTATCCACGTGTCCCTCCACAGGACACACCTGTCCATGTGGCCCTCCCTAGCACACACCTGTCCATGTGTCCCTCCCCACCACACACCTGTCCAGGTGTCCCTCCTTGGGCTATGGGCTATCACGGAAGCTGCCCTCACTGGAGTTCTCCGGGGGCGTCGCACGCCACGCAGAACATAATCGAATCGCTCTACTGTCCCGGGACTTTCACCATCTTATGTCCTTGGTGCTGCTCGGCCACCTGAGGGAGCCTGAAGGCCACCCACAGGCAGACAGCACACGTCTCAAACGATGTGACATCTAGTAGGTGACCCCAAAGCGAGACACAATGAGACCTGCCTGGATTGCTCCGGATTACAAAAACAAACCTCTTGGATTAGAGCAGAATCAATAAAGTATGCCCCACCCAACCCAACTACAGAAGATGGACGCATTTAGTGCTCGGATGGCAATGAGAGGGTTAGCAGACTCCCCGAGTAGACAGACGCGAGGAGGGCTGTGACGTTTAATTGGCATCCAGAGGTAATCAGCTAAATGGTGAAAGGTATTAAATATCCATTTCACAGAAAATTGCATTTGTCCTTGACTTTTGCTTCTCTCCGATCCACGTTATTAACACATCGTAATACAATATAAATGCCACACATTGGAACTGTCCCAAAGCGTCTAGTTATGGGGAAGGAGCGACATTAACATTCGCCGACTCATTTAATCTCACCATCATCTGATAATTATTAAGTGCATTTATCAGGCCTCCCAAGATTGGCACAAAGGGGATAATTCTACCCACGAGCCCAGCCCAAGACACAGTGGACGCTCAAAGCCATAGCTGCAGAAGAGCCGTTAGTCCGACCACCCTTTTTCTGAACTACCCACGGGGGTAAAATCCCACACGGATCCGCCGAATGGCAGCCGTGAAGACTTCCACCTGAGACAGACTGCACCTGCTTGGGGTGGGGAGAGGGAAGCCCCAGCCATCCTGCCGAGTGAGGTCAGTCAGACAGAGAAGGACAAATACTGGGGGATCTCACTCGTATGTGGGGTCGAACAGGCAGACTCAGCCCCGGCCCGGGCGAGGCTGAGCACCTCAGTTGCTGGTTTGATCCCGGGGGGCTCTGGTTGCCCGGGCACCTGCGGGAGGCAACCAACCAATGTTTCTTTCTTTCTCTCTCTCCCCTCCCTCTTTCTTTCTCTCCCCCCCTCCCCACCCCCATCCTCCTACCTCCCTGCCACTGTCTCTAAAAAATCAGTGGAAAAAATATCCTCAAGTGACGATTAATAAATAATAATGATTTTCAAAAATAACAATAAAGGACAACCTGGGAAACAGCCTGGGGCTGGGATGGTGGTCACAGGGCTGGGGTGGGCGTGGGGTGGGGAGCGGCAGATGCTGGGCGCGAAGCACAGACTTCCCCTTAGCCGATGAAAGCCGGGCGTCCTGGCACAGCACTGTGGTTACAGCTGGTAACACTGCCTGTACACTTGGAAAGGGCCGAGAGGAGACCCTAGATGTTCTCACCACAGAAGGAACTGGTAGCCATGTGACGGCGAAGGCCACAGGGGCGATCGTTTTGCTGTACCTAAGTGTAACATGCCAACGCGTTGTACACCTTAAACTTACAGTCTGACATGTCAACTGGAGGCCCGATGCACAAAAGGCGTGCAAGGGGCTTGGCCCCTGCCGCCATGGCGGCCGCCCCAACCCCCCCACCCCACCCTACCCCATCCCCCCCGCCGCGGCAGCTATGTTCAGTTTAATTAGCATATTACACTTGGATTATTTTAGATTGCATCGCAGTTAACCTGGAAAGAAAATACAAAATTGGCAGATCGTATTTTGTCAAGAAACTTGGTTACATTATTTCAAATGTGTTTGCATGGTGCAGAGGCATGAGCAACAAAACGCACACACGCGTGTGCAGGAAAAACGTGAGGAAAAGGAGAAGGAGGAAATTAAGAAATTAAGGGAGGCTGTCCAATTCCCACCACAGCGGACTCACGCTCCCGCCTCCTCGCTGCTGGGACTCAGAGGTTTGCGCTGCAGTGACCGTGTGAACAGGATGACAAGCACCTGGGCCTTCAAACTGATGACCCACGTCCTCCCCTCCTTACCTGTTGTGTTCTGTGGATGGAAACAGGCTTTCCAGTAACTGATACCCACAGCGCACTGGGCAAGGTGCAGCTCAGTCTGCGGGTTCAGCTCTGAGCACAAACACCAGCTCTACTGCCCCATTTATGTACGGGGGACACTCTAGGCTTCTTCCTCTTTTTTTTTTTAACCAAGGAAGCAATGTTACCCTTTCCCTTTTTAAGACTTAGACTCTCACAAATCACTACCACAACTCTTCTCAAATACAACTCTCTAAAATATGAAAAAAACGCCTTCAAGAAAGCGTTTACGGAGAGAGTGCGTGCATTTTGTTGAACTCGCCGAAACGCCAACCTACAGGCATGGAGGACGACGGTGAGGGTGTCCACAAGCCTGCAGACGGGCGGGAAGGCTGACCACCACCAAGTGCCTGGCCACCGCTCCCGCCTGGGGACAGTGTCTCCTGCTGTCCCGTGTGCCTGCGGCTAAGACAGCACAAACTGAAAAATCAAAGCGGAGATGTACTGGTTTACACAACCAGGTCTGGGACTGCCCCAGCTTCAGGGCCAGCTTCATCCAGGAGCATAAACGACAAGGCCTCCCTTCAGGATGGGAAGGGAGTGGCCAGCGACCTGGAATGACCCCCTTGGACCTCCAAATACACAGGTAGAGGAAGAAGTCTTAGAATGAGCAGGTAACCTGCCGCCTCATGGAAGTCAGGGTGGGCCTCCCCAGCTCAACTGTCCAGTAAGTGAAGGAGGGCCAGGGAGTGACTTCTTCCTCCCGTGGACCGGCTCCTCCCACGAGGTCAAGTGTTGTCAATCCCACCAGCCGGCTCTCACAGGGTCACCTTCCATCAGACGGGAAGAGGCAGACGCACAGAGAAGAAAGGCAGGCTTTCTAAGACAGACTCAGTCTTCACAGGAAAATCATAAGAACACAATAAGGCTGTAAATCTAATTCTGGAAAGTGACTTTTAATAAATCAAAAGATTGTGAAAGGACCTAGCTAGTAATACATTTTAAAAGGAACGGAACCCTAAATTGAATAATTCATGAACTGAGGCACACAAGTAATTTCCTAAAGTTCCCCAACAACCATTCAGGCTGCACTCCACATATATTTACTTTGCATCATTAGAATATAAAATTCTCATCCTCAAGGGCTTTCATTTGTCCATTTTCTGTGAACAGAAAAATCAGAAAATATTAAGGATAATGTAACTGCATCAAATTTTCCTTGAAGTAAAATCTATGTACAGCTAGGAAAAAATACGGAAATCAGGCTTTTTAAGATCAACGGAGAAATAACCGAGTTATCCTCTTTCGAGGACAGATCAACACTAGAATATGTGATTTCCTCTTTATTACACTTTAAAGAACATTATCTTCGTCCAGGCCCCTTGGCGGGCAACAGTCATGAAATGCGCAGGGACTGGATCTGATGAGACAATGACACGTAAGAAATCAGAAGAATTTCAGGGAAAACTGACTCCATGGAAAATGCCCTTTGATTCCAAACAACTAGAATATAGAGAAGACGATCCAGGTCCCCTCCCTTCTGTTTTTTCTGGAGAGAGAAAAGGACTGAATGTAAACAAAGCCAGAATTACAAAACAGAAATGGGCCCTGCTGTGCGGAATCAGGAGCCACCAGAAGTTCTAATTGTTGCCCTAACCATCAAGATCTGTGACGCTGGAAATTTCCATCCAATCTGAAAAAATAAATACGGGTATAAAAGGTGGACCTCTTCAGACTGCTGCTGGAGGGCAGCGGACCCCCACGTGGCCCAGCCAGCATCCTCCGCTTGCGCCCAGGAAGCACCGGAGGATCGCGATGACGTCACAATGGCAGACTGTGATGAAACCTCTGAGGCTACCGGAGGGAAAGGCCCTGGGGGTGTGATTGCGGAAAGAACGATCACCAGACAGCTGTTCCTCTCCATCGAAGGAGTTTCACACATTATCGCCCTTCTCCTTCAAAACAAGCCTGATTTGGGGGTATGGACTGCTGGACAGAAAACTACCCAGAAATGTCGTGTTCCCGTGGGTCGCCGTTCCGCATGGTCTATGGGTCCTGGCTCAACCGGGCGTGTCCCTTTGGGTCGCCATGCGATGGTCGTCAGGGGGGCATTTCAGGCTGGAGTTACCCCGCGGCTGAGCAGGCTTTGGAGGCCGTCCACACACTCGGCGTGAACGCTGGTGGGACGGTGCGCAGCAGCTGACCAGGATCGCCCCTTCTCCACGTGGCCAGCTCCGGGGTCCTCAGCACCCGGGTCAGACTGCCAACGTGCGGTGGCTTCTCCCAGAGAGACTGGCACAGCCGATGTTCAGTTTCCATGACATTTTCAGAGCATCTATTGTAACCTCAACGGGCACCTAACCAGGGAAAACCAGGCCTGTTCTAAGAAATGGAGGTCCACGTCCAGACACACGCTCCGCATCTGTACATGGGAGTGAAAGTTGGTAGAATTTTGTTCTGTCTTCCTGAATAATTTTTGAGGACTTCAATGTCCTGGTATATGTGATGAATTGGCAAAGAAGGCATTTCCCAAATATCTGTCCACAGGAAGTTATGGGGTGTACTTTTCCGAAGCTCCATAGAGTGTATTTGGACAGTGGTTCTGTCAGATATCGTCATCAATCTATTGACCTAGGGATGCTATGAAGGCAAAATCCTGCCATCCGGGAAGGGCTCTGGTGACGGGGACTCGCTCCACCGTGGGGCATCCTGGGCCTTTTGGACCATTCGGCTCAGCTGCCTCCCTGTGGTTTCCTTTCTGGCTCTAACCTCTGTGCAAACTCGAATCACACCACGGAGCCCTGGGAAGCCCTTCCTACGTGCAGGCCCCTCGCACCGAGTTTCCACCACGACACGCTAAGCACCCCAAGTTCTCCCTGGTTCAGGATGTCATCGCCGTCCACACTGACCTGATGAAATGACGCATGCTCGCAGGAGTCCTGCCACACTGACCTGCAGACGCATGCTCGGAGAACTCCAGCCACACTGACCCTATTGCGCATGCCCACGGGAGCTCCACCCACACTGGCCCTATTGCGCCTGCCCACGGGAGCTCCACCCACACTGACCTGACCGCGCATGCTCGCGGGAGCTCAGTGAGTGGCGAGATCACAGAGTAATCTCTCTCGCGGGAGAACAGAATTCTCGCAGGTGCCCACGTGGCTCAGCCCCTCCCGGCCTCGGAGACTTGGCAAGTCAGCTGACCGACCCTAAGCCTCACCCCCCTCATCATAACCGTCCTCGTGAGGTTTGTGAGCACGTTACATTGAAAACGCGGATGTTGCCACATGCCTAGCAGCTAGTACCACTACCTCCACGTGGGAAAGCGGGGCTCTCTCTCAGCCACTTTCATACAGTAGGATTCACAGGCGGGCAGCAGGAACTGCGTGGCTCAGGTTGTGATCGGCAGGTAAGAGGGGCGCGCAGACGGGACAGGGACCTGGCAGAGGATAACAAATGAGCCACGGATTATCTGCCAGCAGATAAAGGCCGACTGCACAGTGGTTACCCAGAGGCTCCATCTTCGTCTTCCTGGTAGTAACGTGTCCCTTTAAGGGTTTCAGGTACACACAGCCAGCAGCGCCTACAATTTGAACGAGAAATGGGGTGTGCAAATCAACACCTAGGACCACATAGATGCCGGCATCCCCTGCTCTGCTGGAAAGAGCGGCGCTCCGGGCCACGCAGCCGAGCTCGCTTTGGGCTGCATTGGTGGAGCCTGCAATCTCTCCACGGGGTGCATGGCCCCGCCTGCCCTGTGGCGCCTCCTACACACGATGATGAATGTGGCTGCCTTTAGCCCCAGCCTCCGGCATCTTCCAGGTCAAAAATTCCTGGCACTGAGCAGCTGAGTGAATTTGGCATAGATTTCCAACGTGGATTCTGATCCTCCCATAATTGGTGGGTTTGTGGGGAACTCCTGGCAGAAGTGCAGAGTGAAGAGGCGCAAATTATCTCAGGCAATTTCTTGGATATTTTAGGGCTGTCCTTGATTCCCAGCAATCAATCACAAAGAGAATAGAGGGAACGGATGAGCTGCAATCAGGGTGTCTGTTCTGGAAGGAGGAGGGGGCATCCCACAGTTAAATCGGCCTGAATGCCCCACTGCTTAAGCACCACATTGCTCCCTTCCCCCTCTCGACACTGAATTTTATCAAATATGTTTTTTAAAATATGTTTTTATTTATTATATTTTTTTTAATCCTTCCCCGAGGACCTGAGGATATTTTTCCATTGATTTTTAGAGAAAGTGGAAGAGAGAAAGAAATATCGATGTGAGAGAAACACACCGATTGTTGCATCCTGCACGTCTGGACCAGGGCCAGGGCCAGGGAAAAGCCTGCAACCAAGGTATGCGCCCTTTGTCAGAATCGAACCTGGACACTTTGGTCCACAGACCGATGCTCTATCCACTGAGCCAAACTGGCTAGGGCAGCGGTTGGCAAACTGCGGCTCGCAAGCCGCGGTTTACCACTCTGTTGACGAATGAGTTTGCCGACCACTGGGCTAGGGCAAGTACGGAGTTCTGGCTTAAATTTTAAAAAGTGAAAAAGGCGTCCACTGGGCTCTGAGAATGACTCGCAGAGCAGAGTCACTTCTGAAAGTCCCCTGACTACTGGTAACTTTAGCCACACACGCGGGGCCACATGGCAGCTCGCGGTCTATCTGGTGGCCCCTAGGAAGGACACTGCCCAAGCTGAGGAGATGGTGACTTAGCTCATCCAGTCCACCCATGAAAAAGAGCAAACAATTCATTGCAAAAGGGGGGGCGGGGGGGGGGGAGCAAAAATAGACCACAAATATGAGAAAGCCAGAGCGAGTAGATGAATCCTATGAACTGGGCAGCAGCGAGCTAGGGATGGTTCTAACCAGGTAGACGTCACAGAAGATCCGACGTCACTTCCGGCCCTGCCACTTCCAGTCTGGCTGCTCATCTGGGGTCCGGCTGCACCTGGGTTGTGCAGCTTCCCCAGAATCCCCACTGGGCCTCCCATTGGAGGCTTCTCTCTTCCTGGTGGCTGTTCGCCACCTGCTGAGCAACCCTCTTTATGCACCGAAACCTCAGTCTCCATTTCCTGCAATGAAAGGAGGCCACGGCACATGAAAAAGTCAAAGACTCCCGATGAGTTTTGTCCCAGGTTTAAAGCTATATTCTCGCCGCGCCCCTGCCTCACTGCACTCGGTTTTATGCATTAACCTAAATTATCATTTCATTCCAAACAAGCATGGGCTAAGGCGCTCACACAGTCAAGGATAAGACGACAGGACTGCCAGTGAGTTGTCGTAGTTAATGACTGGACCAAACATACTGAATAAATGTTTCTTAATCAAACGCATGCATCTTACTAGAAACCCAGATCTCTACTTGCTGTTGGCCAGAAAGTATAAGAAAAGGTGTCAGATACAGGAACCAAAAGCCTTCACTCGCAGGTTTACAGGGTTTGTTGACTCGGGGAACCGTGGAGCCACTGAAATGTGCCAGGAACTGAGGTCACAGACAGGAAAAACGGTCCCCTCCTTGTGTCATGGGGATACGGATGAGGAAACATCGCAAGGCACCATGGAGACCACTGCTTTTTCACTTCCCACCCTTCCTTTAAGAGCCTGCGGGCTGACCAGGTAGAGATTAGTGGTCTGTGACACACCCGTCTATTGGGGACACTCTGTGTCTCAGACATTCCACAGTCGAGGGAGGCTTGGAATAAGATAGAATAAGAGACACTGCAGAAGACCCCTGATAACAGTCACAATCTAACCTACCCATCAGGGGGAAACCCTAACCATGGTGGGATTTTAAAGATTAAAACACACAAAACCAGAGAGGCTGAGAAGTCTCGACAGAAACGTACACAGACCGAGGCTTTGGGAAATGTCTAGCTTCCGAGCGAGGAGAACCCTCCGTGAACCAACAGTCATCTTAACCTACACGTCCCAGACTGAGCCGCACCCAAGTTGAGCTTCCAGGCCTGGTTAACAGGAGAGGGAATGAGACTGATGCAGACGGCTCTCCTCTGCCCTTCCCCCAAACCGTCAGTGGGGGTGAAATGGTCCCCACTTCTCCCGGCCCAGGATACGCTGCTGACCTACCGCACGTGGTCCCCTCACCTTCATCCTGGGTGGGAGCCTCCCTGGGGAAGCTACCCTCGCTCAGTCCTCAGCCTGGCTAGTCTGGGATTTCATCTCTGGCTTATTTGTTTTTGTGGAACAGTTAAAGGAGTTTTCCTGGATTCTTGGCTTTGACTAACCCACATCTTGAATTCTTTTACTTTGCATGTACTTAAAAACGCATGGGGCCGAATCAAGAAGAATAAAATCGCCCATGTAGGTTCTTCACGCTCTTACCCACGACACACGTCCGGCTCCTAACCCTGGGCCCTGCTGAGACGTCGGCTGCCTGGTGGTCCCGAGCGCAGTCCGGTGTCCGTGGTGCAGGATGAGAGCTGTGCATCTGAAATGTTAACACTCTCTCAGCCCCGAAACACAAACTCATTTCTAAGGAAATGTCCGGTGATAAATCATCCTACGTCGGAGACTAATTACAGCCCGTGTAGCGCTAGAAAGCTAAGCCTTTCAATACATCTTGTGAGGTGTCAGCTTAGGTCCAGGCAGAAGGTCAGGGCTCAACACTGTTGGCGTGAACTTCCCACACCTGAGCACGGGTTCCCAAAAGCAGCTCGGTCACACTCGGGTGCCAAATCCTGAGGCCGCCCACACGAAGAACACGTGTTCTTGGCTTCCTCCACCTACTGTACGAATTCAAAGAGCCGTTTGGACGGTCTGGACATGCCTGGTCTTTCCTCCGGCACCTACTGCCTCCTAAGGTGACCCGCATTCCAGTGCCTGGGAGCCAGATGAGCCTCCCGGCTGGAGAGGATGGGGTCACAGCCGTCACCACCTGCACAAGAATGTCCCGTGCAAGCTGCTCCGCCCAGTGCGCGGCCACTTGTAAGTCTTTCTGAAGCCACCCGCGTTGATGGGTTAGGGACTGA
The DNA here is from genome assembly GCA_026230045.1 of Corynorhinus townsendii. NCBI lineage: Eukaryota > Metazoa > Chordata > Mammalia > Chiroptera > Vespertilionidae > Corynorhinus > Corynorhinus townsendii. The sequence continues at coordinate 4,094,019 of JAPDVU010000006.1, forward strand.
ATTTCTGCTGACCACAGAGGGCCACTGAACAGATACAAAGGGTAGGAAGACCCTGTTGGTACATTGTGACCATTTCTATGAAGGGTGATGTGGAAATTATCTATAAAAGTTACATATGCAGCCCAGCCATGAACCAGTGGTTGAGCACCTATGAACCAGGAGGTCAGGGTTTGATTCACGGTCAAGGCACAGGCCCGGGTGGTGAGCTTGATCCCCAGTGTGGGGTCTGCAGGAGGCAGCCAATCAATGATTTTCTCTCATCATTGATATTTCAGTCTCTTCCTCTCACTTCCTATCTGAAATAAAAAAAAATATTAAAAAAAAAAGTTACAAATGCAAAGTGCTCCACTGTTTACTATGAGATTCCAGTTCCTCTTTTTGGAATTTATTCTACAGAGAGACTCACATATGTGGACAAAAATAATGTTTCTAGTGGCAAAGGCCCGCAGGTAATGTTAAATCATGTGAGCCGGGTTCTTGGCGCATGACCTTGACCTTGGCATGGTCGCTGCAGGGAAGAGAGCTCTGGACAGCGATGAGGACTGACATCCAAGACCCCTCTTCAGGGGAAGGAAGGACCTCCCAGGCTGTCGCTTTCATAGCAAATGTCCAGATTTCTTTTTAACTGGAGAAGCATCTCAACATATGTGTACTCGTATATGGGCAGTATCTCTGGAAAGAGAAATAATAAGAACATGGCCTCCAGGAGGCAGAGCTGGGGAAGGTGATGGAGAGGCTGCTGAGTTGGGACCAGATACCCTTTACACGATTAAAATGCACACTCACAGACATATGACCTTTACGGAAAATTAATTAAAAATACAAGGGGTCGTAAAGACAAACTGGAATGGAAAGTTTAGGCACTACCCAGGGAAATTAAACACCATCAGCAGCCAGTCCGAATCAATCAAGGTCCCGGTCCGACTTCTTCACGCCCAGCTCGCGCCTTTCCTAAAGGATATGGATAATTACTTTAACTCTTCATTTCAACAGCACGGAGGGGCTGGACACTGGAATCTGTTGAGCTAGGAAACGGCAGCTCTGCAAGTGCCAAGCTGGACCTTTGCTTAAACGCTCCCGTGAAGGGGCACGGGTTCTACGGTGCCCGATTCCGCACGCCGAGCCAGGCATGGGCACTGTGATCACCACACCCTGTGCGGCATCCGTCAGTGAGGGGCGTGAGTGCTACACTGACAATTCCACGCGTCGGCGCGGACCTGGGCGTGGGCGACGTGATCGCCATTCCAGTGCTGTACTGACTGGTTAGCCTCCAGTAAGGACTTGAGAAGGGGAAAAAGGAAGAAAAATAGATCCAGAGACACAAAAGCATGGAACAGACGGTCAAACCTCAGAGGGAAGGCAGGAGAGGTGGGTGGATGGGAAGAGATCAACCAAAGGACTTGAAGGCATAGATGCCCATGGACACAGACGACAGGGCGGTGAAGGCCAAGGGCAGGGTGTGGGGGTGGGCTAGAGGAAGTCAATGGGGGGTAAAGGGTGAAATGTAATAATTTCAACAATAAAAATGTTAAAGTTATATAAAAATTTATAAATTGTATACATTTATTACTATAACAAAAAGTAATAAAAAGAAAAAGGAAGAAAGGGAAAGAGAGGGCAGTGCTGGGGAGGGGAAGGGGGAAGAGAGTCGTATTACTAAAATTCACAAATCGGTCAGCCTAGAGCTTCAAGTGGCTGGAGATACACAGGTGGCCTCTCCCCGCATGGAGAGCCCCCCAACCCACCACAGGAGCCTGAGATGCAAGCTCTGGACGGGTATCCACGAGCTAGCCTTCCGATCCACATTCACGCCGGTCATGCTCATACTGAAGCATCCATCTTATATAAAAACTGCTGTGTGAAATGTTAACCCTGCCATTTGGCTTCTGTAAATTCTTGCTTGCTAAGACTACTCCCACTTCAGAGAGGCCATTAAACCTTCCCCAGACAAGGTTATCAGTGCTGGCGCCAGGCCAGGCCTCTGGTTGAGGTCTCAAGGCCCCAGCACATACGGGCTCTTTAAGAACTTGCAAAAGGGGCCGGAAACAACCCATATTTGGGAGACAAAGAAGGTAAAAACGTATAAATAGGGAAAATTCCCGCATGTTGGGGCCCAGAATTTGAGAGACATTTTCCTCTGGACCCGCGCGTAATAAATGTAACTCCATCTCTCTGGGCATTGCTTTGTTCTTCTTCGGTTTTCTGTAACAATACTAAAAGTAATGTACTTGTTAGTGTCTCGGAGTCCCACCAGTGCCTTAAACAATACAGTTACACCTGTTAAACCCAGGCCTTCACCACACTGGGTTTAACTGGGAAAGTGTGAAGCGGAGGGCTCCGGTTTACACTCTCAAACTTGAATCTACCAGCTCGAACCTCATCCACAGTGGTGGCGTCCCTACCCCAGCTCCATGCACAGCCTCCACTCCCAAGGCCGCCTCCCCGGCTCAGCCTGAGGCTTTCCTGACCAATGACAATGCAGTAGCTTACACGTGACCCCCGCTCGGTGGGAGTCAAGCTCTTCCTGCCCTTCTCCTTCCCCTTGGGGTGCTCAGTTCTTTGCTGGGACCTTTCTTCCCTGGTCATGCGCATGGGTTCCCTTGTTCTCTCTCACCTTCCCCGTCTCAAAATTCACGTTCAGCAAGAAGCGGTGCTTCCACGGGGATATACAGCAGGTCCTTTCTGATGATTTCCATCTCAGCACCTTCCTTCTCTCCTTCAGAGCACACACTTCAGGTTATAATTATTTGTATTTTTTCATCTTTATCATTGAAAGTATTACAGATGTCCATTCCCTCCTCACTCATTGACCTCCTCTACCCTGCACCGCCCCCCCGCCCGCCCCTCCCCCCGCCCCAGTCCTTCACCACACTACTGTCTGTGTTCATGGGATTTTGCATATATGCATACAAGTTATTTTTTAATTTAGATATTGTTTACTTTTTCCAGTCTCCTCACCAGTCACTAATCCCCATCAAGGCCAAGGCCACTTCTCCCTCCCCGCTGCAGCTCCTCCCGTGGCCCAGCACTTAGTGGCACTCCGTATCTGAAGGGAAAGGGATGCAGAGAGAATTCTAGATGGGTACTCGGTTGGAATGTTTCCTAACGATCCCACTCTGCCTAGAACACCAAAGCCACACCTGGAAGCTGAAAGACCACAAATGTGCAGAGAGCCACAAACTGCCCAGGGGACTTCCCGAGCCCCATTCCCTCTGCCCGGCACTTATAAAATGGCCTGATGCGTAAGGAGACGTCACCCAAGTTGGAGCTGGTAGAAATCGGTACCATCCACAGCTCATCCCTCTGCGAAGTCTGCTGGCAACTCTGTGGACAAGGATGTCCAAGGGAAGTTCCTTGAAAAACAATGGGAGGGCCTTCTTGAAAGAGGGAGAACAAGGAACCCGATGTAGTGGGTCCTGGGTTCCCTGGAGAAGCAGACGGATGGAGGGTGTGTGGGGATGGGGGCTTAGCTTCGAGAATTCCCTCTTCCCCTGAGCAGTCCATCTTTTCTTCCAGGGCCTTCAACTGATTGCAGGTGGCCCACCCACATTGCAGATACTCTAAGTCTCCTGACGTAAGTGTTAATCTCACCTAAGAAATACCTCCACAGCAGACACATCATCCAGTGCTTGGCCACATCTTTGAACTGCGGCCTACCCGAGGTGACAGGGAAGGTTAGCCATCGTACTTGATTAAAAATATCCTTTCTTGTCACGTGTTACTCAGTGTATCTTCTCTGTCAGAGTGAAGGACATGCAGCTGAAACTCTTTCTAAATGTCAACAAGCTGCAGAAGCTGCACTTGGTAAAGGAAACATCAGATCCCAGGGACGGATACGCATTACATTTGGACCCAGAAATAAATCCCCATTCCCCGGTTTTACGGCCCACAGTCGAAGCCATCCTTTTCCCTTTGTTTAAATTTGTGGCTGGAGGAACAAATACCTATCAATCTCAATATTTTTTACATGCTTAGCAATACTTGGAAACCAATCTGCATGAAAAATATATTTACACAGTGAATTCCGAGTATTCAAATACATTCAGAATAATGACTATAACATGTAATTTACATACACAAATTACCAATTGACTGTAACTCTAAAAATTCCGTTTCCATTCAGAGACCGATGTTGGTGTGCAAATTTTTCTGTTTCGAAATAGTTGTTAACATTTGGCATGCCTTCCCGAGCCCCTATAACTCATGAAGATTTGTAGTCCTTACAGGAAAATGTAGTTCTGAGAGTTGTGTGTACAAGTGTAGGTTTTGAATCACATGCTGATCATTAACACATAAAAATCGCTACCTTAGCACAGACCTGAGCTGGCTAAAAGCTCAGGTGGGCATCCAGTGGCCTGACATAGGTCCTGCCACTTGCTCACCCGTGTGTCCCAATCTCCCTAATGCTCAGCTCTCTTGCCGAGGACCTAGGGGTCTTCAAATGCCTAGCTCATAGGACAGTTACAGGTTTAAATGAGATAATGCAATGAAAGCAGTTAGCAAGGTTCATTGTAAGTGTCTGACTAGCATTACTAATTATGATTCAAATTTACTTAGAAAACCCATATATATTTTTTTCTCATAGCATATCCCCAATGATTGGAAGTATTTCTTCCTAAAAAGAAGTTTCTGTTATAGTCAGAAGAAAAGACATTTGAAAACCTATTCTAAAAAAAAAAAAAAAAAATTAGACATAAGACCTAAGTAGATTGACAGGTCTGAAGCCATGAAACACTGGGCAACAAGGAACACGTTGGGATTCAATTTCCCCAAATGTATCCAAAGGCCATCCCACTCCATCTATGCTCTCAAACCCTGCTGCACTCCTGCAATCACCGGGGAAGCTGTAAAACACTGTTTTCCAGAACCATCCTCACCTGGGGCCCAGTGCGTGCCATGAGCAGCCAGGGCCGCGGGCCACGGGCAGCAGGTGTTTTAGTGGGCACTGGGGTGGGGGTGGTTTTTAGTTGCTACAGCCTGAATATCTCTGTCTCCCCCAAACTCACATGCTGGAACTTAATCCCCAAGGTGAGGGTAAATGGAGGCTGGGCCCCAGGGGAGGATGAGATCAGGAAGGTGGAACCCTAGCCAAAAGGACCTAGTGCCATTCTCCAAACCTGCCCCTCATGAGCCCAAGTCACACTGTGTGCACCACATTCTCTTTCTCAAGCGTTCTTTCCAAACCCACCCTGCAAACCCTGCCCATCTTTCCACTTGACTTCCATTATCAAGTCTTCCCCATAACCCCTAGGCACCTACCACCAGAACATCCCCCATCACACTGTAACCCTGGGATTTCTTCCCACACGTAGCAAAGAGCTCCTTGAGAGCACATTGAACCTGGCTTTTCGGGAATCTGTCCTCAAAGTTGGTCACAGAGGGACTCACTAAAGGCTGATCAGTTACCTTGATGGTAAGATGACAGAATCATACTGGAGGTTCGTGAGATCAGCACAAGCAAGAATGGCTTGAGATACCCCACCAACATGGGCTATAAGGGGATCATGTTCCCCAAAATGCAAATACTTCGCTGCAATGATTCGGAAGCATTGTGTGCCCCATTCATGTGACCATACTCTGCTGGAATTTCTACAAATTAAGTATATTTTATCTACGCCACTAGATTCTGATCACCCTTCGGCCAAACTGTACTGCACCTGTCTTTAAGTCTGTCATATTACAACCTTGACACAAAATTAAGAATGTTGATTAGATGTGGCCTTGTCCCAGGGAACCAATTAGTTCAGTTAGTTAAGAATATGATGTGAACCGACTCCTATCAATCTTTAAAGTGAATATGAATCCCCTGAGAAAATGAGCATCCTGGTACAGTAGGTCTGGGGTGGGGGAATATCAAACTCAGGGTCAGTTGCCTGCTGCTTCAAAAGCCAGTACTGGGAATGATGAAGGAAAGACGGTTTATTCAGGTGCCAGCAACCTGAGAAGACGGTGGACTCCCACCCGAAAGAGTATCTCAACACTTCAGTGCAGGCAGGGGTTTTTATCAGGAAGGAGGGGCTAAGCAGAACAAAGAAATTAGCGGGAGAAGGGTTGAAAGGTCTTTCTTCTTGTTAAGTCAGCACAGTCCATTCTGCTGATTATTTTGGAACTGGTCAAGCAGAGGTCTGATTTTTACAGTTGAGAGTCAGCAAGTATCCTGGTACTGGAACATCCAGTTGTTGAGATCAGACCCCTTCCCAAAAGCTAGTTCCTGGAACTCTTACACAAATATGCTACTTATTCATGGGTTACATGTTAGGTAACAATTCATATTCTATAAAAATGCTTTTAACAGATACAATATTAAAAGGATAGAGGGGTGGGTTATAGGACAATGTCCTGCATTTCTCCCAAGCTCCCAGGAAAGGCCAATCTGGAGATGAAAATGACGTGAAGGTCCTTGGTGAGTCTCCTACATCACTGATATCCTGTTTTGAACGACAGACTGCCGACCCCAGCCCCGCTGGAATGGACTTTCTTAGTCAATGAGAGGTAGGGAACCTAACATCAAGGATCAATAGCCAGCTCAAATAATTCCCACTGACGGATAATGTGTTATATTATTTTCAGATATACGGGGACAGCCCCTCCACTCCCTTTAGTTACTCAGCCCAGGTTAATCGTGGAAATTGGGGGATGTGAAGTCCATCCGTGTACCTATGTTTCTGTGGCCCTAACAAGCTTATGAAGGTAGACATGGTGGGATTTCTACCAAACCTCCCACTGAAAGTATTCATCGGGACTTGAACAGATATGTGGCCTGGTGGCCAGGGAATCACTTAGAAACTGTAGTATGCGGTGCATCTTGGCCATAATCTAATGGCAGAGAATGCTGGGCTTTAATGGTGCGAAGCCCACAATCAGACCGATTTTCTCAGAATCACAGGTGAGATTCTATACGGTCTAAATAAGTGGATGGAGGTCAGTCACGAACTCAGATTCTCCTGGGAGTCAGCTTGGTAGGTAGCAGGGGGAACTGTAAATCACAACGGGAACCAGTAAATAAGTTCCTATTGTATGCGTTAGATAGAAATGCAGAAAGAAATATAAAAGTAACAAAGACATCTCAGGAGGTTAAATGATGAACTATAAACAAAACACTAAGTGTTATTTGACTTCCATAAACAAACAGGAAGCCTACACGGGAAGGAGGGAGAGAAACATTCATTTAAAGGTTATACAACTGCACGGGAGTAAAGTAGCGTGAACCTCTTTCTCTTCAGACGTGTCAACGTCCCTGGCGGCGCACATGTGAACAACACGCCAGTCCTCGCTGTGGCGCTCGCGAAGCTGCTGCAAGATTCACAGCACCATGAGAATGCTCTTCGGAGTCAACACGAATGCACCCCTCGGCGCTGCATTCCAAATTTTAAAAATGTGTCCACCTTTTTTACATTGCATTCTCCTTTGACTAAGAGCAATGCACTTAGATTCCTGCTCTGTAGTATGTGGGCGCCCCCCCCCCCCCCACACACACACCCAGGTCTGCAGGACAGGCTGCCGCTGAATGAGAAGGAATGCACAGAATTCACTATTTCCTTCTGGTTAATAAGGAAGATTCCTGACCGCAGCCAAAACCATGTCTCCAAGGGAAACCTCACACAGCGCTACCTGCCTCGGAGGCTCTCCAATCCTGACCCCAGGACGAGGACAGCATTGCTGCCACACCGCCCGGGGAGATGGCCTGTCTCCCCACAGATGACGCCACTGGGTGGGGCATGTTAAAAGAATGGCATTTCACTTCTTTCTTCAACCACTCAAGTATCAGGCTGAGGGAGGCATCAGGAGAACAAGACCGGAATGATAAGTTCAGCTATTTTAGGAACGGACTAATTGCGTCTTAGGCAGCAGTGTGTCTACACAGCCCTGCAGGGACCCCCCACCCCCACCCCTCGCTCCCCCTCACTGCAGAATGAGGAGAGTGACGCTGAGCGAGGTAAAGGCCCTGTTCTGACCCAAGAGCCGGTGGCGGTGGAACCAGCACCGGAATGGCCCGTCTCCGGGGCTTTTTACCTCGCACCTCACAAACGGCATCCGCGCCCGTGCGGACTGGCTCCCACCCTAAAACTCGGATCTCGGGATTTCCGGGAAGCCATCACGTTATGTTCCTTGTCTTCACAGTTACCCTTCATGTACTGATGGGAGGAGCTACATTAGAAGAAACTACTGAAGTTTGCAAATACTCGTTAACTCCTAAGAAACAAAGAACGGCTGCTTGGAGTAACAGTAACGATTTTTTTTTCCAAAGTACCCAACTCTGTTCCAACCCATACCTCCTAAGGTTTCCTTAAACCGGCGATAGCCAACCTATCAGACCTCACAGACCACCCGTGGTCCATGGACCACCGGTTGGTGACCACTGGACTAGGATACACTGGCAGTTGCTACTAATGAAAGAGCTGAGTAGCATTTGCGGAAGCACGAATCCACAATAACCTGGTTTCCACGTGCACACGTGTCCGCTCAGTGGTACCGACAGGGTCACAGTGATGCCCAGAAAGAAAAGGTAGAAGGGAAGCTACTAGGAATCCTTTAAATTCCTCTTTATTGCTGAAAATATTACAGATGTCCCCTTTTGTCCCACTGACCCCTTCCTCCTCACTGCTGTCCTCTCCCCAGGCCTTCACCCCACTATTGCCTGTGTCCCAGGGTTGTGCATATATGCATGTAAGTTATTTGGTTGGTCTTCTTCCCTCCCCACTCCCTTCATTCGGAGATTCGCCAGTCTGCTCCATGCTCCCATGTCTCCGGGCCTATTCGGTGCGTCAGTGTATTTCGTTCATTAGATTCCACCATGAGAGAGAGCATGTGATACTAGGAATTTTAGGTTAGATGCTAGTAGCTGGTGGACGAGACCTCGGAACGTGCTGCAGACAAGAGAAAGGCACGTGAGTGGCCAGCAAAGAGCAGGTGCTCAGGGGGCAGCCTGTCAGGACATTTACTGCTCTGCAGGTAAGACCCCACCCTCCCGTCACCCCACACAGAAAGCTTCGGGACCGTGATTCTGCCGCCAAGGGAACCACAAATACAGGTGACAACGTTAGCAAGGCAGTGTGGCCACGTCTACTGCGGGGCGGCCCGCTCGGCCTCTCGGTCCCTCCCGCAGGAGACGGGAGGAGAAACGGGCCATGAAGGGGGGTGGGAAAGGTCCATGGGACCCTCCTCCACCACAAGGGAGCCTTCAGCACCCCCCTCAAAGCACGCTCACACGACTCAAGGCGGTGTGAGTGGCCGTGGGCTTGACTTGGAGGTCCGCAGACAGGAAGGAGCAGCGAGTCCACGTGGCCAGTTCACAGGAGCAAGGGACAGAGCCAACGGTCACTGTGAGATGGGCTACTGTCCCACTGCCCCTTGGCATGTTGGCTGTTTGAACAAATAAGCAAGCATCTGCGTGCACCATGTTCTGTGCGCACTGCAAACACTACACCTCAGGGCCGACTCGCGGGCGGGCAGAGCGGGCGCTGCCCACAGCACCTGGCGAGGGAGGCCCCACCAACTTCACCCACGGGCTTCACACCCGGCCGCGGGGAGGGTGGAGAGGCCGTACGCTCTAGATCCTCCGTGGCCCATGCTGCAGCCCAAGCCACTGCCCTAAGCCCATCATGGTGACCCTGCCTCATGTGGAAGGACCTCATATTCCCTACCGGTTTCCAGGGGGAAGGAGTATATTGACGTCTAAAACCACAACTATCGCTAAAGACAAACCTCCATTTCAGTGGCTTAGTTCCAAGAAATGGAGGTAACGTGCTTGTATGGTAACTTTTCCCAGGAAGGAGCAACATTACGTAAGTAGCATGCCCTCTCTGAGGATGTCCCGCCGCTGACTAAACACAGTAGAAGCAGCGGGTGGGCTCCCGATTCACCCAGGAATCCTGCGGAGTCTGGACTCCATCGCCGGCTCATAGCTATTGAGGCACCAACGAGCAACATAGTCATCTTCGCATCTGACAGCTGAAGAGCTGTCCTGATAGGGATGCTGCTGCTGAGAGTGTGCGGCTCCGATGATGGCCGTGGGCCTAGAATCAGGCCTCACAAAGCAGAGGTGGGGGGTTGGGTCATGCCATTTTTCTGTTTCATTTTCTTCTCCTCCTCACGGGACCTGCCTCGGCGTAAGCACACTCCCCTGGCCACGTCTGTCCTCCCCGCAAGTGTCCAGGACAAGCCGACAAGGCCCAGGCGGCGTGAACGGCCAGGCAGGGCTTTCACGTGTGCAGCCCTGCAGGGCACAAGCATTTTACACGCGGGAGCTCAGCCCCGAGGTGGGGAGGACACTGTAGCGGTGACAACAGAGGAGTGTTCGGGTGCGCGTTTCTGAAGCCTCAAGATCGTTACGGAATCAGCGGCACTTCCGCGTCCTACCCTCATTTCCTCGGGAGGCCGCGTCCCTTCCCAGAATCGCACCATTCTGATTTCGTTCGGAGTGAAAGTCAGGTATTCGGAGGGTTCTGAGCTGGAACCACCCTGCTCACGTACGGAGAATCCTTTCTCTTCCCACAACATAAAAATTGTCGACTCTGGCTTTTAATGAGCAAAAGGAACCCCTGAAGCCTTGTTTGAAAAGCCACCAACCTTACAGCCAGCTCTTGCCTTCTCCAGTTTTCGACACCAGAAGCACCTTTTGGAGGGTTTCCTCTCCCCGCTGCTGACCCGTCTGTCCGCCATCACCCGCTCCAGGTGCCGTGCATGCTCCCGGCACAGGTGCTGGGGGGCGGGAAGGGGATTTTCGGTGCCCGCCCTGTTTCAGACGAAGAGTTACCGTACAGGGTGTCGGCGGGCGCTCGGGACCATCTCAGAACCGGTGCCCGCACCACCGGATTGCATGGATGTGCCCGACTAAGTGATCTGATGTAGAGCGTCTTCTAAAGATCTGAACAGCCCTACGAGCTGCCCGGCGTCCCTTTACACGGCCGATGGTCCTGAAACCCGGGCCAGGCCGGTAACGTGCCATCACACACAGTTCACGACGACTACGGGCTGAACTCAGATCGGGAAGGATCTGGCTGCCTCCCAGTTTCAAGCCCTCGCTCTCCTCGGGGACTCGCAGGGTGCTGACCGGTGAAACAACGTACAGAAGGGAGCGACCGTCTGCCCAGGACTTCCAGGTCTTCTCACCGAATGCCCAGCATCCGGGGGCCCGCTCAGTCTCAGGGACACTAGTAGGATGGGTCCCCTTCGTGGTGGGTGCTACGTCAGGGGTGTGGAACACCACCCATCAGGGGTGCATACGGAGATGGTCACCATACCCACAGCCCCAGTGGTACCGAGAGAGGCTTAACCCAGAGACGTGGCATAGAGCCTCGCAGGAACCGCGATGGACATGGCGGGCAAGTACCAGAGGAGACCAGACCTAGAGGCCGTGTGAGCAAAGGTGCAGAGAAAACCTCACAACAGGTTCCCCGATGGGGAACCAGCCTGGCGTGGCGGGTGCTGTGGGCCTGAGAAGGGGACACCCTCGGGGGTCCCGGGTCAGCCTCCTAGAGGGGGCTGGCCACGTCCCCTCTCAGCTCTGCAGGGAGGGAGGCATCGCAGGAATGACAGCGGATACCACACACTTCGGCACGGGACCTTGGCTTCACTCTGAGGGCATGGAATTGCTGTGAGGGACACAGGCAACTGGCATGTTGGACGAGTTCAGGAAAAATCAGAACACTAGCTTTCCGCCCTGGCCGGGTGGCTCCGTTGGCTGGAGTGTCATCCTGATATGCCAAGGTTGTGGGTTCGATCCCTGGTCCGGTCAGGGCACATACAAGAATCAAACAATGATTGTGTCAATAAGTGGAACAGCACATCGAAGTTTCTCTTTCTCTCTCTTGTTCTCTCTAAAATCAATTGAGAGAGAGAGAGGGAGAAACTGGACAATTTGCTCATCAGAATGAAAAACCCCGTTTGGGGGCGGGGGGGAGGGGCTGGGTGGGGGTGGGGGGCTGTGTGTGCGTCTCGATGCAGTTTATTTTTCTTGCTTGGGATTTTTAAACTCTCCACCTTTTTCATACAGACAGAAAGAAGAGCGGTCCAGTGGCTGCAGCAAGAACTAAAGAGCGGCAGAGTGAGGCTGTTAAGAAATCAACTGGGCACATCTCTAGTGATAGGAATGCTCCCTGAGCAGGTCCTGTCTGAGACCCTGGCTCAAGCCTGGCCGGCCACTTCCTGGCTCCGCTGAGCCAGTGACTTCCCTTCTCTCAGCCGGTTCCCCTCCTCTATCCAGCAAACCTGTCTGGGAGAGCAAAGTGCGTGGAGAAGTATGTCAAGCACAGTGAGCACTGGGCATGTATTAGCATTTTTCCCTTCTATCTGTCTGGGTTTCTCCATCAGGAAAAGGGGTGGGGAAGGAGGGAGTGACATGCAGTGAACATGGAGGAGACCTCACACATAATAACTGCGCGTCGGAGAACGCAGCCCCCCACCCCGCCTTCCTCACAGTGAGTCCTGGAAATGGGGTGAAAACTAGAGATCCGACGACTCGGGTCTGGGCACGGACCTTCCTCAGGTCTGTCTCCTTCCCGTGCTTGATGGGGACGAGCAGGGGACTGATTAGCAGCGGGCGCTGTGCAGCTGGGTGAAGGCTGGGTCTCCAACCCCACCTGGAGGAGTGCTGTCGGCATCACCCACCTGGGCCTTCACACCAAACACGTTTACTTCTGACTTTGTGGATTCGCCTGTTACAGCTGTTTACCTGCCCAACCTAACACTGCCCAGCTCTGTACCTCACACAGGCACAGCCCACGTGTGCAGCTAAGGAAAGGGGGGCTCACGGGAGTTACCAGGTGATCTCATCCACCATCACGACTGCAGCAGGTGGCAGAGCCTCATCCAGGTCTGAGCCTCCCCCATCTTGCACATGAGCCCATTGGTTACGGGGCTCAGGTCCCTGGCTATTCTGCAGCGGACACAGTGCCAGGGGTGCACACACAGTACCAGGGGTGCACACCCAGTGCCAGGGGTGCACACAGTGCCAGGGGTGCTGCATGGCAGAGGTGAGGACAGAGCACCAGAGGTGCAGACACAGCTGAATGGCAGGGCCAAAGGGGTGGAGAGAAAGGTAAACAGTCCCACACCCTCAGCGATCCCTAAGGTGGGGCGGACACCCCAGGGCCTGCCCGAGCCGGTCCGCTGGAATATAGACAGTCAGCATCGGAACTGCAGTTTCCTAGCCTTCCCTTGGCTTATCCTTCAGTTTTCTTCCTGTGTGTCTTAGAAGCAGTCCAGCGACATGCCCGGATATGTGTGTAATGTACAAACAGCCCTGGTGATGTACGGCCGCATGTTCTCCTGATAGTATACAATCAAAATAATACGGAGACCAGCAAGTCTAGCTAATAAATCGGGTCTCGGTCACCAGACTGAACCGCTGGGCTCCTGGAAATAAAGACTGCGAACCTCTCAGCATCCGCGTGCACAGGCTTCTCACTGCTGACCACCGTGGGAAATAGCTTCCCTCTATTTAAATCACATACAAGCCTGTTGTCACAAAAGATGGAATGCTTTAGATAAAAAGATTGAGACTAACGTATACCATGCCTATGTCTTGGAACATAGAATCCAACAGGTTAAATCCTTTCTCGGACAAACTTGGCAGAAAAGTCAGAACTACCGTGGGGGTGGGGGGTGGGGGTGGGGGTGGGGGACGGGTAGGTTCTGCTGAGAAGCTAATTATTCAGGTATTCAGATTACCTTTCATTCTGTAAAAATATTTTTTTATTGATTTCAGAGAGAAAGGGAGAGGGAGATAGAAACATCAATGATAAGAGAATCACTGATTGGCTGCCTCCTGCACACCCCCTAGTGGGGATCAAGTCGGCAACCTGGGCATACGCCCTGGCTGGGAATTGAACCTTGACCTCCTGGTTCATAGGTCGATGCTCACACTGGCTGGACTACCTTTAGTTTTTAAGACCTCCATTGAAGGAACGGATATCCTGTGCACCTTTCAGAAGGAAAATTCTAGCTGAAATATTTAGTGGGTAGAGGGAAGATTCGCAGACCTACTTCTGAATAAAGAGGAGAGAGAACTAGTAAAAATAGATGGTTACAAATCCAACATCACTGGAAAGGCCTGTTCTCCATCAGGACTAAGGACCCCCCCCCCGTCCCTTCCCCGCCCCCCACAACGAAGCCACCACGGAAATAGGTGCAGAACTGCCCACTCTCCCCCATAAAGGAACTGGAAAGTGCGCTCATACGGGCTGCCATCAAGCCCACCTGCTCCTACAAACCTCCACGTGGCTCTGAGCTGCCCCTTGAACAAGTCACTGCGCAGGGAGTCTGGGCCGCTCCTTGAAAAGGGCCCGTTTCCCCAGCTTGACGCCTACCTGGCCGGGTGGGTCCAGACTGAAAAACAGGTTGACGCCCCTCCTCCCCAAGCCGGGCAGCGCAGAGGGTTTAAACAAACAGCCAGAAATCAATAGCGTTTTCCCAGGCGGCCACAATAAAACCGCCATGGAACCCGTGTCTGAGCCTCAGGAATCTTACATACCCAGGCCCCGCGGAGCCGCACGCCCGTCTCGAATGAGAAAAAGATGAGGCATAAAGTTAGGGGAGCATGTGAATTCTCTCAGGAACGCCACGGAAATCGTCTCCAAGGGCTGCCTCCCTAGCGCGAGGTTCCTTTTCTCCCACGGGGCAGACAGAACCAAGTTGCCCATCAGCCCAAAGGAGGTGCCCTGAGACACCCGCCTGGTGGACGCCCTGGGCCCCTCCCTTCCCTAAGCGGCCTGCACCTGCAGCCTCAGAGGCACCAGCGAAGGAACTGTGCCTGGACACGTCCAGTGCCCATCACAGCCAAGAGCACCGAGGTCTCAGGAAATTCAAAGCCCCGGTTCTCAGCAAGCATTGTCCCCAGCCAGGTGGATCCCAGCAGGAAAACTAGAGAAAGTTCCGGGAGCATTGCTCCTCCCCAGCCCCTCCCTGCAAACGAGCCCCCACTCCCCTGGCTCCCCCCTGCACGCAGAGCCCCCGCTCCTGGGTCGTCACCCCAACTCCCCCTGCACTCTCTGGGCCTCCTGTGCGCTGCAGATGCGGAGACCCTACAGCCAGCGGCGTCGCCAGCAGCCTGTCTCCTCCTCGCGGGCGGTGCTGGTGCCCATGTTTTCAGGCACCGGACACCCCAAGTGGCTCAGGGAGACCTGGCGCCCACGTCTGCGACCCTCCCGTTCACACCCCGTCACAGCCAGAAAATACAGACAGACAGGAAGCGCAGAGGGGACACGCGAGCCGCAGACCCTGCTCCCAGGGCACCAGAGGCTGGGTGCCAGCGGGGAGCCCGGCTTCTCGGAGGAGTGGGGGTCTCGCGGGAGGAGCCAGGAGGACCCCGCCTCCAAAAGACTGCAAATGCCCCCCGAAGTGGCCGGAAATGAACAGCCCCCCCACCCCCACATACACACACACACCTCCCTAGGCAGAGCGAGTGGCAGGGACGCGCCACTGAGCAGGGACCCGGCGGATGGCTGGTACGCGGGGCGTCCCCAAAGCTGGGTGTTCCGACACCGCGGTCCCCAGGGCTCCGCTACCTTCGTCCCAAGTCCCCGGCCCCGCAGCCCAAGTTTGCCGTCCACACTCGCGTGGCCAGGCGCCCACAGGGGCACCCGCAGGAAGGCTCGCCCGGGTGCAGGGCCGACCAAAAGGTCCCCCTGGCAGGACGGCACTGCGCCCCCAGCGGGGTGGCCCCTCGCAGCCCAACAAACTTACTTCCTGCCTGAGGAGCAGTGGGGGACCGCGGGGCGGTGGGCCCGGCCTCCTCCGGGTTCGGGTCCGGCGACACCAGAGCCGGGAGCCCGGAGCCCGGAGCCCCGCTGCACCGCCGCCCCCAGGACCTGCCCTGTCCCCAAACCCAGAGCCGGCCACACGCAACTGGCGCCCCACTCACCTCAGCACCTGCGCGGCGCCGCCACAGCCCAGGCGCGGGCACCGGGCACCCGGCACCGTCTGTGGGCCAGCGGGGAGGCGAGCGCTGCCCACTCGCCACCAATCCGGGTGGAACCCGGGCTCCGTGTGGGGCCGTGCTCCCTCCTCCGGGCTCTCGCGGCAGCTGGGAAAACCTGGCGCTGCAGCTCAGGCTGTAGACTCCTGGTCTGGAGGAGGGGCGCCAGGGGAGGGGGCGCGCAGGAGGGACACGCGCAAGGGAGGGTGGCGCGAAGGAGGCGGGCACGCGCAGGGACTGGAGGGAGCGCAACAAGGTAAGGGGGTGCGTTCAGGGGATGGGAGCGCGCCCAGAGGAAGCGGGAGCGCGCAGAAGGTAAAGGGACACATGGAGGGGAGGCAGAGCGCGGCGGAGGGAGGCGCGCACGGGGAGGCGGGGGCGCGCGGAGGCCTGAGCATGCTCGGTGCGCGGCCAGAGTCGGAGCAGCCCAGGCACACCTGCTGGTCCTGCCGGGAGGAGACCCCGAGGCCCAGAGCACAGAACTGGGAAAGGCGCCCCGCCTGAGCCCCCACACACCCGAAGACGGCCTCCTGGGTTCCCAAGCCCGGTGTAGACACGTGCCGTGCTGCTTAGCGACAGGGAAGATGCCAGCACGATGCCGCTTCCTTTACAACCCGCGTATGGGGCCCAAGGAGGCGCGACATGCCCGCCTCCCCAAACCTCAGGCCTCGGGGAGACGCGGGAGTGGAGGACCTCTAAGGCGCCCTCCCCAGGGAAACCAGTCTGCGGGGGGCCGAGAGTTGTCCGGGCCAGGGGTGGGGGTGGAGGGGCCATGGAGAACTTGGGAAGCCGGAAGAGGGGGCTTTGGGAAGGTTCTACCTGCCTGCCCCCAGGCGGAGGGCACTAGCCAGACAGGCGGTGTCCCCACCGGGAGTCTCACCATACAGGGGGCTTGCAGCTGGGTTTGGGGCGGGGGCACTGTCAGGAGGAACTAGCGCCAGGGTCAGTGTCCGGTGTGCGCGCGCGCTGGGGAAGCTTTGTTGTTCAAACGCATGTGCTTTTTGGACAGTGACTTTCCCGTGGTCCGTGAACACCGTGGCTCTCCCGTTTTCCCGCGGAAATGGCTCTCCTCACCCGGCTCCAACCTCAGGGCAGTGGTGGAGATGGGCCCAGCGCCCCGCCCATCCCTCAAGCGCCCCAGGCAGGGAGGGTGGCCTGCGAGGGGGAGCGCGGGGGCGGGGGGACGGGGGAAGGAAGCCGCAGGGAGCCGGTCTGCTGGGAGCTCCCAGTCCCCGGCCGGCCGGGCTCCCCGCTGGCAGAGGCCCTGAGCTGTGGGGACCCCGCCGCCCGCTCAGAGCCCTGATCCTTCAGGCCCGAACACAGCGTCCTACCCATCCCAGGGCCACGCAGACCTACCCTGCCATCTCCGTGGTACCGAAAAGGCGAGAACAGGAAAACTGTTTTTAAACCACTTCGGTAAGCAAACGCCCAACTCGCACAAATATAAACAGCCACCTCGTTCACTCCGCGTTTTCTGTGCGAATTCCTAGTGCAGACGTGGTGGTAGGCGGTGCTGTGCTCCCATGCTTTACCACGGAACTCCTTCCCTGTCGCTGAGGTTCAGGCTCTGCGAGGGAGCTTTTGGTTCTTCGCGCGCTCCCCCCCCACCCCCCATCTCCTCCCCGCCCCCCAAGGTTTCTTGATTGGTTAAACCTGGAGAGAGAGGCTACGCACCTTCCCCTTGGTGTGTCTCTCTCTCAGAAGCACTTTTGCAAAACTGCAATGTTGGTGAGGCCGTTGTTTTTCATGGAAAATAACTAGTTAGGATGAACTGTCTCCACTCTGAAGGCTTTTGGTTTGTTTGTTTGTTTGCTTTTCTGCCAGAAACGTGACATATAATGTCATATTTTTGAGATGATTTTTCTACACCGAGTCAAATGAAACATAAAAAGACACGATTTTCAGTAAAAATATGTAACCAAAAAATGTCTGGCCGGAAGATATCAGGGGGAAAAAGAATCCTTCCTGTACATGCATAGTCTTCACCTGTCCAGGTAAAAAGTGATATTTTAGACTCAGCCTAAAATGTTACAGAGAAAAGCGGGCTGTGGCCTTCTCCCAAAGAGGCTGCGCATTGAAGCAACGTTCAATGTGTTCTGAAGATGTCAGCCAAAGTCCCTTAGCGGTGTTTCCAAATTTCAAATGTGAACGTTTTATTATATTTATCCTACCCTTTAGCCCTTCCTCTGTCTCCTCTTGCTGGGTGTGCATGCTGGTCCGAGCTGGGAAACCAGACATGACTCAGATCTAGCCTCGGCAGCCAGCTCACCTGTAGTCAGGGTCAGGCATGGGGGGGGGGGGGTGTTGAGGGGACATCCGTCACATCAGGGACACACTAACCAGCACCTCAGCTTGACCACCACCCCCAAGGCTTCCCAAGAACAGCTGCTATTTGCAAGGCGACCACCAATCCAGCCCCTTGTTTCCATCCCACAGGGAGCGGTGAGGCTCAGCTGCCTCCTCCCTGAAGATCCTGGACTGGGGAGTGTTCCCAGGAGAGCCAGCCTCCCAGGTGTGCCCCTGCATATCTGGACCCTGGCAGGGTCCCAGTTCCTGGCTCAGGGAAGCTGTCACTGGGATTCTCAGGGGCAGGAGGGATGCTCCATGGAGTGCATGGATGCTGCCGCAGCAAGTTCAGTGCCACTGGCCTGTGTCTGACCCCGTATCCCTGCAGGGTGAACCACTGCTGCTCCCGGGATCTGAGAATCGTCACCATGGCCAAGCAGGGGAGTCCCCCTGCCCATTTAGCTCAGGTAGCATGGAAGCAGAGAGCAGCAATCACTGCCCCCCTCCATTTCCCCCATCATTATTTGCACACATATGTGAAGTTTACTTCCAGGTCTCTCAATACCGGAGCCTCTGTGTGGACACAAGGTCACCCTCTTACGCTGATTACATCCATTTGAATGAGGTCTGATAACTCTTAAGGGAAATCAGCACTGAAAATGCTTTTGACGTTTTGGAGACATGGGCGGAATGCATCATCAGGTCATACTCGGCAGGCAACAGCCCTGACCAGCCCAGGAAGGACCTCTCTGTCCACCCTCCTTCCTCCTCCCATACACCTGAGCATCGCAGGGAACTGCCACGTCAGATCTGATGCCATGAAAGGACACTCAATCCCCACCCTCTTTGTTCTAAAGGACTTGGGCAGGATCTGGTACAGGTGCCACTCAGGTACAACATACCTGAGGTTGATCATATTGTTTATTTTCAGTGTAGTAGGTGCCTGGATAGGTCTCCAGGTATAAAGCACCACTTGCATCCTATCCCAGTCCTTAAAACTAGCTGTAGCTACGCTGTGATCACGTAGATAAAACTGTAATCAGGTGGACAGAGCCGGTTGTCTCAAGGACTGTGTCCTGAAGAGCCTGGGCTCAGCACTGCAGGCCTCAGGAAGCGGCCCAGCTGCGGCCTGCAGACCAGCCTTCGGGGCTCCCTCCCAGGTAGTGTTATGTGACTGATAGATGGTAGATCTTAAAAATAAGGACATCAGAATAATAAAGGCCTCATAGTGGGTTAAGGGCAATTAGCACACAAAAGCACCATTAATTGCCAGGAAGGCTGTGACAGGGCTGAGGCTACAGTCAAAGTAAAGGAGGAGCCTGATTCCCACCAACACCCCCAGACGAGACTCTTTACAAAAGCAGCTGTGAGCCCCACCTCCCACCCCCCTGAACTGAAGCTACTGAAGTGGTCATGGGAATCCCTCAGCCCTGCCGACCAGATCCCCAGCAAACAGCACAAAACTTTGAAAAATGTGGCACCAAACACTGCAAACACGAGAATTCGTTATGTGAGAGACCAAGACAGACTTCCACTGAGAAAGGGGACAACTCTGAGGTTTCACTGCTCTGTGTGTGTCCACAAACGACGGACCGCAAAAATGCCACACATGTGGATGGCAAATACAATGTAGCAAGTAGGCAAATTCGCAAATATGGAATCTGTGAATAAAGGGGCCGTCTATGCCAAATATCTTCTCTAAATGACTGGCCACTTGGTCCAAATGGTGGAACCACTGATGAGAAACCTCGCTGAAAAGGAAGCCGGGCAGCCAGAAGGGGGAGCTCTCGGGCCCTGCGACAATTTAGGATCCCAACCAGAAGAACTGTAAGTGATACAGTATCACTTAAATATATATATACACACACATATATATATTACTATATATATATATGTATATATATATATACACACACATATATATATTACTATATATTTATATATATATATATGTATATATATATACACACATATTAGAGAGGAAGGAAAAGGGAGTGAGATAGAAACATCAATGATAAGAGAGACTCACTGCCTCCTGCATGCCCCCTACTGGGGATCAAGCCCGCAACCTGGGCATGTGCCCTGACCTGGAATCGAACTGTGACCTCCTGGTTCATAGGTCAACGTTCAATCACTGAGCCACAGAGACCAGGCAGAGTAAGTGGTTTGTGTATGGCTCCTTTAAGAATATTGTTAAAAACTCAGAATTGAGATCTCAGTCCATAAAAGGAAGTTTTATGAGATGGCCCCAATGATCCATGCTTTCTGGTATTCCTGCCCTTATTTGATTCCTTTCCTTCTAACTCTTGGCTAAACTGGTTGGGTCATTATTATTGATTCACTGGAATGATGGGTGTCACTTTCAAGATCAGGTTACGCAAACACCCTGGCTTCCATCTTGGGGGTCCTCTTTCTCTGAGCTCTACAGAAAGGTCAACATGGCAGAGAAGCCAGGCTGGCCGGCATTGGTTGGCAGGTTTCGAGGCAGACGTTGAGACTTTAATGGTTGTGAGCGAGCCAGAAAGCAGACCCCCAGCCCCAGTACAGTCTCGGGATGATGGAATCACTGGACAACAGCCTGACCTGGACTCAATGAGCGACCTTCAGCCGGAAGCACTCCCACAAAGAAGACCTGGATTCCAGACCAAAAACAACATTGAACAGGTAGGTTTTTTTTTTAGTTTAAGCCCCTATGCCTTGTTATGATTTGTTCCATAGCAACAGATGGGTAATGACCCTGGAGACGCTCTGATTGGGTAGGTCTGGGATGCACATGATTCAGAGTCCACTGGTGTAAACCCTGGTATTTGGTGATAAAAGAGCTACAGAGAAACTGGAGTTCATCAAATCATAGATTTTTTCAGTTTTTCCTAAAGAATGGATATTATATCCACATAAGTACAATTGCATGGTTTCTAGAATATTTTCAGGTGATACATGTTGTTTTGATATCATTTTCTTCACTTATGATGTGTTCTGAAATTTTTTGCCTGTCCCTAAGTAGTTTTCTATGCCCTAATTTTAAAAAGCTGCTTAATATTCCATTTTAGATACTATCATTTCATCAATTTGACTCAATTGTTGAACACTTAAGTCGTGTGTCTTCTACCATGTTCAACAACACTTTGATAACTGTATTGAAACTAAGTTATATACACATCCTTGGTCATTTCCTTGGAATAAATTCCTAGGAGTTGAGCTAGCAGGTGACAAAGTTCTGTGGTTTTGCTCATTCTAAATTATTAGATTCTTTTGGCAGCTATTCATGATGTCCAATAGTTAAAGGTAGGTGAGCGCTCTAGATCTTATTCTCAACACCCTCAAAAGAACGTGGTAAATTGTAGTAAGAGCCAAGGTAAAATTCTGCACATGTGAGAACACAGCAAGCAGGCATTTATAAAAAAAACACACATCAAATCACACTGTAAGCTCTATAAAGTCCAACTTTCCCACAGGCTCTCCGATGGCCTTTGAATGGAAGACTCACTGGAGTAAATGCAACACCACTGCCGGGGCAGGGCCGGGGCAGCATCCTAATTATAGAGTC
Source organism: Corynorhinus townsendii (assembly GCA_026230045.1). Lineage (NCBI taxonomy): Eukaryota > Metazoa > Chordata > Mammalia > Chiroptera > Vespertilionidae > Corynorhinus > Corynorhinus townsendii. The sequence continues at coordinate 4,115,768 of JAPDVU010000006.1, forward strand.
GGGCAGCAGATCTGAAAATTAGTGCTCAGCAGAGAAATGATGGCAGTCACACATAGAGGGCGCCATTCCTGGGCATCCAGGCCACCAGGCTCCTCAGGCTCTCAAATCTTCTGCTTCAGCAAAACTTAACTGCACTATTTCTCCGCAAGTCCCTTTTTGAGCACCGTGTTTTCAATAGTGAGTAATCACGGCTACCTCCAATTAGACCAATTAACAAAGCTTTTCTCATTGATCTTAAATAAAGTTAATGGAATCTCATGTGGGTTGCTGATCAAGGCTTAAAGATGCTAAGTACCCACCGCTGGAAAATTTTTCTTGATTAGGTAACTACGCACATTAACCAACCAGAGTAAGAGGGTAGGGGAACACACACACACACACGGCCATCGGCTGTACATCACACTATTCTAACATTTTTAAATAAATTGAACACAATATGGCAATGTTGTGCACCTTTTAATATGATGTTTATTCATTTTGCCAACTTTTTTTGTCGATGCACTCTCATCAGTAGTCTATTTTCTCGGTGCCTTGCATACTTGCTAAGTAACGTCATTTTACTTCCATCTTTTCTAACTTGTGGACATAAAGAGTGTCTTTTTTTCTTTGTTCTCAGGGAGGTTAACCTTTACCTATGTTTGTTATGTGCATTTTATAAAATGCCACCTGTGTTCTTGGTTCACTGGCTGCAGTCTACATCTCCAGCCTAGAAATTTATCTAAATTCTTGGTATATTTAAGATGATAAAATTGCCGAAACCAGTTTGGCTCAGTGGATAGAGTGTCGGCATGTCGACTGAAAGGTCCCAGGTTCGATTCCAGTCAAGGGCATGTACCTGGGTTGCGGGCACATCCCCGGTGGGGGGCATGCAGGAGGCAACTGATCGATATTTCTCTCTCATCGATGTTTCTAACTCTCTATCCCTCTCCCTTCCTCTCTGTAAAAATCAATAAAATATATTTTAAAAAAAGATGATAAAATTGTTATCTGTTGCAAATATTTCTTTCTGTTTGCTTTCTAACTTTAGAAATACACATATATTTTACGTTCTCATATACTCAGATTTATTACTTTTTCTTATATTTCTATCTTTTTTTCCAGCTATGTTTAGATATAACCTATAATAATAAAAGCATAATATGCTAATTAGACCGAATGTCCTTCCGGACGACCTTACAGACGAGGCCAGGGCTGCAAGGGAAGCCTGGGTCCAGGGTGCCAGAGGGAAGCCGGTGCCAGCAGCCAGGGGAAGGAAGGCCTACTCTCGCATGAATTTCGTGCATTGGGCCTCTAGTTGACATATAACATCCCATCAGTTTAAAGTATATAAATTTGGTGGATGGATGTATTATGAAATGTTTACCGCAAGATTAATTAGCAAATCCTTCACCTTACATAATTACCAGCTTTAAAAGCTGTTGCTATAGTGAGAACTTTTAAGGTTCACTCCCTTACCAACTTGCAAGTATGCAATACAGTATTGTTAGCTTGACACCACACTGTTCACTAGATCCCTGGAACGTAGCCCTCTTACATTTTACCTGACGATGCACATTCCCCCCAGCTGAGACAAGGGTTCTGCTTTCTCCACATCCTCCCAGCATGCGTCATCCCTCGTCTTTTTGATAGTGGCCATTCTAACAGGTATGAGGTGGTCGCTCATTGTGGTTTTTATTTGCATTTCTCTGGTGATTAGTGATGTTGTGTATCTGTTTATCTGTTGCCCATTTGAAGTCTTCTTTGGGAAAATAGTTATTCAGTTCCTCTGCCAACTATTATTATACTATTTTTCTATTTCTTGCTTCAGAGATACTAAATACATTTAGGTGCCTTAATGTTGAGTTATATATAATTACTGTATCCTCTTGATATAGTCACCCCCTTTATATTATATAATTACCCACTTTTTATTGTGACAGTTTTTGTCTAAGGACAGATATTCCTTGTTTCTCTTGATTTCCATTGGTGTGGAATTTTTCATCCCTTCACTTGGAGTCTCTGTGTGTTCTTAATCTGCAGTCTTGGTCTTGTTTTTTTATTCAGCCACTCCATGACTTTTGATCAGATAACTTAATCCATTAATATTTAAAGTAATTATCAACAGGTAAGCATTTATTATGCCGTATGTTGTTTTCTGGCCCTGGTAGTTCCTCTCTTGCTGTCTTCCTCTGCGATTTGATGATATTCCAGAGTTGTATACTGTACTTCCCTTCTCTTTACTGTGATTGCACACACTGTAGGGTTAGGGTTTGCTTTGTGGTTGCCCTGATACTCACATAAAACATCTTATGGAAATAACTAATGGGAGCATGACTAAGGAAGGCATAGGCATGATGAGAATGTGGCCTTAAAGAGACAATAACAATAAAGAGACCAAAATAGAAAAAAGAAATAAATGGAATTATTTCTGGAGTTGAAAAGGGTAATAACAGAAATAAAATCTGAACATGAAAAGTTCAGAGCAGCATTATTTACTTATTTATTTAATTTAATAAATCTTTATTGTTCAGATTATTACAATTGTTCCTCTTTTTTCCCCCCATGGATCCCCTCCACCAGGTTCCCACCCCACCCTCTGCCCTTACCTCCCCCACACTGTCCTCATCCATAGGTGTACACTTTTTGTCTAGTCTCTTCCTGCACCTCCCACACCCCTTTCCCCCCAAAAATTGTCAGTCCACTCCCTTTCTATGCTCCTGATTCTATTATATTCACCAGTTTATTCTGTTCCTCAGGTTTTTAATTCACTTGATTTTTAGATTCACTTGTTGATAGACATGTATTTGTTGTTCATAATTTTTATCTTTACCTTTTTCTTCTTCTTCCTCTTCTTAAAGAATACCTTTCAGCATTTCATATAATACTGGTTTGGTGGTGATGAACTCCTTTAGCTTTTTCTTATCTGTGAAGCTCTTTATCTGACCTTCCATTCTGAATGATAGCTTTGCTGGGTAGAGTAATCTTGGTTGTAGGTTCTTGCTATTCATCACTTTGAATATTTCTTGCCACTCCCATCTGGCCTGCACAGTTTCTGTTGAGAAATCAGTTGACAATCATATGGGTGCTCCCTTGTAGGTAATTAACTGTTTTTCTCTTGCTGCTTTTAATATTCTCTCTTTGTCTTTTGCTCTTGGCATTTTAATTATGATGTGTCTTGGTGTGGTCCTCTTTGGATTCCTTTTGTTTGGGGTTCTCTGCGCTTCCTGGACTTATAAGTCTATTTCTTTCACCAGGTGGGGGAAGTTTTCTGTCATTATTTCTTCAAATAGATTTTCAGTATCTTGCTCTCTCTCTTCTTCTGGCACCCCCATAATTCGGATGTTGGTATGCTTGAGGTTATCCCAGAGGCTCCTTACACTATCTTCAAATTTTTGGGTTCTTTTTGCTCTTTGCTTTTCCGGCTGAGTGTTTTTTGCTTCTTTGTATTTCAAATCTTTGACTTGATTCTTGCGATCCTCTAGTCTGCTGTTAGGTCTCTGTATAATATTTTTTATTTCAGTCAGTGTATGTTTAATTTCTAGTTGGTCCTTTTTCAGATCCTTGAGGGTCTCGCTAAATTTATCAGCCTTTTCTAGGAAATTCTTGAAAAACCTTATAACTGTAGTTTTGAACTCTATATCCAGTCGTTTGCTTGCCTCCATTTCTTTCATTTGTGATCTGTTTCTTTGTTGCCGCATTTTCGCTGCTTCCCTGAGTTGGTAGAGTAGCTTTGTGTGCTAGGTGTCCTATAGGGCCCAGTGGCTCAGTCTCCCCAGTTGCCTGAGGTGGACACTCTTGGTGCACCCCTTTGTGGGCTGTGTGCACAGTCTTGTTGTAGTTAAGTTTTGATTGTTGTTGGTATCACTGGGAGGAATTGACCTCCAGGCCAATTGGCTGTGAGGATCAGTTGTGTCTATGCTGGGAGAACTTCTGTGCTGGAGACACCCTAATGAGACAAGACTTGCAAAAGCCTCTGCACTCAGCTTAGATGGGGCGGAGTCTCAGGGTGGAGCAAACAGCCTTGGCTTCCCGTCAGCCCTGAAGAGCAGCATTATTTATAACCAGAAAGTGGAAACACTCCAAAAGCCTATCAAATAATGAATAAGTAAACTGTGGTATACAATTGAACATACTTGACATTATGTCAAGGAATAAAATAATGATATATGATTATAACATGAATGAACTTTAAAAATATGCTAAATTTTAAAAAGAGAGAGAGAACTCATGGACATTGGACAACTGTGTAGTGATTGGAGCCAGGTAGGGGGAGGAGGGGGGAGGTGGAAGAGGGCATAGAAGGGATAAATGATGACGAAAAAATGGCATAAAATAAACAAACAGATAAATATAAAGACCGTGTCACAAAGACCACGTATGTTATATGACTCCGTTCTTATGCAATGTCCAGACTGGACTCCATAGAGACAAAGATTAGTGGGTGGTGTGGTTAGGTTAGGGCGGGGGTGGGAGGGAGGATAAGAGGCTGATAGTTAAAGGTACAGCTCACTTTTTCAGGGTGATGAGAAGATTATAAAATGGATGTCGGTGATATTTGCACAACTATGTGAATATCCAAAAACACGAATGTATGGGATAGGGAATTTTCAATAAAGTTGTTACCAACCCTCCTCCCCACTTCTGTTTTCACCTCAGGGAAACATGTCTAACCACCCATATATTCTCCTGCCATATTTATGTTTTAATTTTAAAATGTTTATCCTTAATTCTCCTGGCATTAATTTAAGTTTATAGGTGGTTTTTCTATTTTTCACTATTTTATTTTTGCTCATTAAACGATGAATCCATTGTTCCAACATCATTGTGTGCGGCAGTTTAGCCAGAATGTTATCAGCTCTGCTTTTTGTAAAAGAAATAGGTTGTCTTTTTAATTAGGTGGGGGAAATGCTCATTAAAAGAACACAGCGAAGATGCTAAAGAAAGTATCTTCAAGATAAGAGCACTTGGCTGGAAACATTTTGTTCAAAGGTCTTGCTTTGCGAAAGAATAAGTATGAAACAAAAGGCGACTGACCTTTGGAAAAGTAGAAGCTTCCCAACAAGCTGAGGGGTCTGACTTCTCTCCAGAGAGTCCCTGTCACTAGGGGAGCAGCAGGGTGGAGAGGAGCAGGGAGGGGAGGGGAGAGGGAGGCAGGGCAGCTGAAAGGGAGGTAGGAGAGGGGAGGGAGAGGTGGTGGGGGGGGGAGGGCTCAGAACTAAGGATTTTGCTGATAAACCAAAAATACCACCAAGCATGCATGTTCTATCTAACAAGTCTGCTTTCAACAATCTAAAATGTTCGTTTATTTTCTCAATAAAATATGAAATGTATTTAAATATATATATATAGATAACTTGTTCATTATCTTCTTGGAGACATATACCAGTATCATTCTTATTAATTATTATATATAATATATTTAAACATTTGTTAGAACAAGTAAACCTTTTGATTGTTCTTTCACTATAGTTTCTTGCCTATTTTTGTTAGTCGATTCTTCTGAACCAACAGGAAACTGATTTTGTCAGGTTAAACATGTCCTAACTGCTCACCATCAGTGTATATTGTTATGTTTAAGGCATGTTACTTGAAATTTGTAGAGTTGAGTTTTATGTTTTAAATTCCAGCCTGATTATCTTTTGAGTAGTTTTCCCATTTAAATTAAATGTAATTATGGGTATATTTTATTTAAATCCACCACATTGTTATTTGTCCTGCCTGCTCCATACCCTTTTCTTCCTCCTCTTGCCTTCTCTTGGATTGATTATTTTCATCAACCAATTTTCCGCTCTATTAGTTTGATATTCACCCGCCCTTTTAGTTTCTTTAGGAAGTTACCTGAGAGATTCCAAGTGTATCCTTGACCTATTAAATTTAATATGCCTTGGAAATTCTCCACTAATCCATGCACCTTAGGACATATGAGCTCCACGCACCCCTCCACACCTACTGCGATTAGGGTTGAGATTTTTATGTCTCTCTCTCTGTACTCGTTGCCTCCATAGATCGCTATGGTACCTGCTGAGGCACTGCCTCCGCTGTTGCTATGCAGTCAGCACTCACTGATGTTCACCCACATATTCACCTCTTGAGTTCCCCCTGACCCTTCCTGCAACTCGCCTCTTTTATCTGGATTCGTCTAGAACGCCCTGTATTGGGCATTGGCTATCAATGAATGGGCTCTTTCATACCTTGCTCTGAAATGTCTGTGTTTCTCCGTTGCTTGTCAAAAGCATAGGCTGCACTCGGGGCTGTGTGAGCTACTCTTTTAAAAGAAAATTTCTGAAACCTGAGGCCTTAAAACAACGCTCTTGTTTGGCTCTGACGCGGGGTGCCAGCCAATTGGAAGGCGTTCTCTCTGCATCCTGCCAGGCTTCTGTGACTAAATCCCAGCAGTGAGCCTGGGGACTGCTGCTCCCGGTGCCTTCCTGCCCACGCTTCCTCACACAGGCCCGGCTGCCCGGCTGCCCGGTCGCCCGGTCGCCCGGTCTCTCTCTCCAGGAGCCCCGGCCCTGGCTGCCTGGCTCTCGTGCACTGAGCCTGCTTGGCCTCTTACGGCCTTGCCTGGAACGCCCAAAGTATCATTTCTGCTCCGTGTTTTGGGCAAAGCAACAAGACAAGTCCTTGTCCACAGTGGTGAAGAAATAAGCGCCCTCTCTTCCTGTAAGAAATGGGAAGGTGATACACGAAGTGTGGGTGTGTCTCTGTGGGTGTGGGTGTGCGTGGCTCTCACCTGCCCTGAGTAACACGGCAGCCCTGACCGCCACAGGGATGCTCATGGCCTTTCCACTGCAAATCCCTCCCGCTTCCCCTGTTGTTGCTTAATAAACTGCCCCCAAAGTTTAATTCCTTAAAACAGCAAGCAATTGATTCGCTCCTGATTCTGCGGGTCAGCAATGCGGGCTGGACCAAGCTGGTCCCCTGGAGTGACTAACGCAGCTGCCGGCACCCAACCAACCACCTGGGGACGGGTGGCCGTCTGTCTGCTGGTCGGTGTTGGCTGGCCCTGGGCCTCGCTCCTCCTGGGGTCTTTCATCCAGGGGAGAAGGATGTAGCTCCCAGCTCTGCACAGGGAGCTACAGCCTCCTGAGGTCTATGCTCAGAAACCCCACCTCACAACTTCCAGTCTTCCTACCAACATGCCTGAGGAGGCCAACTTCAGTTCAGTGGGGGGAAGCAGTCAACACACCCCACTTCCTGGCGGATGGAGCCACGGGTCCCACTGCAAAATGCCTGTCACTCAGGATGAAGGGGTTTCAGTCACTGTCCCTTTTCAATCTACCTTGTCATTGGAAGAAGGTTTTGAGCCTGTGGCTCAGCGTCTTTTTAAGCTTTATCAACCTCTCAGGCAGCCTGTCTTCAAATATCGCCTTGCCTGATTCTTTCCACAGTCTCCCTTTGGATGCAATGACCCACGTTAGATGGGCTCCTAGGCTACTGCATTTCCTGGCCCTCCTCCGTATGTTTCTTTCCTCGCGGCTCCCACCAACCCCTCTGCACACTTCCTCCGGATCCGTATTTGAGCTCCCCGGTTGCGTCTCCAGCTGCATCTCATCGCTCCCCCACTCACCCCGCGAACCTTGTGACGCAAATTGTGTTTTCCACTCCAGCACGTGCTCCAAGTTCCCAGTCTTGCCTTCCCGGCGGGAGGTATCGTGGCGATGTTGAAGTCTCGCCTGCAGCTGTGTTACCTGGATCTCCCAGGAATCAGACTCCAGGTCTCTGGCTGCTCTCCGTGGCTTTTTTATAAGCTGTGGTCTGCCCCCTCCTGTGCTGAGTCTTTTCCACCCAGTAGGAGGCATTTCCTGCAGAGAGCTGCAGAAATAACGTACGGCCCAGAGAACGGGGTTTGCTCCCTGAGTGTTTCTGCTTGGTTTCAGCAGGTGTCTCGAATCAGAGGCAATCTCCAACGAGGCTTATCCCACTGTGGATCCAAGGCCAGCGCTGTGCCTCCCGGGAGCGCTCCCTGATCTAGATCCGTAGCATGAGAGATGTGAGGAGGTCCTTTGCTGGGAGGCCAGGCTCCCCTGATCCCCGTGAGGCTGTTCTAAATGCTGATCGTGTTCTCTGACCTCAGGCCCTTCCCCTGGACGAGGGGCGGACGGGAAGGAGCACCCCAGTCCATGCGCACCTCCCTGCCGTCCTCCTCCTTAGACACTTTGGCTGGCCCTGTCCGCTCTCTGAAGCCCGAAAGCAGATGTTTTAGAAAGACTTGCGAGTTGTTATCAGTGGGAGAGGTTCCAAATTACCTAGTCCACCCTCAATAAAAGTGCCTGTCCTGGCAGCTTCTGCGCCGTCTACGCCGATCCAGTTTTACTGATTAGGGGCTTAACGACGTTCACTCATCTAATAAGTGAAAGATTGAGGGAAATTGACATGTTTACAGTTTGAGGCTTTCCAAGTCAGTGGTGCTCAATTACTTGGCAATTATAGATGGTTATAAAGAAGAAAGGAGAAAGCAACATCTGCCAGGAACTTTATTCTGATAATTCAGTTCAATTAATATCTATTAAGCACTTATTATGTGCTAAGCAGCCAACGGAGTGATGGGAAGCGGTAACACGGACACAAGCAGCATAAAGGGAGCCTCTCCCAGTCCTCAGTCTAGTGGCTGGGAAGCTGCTACTAGAATTCACCATCTAGGTGGCCCTTAGTGGCAGTTCTATTTAGTAGGTGACATGTAGGAGTCATCATTTTGGCCCGGATGCCAATTCTGTAGAACAAAGATACGTTTATGCTCAGACCTAACTTCCCATCGGGATGGGCTGTGGGCAGGGTCCTGAACCTATAGTAGGGCCTCTATGTGGTCAGGGTCCCTGCGTCAGACCGCATGGGGCAGCTGTGAAGTCAGACGTCCGGGTCCAGCCCATCTGAGAACACATGCATCTCTTTCTGCAAGGCCGCTGGGCTGCAAATGTGCCCAGGCCGTTTCCACGCGTATTAAACGTGGGCGCCTGCTGCCTCAAGTCGGTAGGTGTGCTTTACGTCTCTTACGACGAGCTCTTATAACGTATTCATTTTTTTCTTGGACGTTTCACCTTTCCTCAGGACTTCAGTTACCATCTGTATTCAGATAAATACCAAATCCTGACTGGTCAATCTGAACCTCCCTCCGGAGAGCCGGACCCGAACGCCCACGTGCCTCTGAACACACCCGTGTGGTCCTCCCACCAGGAGGCAGGAACGTGACACCCACCGACACTCTGACTGTCTTGCGGACTCACTCGTGTGTGTTCACCCTCCACCTGTTTCCCTGAGTGAATGCAGCCGGCCCACCCTGCTGCCCAAGCCCCAGAAGTCATCTCCTCGGTTCCTCTCTACTCCGCGGCTCGCTCAGTATTTGGATGAAAGTGAGAGTCAGGTTCAGTGGATTTCAGCAATATGCCCAACGTCTTCCCTGCCCAATCCCTTCCCTGCCCACTCTCAACACGAGCTTTAGGCTTCTCTTGGCTGGGTGATAGTTAGAATCCACTAAACACACATGCACACATGTACACCTGCACACACATGCACGCACACACAAATACACACTCACAAGAACATATACACACAAGCACACAGCATACATGCACAGGCGCGCACACACACACGTACACCCACACACACATACTTGCATGAACAAACTGATTAGGGGCTTAACAATTTCTTAAGCAACACTGCACACACATATGCACAAACATGTATATGCACACACACACGCGCGCGCGCGCATGCCTCCTCTCAGCTGTCAGCATTAGGGCTCTTATATCTGTGACCATTGACTTGGAATCACCTGGCACAATGGTTAAAAATTCATATACCTGGGCCCTAGCACGTACCTATTAAATTTTAGTGATGGAAATGGAGTTGGAGTGTTTTAAAAATAAATCTCTCCGACAGTTATCCTGCAAATACTAGTGTAAGTGTGAGCGCCTCTGCTTAGAGAGCAGACACTTTCCCTGAAGAGGCGCAGAGGGTTGAATGCAGGAAATGGAGGGATGGGCACTCCTAGGACCCCCAGGTGGGAGAGGAAGTGGGGAGACACCACAACCCACACCTTCCCGCGGGGAGGAGGCAACAAACTCAGGAGAGGAGGCTGAGGGGTGACCTCCGACCCAGCACTCGGCGCTGCTCCCTCTTTGCCATGGAGGTCATTTTAGGAAAGTTGTTTCTGCAAATGAGCATTTGGTAGTGATATCAGCAGCCACCCACTCTCCCTCCTCATGTAAAACTCATAACTCACTCGTCTGTGCTGTAAAAACAAGAGGAACGTGGCCACTTACTTACGCACGTTATGTCCACGCTCTCCTCCTGAAGGAGGCTCATGTCACCGCAGCCGTGGCTCGCTGATGTCACCGAGGCAGGCCGATCGCAGGCCCCTGAAAGGTTCCCCTTAGCGAAGGAGGAGAAATTCGCACCTCGATTCACATCGCAAATGGTCTGCCTGGAAACAAAGGGAGCAGACACTTGCTTCGCTTCATTATCTCGCTCTGAGCGGCGTCGGTGGTTTTAAAAAGGCAGTAATGGTTTCTTTGCAATTATTACAGATGTGTATTTTACAAAAGGGATGTCTAAATGCCTTATTAAAACTTTTCCCCAGTATCTTGCATAAACAGAAATAAAGTTTCAAACTTGAGAAAAAGAGCAGCCTTGGGAAGATTTAGGATCTCAGGGTCCATTCCCTCCACGTGTCCCTGCAGACCTGTGAGGGCGGTGCCACGGGGGACAGGGCAGACGCCGCGTCACTCACTAGGCGGACAGTGGGCCAGGCTGGGGCTGGGGCGCTCCGTGTCCCCCCCACAGCCCTGCGGGAGCCCGGCCCAGCCCTCCCTCTGAGTCATAGTTCTCCCCTTCTCTGGGAGTCCGGACATTTTTATTCCGTGCTGTCCATGGTGGATTCTGTGCGTTTTACGTTTGTTCTTTTCTTTAAAGGGGCTGAGCTTTTCGGCAGGGAAGTCAGTTCCGGTCACTTCTGTCACATTGACACGCTCTTGTGAGCTCCGCGCACTGCGTTTCCTCCCTCGTATGCCCCCTTGCTCTTAAGCGGCAGGCCTCTGGGGTTCCGATGGGAAGCTCCATATTTGTACCAAACACCTTTAACTGAACGATGTTTGGCGCAAACCTGCATCTCCCTTGCACTCAGCTTCTGCTGAAATCTCTGGTTAGACATTTAACTGTCCACGTGGTCACGTGTGATTGGAAATATTTTTCCCTGCACATGTGCAGTGCAGGACTCAGCCAAGACTATAAGGTGGATCTGCACTGGCGTTTGGGGTATGCCCATCCCTGGAGGAGGATTTGGGGGTGTTCCCCTCGGTCTCAGGCGCCTGAACTCCCCACCCCTGACTCCAGCCCCTTTGCCAGAGCGAACGGGCTGTGCGCTCAGGGAGAGCTCAGCTCAGCGTGGGGCCCACTCCGGCCACTCCCTTCTTCACGGACTGCCCGCTGGTCTCTGACGGGAAAGTAACTGGTGGCGGACACTCGGTCCCTCAGCGATGCAGAAGCCCCCCCTATAGTTATTCCAGAACCCTGTCTGCCAACCCTTCCCTCAGCCCGCGTGCCCCTGTTTCTACGTCTGCTTGCTCTCCTGGCTGTGGCCGCTTGCCTTTCTTTCTTTCGTGCCGGTGACTTTGAGCCTCTGACAGCTTTTTCTTGCTCTGGAAGGGGTTGGCGCTCTGGGGACACAGCAAGCACAGGCTGCTACTTTCACCCGCCAGGCCTCTAGGCCAGAGGAAGAGGTGCTGGGGCCCCGCTCCAGGCTCTCACGGGGCTCCGAGGGGGTTCCGCAGAGGTCTCCTGTGACTCGGGGGGAAAGGAAGGAGCTCATTGGGGAATGGTCTGAAGTTGACAAGATTCATCAAGAGGGCCCTCCACTAGCAATGCTCATGACTTCTTGCAATTGTGGGACGTGTAAGTCGCAGCACTTAGCTACAGAATACAGCGTGCAAACTCGTATTCCCGAGAGAAGGACGTGCTTCTGCCTCACCTTGGAGAGCTCAGACCGTCGGTGTCAGGAGACTGGGGGGCGGCAGCCTCAGGAGGAAGAACAGGGAGGAGCCAGTGCATCTGAGCTGGGAGCTTTATAAATAGCCCCACAGTTTGGCCCGCAGGCACCAGCTCCCAGAGACAATTTCCAGACTCCCAATCACAGGCAGCCTGAAGATGAATAAGTAAAGTGTCCAAGTAATGGCTTTACAATTTTCCCTAAAAAGAAGCTAATTTCTTTCTTTAAAAGTACTGTGTATCTGATTTCCCAAATTTCTCATTTCAAAACGGGGACGTCTGTGGTTTTGCGTCCCCGTTCGGCAGGTTAAAAAGTTCTGAGCCAAATGGGCTGCCACCCCACGGCTGCCTAGCAGTGGCTGTCGCTGGGGGAGGCCGTCCGTCGGTGGGGGACCTGCCTAGACCCGGGGGGGCTGCGAGTGGAGCCGTCTCCAGGCAGCGCCCCAGGTCCAGCTGCGAGCTCCTAGCCCCTTCTGGAGCTCTGAGAATTCAAACATGTCCAGCCTCCAAAAACGTCACGAAGACCCTTCAAGACAGAAATGAATGTGTGTTTAGATCCCTGCACAACGTGTCTGTGCTTTGTCAGCTTCCCAGTCCACACACCTCCGCCCCGTGGGAGGGCCCGTGGGCGTTAGACCTCCTCACTGTGCGCGCCCTCAACGCGCACGGTCACCGCGGAGCCATCACGGCTCCCCATTCAGGGAGTGACTCCGCCTCACAACTTCACAAGGTGTAACGATAACTTGAACATTTCTTCTGACTGTGCAACGGGGGTTCGTTCCCATGACTGATGGCATCTTCCGAGAGGAGAGGCCTGGAGCCCGGTTTCTTGGGGCCCGGCTACCTTGGCGGGGCGGGGGGGGGGGGGGGTGGGGGGCAGTGTCAGGACGGGGCAGGTGAAAAGCACGGTGGTCGGCGTTCTTTCAGCCTCTTCAGGCTCCCAACCGTGAGCTCATCTGCACCAGGAACGCAGCCTGGTGGTCACACGGCAAGCGGTCTGTGTCACGATTAGGAGTAAGAATGGCAGTTGTAATAGCCGCCGCTGTATGCGCTGGGGAACAGTTTGGTATGGAAGCGAAAACAACTTCTGAATGATTTTCAACTTGACCCTCCAAAACATGACCTTAACATGAAAGAAATGGAGGGAAGGAAACCTCTTGGCTGTGCTGAGAAGACATGGGAGAGGTGGGCACATGCGTGTCCTCTGCTCAGCACTCACAGCTCCTCCACCCGGCAGCTTCCTGCCCCCTGCTAGTCCCTAGACACGTCTTATTTGTTATTCATAAGCCTTCACTTACTACGTTACCATTTTTTTACTCTTCCGTGTCTGTAATTGCCTCATAAATGCTTTCAAATGAAACTTCTTCACTTATTTCTATTCTTCCGGGGATCACTCCCTGCGGTCAAGGTGAGTCCACGTCACCCGGGTCCTTACTGTTTGGTGCTGAACAAGCACATTTCACTGTGGCCCTGACCAGCCTGGAGTCCTGCTGCTCCAGGAACCCCCCAGGCCTCGGAGTGATTGCTAGCAGTGCCCTCAGGGCATGGAGGTGTGTCCCCTTCCCTCCCTGCAGTGCACAGAGACCAGGTGGAGGTGTGTCCCCACACTCCCTGCAGCTCACAGGGACCAGGTGGAGGTGTGTCACCACACTCCCTGCAGCTCACAGGGACCAGGTGGAGGTGTGTCACCACACTCCCTGCAGCTCACAGGGACCAGGTGGAGGTGTGTCACCACACTCCCTGCAGCTCACAGGGACCAGGTGGAGGTGTGTCACCACACTCCCTGCAGCTCACAGGGACCAGGTGGAGGTGTGTCACCACACTCCCTGCAGCTCACAGGGACCAGGTGGAGGTGTGTCTCCTCCCCTCTCTGCAGCTCACAGGGACCAGGTGGAGGTGTGTCCCCACACTCCCTGCAGCTCACAGGGACCAGGTGGAGGCGAGCACCAGGGACTATACCACCGGGGACCATCGCACCTGTCTGATGAGACTAGGTGGTTAGTGGGGGCAGGAAGCAGCCGCACCAAGGGGTCCTGGCCTCTGTGCTTTGAAAGCTGACTGTGCAGACATTTGTCGGCAGCAAGTCTGCCCACCAGCCTCTGATGGGAAGCGCAGGAGGTGCAGTGGTTAATGCAGACCCAGAATTGCGTACGTTTGTGCTTAAAGGTGCAGTGTTACAGAAGTTCGTGCACACCCTTGGCCCCGAGCCCTGAAACTCGGCCAAGACCTCTGAACAGGATGTGCTGACGGATGTAAGGAGGGGTGGGGTGGGTTCAGTCTTCGTGGGTCTGATGGACCTGAGCACCCCCCAACCCCCATTTAAGCCCATGAGCACCTCCCATTTCCAGGGCCACAGGCCAGTTTCAGGGCGGGGACACCAAGGAGTCCCCTGAGCCTCCCGACGACATTGAACCAGGGCTCTGAGGGAGAATCTCCCCTGCACTTTCCAGAGCTTAGGGACCCTGCCCTCCTAACTCAGGAAATAACCGTACTGGCAGGCCTGCTGGCACGGGGACGACATGGCCACCGTGGAGGGCGAAGGGGAAGCTGGAATAAATGAGGTCTCTGTAACACGGCAGCCAGCTTGGGCCGGGTGGGCCTGCAGTCCTTCCAGCTACGTATGCCATTAACTACCCGATTGTTTCATCCTTTTTGAAGGAGACATTCTTTGATTTATAATCAATAGCTTCCTAACGTTTCATCTGCTTGGCCCGGACTCGGATGAAATCGAGTCCTTTGTCAGACAGGTGTCCAAAGTCTAAGCCCGTAATAATCACCCGCGTGTTTCCTCTCTGGTATCTAATATCCTGTCTCCCAAACCCCAGAGTATCGCTGTGTTTGCCAATAAAGGTGCCCCGAGGGTGTAAGTATTGGGTAGTACTTTCTCAATTCCAAGTGACAGAAAATAAAACTAAATTAACTTAAACAAAAAAAGGGAAATCTATCACTCAACTCACTGAAAATCTCAGGGAAACATTTGATTTAGAGATTCAGATAATATTGCAGGTCACACCCCTGGCTCTGTGCTCCGTGAAGCCGCATTCTGGCTCCACCAGGGCCAGATGGCGCCCGTGCCCGGGGCCGCCGTCCTTCTGCCACAAGTTCAGAAGGAAAGGAAGTGCATTTCGCTTTGACTAATTTGGAACATAAATCTCATCCCTGGTCTCTCTGACCGGGATTCGGTAGCCTCCCATCTAGGACACAGTGACCACAGCGAAGAGTATACAACCTGTCCACTCAGAGGCCGGCGCTGATGTGAACGCCTGCCTGAGGTTGGAGACAGGGTGCCTCACCGAAGGACAGCCGGGCACGCTGGCCTCAGGCCAGGTGGGATAGATGGGAAACGGAAGGCAGCACATGCTCACTGCACTGAGTAAGCAAAAGCCAGACCTAACCATGCAGAAGGATGTTCATAGGCGTTCGTCTTCTACTCACACACCTCTAGAAAGGGCTGAGACCTGAGATTCGACCTGCTGAGAAGGGAAAGCCATGCTTCCAGGCTCATGGAGGCAGCGGTGACAGAGCCACGACTGGAGCTCGGGCTCCTCTGTCTTAGAGAACGCCTTGCTGGTGCTCCCAGAATTACGGGAGCAGCGTGGCTCCCTCCCGCACACACCCAGGAGGACCTGTGGGAGCAGGAACCACTCACGTGACCTGTGAGACCAGAAAAAAGACCCTCATTAAAGAACACAAACACAGGGGGAGCCTGGACCCTAGAGCCAGACAGACTCGCAGCCTCAGTTTCTCCCTCTGATCAATGGGAATAAGCTTACTTCGGGGGTTTAATCAGATGTTAAATGCCCTTGAAAGGCGTACAAGTACAGAGGCTGGCGTGGAAGAGATCCTATTACGACTCTCTCTGTATTGTGTTCTGAAATGAGGTTCTTTTTCTGTCCCCACAGATCATGTGAGTGATACTGCCTGGTTTCTTGGAGGAGAGAGACATCTCTTCTGTATATCCTGCCCTGACATCTTCAGCATGTCCTGAGAAAGCTTCCAAAGGGTTGTTGCTAGAACACACAGTGACCCTCAGTCCAGGGGTGAGTTTTATTCAGAAGGCCAGTAGTCCCCAGAGACAAGAAATGGCCATTTTACACAATCCACAGGGCTCTGAGGGCTGTCTGTGCCCAATGCCAGCATAGGCAATCTCTGACACATCCCCTGACCTCTGACACCTTCCCTGACCTCTGACATACACACTGACCTCTGACACACACACTGACCTCTGACACATCCCCTGACCTCTGACACACACACTGACCTCTGACACATCCCCTGACCTCCTGCTGTGGCATCCTCACCTGTACAATGAAGACAAGTTCCCACTATCCACACAGAGCTACCGGGGCGTTTACACAAGACTTCACGCGTGAAACCGTTCAGTAAACTGCGAAGCACGCAAACTCTGAGATACACACCCATCTATGTCATGCATTTAGTAAACCTGACGGATAGGATATTTTTAGGTTGCCATGCATCTGCCATTGTTTAGTAAACTGCAAAGCATGCAAACTGTTAAGATGCACACCACCGTTCAATGTGCCAGCACTGAGGAGGGAGAACATGATGAAATTGCCATGTTTGTTCTGATCGGAGGACTTAATTAGTTCAAAGCATGAGTGTCTTTTAGTGTTTCTCCTCTTCCCTCGTTCCCACATGAACGGATGAAGCCTAGACAGAGGAGGACTCTCTTTTCTCCCCGCCATCTCTGTCCCTGTTACATTTGAAAGAATTCCCTCTTCTCAATAATTCACAGCCTTGCTTAAAACTGGAGTCTTGTAGGAGCTTTAATAAATCCTGAAGCGCAGCTGTCACTCAGATCAACGAGGTGGCACATCCGTGGCTGGGACCCAGGGGTGGGTGTGTCAACACCAGGGATGCAGGAGCAGCAGGGCCAGGTCCCCTGGCAGAGGCCCCGCCCCTTCCCAGGCCCTCACGCAGCACCCGGTGCTTAACCAGGAAATGACCAGGACTAGATGCTCTTTCCCCGGGGATTCTGAGGTTTAATTCTGACAAGAAAACATCAAAGGTAGGTATCCACTGCCTTTTCTATGACTAGGTCTTATTTCAATTTTCTAATGTTTGTAGTGAGAAACAAAAGGAATAGCAAATCTTGCTCGGTGTGTTCTGCGCACCCTGTGGGAACTATCATCACATCCCTGAAAACCGCATTTCCACCTCCCTGGGTGTATTTCCAGGGGCTGTTTGGAGGCTCCGCGGCTCCAGCGCGCCATTCACACTTTCCAAATAAGAAAATGCCACCCTAGCCTCGCGGGCCTCTCCCCTCCTCAGAGTTTCACCTGAAATCACATCTTTTAAAGTCACGTTTGCTGTCTTTTATGGTGCGAAACGTAAATGGCCAGGAAGAGAAACAACAGTAAGGGGAATCAGGCCTGCGACCTGGTGAGCAGGCCCACGGACACCCGGACACCCGGACACCCGGGGTGAAGGGCTCGCTCCTGGGCTCTCCTTTTCTAAATGCAACTCAGCGGGCAGCAGCCCAGCCCCCACCCAGAAGCCCCGAACGGGGGCTCTGGAGGCCAGTGCACGGGGAGAGTTTCCCAAACAGATGGAGGGAACCAGCTGGACTACAACAACACGGCACGGAGCTGCGCGGTCGGAACGTCCTGAGATCACGCCGATCGGAATTCAAAATCCCCGCCTTTCCTGCCCGGGGTTTTCCCAAGAAAGGCCCGCTCTGCCCGAGGTCTCTGATGTCAGCCAACAGCTGCAGCATCAGGCCTGTCCGCTCGCTGGGTTTCGGGCTGGATCAGACTAACGGATGAGGCCGTGTTTCTCTTTAAAAACAAAGCCATTGTTGAAAGTATTACAAACGAGTGTGTTCTCTCCCGCATTGGTCCTTTCTTTACGGTGACTAGAATCAAATAAAAAGAGAAAACTGTCCAAGAGGGGTACGGAAAGATTATCGTATGTATGGAAGATGAACACCATAGATGCTATTTCAACGCATTTGCTTCAGGATGACTGGCTGGGTGGTGGAAGAAAGAGCCACGCGGAGCGCTTACGACGGAGAGGAACCGGCGTGTCCTGGGAGGAAGGGGAGAGGAGGGTGAGGTGCTGCTCCGAGCGTCCCCTGGTGTTTTCACTTGGTGCGTTTTTAGCCCCTGGACAGGAAGGAATGGGAGATGCCTTTCCTACGTCTGGTCACGACGTCCCCAGTGAACGTCCCACCCAGGCTCAAGGACTGATGCTGACATGACCAGATGGTGATGAGAAACGGCCCAGCAGCATCTGGACCCCACCAGCAGCACCCGGGACCCCACCATCAGCACCTGGGACCCCACCATCAGCACCCGGGACCCCACCATCAGCACCCGGGACCCCACCATCAGCACCTGGGACCCCACCAGCAGCACCCGGGACCCCACCATCAGCACCCGGGACCCCACCAGCAGCACCTAGGACCCCACCATCAGCACCCGGGACCCCACCATCAGCACCTGGGACCCCACCAATTGTACCTGGGACCCTACCAGCAGCACCTGGGACCCCACCAAGTAGCACCCGGGACCCCACCAGCAGCACCTGGGACCCCACCAGCAGCACCCGGGACCCCACCATCAGCACTTGGGACCCCACCAGCAGCACCCGAGACCCCACTAAGCAGCACCTGGGACCCCACCAATTGTACCTGGGACCCTACCAGCAGCACCTGGGACCCCACCAAGTAGCACCCGGGACCCCACCAGCAGCACCCGGGACCCCACCGGCAGCACCCGAGACCCCACCAGCAGCACCCGGGACCTCACCAGCAGCACCCAGGACCCCACCAACTGTACCTGGGATCCCACCAGCAGCACCCGAGACCCCACCAGCAGCACCCGGGACCCCACCAGCAGCACCCGGGACCCCACCAGCACCAACTGCACCTGGGACCCCACCAGTATCACCCGGGTCCCACCAGCAGCACCTGGGACCCCACCAGCAGAACCTGTGGCCCCATCAACAGAGGGGGAACTGAGGGAGGGAGGCATGTTGGCCCCAATGATTCTCACAGAGAAGATGCTCCTAAAAATAAGTTGATGGATGGATGGATGGATGGATGGATGGATGGGTCGATGGAACAAAGACTCA
Source organism: Corynorhinus townsendii (assembly GCA_026230045.1). Classification (NCBI taxonomy): domain Eukaryota; kingdom Metazoa; phylum Chordata; class Mammalia; order Chiroptera; family Vespertilionidae; genus Corynorhinus; species Corynorhinus townsendii. The sequence goes on from JAPDVU010000006.1 coordinate 4,134,824, forward strand.
CTGACGAACTCCACTCACCCCTTCCCCTTGGCCCTGGCCCAGCCTTACAAGGATGTGACAGAGAATAATTAGAGTTTCATTTTAGCCTCTCCTACCTAGCATGTGGAAGCTTAATTCTTGAAATAATTATAGTATATACATTTTGCCATAAATAAAATATGTCTAAATAGCTTCATAAATATTTAAATAGCGACTCCACAAATCCCACCTGTGCTGTCCAGGGGGCAAGGTTTGATGGCAGGAGCATTTTCTTAGCATCCAGTACACCATTAGAGCACATGATTTATACACACGCAGCCTCGTTCTCAGGCCTCCTCCGAGGGGCGCCCAGGGGTCTTCACCAAACACAACTTGCTCCTCCCTGGGTCGGGGAGCAGAGCCGGGAGCGACCCTGCTGCAGGGATCTAGGAGATGACAGCAGAATATCTTCCTCGGTGAACCAGGGATTGCACAAGGACGCAGTGAAGTCAGGGATTAAGGACGTCCCCATCCTTTGGGAATCAGTTGTGTCAACTCCAAAGCGAATGGGTTGGACTTAATGGCATCTCTCTTCCGGTTTGAAAAGTCTGTGATTATGCATCATCGTCATTATAATAGCAGCACGTCTTCCTTTTCAGGTCCATAGGGATACACACGTGTTCTAATCATCATGCTTCCTTCCCTCACGTAGTGTTACATGTACGAGGGGAGGTCTACATAGAAGGAGAAACCATCTGGGAAGGACACAGTCCTGGGGGAAAGGACGGCATATGAAGCGTTTGGCTATTTCTCCTGAGAAGACTTGGTACTGAAGCTAACATCTGAAGACATAAAGACGTGATGCAATCGGTTCACTCAGTGGGGAAGAGAAGCAACACTGACTGAGTGACTGGAGCCTCTGAGGCAGGTGAGTCTGATTTCAGGGATGAGAAGCTGGAACAGGAGAGTAAGAACGGAGAAAGCTCTACTGATACACGTTTCATTTGGAGACTGTGGGACAAGGCAGAACGCAGTGGTGAGGACACACTAATCCTTAGGACACTGAGTCCACAGTCCGGTGGCCACTGCATTTTCCATTTCAGGAAGGACGATGGTTTCTCTCTACTTTCACACACCAGGAAAACATTAAAATATGCTAGGGCTTAGTACTTCAATTAGCCTGTGAAAAGCCGATTGTCCTGAAAAGTGATGCTATAAACGAGTTCAAGCAGAATGGAAATCCCCGCCCGTTCCCCTCCCCCCGTCACCCCACTAGACTCACAGACCTACTCAAAGGTCCTATAGTGTTTCTCTAACGATGGGCAGCTCTGCTGGGCGGGCTGTCAGGAACCAGGGGAGCAGGCAAGACACCCCTTACTCAGTTTCTCTTCCCCCTAACATACATGTTACACAGGGAAGAAAATACAATTAAACTCACAGACGCCATGCCCTATCACACATGTTGCACAAGACACACATCACAAATTAAATTGTAGGTTCATGAGCTCAAAGTTCTACCAGACAAAACTGCTAGAAGCACAGGGAGAAGTGGAGACGCACTAGCGGTGATGACTCACTCGCTCAGCTCCCGACAGGCTGAGTGGACAAGCTGCAGGCGTGGTGACCCAGACCACATAACTAACAAGGGTGATTGAGACTTTATCCTGAAAACTACAACTAAAGCATATGAGAATTCATACATTTCATTTACTGACATTTATATTCAAATTTCAACTTTGCTTTACGTTTTTAGGAGGACAAAAGCTGTGTCAAGTGTTGGTTTCTTTTCTTCTCACATCATCTGTCCAGCAACACCATGGGGGACACAGCATGCTGTTCTCTGCTTTGCAGTTCACTCTCCCAGCAAGATTATAATGAGGGTCATTTCTGAAAATTAATTTGGAGGCATCCCAAGATTTTCATAAGTTTCCTCGAGGGCCTTTCTGGACCCTTTGGTTCAGAAGCATTCTTGTTTGAATTGTCTGCCATGCCCCTGTCCACAATGACTTTCTTGTCACTCAAAAAAAAAAATTTTTACTAGAGGTCTGGTGCACGGCATTCGTGCACTGGGGTGGGGGTGTTCCCTCAGCCCAGCTGTGCCCTCTCGTAGTCCAGGACCCCTTGGGGGCTATCTGCCTGCTGGCTTAGGCTCGCTCCCCACTATCGCTGCTGTGCTCGCCAGCCATGAGCCCGGCTTCAGGCTGAGCGGCTCTCCCCCTGTGGGAGCACACTGACCACCAGGGGGCAGCTCCTGCATTGAGCATCTGCCCCCTGGTGGTCAGTGTGCATCATAGCAACCGATCATTCTGCCATTCAACTTGCATATTAGCCTTTTATTATATAGGATTGATTTCAGAAAGGAAGGAGAGGGAGAGATAGAAACATCAATGATGAGAGATAATCATTGATTGGCTGCCTCCTGCATGCCCCACACTGCGGATTGAGCCCACAACATGGGTATGTGCCCTGACTCGGAATTGAACTGTGACCTCCTGGTTCATAGGTCAAAGCTCAACCACTGAAGCACTCTGGCGAGGACAACTTTCTCATCATCTTTAACTGGTCTGACCCTCCTCTACCTCACATGCAGGACTGGAGATATCACAGCAAAGGAGAAGGAGGAGAAGCGGGAGAATCCTGTGTTTAACTGAACACTTACCCCCAAGTGACTGAGTAGTAAATAACAGATGACCGATACCCTTTGAATTAACGACTGTAATTACTTTCAGTAACCCATTGAAATGGGAATTCACGAGCTATGTTGAGGTCAGTAATGACAGATGAAGTTATGTATTTTCCGACCAATGTTTTCTTTATAAATTTCAATATCACTACATTTGAATTTGACCCAGCAGATCTCCATCTAGGAATTTATCCAAGAGAAATATATGCTCACACAAATAAGCAAAGATTTGTATATAAGAATATTAATGCTATCTCTTCATTTTATGGTAAAAAGCTGGAAATAATCCAGATGGCCAAGAGCAGGGATTTGTGAGAATGAACTGTGGTTCATTTCTCATACATACAGTGGGATGGTATTTAGTGGTCAAACATAGAAGCTCAGGAATTTGAAAGTTGAGGGACGTTACTGAAATTTAATTAAGATGATTAGGCAGCTGGTGATGAAAATGTAAAAGTTGAATGACAAGTTCTCATAGCATTTAACTTACCCTTGGTCTGCTTTATAAGGCAAATTGTTCACTATTACATAAAGGAATACATAGGACTATTCACATGTAAGTTTTCATTATGTTTAGGATGCTTGGTTTAGACAAGGCTTCTTTAAGATATGCACTGTATAAAGGAGTCTTTATTTTAAAGAGACAGACCTATTGGAAATATTTATTGCAGCTTGAAAAGTCTCTGAACACAGAGATAGAACTCCTCCAGTTACTGCTTCACTGTTTTGAATTCTGGAGCGAACAATATTAAGATGTTTTTCTACCTCATAGGGCTGCGGCGAGATATATGTTGGCTTTAAATAAATGAATTACAAGTAAATCCCCTTGTGTTTGGGGAATAAGGGGCTCTGCTTAATTAAATATCCCATTTTACTCAGTTATCACATAAACCATTCATAGTTCCAACTTCAAAGTATTCCAAAAGTCAAAAACAAATGCAACAAAAACAAAAACTGAAATAGAACATAATGTACTTTCGATTTATGTTTACAATCTCATGGTGTTTCAGAGTCATGGGAAAACACTGTCAGATAGCAACCTGAGGGACATGGCACACAGACTGGAATCCCGGAGCTGCCTTCCTTCCCTGCAGCTGCCTTAGCAGCTGAATGCCCGCGGTGCCAGGGAGGCGAGCACAGGGGTTACTCTCACAGCCCGGAGGCGGGCCCGTCCCAGGTCAAGGGCAGGTCTATTGGTTCCCTGGGGAGGGCTCCCTTCCTGGCTTGCAGAGGACTACCTTCTCTCTAAGTCTTCACAAAGTGGGGGAGGGGGAGAGAGGGAGACAGATGACTCAACCCTGGCTTCTCTTCTTCCTCTCAGAAGGATACTAAGCTCAGGATAGAAGTCCCACCCCCATGCCCTCATCTAGACTTTACCTCCCAAAGGCCCCACCTCCCAATATGCCACATGAGGGGTCAGGGCCTCAATTGGTGAATTCTGGGAGGTCACTATCTGTCAGATCTACTAACTGTAAAAGGAGGGACGGAAACCTAGACAGAGAACAGACTTACCAGCCTAGAACCACACCCAGTGATCGGCAGAGCCCGGCTGGGTCCCCGGCTCCTGAATCCTGGCCAGCAGCGGCCCAGAGCCCTTAGTGCCTCTCAGCACACGCCTCCCTCTCCTCCCCGTTACAGTCACTGTCTACAGGTCAGACCCATCGCCAGCTTGTGCGCTCCCAGAATCGGCCCTCCACAGCCACAGCGTCTAACGACTGAGCATCCATGTATTAACTACTTTTATTCTTCATAAAATCGGGTTGTGGGTTCAGGAGGGCGGCTGTGTTTCTGAGCATTCTAGTCCCTATAAATTCAAATGTGCAGAAATGCCCTGCAGTACTTAGCGATATGTTTCCTCCTGTTACTGCTGTACCGCAATCTAATGCAGCCTTGATGTTAAGTGAACGTGGGCCCTAGCTTTATTATACATCACACGTGCCTACTCTCCACGTGCTGTCACCAGCGTCATCACGACGAGACGGGCCTCTCTCCTGAGACTCTGGCTGTGTTATTTTTCACTGGGTTCCCGCCCCGTGGGAGGCGTAGGGAATGTGACTGTGCCATCAGCCAGGTCTCTAGGTTACTCCCGGGCCATGTGGTTTACATGCAGGAAGTTGCTTTAACCTGCCATGTGTGATCCGTATTTGAACGTGGAGATGCATGGAAATAGCAGGTGCAAACATGGCGGTCTGTGGTCTGTGCCGGCCAGTGGGTCCGCAACTCTGCAGCTGGGGCTTCCTGGACCAAAAATAACAGCCGGAGCAATGCAGGCTGCAGCCTCAGCACATCCGAGCCAGTCCACCTACAGACACTCGCTCCTCACAATCCATCCCGATGGCTACAGGGCTCTTCATTTGCAAACAGCCACTAATTGTTCTGACCCAGACATGCTAGTGAGGACAGAGCATCCAAGTGAGCTCTCGGATACTTGTGTGCCTGCGTGCATGCATGTATGCATGTGCATGTGCGTGCATGCATGTACATGTGTGTAGAAGGGCAGACAGTAAACAGATTGGCTAGTCCTTGGGACAGTCTTTGGCACTCAACACAAAATATTTTTAATAAGGCTTTGGACGGCAAGTGTGGCTGAAACAAGACCTTGTGCAAGGTAAGAATATTAATTAGTTTATTAATTAGGTGCCTCTCTGGAGTACAAAGGGCTGTTTCCTATAATAAGTGTTTTGTTTGCTCCGATTGTTGGTCAGCTGAGCTCATCCAGGTGTATCGGCGAAATTGTTTGTGGGAGGAAGCCGAAGGCAGCCAGGCCAGAGGTGACTTCTGTGCACGTGCTGACGTGTGGAGAGCAGAGGACATCGGGGTCCCGGCAGAGCCACGCTCCGGAACCAGAGTCATGGCCTGAGCTCCTGCTCCCTTGCGGGCCAGCTCGTGGGCAGGACCCTCAGAGCCACGGCTGCATCCTTTACCAAGTCTGATGGTGACAATCTCTCCTTCAGATCGTTTCCAAGGGTCGCCGCGAGGTCACCATGACAGCTAGGACTACATGAATGACATCACTTACTGAAGTCACACTGTGCATCAGAGTTGTGGCACTACTGGGTGTCATCATGTCACTGAGAACTCAAAGCAATCTACAAGGCGGTTTATTTCTCTGTGAACCACACGCATAGGAACCTGCAAACCCCAGTGGCTGCACCCAAGCATTCTGCTTGGCCTCAGGTGAACTCCCGGCAGCTCTGTCCCGCTGTGACTCCAACTCACGCTGTTTTGATTTTGTAATGTCACTCTTTCAATGCATCCCCAGAGCCCACTGGGCATCACCTGGCCGGCCTATTCGTGGGGGCAGAGATGTGGGGCACAGGGGTGAGGGGCAGTCAGCACCTCAGCCAGGCCGCTGGCCTGGTCATTAGAACAGTCCCTCTGCATCTCTTATTCCCACTAATGACACCACCAGGCTCATGACCACCTGCCCTGAAACCTACAGTCAGCCTAATGTCTCCTCCCGACTCTGCACATCGCTCCAATCAGTTTCCAGGGACATCCCCGCCGCACAGGCCTTCCCCATCCCAGCCTTCCCTCTGTCCTGCTGCCACACTCAGCCAGCCCGGGCCCTTGCTCCCTCCGCACTCCCTCCCCCCGCCCCGTCCATGGCACCCACCACCCAAGGGTCACCTTCCTAGTCTCTGACCACAGCCTCAGACGCGAGACAGATCCAGCCTCCTTCCTTTTCCTTTTAAATACATGGAACCACTGCACGCAGGCAGTTGGTTTCATTATAGAAGCAACCAGAACATCACAGAACAAGAAGCAAAACTCTCCCCTCCCTCCAGCCCAGGGCACCCGGCGCTCAGTGCTGTTCTTGGGCGGCGCTGTCCTTAGAACTCAGGACATCCAGCTGCAGGTTCCTTCCCGGGTGGAAGAGCCGTTAACACAATGGCCACGACCTGCCCAGTGAAACGGGAGCACATGGGTGCACTCAATCCTCTTACCTACCTTTTAATTGTTATTCATTTTATTACGGTCTTCTTTTTCCTGTTTTCTAGGCTCATGTGATTTAAACTCTGTTCCATAACTCCAATGAAGCCCTCAGTTCTTTGACTATCGTTTCACTTGAAACATTTCAGGGAAAACTCCAGGATTTAAAATATGATAGGTTGCAAATTGTGTCACCTCAGAATCAGTAGCGTGGTTAGAGATCTGCAAAGGGGAAAGAGCATGAGCGCCAAGAGAGGCGGTCGGGGGCTGAGCAGGGGCCCTCCACAGAGCCTCTGCTGCAGCGGTGGGCGGTAAGACCCCCGCACACGCCGCCACGCACACGCCGCCGCCTTGGCAGGGGCCCTCGGCTTCCTCCAGATTCCGAGAGTCTCCCACCAGAACACAGACCACAGAATCACTCATTCCCCGGACACCGTCTCCACGAGCTGTGGATGTTTACTATTAATTATCCTGTACCCACCAATGGGAAAAAAGTGAGTCTCTCCATCGCTCTTATTCTTTATCCAATCCCAGAGGGTCCCCCTTTGCTTTCTCCCCGCTCGCTAACCCACCACCAGTGAGTCTCACGTAGTCCCTTATGCCTCCTCCTTTGATTCTAAAATAGCCGCGAAACTGCCATTCTTTGGAGCATTTTCTCCATCCACTGAGATTTCCCTTCCTGGCAGTTGTCATCGGCTTGGGTCAAGTAAACTCATCAATATTCTCTGCAGGTCCGCATATTTCTTACAGCGACCACAGGCACAACTCCTTCTGATTTGCATCAGATTTTTCTCTCTCGTCACTTGCAAACATTTTGATAGGCAGCCCGTGGCTAAACGGATGCTTCGAAGCTGCCTGGAAGTTGCTGCAGAGGGAACCAGTGTGCAGGCTTTGCCTCCTCCCCCCTCCCCCCTACCCATCTCCACAACATGGCCCCAGCAGTCCTAGCAGCAACTCCTCCGGAGCCCCGCCTCCTCTCCAAGCCCCACCTCCTCTCCAAGCCCCACCTCCTCCCCAGCCCCGCCTCCTCCCAAGCCCCGCCTCCTCCCGAGCCCCGCCTCCTCCCGAGCCCCGCCTCCTCCCCGAGCCCCTCCTCCTCCCCAGCCCAAGGCTCAGCTGCTGCCACTGGGCCAGTCCCTTCCTCACACCCATCCTCTCCCTGCCTCCACCACTTTTTGCATCTCATCCCCTCAGTTGCAAATTCATCCATTTTTTCTGGGAATCCTCCTTTCATCTTCCATAGTCTGAGACTATGGCATGAGTGGAAAGCCTTTATTAGTTTGGTGTCAGCCACAGCACACACACAGTATGAGATCCTAGTGATGGAATCTGTGCAAATCTTGTGTTTGTCCTCAGGCTCCACCCCATTTCTCACATATAAAATATGTGAATGGATGTCAATAAGAATCAACCACAGCAGCAATTCTAGTCCTAACAGCTGGACTTGAACTTCGCCTGTGTCCCTTGGGCTGGGACCCAGCAGCTTCTTCAGCATTGACGGCTGGGTGCCGTGTTCCTGGACTGATGTCAGCACCGGGTGGTCTGCCGTTGGTGGGACTGCAGACGGGTGCAGCCACTGTGGAAAACAGTATGGTGTTTCCTCAAAAAATTAAAAATAGCGCTATCATCTGACATGGCAATTCCACTTCCAGATACTTACCTGAAGAAATCCAACACACGAATTCAGAAAGACATACGCACCCCCACGTTCACTGCGGCGTCATTTACAATCCCCAAGATATGGAAGCAGCCCAAGTGCCCATCAACAGACGGGTGGCTAAAAAAGCTGTGGTACGCCTATACAATGGAAGACGACTCAGCCGTAAAGAAGAAGGACATCCTGCCATTTGCAACAACAAGGGTGGACCCAGAGGATATTCTGCTGAGTGAAGTCAGTCAGCCAGAAAAAGACGAGCGCCGTGTAACTTCACTTACATGTGGGATAAAAAAAAGTAAAACAGAAACAAACTTGTAGATACAGAGAACTAACCGGTGGTTGCCAGATGGGAGGGGAGTTGGGCCTGGGTGAAAGTGGCGAAGGGAGGGAGAAGCGTAAGTCAGCGGTTACAAAAACAGCCACGGGGTGTAAAGGAGAGCACAGGGAATATAGCCAATCACACTGTAATAAGTGCGCGGTGTCAGATGGGCACTAGACTTACGGGGTGATTATTTCGCACGTTATATAATTGCCTAATTGCCCAGTTGTACACCTGGAGCTAATATAATATTGTACATCAACTGTAATTGAGAAATATAAAAACATTAAAAATAAGGCTGGATTCTGACGATGTGTCTCTGAGGCAGGGCTGACGGCTCCCTGAAGTTCTCATTTCCAAGGCTGCATTAGAACCATGTGATGAGTGTGTCAAAGATGCCAACTCCCAGATGCCAAGCCCATTTAACCCTGATGAAGGTAACACACGAGGAGGCCTGCGAGTGGACACGGCTAACAAGCCCATCTCAGATGTCAGACAGGGGCCTGCAGTGGCGCTGGGAGGTTGATGCCGCTGGTATAATCATCACTTACTGGGTCACCTAAATGTGCGAGGACGCCACAAATCTGCAGAGGGCAGCTCTGAGGTCGGCACGCTTGCTAGTGATACTCATAAAGCAACGGGGTCATAGAGAGCATGTGGTAAACAATACGTCTGTGCAGTTGGCAGGTGGAAAGGTGTTGTGTGAGCAGAGCACCGCACCCCAACTCTGCCCCTCCCACCACCTCCCCTGCTTTCTGGGCCACGCCCCAATTCCCACCCTGGTCAGTGCGGGTCATCATCCCTCTGTTATTTATAGACTGTCAAGTGGATGTGAAATTTTGAAACCACCAAATTTGACCTCACTTGCGCAGGCCTTGCCGCTCTTGCCCTGAGCTCGCCGACGGCGCGCCAGGATTGTTAAACTGAGATGTGGACAGAATCACAAGAGCAGCTTTCCCTCTCTTCATTCCGAGCAGCCAGGCCCCTGCTAGGCTCAGGAGTTTGAGTGAGAAAGGGCACCACCTCTTCTGGGTGCTCCAACTGGATCCTGCTGGGTCACTAATGGGAAGTGCCTTAGTTCAGAGGGGCGCACCCCTAAGTCTGGGGCTGGGAGATGGAGCTCAGGTTGGACCTAAGTCCTGATTCGTGCCCTGGACCACAGGGCCTTGCTCAGGATAGGGCCTGGGCCCTGGGCCCTGCAGGCTACAGCGTGCACCGTGGCTGCCTTCAGGATCCCCCTCACAGTCCTGCTCTGGAAGCTCTCCCATAAAGTCCTAGAAACAATAACTCAGGTAGAAAACAGGGTGTTAGCAACATACAAACATGCTTCACTGAGATTCCCGCTCTGTGGACGCTGACACAGAAAGGCGCGCATGTGTGGGAGCAGTGAGACCCACCCCGGGCGTAATTTATCTTGGTCTGGTGCCAGTGGAGCGGCTGTATTCAGAGCAAAGTAACTAATGAGACTGGCGCCCCTGAGGCTGCTTGTGGCTCGGGGAGGCCCCGCCTGGGATGCATGTTATGATCCTCACGTCCTGCAGGGGTGTCTCCCCCCGCCCCCCCCATCCCCATTTCATATACTTTTCACACACCAACCATGGATCATTCTCATCTGAGCTTAGAGAAGCAAACCCTGAAGGGAGCCGTGGGTTTCAGGAGAAATACCCAAACCTCCTCGCTGGTAGACAGCCAGGCTGTCTCAGGAGGCCTGCTGGTCACACAGAGGCGCCTCCTCTGATGCTGTCCAGAAGCCCAGGCCCTTTCCACCCCATTTGTGTTTCTGGAATTTTTTCTGCCCCATCTGTCTTCCGTGGAGCAATCACGGCAAATAGAAACCCAGGAGCTGAGGGCGGGGGGTGGGGTGGGGGGAGGGGGCTGGCGACAACCTGACAGGCATGAGGATACACTTTCTGAGCACCTCAGACTCTCACTTGGCATTTCATATGCCTCCAAGTTATGCACTGTTTGCATGAGGGGGGATTTACTTACAGCAAGAAAGCCTGACATGTTCAGAAATCATCTGAGTTGAGATCCTTAAATGGGTGTGTCTGTGAGTGTGAGTGTGTGTGTTTGATAGCTGTGAGGCATGATTTTTGGTCACTGAAAATGGGGGTTTCCAAATTCTTCTGATAAATGTCAGGATCATAACATAAATCCCGGGAGAGGGACTTGAACTTCCCTACTTGAATATGCAGACGTGGATTCCGATGTGCATTTCAGGAAAGCAGACAGTGCGGAATTGGATTGAAATGTTAGCCTCCTTCCAGGCATAAGATCTAGAAGATGAGTTTAAAAGTGGGGGAGAGGGTTCCTGGCCGACGTGGCTCAGTGGTTGCGTGTCAGCCTATGAACCAGGAGGTCATGGTTCCATTCCCAGTCAAGGCCACATGCCCGGGTTGTGGGCTCCGTCCCCAAAGTGGGTGTGCAGGAGGCAGCCAGCCGATCAATGATCCTCTCTCATCATTGGTATTTCTCTCTCTCTCTCTCCCCTTCTCCCTTCCTCTCTGAAATCAATGATAGATCAATTAAAATAAATAAGTAAAAGGGGTGGGGAGGATGGCAACACTCTCTTGCCTTGCCTTTCATTTGACTTGTTTCGTGGACAAATACGGACACGGAGGCTTCCAGGCTGGAGTCTGAGCTCACGGCCGTGGTTTGCCTGGACGTCCGCCAAAGGGCCGCGCAGCCTTTATGGCTTGACTCCATCCCCGGGGCCCTGTGAGCAGCACGAGAAATGCACACGCCCCTGTCATTACGGGCTAGTGGAGGACTTCACGGTGCCCAGCCCCCCAACGAAGGCCACAGGTAGCAGTGAGCCCTCCTTAATCAGACATGGGTCATCGCCTCTAATCACTGCTCCGGGCCCCGGGGATGGCTGGCACTGGGCACCTGCTCAGGGCGACAGAGAACAGAGCTGCTCCCAGGAGGCCTGTCTGGGAGGTGACAGGAGAGCCCTGCAGGAGGGACAGGTGCCTCCAGCTTTAACCCGTGGGCCATCCAACATTCACGTTCAGATGAGGTCAGGCTGGGATGTCCCGCCACTTAATTCCATGTGTCCCGTAACCGCCTTCCCATGCCCTTCTGGCAGCCTCTGCACCTCATGTCATGGGGTCTGAAGCCCGTGACTCCTAGGGACGCTGCAGGGAGTGGGAGCAAGGCTGTCCTGCTTCAGCTGAGACAGGAGACATGTCATTTCTCGTCAGGACCTGGCAACACCAGATATATGACTCGGGCATAACTTGCAGGCAGGCTGGGAGAGGCAGGAGACTGCGTGGAGTTATTGGTGCACATTACCAGGTTTCTGGTTCATAAGGCGGATTTTGTCATCAAAGAAAACACGATGATTTCAAGAGAAACACCGAAAGTGCTTTATTCAAAGTAATGTCCATCACTAGCTACACATTTCCCCCATCTTTCAGGTAATGTGTGGATACCGTCCCAATAGAACTTTTCTTGTTTTGAGGCAGACCATTGGGAGACTCAATTTTCCACTTCTTCATGCGTTTTGAAGTGCTGCTCAGAAAGTGCGTGTGCCATCGAACGGAACAAGTAGTCATCTGAAGGAGCAAGGTCTGGTGAATATGGCAGGTGGGTTCATACTTCCCAGGCAAGACTTTTAACGTGTCTTCAACTGGTTTTGAAGTGTGTGATGGTGCGTCATCATGAAGCAAAATTACTTTGCCCTGTCTTCTGGAACATTCTGGTCATTTCATGATCAAAGCGTGGTTCAGATTGGTTATTTGTTGTCGGTAGCCATCAGTATTAACGGTTTCACCTGGTTTTAGAAGCTCATAATACACCACACCTTCCTGATCCCACCAAACGCAGAGCATTGTCTTCTTTACCAATCAATTTGGCCTTGCAGTTGATGTTGATGGTTGACCTGGATCAACCCATGATTTTGTGCCTTTGGGATTCTCAAAATAAATCCACTTTTCATTGCCAGTCACAATTTGATACAAAAAAGACTTTCTTTCATGCTGTTGAAGCAACATTTTACTGATGACTTTTCGGTTTTTCCATTTGTCTTTCGTTCTGTTGATGTGGCACCCATTTTCCTTCCTTTAAAATCTTTCCCATGGCTTGTAAGTGATCAGAAATTGTTTTCTGAGCAACGTTTAATCTTTCTGCAAGATGTTTTTGAGTTTGACATGCATCTTCAACCAATAATGCTCGTAATTGTTGGTCTTCAAATTGTTTTGTTTGACCTGGACGTTGTCTTTCACATCGAAATCATCACTTTTAAAGTGTTTAAACCAGTGTTTCCAAGTATCTTGAGATGGAGCATGTTCCCCATAAGCTTCTGGAATTATATGATAACTTTTTCTGCAAAATAAAGTAATGAGTTAAAACTTCCCGCAAATGCTCTTTTTTTTTGTCGCGAAGTTTGACATTTTTAAGCGTAAAAATATCTATGATGTTAACACCTTCAGGAAATTTGACATATGAAATTTTGAAGCTTGCTGTCAATACAACAAAATAGCATACATATCAAACCGCATATATATCAACACGTGTGTAACTACATCTATTGAAAAAAATCCGCAGTATTAACCAGTACACCTGGGAAGTACACCACTACAAGGACCCCGCCACAGCCTGCGGCTTTCATACCAAAGTAGGAAAACACAGTGTAAAAAAGGGAAGAGACTGGCTTTGCCACCCGTGGAAGTTGGCTTTCAGAAGCCGTGTTCTCCTGGCGAGGCCTGAAGAGCTGAGAGAGCGTGTGGGCAATTGAGGTCATTTCTGTGCTCGATGGAGCAATGGGCCCAGGCTCCCCGTGGAGGTCAGACTCCACTCCCTGGCTCACCGTGGAGCTCAGACCCCATTGCCCTGCGCTCACCTTGGAGTCTGCCCCCACGAGGCTGCTTACTTACACCAACACCAGAGCGGGACCAGTGCTGAGAGCTTAAGCTCCAGAGACTAACAGCTCAGCTTCCAAAGCTGTCTCACCACCCTGCTGGCTGCTGCATTCACCTGGCCGGTCAAGATATCTGCTCGGCTATAGCTATGGGCCCGAGGACCCTTTCTGCATATCCTAATTATGTCTAATGAGCCGACGTCCCTGCTCGGCCTGCGCGTGGACATCGGGGCGGACTGTGCAGGGGAGAGAGCCCTCCCCGGGAACGGAACGGCTGTGAGCATAGCCATCGGTGACAAGGTCTCAGAAGATGCCACAAGCCAGCTTCTCTGTGTCACTGGGAGCAGCAACTTATTCACTTATTTGTGGGCGAAGAGCTGATACCAATTAAGCGAAAATGGTTCCAGATGCTAAGAATACATCCTCTAATGTAAAAGTGAATGAGCATTTATGGCCTTTAAAGTGTGTGAGGACGGTGCACTCCACGCTGACTAATGGCCCTCCTATTAATATTGATGGCTGCGGGATGTCACTGCCCATTAGGCGGTCTTTCCCTTAGAGCACGCCCAAGAAATGACAGCAGGCGCCCTATGCAAACCACGGACAAGGACACGCATCCCGGTTGGAAAAAGACGGTGCAGAGGGGCACAGTCTAATGACAGGAGTGTCATGGGACTGACCAGCTGGCAGGGATGCTAGCAGTAAGAACTGGGGATGGGATAAACATGTCAACAAACAGACTGTGGGAGGAGCCTAGAGGATGGAGAGCAGGAGATGCCTGTGCAAAGGTAGGGATTTCGATTTCGGTTCGTTGTTCCTGCCCTGAGTCGGCTCCCAGCAGCTGAGCGCTGATGGGTTAACAAGTGGGCCGGGGGTGGGGTGAGGTAGGGGGGACAGAGACACCTTACAAACCCTTAAGGCCACTGAGGACGTGAAGCAGAAAGAGTTCAGCCTTCTGATCATGGATTAACTTCATGTACCCTTTGGAGACTGCTCTCAATATGTCTGCGGACTGAAGAGTCGTGAGCAGCTGTGTGCCGAATAACACCCATGAAACGCACGCCAACTCAGCACACCCACGTCCCACGTCACCCATGGCTGAGAACACAAGGCCACCAGCAAGGCTGTGGCGAACAAAGGTCTGTCAGCTGGATGGGGAACACTATTAACTTTCAAGAACTGCTAAGCCTGAGCTTTACACAGGACGGTGCCCCCGTGCCCTTCATAAACAGGATATGGGTCCCTGGCTGCGTGCACCACATCGCAGAGGTCACGGACCGATAAAGCGCGAGCGTCATCACCGCGGCCAGGCACCTGCCCCGGCTGGGCACCTGGGCCGCGTCACTGGTGCAGAGGGTGCCTGCGGGGCAGGAAGGGGAACTGGGGAGGGATGATTATATGCAAGCGCGTGTGTTTATTCGGCAGGGCACGCATGAACTGATTGCTCTTGTTTTCGCCTCGGTAATGAGGCTGGCCCCAAAATGGCCTTTGCAGGGTTCCTGTGAGGACGTACACTTCATTACGCTGCACACAAATGAGTTAATTATAAATAATGTCGCATTCTGAGATCTAGCCATGGCTTTGCGGTGAACTGAAAGCTCCTATCCTGATGCTTTCTTCTCTCTAAGCAGAAACAAATGTTAATTTCCTCAGGGCAGGTGCCCGGAGCAGCCTGTGAACGTGAAACCGTGGTGGCCAAGCGTGCTCGGGCTGGGTCCGCACAAGGACACCGTATCCCAGACATCCGGTCGGGGCGAAGCTGTTTCCGTTCCTTTCTTGCCTTCCCTGTTCCTGACTTCCATCTGACCTAAGAACCTAAGCGCGATCAAAGGTAACTCTCAATTAACGGCAAGGGCGGCAGCTCACGCGGGGGGCTCCTTCCTCTGAGTGTTAAGATTTGCTGTGCTTTTTAAGTAGACAGCAAGGTCCAGCTCCCACGTGTAACGGACAGACTTGTCCAGTGAGTCAGGGAGTTGGGGGACCACACAATGGGTGGGTCCTGAGTAGGAAGTCCCAGCTCTGACATGAATGAATGGCTGCAGTCTCACTGATGACGGTTACCAAGGGGACTGCAAACTCGGTGCCATTGGTAAAGTCCCGGAGCTGGGCCCCGGCCCATGCGGCTCAGCGGGTTGGGCACCATCCGGTGCACGGAGAGGCTGCAGGTTCGATTTCCAGTCAGGGCGCAGGCCTGGATTGTGGGCTCTATCGCTTTAGGGGACGTGCCGGGCAGTCTACTGGTGTTTTGCTTTCACATCGACGTTTCTCTCTGTCTTTCTCTCTTCCTCTCTCATTAAAAAATCAATATAAATATATTTAAAAAGAAAATGAATTTTCAGTACTCGCTAGGGAGAATATTTCCCCTTCTCGTTTCATCCTGTGCCGTTTGCTTTTAGGAGTTCTCCACAGGTCACTTCCGTCTTAGCAGAGTGCTGGTGGACCCCACAGGGTTGGGGTTACTTCCTTTCATACGTGGCTTCACAGGTAGAACAGGCATTGCTCCCCTCGTCACACACCTGCGTCGGATGAAGAGTTACACGTTGCTAGGAGAAGGTGAGCGGAAAGCGAGCGCAGTCTAAGGCTGGGAAGTCCGTAGGGGAGTCTACGCACCAGGCGGTGGGCACCCGCCCTGCTGTACGCTGTGCTGCCTCTTTGTTCCCTTTATTCCAGGAGGTCACGGTTCGGTTCCCAGTCAGGGTACCTGCCAGGGCTGCGGGCTCGAGCCCCAGGGTGGGGTGTGCAGGCTTCTCTCTCATCACTGGTTCTCTCTCATCACTGATGTTCCTAGCTCGCTCTCCCTCTCCCTTCCTCTCTCTCTCTAAAAGAAATGAACACATTTTAAAAATGGATTTAGGAAAACTGTATCGTTTTCAAATGAAGGGCCTTCCTGTGTCTCCTTTCAGTCGACCTGAGCCACAGTCCGGGTCCCGGACACCCTCAGCACAGCCCTGGGCGATGTGCCCGAGCAGGTGGTTCCTGAAGTCACGTCACACACAGAGCCCGCCCGCCCGCTGCCCAGTGCTGCCCAGCCTCCTGCTGTAAGAAACATGGAGGAAATATCAGGAGCATAAAGAACATTTTCCTAATACAGGGAAGATCCATAAGTCTGCTTATGAGATGTGTGTATTTATATGCACCCGCGCCAGACTGTACCCTGCACCCCAGCACACAGCACTGTCTGCCAGGAGAGACTCAATAGATGTCTGTCGAAGGAATAAATAAGCAGAATAGTGCTATTTTGGCATTCCTGGAGTTGTGCCCCGGAGCCGGTACGTATGCAAATGTGTCTACCATGAACTATTTTAGCTGCTTCCGTAATTAACGCATGCTGGATGCACTTCGAGGAGACACTTAATATCGAATGCTCTTTACGGCAGTGTTTTCACAAGGTAGTGATCTGTTTGAAAACGTAACCAAACTGTACCTGCGGGACACTCGGTCTCCGAGATAAACCCAACAGGTTCCATGGGACACGCAGACGCTCCGCTCCCCGAAGCCCAGCAGAGGATAGGTGGGTGGGCACAGGCCACGGGGTACCTTTCAGAAGACAAGTCTGGGCGTTTAGCTGAGTATTGGCAGAGCCGATTAGCGTTTTGTGTCCACAAAGAAAAATAGATTTCGAGTGTGAATGTGCCTGAGGGGTCAGTGGCCTCGAAGGGGAGAACCCGGCACATGAGAGACCACAGTGCGCGTGGTGCCGGTGACAGTGGTGGCAGCTAATGTCTGCGATCCCTCTCACTTGCTCCGTGTTCCTTCCGGCAGAGTCCGGGAACGGCTGGCATTGTAAGCAGGCTTCTTGTTGCTGAGATGCTGGGAAAACGAGCTCCAGATGGATTTCATCTGTCTGATGCAGGTTTCACGACGAAGGCATAGTGAGAACTGCCGCCCGGTGCAGGGCCCCTCGGACAAGATGTGGCCTGAAAACAGGCCGCTGCCTGCTCGGCCAGGGCTGCCACGCGAGGACAGGATGGCCGGGCTGCGAGGGGACGCCAGGCTTTCCGGCTTCAATTAACCTCGCTCACCCAGGGAGCCGCCGAGACAGAAGCGCGCGTTAATATCTGTTGCAAAGACACATCTCAGAGTCATTAAGTGCACCTTAATAACCCAGGGAATGTATAATTTTGGGAGGTGACAGATACTATTTTTACAGCTGCTCTTCAGAGGAAGAATAAGTTTCTCTTCATTAAAGACTAATGACTGACATTACGTTTAAGTGTTCACATTAGATATGCTTCTTTGAATTTAATGATGGGGCAATGAGGCCTCTAATTAAATACTCAGAAATCTCCACGGGGAGAAACAAAACAAATTTATCTGCAATTTAAAAAAATAATGGAATCCATCTGTTACGTAATAAAATGTTAAAATTTTGGATATTTAGGCATGTTACCATTGTACCTCTGAAAGCTTAGCTCTTGATATTCTAAATTCTTGGCATAACAAAGCGAGCAACATGGTCATCTGTGTTTCATTCTATTTTTGTTTTGTTTACACACCTTTAATGCTCACTATGGAGTGGCGAGGAATTCCCTACAACCCTTCAGATTATTTACTGAATTACTCTTATGGTCGAAATACCCCACCGTAGCAGCAAATATTTAAGCAATAATTGAAAGGAAAAAAAATAATTATAAGATTAAAGACTGCTATCTAGAACTTGGATTCTAACCAGTTTCCTAAATCATGTGATCTTCCTGAATTCTTTTACCCCCAATTTAGACCACAATGTGTCCATTGACCTCTGCCAGAATTCATTATGTATTTATTAAAAATGGAAAATGTTATTAAAGCCATTAAAATTTTAAAAATTTAAGAACAGAAGTAGAATAACATGACTGGGATCTTCATAATAAGCCACACTTAGATAAAATAATTTCTTCCTCAGACTCTGTTATTTAAATGGTTTGATAATTTCTGGAAAACCCAGAGAGAAAGGCAGCCGTTGGTGAGGGTAACTGGACTCTGGAAAATCAAGATATCGCTGGGATACTCACTGAGCTCTCAGATTTGCTCTTAGCTCCTACTGTTGTCTAGTTTGGCTCATGGGCATCATTTTGACAAACATCAAAGCAGAACAAAGCAAAATGTCACTTCTCTAAAAGGGAGAGGATTAAAATGCCGTGAAGGCATGAGGAAGGAGAAACCGACCCCCTCAAAATCCATGCTGATGAAGCTGTACCAGCATCTCCCATGAGGCACAGGCCCCGGCGATGGGGGATTAGGCGCAATTAGGTGAGCCTGCAAGCGGGTGCTGGGAGCTGCTGTGCAGCTGCTAATTGTGTGGTTATGTTTACACGTTGCACGGAGCTGGAGTCTGTCATCAGTAGCTGCTTTGACAGTTTTACTGAGAATTCCTGTTTCAAACAGAGCAGAGACCGGAGGCATTTTTTCGGCAGCCCGACACAAGAGTGTGGGAAAACATACTTCCCCCGAGTCAAGTTGGGGAAACTGATTCCTGAAGATGTTATAATTTGGGGGCCATTGTGATAAATAAGGAAGAATCTTCTAGGCTCATGCCTGTGTGAATAGGAAAGAGTTACCTTGGAATATTTTGATGATGAGGGAGGCAACAAAATGAAGGATGACCTAAGAGGGAGGTTTTGGCTTTCCACGCATTCTTCCCCCTCGTTCCTCTTCTTTCCTTTTCTTCCCTTTTGTTTTCCTTTCCTTTTCTTCCCTTCCTTCCTTTTGCTTTTTTAAGTCAGGTTTACTGCTCATTCTTTTATGTTTATTTATACCAAGCACCCAGACACTGTACGTTCTGAAGGTTAAGTAATGAACAAAAGCCATAAAGTTCCCCACTTGGGCATGTGAAACACTATTACTAAAACTAATACTTGACGAGTCACTTCTTCAAAGTTTGCAACACTCGTTTTTTTTTTTTTTATATATTTTAAGGGTCAAGAGGTAATCTATAAGAATGAAAGCATAATATGCTAATTAGACCGGACGTTCTTGTGGATGACCTTTCGGACGAAGCTGGGGCTGTGAGGGAAGCCGGGGTGCCGGCAGCTCAGAAAAGGAAAGCCCACTCTTGCATGGATTTCGTGCATCGGGCCTCCAGTACCGTCAGAATAGGAATGACTTATAACATCGACAGATACAGCCCTCGCTCCCTCACTATCAAAAATAAAGTAACTAAACCAATTCCAATTTTAGGTTCAGGATCAAATCTATTTCTGCATAGTTTTTACCCAAGGTCATAGGAAGAAACCGGTTTCGCTCAGGTACTGTCGCAAAGGGCGGATCGACACAGAACGTGTAGCCTACATCATATTTAGAATGTGTTTGCTAAAACTGCCCGGAGAGATCCATAATGCAGAACAAGAACCGATCTGGACAGTGGACTGTGGGTCAGTGTGTGTTAAATGCTGACCCCTGCTGGCCGGGAGGGGTGGTGCCATGTCATGCTCCCCAGGGGCCTGCATGGCAACCACAGGTTTGGCCTCTTCTGATGCCACTCCAGCCAGTGAGGAGGGGCGCCTTCTGGGTCAGGGTGGACGTTAGGCCCATGTGGTCGCCCACGGTACTGCAGAGTTGGGGAGCAGCAGCTCCTTACCCCCTGGGGAAGGGGAGCACTGGGTGCCCGGTACAGTCTGGGAGACCTGGGGGGCCCTCCACCTTTGCTGGTGAGGGCGTGCGTGGGGCCGCAGATTCTTCCCTGGTGTTGGGCTGCAGTAGGACAGATGTCATGTAGCAGTTCTCGGTCTTGCTGACAGCCCTTTCCTGTCCTCTGGGTTTGAGGAGGCTTTATTTTGTGTTGACTTTGCCTCACTTCTTCTCATTTCCAGGTGTGGCCTCTTTGCCTGGAGAAGTCTGGGCCTTTTGAGGCAAAAAGAAAAACTCAGAGAGTTCCCCATGCTGCTGCCCTGGGGTCCGGTCTGGCCCACCTTCTTCTCTCCAGCCCTTCGAGTCTCTTTTGTTTATCATGTAATTAGCAGGATATTAATTGTGCGCAGTGGAAGGAACAGGGGCATGCAGGCCTGTTCTTTCTTCCTGAAAGTGAGTTTCTTTAAAAAAAAAAAACAGTAACTACTCTAGTTGCAACTGGGAGACAAAATGGGATATGTTAATATATTAGCCTTTTCTAATATACATTTGAAGATATATTTAAAAGCTAATAGTATATCCATCTCTGTGTTTTTTAAAGGTATTGTTCTACAAGGTTCGTTAAGCCTCTTTATCATTTCGATCTGTAGCTGTGTGTGTGTGTGTGCGTGTGTGCGAGTGTGTATGTGTGTGTGTGTGTGTGTGTGTGTATTGTATGCACCCTCATATCTCCCTTATTATTATTCTTCCTGCTCAGAATTGTTCAAAAGTATCCATGTGAATGTCCTGATACCTCCAGAAAGAGTAGCACTTTAGTTTTATTACACAGACCATGAATCCTTTTATAGCTTCTCTTCTCTTATCACACTGTTTTTCTATGTCATTTCTCTTTGGGCACATGGAAGGCACATTCCCAATGGAAAAAAAAAAATGCCTACTACAGTCTCTAGTCACCCTTCATATACTTTGCAGTTACTTTTCTAATTATATCTATTTTTTCCCCTACCATATTGTTTGCATCTAATTGTCTAGTTTATTTTGGTTAAAAGCAAGGCGCTGCTCTGGCCTAAGAGTAACGTGGCAATGAAAGGAGACGCTGGGCAGGCGAATGGCAGTTGTGCACAGTGAAGGGGTGAGAGCAGCCGGGCCTGTCCTGCCGGCTCTGCGGCTCTGCATCGGGGCGGCCTGGCCAGTCTCACCGGCTCCCGGTCCCTCTCCACATTCACACGGCTGCTCTCACACCACAGCAGCCAAGGTGAGTGGTTACAGCCGAGACCTATGGAACCTACACCTGAAATGTTTACCACCTGCTCCTTCCCAGGAGGAGTTGGCAGGTCCCTGCTTTGATCATTCCAGTTAATAAGATCCTAGAGAAACAAAGTGAAGAAATGCCACTCCATTGTTTCTGAAGGCTCCCTGCTGCTCACATATGGTAGTAGACTTAGTGCTAGGAGGAGGACGTCCGATTGATGCGATTACACGTGGGGGCGAGGGGAGGGGCGGTCTTAGCCACAGCCCACACAGGAGACCAGAGGAGACTATCTTCTCAGCACTTTGCTCCAGCTTTTGAGGAAATCTCCCCTTGGGCTCCTTCTGGTCCGGCAGTCCTTCACGCCCATCAGTCACCGCACGTAGTGCCAGAAAGTCAGGGTGCCATCTCAGTCCTCTTCCTAGGCAGCTGTACCCCTACGACGACGTCATCTCACGTGTGCTCCGGTGAGAACGACCTATCCCTAGCCCACGCTTCTCTTTCCAGACCTCGCACATTTCATCGCTCCCTAGGCTTCGCCACACGGGGGGCTTCAGGCAGGAAGACTGAACAGGGTGCAGACGGAGCTCCAAGCCCTGAGCTCCTGGTTCTCTGCTCTCTGCCTGGCGGAGGCCCCACTGGCTGGCACACGGGGCGGGCCGAAGACCAAGGGTCGTCTCTGTCTCGGGCTCGTCAGGTTCACGCTTCCGTTCTGGTCATGTTATCGATGTCTGTGTGTTTGAGTGTGGCTTTGGTGTCCGTCCCTGAGTGTTTCTTCTTCGACTCTTCCGGAAAATTCACAACAATGACCTCTTCAAGGGCTTTCTTCTTCTTTCTCTACTTCCCTTTTGGGGTCTCTACTTATTTTGGCATCTCTAGTCTCCTTGTTGTTTCCACTTCATATCCTCTCTTTGATCCATCTTGTAGTTCAAGGTCCTTTCTTCTACAACCTGTAAGCTGCTGTGTAAAGATTATGAAGTTTTTAAAGCTGTGTTTTTCCTCTGAGAAGTTAATAACCAAGCTTGTTGGTGCTCATCTTCCAGGACGCAGACTAGACGCTTTTCCCTGAAGAAGCCGTCTCTGATCTTTACTAAACTTCAGGTTGCTCCATTCCATGTACTCAAATGGTTATGTTTCTTTTCTTCAGTCTGGGATTCTTGGACCACTAGTGTGATAATCGGTTTAATAAACAGCCATTAGCACGCCCCACAGCGTTATGCCCCTTCAGAGCAGAGGAGAACACTGTTCTAATTCATGATCGACCCTGAAATCCAGCCCCCTTGAAGTCTGACCAATGTGTTAGGAAGTCGTTTGATTATGTCTTATTGGTTGAGGGAAGATTCCTCTTGTGTTGAATAACTGTTATTGATTGTGCATAGTCTTAACTGTATGAAAACTAAATATATTAAATCTAAAGCATATTTGATTCTGAGTTTGGCCAAGACAACCATTTGGAAAAAATATTCATGTTATTTCACGTGACCCCTGACATAACTTGAATTAAAAAAAAAAAAAAAGAAATGGAGAAACTAAGAGTGCTGTTTAATGAGAAAATTTAGAAGAGAAGACTCACCCCATTAGACAGAACCTAAATATATTATCACATAGATATAGCAATGGATTCAAGACCATCTGTTCTGCCATCTAGAGCTAATTAAAAAAAAAACAAAAACAAAACACAACTTGGAGCAATTAAGAAACAACCATCAGCCTATAGTCTGACTCAAGAATGATTTGACAATAAAAACTATAGGAATTACAAATACACTGAATTAGGAAGTACCTAAGTAAAAGTTGTTTTTTTGTTTTAAGAGAGGAAGGGAGAGGGAGAGAGATGAGAGAGAATCATAGATGGGCCGCCTCCTGCATGCCCCTCACTGGGGATTGAGCCTGCAACACAGACATGTGCCCTGGCCGGGAATCGAACCGTGACGCCCTGGTTCACAAGTCGATGCTCACCCACCAAGCTACGCCAGCCGGGCAAAGTGACAGCTCATGAGAGTGCTGTGGAAAGCAGGGAGCATGGAGCATGGGTACCAACAGGAGCATCACCGAGGCCATGGTTACCTGCAGCATCCTCGTCCATGATGAGTATACCTGCCTAGGTGAGCTCAGCATGTAATTCTAATCGTCTTAGGAAAACTCCCAACACACTTCTGGACTATTACATACCAGCCTAGGTAACTGAAAAGTAGAAAAGCACTTATGCTGGAGACCTGATCTTTATTCCTGGAATGATAATACTCAATAGATCCATGATGATTTTTTTTTTTTAAATGAACGAACAGAGTGGCTGAAACTTCTATCGATGCGGTGTGTCTGGCTTGTCATTCAGTGCAATATTTTTCCATCTGTTCCATGCACTTATCACCTAAAGTCTCACAAGGTATTTTGTGTTTTGCATACATGCATAAGTTCTAAAACCTGGGCGTGAATAAAGCAGGTGGGATTAGCCTTGCTTGGCAGATGAAGAAATTGAGACTTTGATGAGAGGGTAAGGTGAATGTTGCATACATGGATCGTAATTTCATTAGGACTCTGAAGTCCACTAGCCTTCCTACTGCATTGCCCTTTTTCTATTTATCAGATAATTAGCATGCTTATACACACTTCATATTATTCATTGGAGTAATATTATGGAAAGACTTTTTTTTTTTTTCTGAAGTACAAATGGCAGTAAGTCCTCTAACCAACCAGGAGAGAGCTGAGCTCTGCTTCCACAAACGGCTGAAGTGATAACCACGTGGTTTCCACATAAATCACCAAGTCTGAGGGCAGAGTCTGCGGCGTAGAAAAAGGGAGTCACGCACGTCGGAGGCTGCAGTGTATGGAAGCAAGCAGGGAAAGTCTAACCTCCAACCCTTTCCTGATCCTCCCCAACACGACTGCCCCTCCTTAGCCTGCACCCACGGGGGCAGTGCCCAGGGCTCTGGGAGGTTTGAGAGCCTCCTGGGAAAACTATGCACAATGTCCTGTAGAACCACCAGCTTGGGAGAATTCTATCTAATAAAGAGGGAATATGCTAACTGAACCTCACGCTGTTGCAAAGATGGTGATGCCCACAGCCAATAAGGAGGGAACATGCTAATTGACTGCTCCACCCTCAAATGTGGTGGCACCCACAGCCAATAAGGAGGGAATATGCTAACTGACTGCCCTGCCCTGAAAGATGGCGGTGCCCACAGCCACAAGATGGTGGCTCCCAGTCCCCTCAGCCCCGCTGGAGCAGCAGGCATGTGGCAAGGCTTGGCCTGCCCCCAGGCGGGCCTGGCCACTCTATGCAGAGTCTCCCAGTTCCCTCAGCTGCCCAGGGCTGGCCCAAGGTGCAGGCAAGTCTCAGGTGGTGGCTGCCCAGCCAGCTGCCCAGGGCTGCCCGAGGCTCAGGTAACCAGGGCCGGTCAAGGCTTGCGCTCTTGGCAATGGCAGCAGCAGAGGTGTGATGGGGCCTCACCTTCCCCTGATCGCTGGGAAGAGGGGCAGGCCAGGCTGAGGGGCCCCTCCTCCCCCCTTCAGTGCATGAAACATACAAAATAAACTAAAATCAATGCAGAACTATACTTTTAGGAGCTCATGAAGGAGTTAGGATAATTCCTTTTGTTTAGTATCTGACCCTGAAAACAAAAAGCACTGTTAGGGCTCAGATCAACCTGAATGGGAAAAACCAACTGTGATATTCTCGGCTCTGTGTTTGTAACTAAACCACAGGCTTCCATCTGGCTGGGTGGCCCTGGGCCGTCTCCGAAAGCTCCTCTCTAATGTACCTATTAAGACAGAGGAAAGCTCACCACATCGCCCTAAATAAAGACTGACAGACAACCTATTGCTAGAAAATGAGCGGAACTTCCACTAACTGCTGAGCTGATGGAACAGACACAAGGAGAAACGGTGCTCCGAGAAAGAGAGCCTCACGCCCAGGAAGACGGGAAGATGTCTTCCTGAGTCTCCTCTCGCTCTTTCTTACACAGGCTGCTCTCTGTATCTCATCTCTATGATCCCAGCCAGCCACTCGCCCTTCTTCTGTGTGGCTGCTGCTTTTACAGGTAATCTCAGCAATGTCTGGGTCTCCTTCCTCGAAAGCACATGCTGGCGTGGAGGCCGGGCCCTGAGCGGGGCGGCGTCCTGAAGAACACAGCTCCGAGGAGCAGCACAGGGTGGCTCTGGGCAGAGGCTGGGGAGGATCCACACAGTGGATGTTCCCGTGTGGCCTTGCTCTAGAGGTGAGAACTCCAGGGTGTGGGATGAAAGGCACCCTCTTACTTTCCACAGAGAGGACCCCGGGAGCTGGGCTGGGAACTGTGCATGTCAATTCACATGGCACACACAGATCTGAGAAGATGAGTAGCTATTTCATCAAGTGGACAGCGGCCGGGGCCAAGGGCAGGCTGCGGACTGGTGAGCTCTGTAACCAGCAGAGATCTCCATTCCTACCAGGAGGAAAACCCAACGACATGGGCCCTGTGCAAACCTCGCTGCCCTTCAGAGAGGGGAAATAGCGTATCCCTATGAAGGCTCATTCGGAGAACATTTTAAAAAGTGGTTTGTCCAAGAAACCAGAAGAATGGTAAAATATTTCAGCTGGAATCAAACCCCGATGTGCAAGAGAAGTGGTCTGTGTGCATAGCTGCGAAGCTAGTATTGGCAGTAAATGGGAACCAGTATAAAACGGGGGCTGGACTGGAAATAAAACAAGATGTGACACAGAGACCAAAGCTGGGAGGTGAAGGAGCGAATCAAAATAAAGACAGCAAACTGAAGTGCGAAGTCACTTAAAATTTGCCTCCAAAGCAGTAAAGAAAAGAACTGAGTCACATTCGCACGAGGGCAGTTCCGTCAGGGACAGAACCCATGCACCCCAGGGGTCCCGCAAGGTAACAGAGACTCTGAGAAAGTCCCATCGCTAGTGATGCATTAGCCTTAGTAACCTAGTAGCATGTGCATCCCTCCTGTGTTTGTGGTGATGCTGATGTATCACCACTTTGCGGCCAGTCACATAAAAGAGCAGGGGGTGATCAGGCAGAAGTGGTAGGTAGGCAGGTGAGCAGTTGGGAGCTAGCAGTCCTGGATTGTGAGAGGGATCCCAGATTGGAGAGGGTGCAGGCTGGGCTGAGGAACACCCCCTACCCCCGTGCACAAATTTCATGCACCAGGCCTTGAGTGTACACATAATACTTGATAATAAAAATAACTGTTACTCCTTTATGTATTTACTACACTGTACTTTTTATTATTATTTTAGAATTGATTCTTTCTACTTATATATATAAAAAAGTTTGTTTTAAAATGGTAACCACGTTAGCTGGTACACCTCCTGTTTCCTCTACAATTTACACCTTGTTGCACTCCACCATTTAACTAGAGAAAGGCCACAGTTAGCACTCAATGCTAATTACGTGATGAATGGACATAATACACTATTTATTGTAACTACCTCTGGAGTCTGACTTCTGATTGAAGGAGCCTCCTAAATGTTAGGTAACAACCTGAAGACTGTATTTCTGATTTGGGTAACTCTAAACACACACACACATACACACACACACACACACACACACACACACACACAGTCTATGTTCAAGTAAGTTAACATTCAGAGAGTTAATCAATCAGAAGGCACAGTGATTCAAATAAGGCTGCATTATGCATTATGACAAGTAGCTTGAACTCTAATGAACATCTTACTTGCAGTCATAGCTCTCTCTCTCGTCTTGCTTTTTGGAAAGTACCTGGATGTTGGCAGCCAGCAATTAGTTATGTTAAAGCCTAAAACTTCCATCTTCAATTGATCTCCCTGTTTCTGAGGATGATCATTTATAAAATCATAAAATAATTCCTATAATTTATCTAATGAATTTTCTTGTTGAACTCCGATTTAGCTAAACACAGTAGAATATTATGTAGCATAATTTAGTTAAAACTAAAACAAATTTTAACAACTCCATAAACTAGGCAAACATGCAAATTTGCCCAGAAAATGTAATTTAGTTCATTCAGTTTACTTCAGTGTTTGAAGGGAGAGGGCTCTCTGTGGAAGAAATGTTTGGGGAGCAAATTCTGAAGTTTCTTATTAGACCCTATGAATTCCTGACCCCATAAACATTAAACGCTTCATAGCTCCCGCAGTTTGATCGACAGCATCTCTGCCAAGCTTTTATGAAGAGACTATTGAATTCAGCGTTAGTAACTCTGTATGCAATGCGAAGCAAGCTTTAAAGAAATTCATTCTACTTTCAGAATGGAATTATGCCTGAGTGTGACCTTCAGCTGTCCTTCTGCATAGCTCTGTATCCTTAGGAACTCCCCCCGGGCTTCCTAACTTTTAAGATATTTCCAATCAATATTAGTGTTAACTTACACTTGATGATGGCTTACTCGAGGAACTTGCCCTTATTTATTATTTGGTTTCACTCAAAATCACTACAGATTAGCAAACTGAGGTCCAAGGAGTAGTCAAAGGCCCCATGGCTGGAAAGTGGGGGATCTGGGATTGGAGCAAATAGAATGTTCCAGAACCTGTGCGTCTGAAGCTGTTTTATATTGACCTTGATATATGCTGAACCACATTCTTAGGCGGAGTCTTGTTTTTACTACATCCCATTAATTACTAAATAAGAGTAGGTTTGCAGGAGTTACAAGATTGAATGGTTTTACATTTGAGTAGAATGATCCAAACCCTCACTGGCTGGGAAGATGAGGTGATTTCACAATTATATATATATATATATATACACACACACACACACACACACACACACACAGAGACACTGTGTGTGTGTATATATATATATATGTGTTGATAGATAGATAGATAGATAGATAAGAGATATACTAGTGGCCTGGTGCATGAAATTCATGCACATTAAAAGGGAATTCATTAGAGGAAATACGTTAATATTGCTATTTGTCCTTTACAATAGAAGTGTCAGAGACTCCTGTCAGAGTCTGGGGCGCACCACAGGACCTAAAGTCAAGTACCTGCCTACCACCCGCACGCTCTTCGAAAACGCTGGAGACCCAGACCTGGCTGGCCCCACACCCGTCAAGCCCATCCAGGTGGGGGGGGCACAGCCTCAGGCCCCCCAGCCTGGCACCGGGTGGGGGGGCGCAGTCTCAGATCCCCTGTCAAGCCCCACCAGGCGGGGGGCGCAGCCTCAGGTCCCCCAGGCCAGCACTGGGGCTGGGGGCATGGCCTGAGGTCCCCCATCAAGCCCTGACAGGCAAGGGGTGCAGCCTGAGGTCCCCCATCAAGCCCCACTGGGCAAGGGGCATGGCCTGAGGTCTCTCTCAGGTCCTTTGCCCCATGCAGCCTCAGGTTCCTGCTGTTTGGTCGTGATGTTAGGGCATCCTGCCTACTTTGCATATTCCTCTATTATATAGATAGATAGATATATAGATCTCAGAGAGGAAGGAGAGGGGAGAGGGAGACAGAAACATCTATGATGACAGAGAATCATTGATTGACTGCCTCCTACATGCCCCACACTGGGGATCAAGCCTGCAACCCAGGCATGTGTCCTGACTGGGAATTGAACCATGACCTCCTGGTTCATAGGTTGATGCTCAACCACTGAGCCATGGCGGCCGGGCTGATTTCACAATTTTGAATACAGAGTGAACAGGGTTGACTTTGCTTAGTGTGTTTCCTCTTACCTTCCTCCTGCAGATTCGGGCAAATTGTGGCACTCATTTTCATCTCTCATCTGGCCTTGGCTTCCACAGGTGGGGCATCCCAGCATCCCTGTGTGATTAGAACACAATTACTCCCCAGTGACTGTGAAACAGAGTAACAGCTGACGTCCTTCAGTGTAGAGCAGTGGTCACCAACCTTTCGGACCGGTTGGCGTCTGCTGGTCTAGAGCTCTACGTCCAAATGGCTGTTACTTCTGGGCATTTCTTAATGAGCAGATGAGCACCATTTTTAAGGGGCTAAGGTTACAGCAGGGCAGCCGGGACCTGTACTCTATGCTGGAGTCAGAACCCGGCTCGTTCAGTAGGTGGCGCCCTTCCCTTCTACTGCACATCTTAAAAGGAATCCCTGACATAACATTGGGGAGACTGCTACTGGTGCCATTTTCCAGGGACAACTGTCTAATACTCAAATATTTGTCTTTGTTCTTCCCCCTTAATAGCATTCTTAAATTCTAAGAAGTAGAAATGGCCCATTTACTAAATTGTCTCTAAAATCCAACCAAAATTATTGACCCTATACTTCTCTCTAGTTTATACCATCACAAAAAATATATGACATGTTCCACCTCCAAGTAGCTATTTCAGTTATTAAATACTTAATAACATACGTTGAGAGCATCTGGATAGAAAATGTAATTGCAATAACATCGAATTCCCAAATGAGGACTGCACAATTTTCTTTCTGAGCCTTTCCATTTTGCACATCATGAATGACCATCTCTCACTTTTGAGTTACACAAGAAGAATATCTTGGATAACAGCCATCACTATTAATTAAGAGCCACCTAGCCACTGTGCTCTGCATGCCCGGGACAGGAGATTCTTACGCAGTCACCTATGACGTCTTGCCTGTCGGTGAACTTTATACATATGCTGGGTCCGTGGGTGCTTGTTACAGTGCACACTTAGGCTCCACCCACCGCCCACCCCTCCTGAGCTCCTGGCGTCAGGAGTCTGCACAACAGGCTGCCAGAGTCAGGAGCCCTGCAGTGGTTTCAGGAGGCCAATCAGCACGAACGGGGGAAACAGGGTGGAGGGGCCCTTCTCCATGAGGTGCTGCACCTTTTGTCTTGTTCGCAAGTGAAGACTGGGATTAACCTGCAATACTCCACATGCTTCTAAGCCCTGTTTCATAAGCGAGTGAATATATGAATCACTTCCTTTTCAACTCCTCAGGAGATACGTGACTTGGATGTGTATAAAACAAGGGATGTTATCATGTTTTGAATATAAAGCTTTTTTCCTTTTTTGTAAAAGATTCCACTTTGAAGCTCATGACTTTAGAATATGTCAATAATCGACAGAGGTAAATGAGGATGATCTAAGCAATTACTCATCATTTCTGTGGTGAAAATTAAACCATTTTATTTGCCACATTCAACTTAACCAAACAAGTCCATCAAAATTTACAGATTTATTGAACAGTAAGTGCATTGCATAATTGAACAAAAATATGTTTGATTCTAAGTCTTTCAAATATGGTGGAATTAATTTGGAAATCGTGACAATACATGGACAGGTACTGCTTTCATGCTGGGATGAAATCAAGTCACTAAGGGCAGATCTATGGAGGATTTGATGTGCCATGGGATGGTTTCAGATACTGAAAAGGATGGACCTGGGCTTAGTTTTTCTCCTCTAGGATCATTCCTTCCTGTAAACTGGTATGCAGAGCTCTCAGAGATGTTTGATCATTTCCACCTGAGGTAGGGCCAGAGATCTTGGGAGCTTTACAGTAAAAAATGGGCTCAGGGGCAGCCAAAAACTAAAGAACAAGAGAAATTGCTGTAAATTTGTTGCTGGCAACATGTAGGCATCTTCTTTCAGATCCCACTGAGAGAGGAATGTGTGTTTACACATGTTCTGAATATAAATTAAGCCTACCGAGGTAAATATAGCCTAGTATTTTTATTATGCTGACCTTGATAGTATATTAGATGATATTAAAATAGCACACATTCACAGACTGTACAATAAAGGGTCTCCCCCCGATAAAACTTGGGAAGGGAGATGATGCCATGATATGTACACCTGATCCAGACACCATTCTCAATTAATTTTTGTTTGAACTGCAATGTATTATATGTCTGACAGTATAGTTACCGGGCAATGACATGCCGAAAGTCATTAGTGATAACATGTAGCACTACTCATTGTGGGATTAATCTAAGCTCCATAAACAACTAAATCGATGATGGTGAATTTATAACTTCATATATAATGAAGCAAGAGTAGCAGAGAAGGAAAGCGCCCACCAACTGGGGACAGCATTAACAGCATAATGATAACAACGCCTCCTTCAGAATGGATGGAATTCCAGCTTTTCTTGTTCAAAATGTGACCAAAGTTCTTAACGAAATGAGTCTTCGATACGAAATGTGTCTTCGATACGAAATGAGTCTTCAATAATAAGCTCAAGCTATGCTGATTTAATATTTTTATTTTTCAATTACAGTTGAATCCACTATTATTTTATGTTACTTTCAGGTGTGCACCGCGTTTTCAGACAGTCATATAACTTATAAAGTGATCCTCCAATAAGTCTAGTACCCACCAGGCACCATACACAGTTATTACAATACTAGAGGCCCGAAGCATGAAGATTCATGCAAGAATGGGCCTTCCTTCCTCTGGCTGCCGGCACTGCCTTCACCCCAGCCCGGAGCCACCTTTCTGCCTTCCCATGCTGCCCAGAGGCCCGGGGCAGATGGGGCGATGTGGAGCGCCTGCATCGTCACCATGGTGATGACACAAGCATCCCGCCCTGCCCCGCCCCTGGCAGCTCAGTGCCTGCACATGCAAATCAACCCACCATCTTTGTTGGGTTAATTTGCATACTCACTCCTGATTGGCTGGTGGGTGTCACAAAGGTACAGTCAATTTACATCTTACTCTTTTATTAGTGTAGATTATTGATTATGTTCCCTATGCTGTACTTTTCTCTCTGCTATTATTCTGTAACTACCAATCTTCACTTCTCAACCCCTTCATTGTTTTTTACTCAGCCCTCCACCCTGCAACCCCTCTGGCAACCATCAGCTGTTCTCTGTGTCTGTTTCTGTTTAGTTTCTTCATGTATTTTGTTCTTTCAAGTCCACATACAAGTGACATCATATGGCATTTGCCTTTTTCTGTTTGACTTATTTCACTTAGCATAATACCTTCTAGGTCCATCCATACTGTCACAAAGATTTCATTCTTTTTTATGGCGGAGTAATAGTCCACTGTATATAGGCACCCCAGCTTTTTTATCCAGTTACTTGATGGACACCTAGGATGCTTCCAGGTTTTGGCTATTATAAATAATGTTGCAATGAACACAGCGGTGCAGCAAAGTTGATTTTAGTTTAAGAATACCAACTCTTAGTTCGATGGAGGAGTGCGTCAGGCTACTGGTAAGAACCTCGGAGTGGCGCTGAGCCAAGGTGAGTCAGTGCAATCACACAGCACTTTCCCTACAGAACCGAGGGGAGAACGACACCCTTGCTTCCGTGCAGAGTGCACCAAGAGGACGGCGCCCTTTAGAATCATCTCTATCGAGGGAGACGCGATGTGAACTCTAAAATTAAGACCTGCCAGAATTACATAACGCTGATGACAGTAGGAAGCAGTAGGGAGGGTGTCCTCAGGCAGCGTATGAATCCGATCAATGATGGCAGAGCTACGGCACCTGAATAAGAGTTCAGACCAAAGAAAAGTCAGTTCATTCTGAGACGTGAGGGCTTGAAATGGGCCGGAACCACGTGAAACATCTGGGAAGGAAAGGAGGGAGGAAGAGTCCTGCTGGGTAAATATTATCCATCAGTGTGCAAAGGTCAAGGCATATCCAATGACAAATATAAACTATTTATCTTCACACTTGAAAAATACGGAGGAAATATTAATGACAGATACTTAGAGCGACAGGGGTGAGTCTTGAATTACAGAGTTACATTACCTAGAAACAAGCATCATATTTTTCAATGACTTTGGATCCTTCCTACATGAAAACTTCTCCAGTGTCCACAGGACGGTGGAAAAGTTTTCTCAAGGTTGTCCCATAGAGCTTGTCATTGTAAATGCGCATGCCCCTTTCTGTGCCATGGGTTAGAATATTCTCCCGCACTCCTCAGTTTACTTAAATGTGCACACATTCTGGCTTTCTGAGAGATTGGATTTTGGCTTTCCTAAAGATTGTCATCCCAGTCACATGTCAGTGCTTCTTTTGGGGGGAGGGAAGGGTTAGTGTTGGACATAGGAGACGGCATGATATTCCCCTATAATTCAATCACTGCTTTGCTTTTTGGTTTTCTTCCTGAAATGACTCATTTTTCTGTTCTACGTCTTTTGCATGGACTCAGTGACTAGGCTCATGCAAAGAAAGCTTACGAAATAGAGCATCTACAAGGAAGGAGAAACTCTGCCGTCCCTTCAGAAGTGAAGCGAAGCCTTGTTGTCTCTGCTGTCACCTAATTGTGCTCAGGCCATTTCTTTCTCTTAATGAGACATGGTGGCTACAGGGCACCCCCCAGGTGGGTGTCCCCTGGTTCCTGGACCAGGAAGCAACAGCACATGCCTAAGCAGAGCTGGAGCAAGATACTTAACCGGAGGGTCAGCCTACGACAAAATGAAAGCCAGAGCCACAGCGCGGGCAGCTGCAAAGGCATGCGTGCAGTGTGAGGTGGCAGTGGACACAGGGAGGGTTCTGGGTTGTGTTTCTAGCAAAACAGGTACTCAGTGAGGTTCAGAGCCTCGTTACCAATCAGACCTCCCCTGGAGGAAGTACTGAAGTGGTCATTACAGAACTCCTGACGGAAAAACACGGGCTTGGAAAACGTACAGTTTAGACCCAGCACAAGGTGACTGGGTCAGAGATTTGCGTGTGGAGGAGACAGGCTGAGGAAGTGGATCTTATCCTCACAGGAAAACGGTAACTTCGTGGTGATGATTTAATTACGCGGTTGTACGGGAAGGGGGCTGGATTAACAACATTGATCTTTAGATCGCAGTCGCACGGGGACAGAGCAGAGCTGCTGAGAAAGAGGAAAAGACACGGAAAAGACACATCCCAGTACATTAAAGAAGGGAGTGGAGGGTGACTAGGTTTAGACACAGTGCCGCTTACAAGGTAACGGCTTTGGAACGATCCCAGCTGCTCAGTGTGATCATCACACCGACTGAAAACAGTATAAACGATGTATTCAAATACGCCTGAGCGTCCCAGTCCCACGGCAAACGGATGCTCCTCAGCTTAACCCAGCTCGCCTCTCCCACCAAGGCCACTGCCTCCACCACGCGGTTTCAGCCGCCTGGGAACTGGCTTTATTATTTCACTGGTACCTGGCTACATTCAAACAGTCATTACCTTCAAGAGAACGGGAGGTGGGACAACACGTTATCCCTTTTGCTGATTTACTTTCCATTTCCAACAGCTCCTCAGTGGCGGCGAGACGCCGTGGTGCACGGGGCTGGCTTGAAGACGGGACGCCCGGTTCCCAGAAGACAGTAGGTGCTCAGTCAACGCGTGTTGACCTGCTCACGGCTCTGGATCACCACTTTCGCGCCCACATCACGGACGCGCTGGGAGACCGGAGGGAGGGCACGGCCCTGTTCCTTCCACAGTCTGCACTCCCAGACGGTTCGCTGACGAGCCCAGGACTCGCAGGTGCTCCGCAGGGTGTTAAGCACACATATGGCTTTAAGGACACACGATTTACATTCGGAAACTCTGTTTCCTGAGAAGAACTGAGCTGCAGCCACTGCGGTGCTTAGAACTACCCCGTCTGCGCCAGGACCCGAGCTCGCCTTACTCATCTCTGCAGCGTTTCCCTCCTTCTCCCCGCATCGCCGCCGCACAGCTGCTACTCCCAGCAAGTGCTTCTAATCCTGCCTAATTGGAACAACGGCCTTACAGAATGCTCCAGAAAGGTCACACTCCGGCAAGCTGGCCCTGTGACGTGCTCATCTACTTGAAGGATGGAGGTGTAGCATTAAATGATCTTTGTGCGTCCCTAAAAGGCAAACAATCTTAAACGTTAATTACACACCAACTTTCCTTGACCAACAAAATTATTTTCCCATGATTCACCTGCAGCAGAACACTGGATGGAGAAAGGAAAACAGCCCAAAGTGGGTTGGCCAGGCTCCTGACATACTTGCCTTCCTGAAGTTGGTGTACTTGCCTCTATTTTCATGGACAGACTGAAATAACTGTAAAAGACTCGCTGGAAATTTTCATCAATGAATGTCCAGAGGGAATATTCTCATTTGCGCAAATTGTCTGCTCTCTCAGCTTGACTCAACAAGCAGAGACAGTGAAGCATCCATCTTATATAAAAACTGCTGTTTGAAATTTTAACCCTGCTATTTTGGCTTCTGTAAACGCTTGCTTGCTTAAATAATAAGGAAAATAAGACTACTCCCATTCCAGAGAGGCCATGGACTATGCCCAGACAGAGCTGTCCTTGCTGACACCAGGCCAGGCCTTGAGATATGGTCTCATGGCCCCTTCCCAGCACGTAGGCCTTCTTTCCCAGAAGGCCCGGAAGTCTCATGCCAAATTTGGGAGACAAAAGAGCTAGGAAAAGTATAAATAGAAAAGGTTTCCTCCATGTAGGGGGGCCCAGAATTTGAAAGGCACATTTTTCTCTGGCCTTGCCCTTAATAAAATGTAACTCCCTTTCTCTGAGCATGGCTTGGGTTTTTTCCGGTCTTCTGTAACAACAGAACTTAATTCACTACGGGGGTCACAGGACATTTTTAACGGGGACAGCCCCGGCCAGGTGGCTCCGTTGGGTGGAGCATGGTCCCCTACCCCAAAAGGTTGTGGGTTCAAATCCCAGCCAGGGCACATACCCGGGTTGTGGGTTTGATCCCTGGTAAGGGCGCTTACTGGGGGCAACCAATGGATGTTTCTCATCAATGTTTCTCTCTCTCTCTTTCTCCCCCTCTCTCCCTTCCTCTCTTTCTAAAATCAATTAAAAAAACACACAACATCCTTGGGTGAGGCTGGATGAGGATAAAGGAATGACGTTCTGCGCGGTGGGCGACTCTGGATCCCTGGCGCAGAGGACTCCCGACGCCGCAGCCCTGGGGCCGCAAGGAGCCTCAGGACGCTCTTCTCCCTTCAGCGCCTGCGCCCGCTGCTCCCACGCACCACACGCACCACACGCCTCCTCTCCGCTTTCTTCTTGGTTGGACTCTTCTCCCTCCTGCTTTGTTTGCAAGCACAGGTAACACCTAAAGAGGTGCTTCTCTCAAAATATTGCAATGCTCTGCCCATAGAAAAGCAGGGAAAGCCCCCCCCCCGCTGCCCAGCTGCTCCCTCGGGAGGCCACCGTTCATCTGGATGGCGTGAGTCGCCCTGGCCCTCGCGGCTCTCACGCTCAGCCGCACGGACTGATTTACCCACGTGGACAAAGGTCTGTTTGTTTGTTTCATTTCTTCCTTTTTACACAAACAGGATTATAGGAGAATGGTCGCTCCACCAGAGCAAGGCCGTGTCCGTTCTGTGACACAGGCCCTGGTACACGGTAGACACTTTTTTTTTTTTTTTTAAACTACCGGTATTTGTCAGGCGAGTATAACTTGCTTTTTCCACTTAATGACACGTCGTGGTGACTGTCCCGCATCAGGGCCCGGATGCAGGTGCGCCTCATTTCTTTTCACACGTGCGACAGGGCTCTGCAGCGTGGGCATGGGACTCTGCAGCCTGGTTCCTATGGAGAAGCCCAGCGTCTCCTTGGGGGACCCCTTCTCTACCGAGTGAGCTCGCCCTGGACCTCACAGTGCTGTCGCCTCGGCCCTCACTCAGTCCCCTTCAGGTATGAGGCCTGAACGTGTCTGCCTTCGATCCCTGTTTCTCAAGGGCAGAGATGTCACCTCTTCTGTGACGAAAAGCTTAAAACAGGGGACCTAACGGACATTTAAGCCGCGCACAGCCACCTGCCACCCCCCTGCGGTGCAGTGGGCGAGTGACTGATGTCCGGAGTGCGGCTGTACCTGGAATGTGTCTGGTGGGAAGGTTACAGACGACGGGTGACTGTCACTTTTCAATCAAATGCCTCGCGTTAAGCCGACTGCACTTGCTGACCTGCCTGCAGACCTGGAACAAGGTGGACAGAAAACCGGAACTGGCTCCTTAAACGCTCTTCCCCGGGAACGCTGACTGGCGCCCTGCAGGCCCCACGCTCCTCACTTGGGAAAGTGGACGAGAAGACGGGGACGTTTTCAGAGGCTAAGAGCTGGCCTGGAGGTTGTGACCTGCCTACTGACCAGTTTAAGACACCTCAAAGCACGCTCAGCCATCACACCTGCTCCAATGTGCAGAAATCAGCGTTTTTATCTCAGCTTGCATTCATATTAAATAGAAGAGCCGGGTGATGAAACTGGAGAAAGTGTGCGCCTTTCCCACGGACACGTACCGATTAAGCTAAGCAACTACGTTTTATCCCCGGATGAGCTTAAATAATGACATCTCCAACCAAAACCAATATTTTTATCTCCAGGTAAGAGATTGTTTTTGTCTAGTAATCTCAAAATACTGCCTTGGTTGTCATTGTTTTCTTGACATAAAAATGATGGAGAATGAGCCAATAAAATTTGTTGCTGAAAAAGGAAAACTTTAAATTAGGCCCCGACTTTCAGGAGCATAGAACCATATGGTACATTTAATTATAAGTTGAGGAGCGGTTGGAGATTTTAATTTAAGTGTTTTACTTACAACATCAGCTCAGCTCTTCTGCCCAGATGGGTAACGTCAGCCTCAGCCCCGAAGCAGAACCACCGCCATCCAACAAGGGGAAAGCCCACACGGAGGAGCCTGCACTTGCCCGGCACGTGGACGGCGCTGCAGCGCACGGGAATTCTGCTTTCCCGGCCTGTGTGCAATTGTGTGGGTTGGGTTGCTGCATTTGCTTTACATTTTGGACACATGTAATTGCTTTGGGCTCTGGCATCAGAGCCCGGGTAGCAATGTTTGCGTTGCCTTATCATTTATTAACTCATCAACCACTCAACGAGACTGAGGGCCTACTGTGTGCCAGGGACCAGGACAGCGCTGGGGTACGGAATGGTGAGCAAAACCCGGCAAGATGCCTCTATTCTTAATTACTAGGAACTGATTAGCTTTGGTGAGTTACTATCATCTCTGAGTCTTATCTCCTTTTCTGTAAAACGGTAGAAATGAGTTGCTGTGGTTTAAACAGGATGATGACACGTGAAGAAATGGCATGTGCGTGTCGCAGATCAGAATCTGAAACCTGCCAGCTGTGTGCCCTCCCCTCCCTCGCCCCTCTCCTTGAACACACCAGAGACCCCTGGCCCACGAAGCTCCCTCCTCAGAAAACCCCGCTCTGCCAACGACTTGAGAGAGCTGTGGGGTCTGCACACAGGAGCAACCGGCCACTCGCTTCCTTACACCCGGGCCTCCTGGGGGCAGCTCCCCTGCACGGAGTTCTCCCACCAGCCTGCAGGTGGGAGAGTTATTATTTCATTCCCGTGCCTCCTTCGTCTAGTGCTGGGCAGGGAATCGGGTCCTTGCGAGGGGGACACCCTCATGGTCGCTGGCCAGGTTAACCACATAGCACTGCGCTGTTCGCATCATTAACTAATGACCAGGACAGTCGGTGGTGACAGCAGGAGCGGGAGCCCTTCCGTTTAGAGGGACGCTGCTTAGGACATGGACAGGTGGTGTCTGGGGAGGAGTACCGAGAACGGCAGGGATCTGGGAGAGGAGCGTGGATGGCTGATGGGAGCAGCATCGTGGCCTGGGGAGGAGGGAGCGGGTGTGCATCGTGTTAACATGTACAAACACATTTCCAGAGGTGCAGGGAGGCAGTTCTCAGGGGGCAGGGGGGCAGCGGGACCTGCTGCCAGGTTTCAGAAGCAGGTTCGCCGTGCCTGTCACTGCGGTGAGCCAGGCAGGGAGGCGGGGACACTTCCTGACTGGGAGAGGGGATATGCAGAACATACAGCGAGAGACCAGTGTAGGAGGCATGGTGCGTGGGAACAAAGTCAGAAAATACATTTTTTTTTTTTTTTTTTTGTAATCCTCACCCAAGGATATTTTTCCATTGATTTTTAGAGAGAGTGGAGGAGAGAGGGAGAGACAGAGAGAAACATCGATGTGAGAGAAACACATTGACTGGTTGCCTCCTGCATGCGCCCCGACCAGGGCCCAGGCTGGGGAGGAGCCTGCAGCCGAGGTACATGCCCTTGACCTGAATCGAACCCGGGACCTTTTGGTCCGCAGGCTGACGCTCTAGGCACTGAGCCACACTGCCTAGGGCAGGTAATACTTTGAAAGTGGAAATTAAGCATCCGGAAGAGCGTTTTTCTTATTCATGAGAACAGGCTATTTCCCAGAACTTGGGGAGCGTATACCATGTATCTCTAAGTCCTGGTTACCATGGATTTAATAACCGCCAGACAAAATGTCCTTTTGCATTTTTCATGACTTTCGAACTCACTGGAGCAGGTCCTGCTGTGTGGCAGACGGGGCCGACCAGGCCGTGGTGTGTGGGCTTTGCAGCTGGGCTGGGCTGATGCAGAGCCGTGGAGGGTACGCCCAGGATGTGCCCCTGGACCTAGGAGAGCTCCCTGGGACCTGCTGACTCCCTGGGGGCCCCGTCACCCCTGCCCTGGGTCATATCCCCCAAACTCAACACAGAGGACACCCTGGCCCTGCCCGTAGGTGTGGGTCACGCATGTGGACAGGGCCCAGCCCGTGCTGGTCCCTGCGCTGGTTTTGGGGCCTCAGGTGGGGAGTCTCAGCACAGGAGTCAGTCCAGGCATCCTCACTCGTGCCTGGGTGTGGGGACTGGCTGTTTGTGGACGGGCTCAGGGGACGGTGGCCAGGACACCCACGTACGGCCCTCGTCAGGTGGCCGCTCTGTGTGGGCTGGTCAGGGTTTCTATGGCACTGACCGCACGGTATGTACGTTTCGTCACGTCAGCGACCTGCGTTGGCTTTATTCTCACTTGTGTGCACGTCTCCTAACAGTGCCTGAAGCACAGAGCCTCTCATTGGTGAATAAATACTTACTAGCCGATCGATGCATCAGCAGGGCGGCCAGGCGTGCACTTGAATCACCCTGTCCCCTCACAAGACTGGAAAGAAGTCTTTACGTCCCAGTCCTGCCTCGGAAGGGAGTAGCTGGTAAGTCTGACCTTGGCCTCCTCGTCCAGAGCTACTAACTCCCCAGCTCACGCCCACATCCTACGTCACGTTAGAATCTCGACTTTGGAAATTAAATTCAGCAGCAAGGGTATATACGTTTCTTCTTCCCTTAAAAGAATTGTGTTTGGACAGAAGTTTCTTATGATGGACGTGGTAGTGAAAAAATGAAATCCTGCCCCATCTTAATGGTTATCAAAGCAATCATGTATCTCAGCTGTGATGGATGACCTGGTCCCAAACAGCCTGAGAAATTCCCGCCAGCAGCCACCATGCCTGAGAACATGCGTAGGGCCCTGTCTTCCTCCTGGATCTTCCCGATAGACATGTGTGTGCTTTTATGAGGCACGGTGTCTGGCTGAGATGTGAAAAGGGTAACGTACCTCCCTGGGCCCATGCGGAAAGAGAACTGACCATCCCTCCACCCCCATTGCCAAGGCTTCCTGGAGCCACGCATCTACAAGGCAGCCCAAAAAAATGAAGAGAACACCACACGCCCTGCCTCGATGCACCTGTCTCGTCTTTAACGTTCCATGTCTGTTGCTATTGTCTGCAAAGCAGCTCACTGCAGCGGCCCTTGTTTCAACACAGGAGGGAGACGGGGCTCCGTGAAGGCTGCAGCGGACTCAGGGGGCCACCCACAGCGCGTGGCGTGGCGTGGCGTGGCGTGGGAACGTCCTGGCGGAAAACAGATCAGTTCCTAAGAGAACCGGGTCACAGCTCCTCATTTGTTTCTATTAAATCCCCTCTAGTGACAAATGAGAATCCACTCCTTTATTTGAGAAAAAAAAAAAAAAGTAAAAATCAGAGATAAAATATATGTTCCAGCTATCACTTAGAAAGCTTAACTGACTCCTAACTACCTTTCTTCCGTCCGTTAAGGAGCTCAGCATTATCTCATGGAAATAAAAGTTAATTGAATGTAAAAAGTCTCTCCCACATGACCGTGTATGTTCTGGGCTGCTGTGAAGCCGCGGCCTCGCTCCATGCCTGCACTTAACATGTCCCAGGAGCCTTAGCCAAGTGCACGAGAGATGCACGTCTGTAAGAAATAGTACCAATACCCTCAGCCTGGCCTATTTATCCTCGTCCAGCTGTGTTTCTACGTAAAATTGGCGACATGGAAGTCAGAGGCTTGCAGGGTATTCAGAGCGCCCTCAGGCACTGAGACCCTGCACTGCTGTTCACCACCATTGCACGGACTAGGCACAAGGGTGGCAACGTCGTGTCCCCAAATCCAAGTGCCTATGCGTGAACACCCGGATCACCCAAGAGGTCTCCTTCCTTCCTTACATCCTGGCTCTAACTCCCCTGAAGGCGAAAAATCACACGGATTCTTCAATAAAATGGTTCCTTTAACTTTTACTCTCACTGAAATGGTCTTGTATGCTTCCTCTGACCTCTTTCTTAGACATTCAGCCTTGGAAATAA
Organism: Corynorhinus townsendii; assembly: GCA_026230045.1. NCBI lineage: Eukaryota > Metazoa > Chordata > Mammalia > Chiroptera > Vespertilionidae > Corynorhinus > Corynorhinus townsendii. The sequence goes on from JAPDVU010000006.1 coordinate 4,176,305, forward strand.
GTAGGATGCGTGGCAGACCTAGTGCAAAGGGAAGTGAGAAATTGGGACAAGTCAGGATGTGGTAATTAATCACACCAGTAATTAATCATGCCACCTCGGGCACTGCTTCCAAATTGGGCTAAAGATAAGAATCACCTGGAGCATTCACAGACACCAGAGAGAAAGCAAGAGTGCCTGCTGCAGCTAAGACCCACTGAGTGGGAACGGTCAGGGTCTATTTAATCTGCACCCTCAGCGGCCCCCGGGAGCCTCGGCTCAGGGTGAGCCCTGTCCAGGTTCCGAGAACCGTGCAGGGCCCAGCGCACACAGGGCAGACGATCGAGGCAGGAAGTCAGCCAGAGCGGCCGTCACCCTGGCCCAAGAAAACAGCCCGTTGAGTCAGAACAATCAGCTCTTTCTTCACAGGAACTGGTAGCCTGGGTTGCTTGCTGTCCAACACCTGCAAACAGCCGGAAGTTCCTTCCCTGTTTATGCCTTTTCCTGGTGGTAGCATGAAGGGATGTGACTGAACCCCCTGGAGGGAGGCTGTCCTCCAGCAGATCAAAGGCGAGGTATGAATGGAAGGAAGGATCCTGTAGCTCAATGGCAAGGACCAGATAGGACACAGTCCCAGAGAAACAAACAAACAAGTGTTTACACATAGGTGAACACAACTCTGACTCGTGCCTGAGAGTAGCATCAGGATGGCCCTGTTTCTGGAGCTCGGAGGGTGGGGGGAAGGGCCACAGGGAGGGCCATGGGGAGGGGCAGGGCAGGAGACAGGGCTTTGGTCTCAGGAACCCCAGTATCTGAACTGAACGGTGTGCTTGGCGTGGTGCCGTGGTGGGGTCAGCCCTGAGTTTGACAGAGGCTTTTCACTGCCCTGTGGGCACAGGATGGTCCCCTTCCCAGCAGGACACGGTTGCCACAGCTGAGGACCAAGAGGCACCAGCTCTGAACTGCCAGGGCCCGTGGCTGGGAAGAGGTGGATCTGCGCTCTGTGGCTGACACAGGTGGTCTGCTTTTGTTACGAGAGAGGAAGACCTGAGTAATAAGCTGACCCTGTGGTGTGCTGACAGACAACCGTTTTGCTTCATGGGAATTTACAATGACAAGACAGTCAAGGAGAATGGCCCCGATCCCCCACATCAAAGAATCGCTCAAGTCAAACAGAGAACCTCCAAGACTGAAGTGCCCTAATTAACATGGTCCTTATTAATTGCAGACTTCAGAGGCTTTTATTTTCAAAGTCTGGGAGCCCTGCTGAGGACCCCACTGTCTTATTATGCACACCTTTACCTCGCTGCCCCTGGGGAGGACACACTTTCACTCTGATCTGCTGGCTAAAGGTGTTACATGAACGAGCATTTTAAACAGTTGGCTCCTGCACCACTTTCTTTTCCTTTGAGTGAGTGACAGGAGCAAAACAACGGAGTTTCACATGTCTTTGCCCTCTGGTAAAGGATTGGTTGTGGGGTTCCCTGTGCCGTGTCCCCCACCCCCCGGTCCAGGCACACGGGGGAGAAATGAGTGGCGCTGTGCACGGTGCCTAGTTGGGCTTTCACATGCCTGGCAGTGCGTAGGAATGGGTGTGCCACCATGTTCCTTCCTGATGGGAATTGTTTAGCTCCATTTTTTAAAATCCTCACCTGAGGATATGCTTCTTACGCTTATTGATTTTAAAGAGAGGAAAGGGAAGAGAGAGAGAGAGAGAGCAAGAGAGAGCAAGAGAGAGAGAGACATTGATTGGTTGTCCCCTGCATGCATCCTGACTGCAGATGGAACCCATAACCTAGGTATGTGTCCTGACAGGGAAAGGAACCAGCAACCTTTGGGGGTACAGGGTGAAGCTCCAAGCGAGTCACCTGGCCAGGGCGAAGTTTGCCTTCTTGCTGAACACAAGAGATGTATGTTCTGGAGGGGCTTACCTTGGGTTTGCTGGGACTCAGGTGAGCGTCACCATAGTATAGAGATGACCAGCATGGCACTGACAGCCAGTGAGCAGGTGTAAGCTCAGGTGTGGACCAAGGATGCACAACGGGGGTGGGGGCACAACCCGGGGAGCAGAGGGCATCCAGGACCTTTGGGGGACACCTACTTTTTAAAAAATATATTTTTTAATTAATTTCAGAGAAGAAAGGAGAGGGAGAGAGATAGAAACATCAATGATGAGAGAGAATCATGGATCGGCAGCCTCCTGCAGGCCCCACACTGAGGATCGAGCCCACAACCCAGGCATGTGCCCTGACTGGGAATCGAACCATGACCTCCTGGTTCATAGGTCGACGCTCAACTACTGAGCCATGCCGGCCAGGCTGGGGATGCCTACTTTTAAAGGGATAGTTGAAAGGTCTAAAAACTGTCATGGGTGGTTTATTTCTTTCCTTCTGATGTGACATGTCATGTATGCTGAAGTAGAGTAAATATGGCTGTGTTTATCAATACACAGAAAAGCATCATGTGTAATCATTAAAGTTCTTAATTAATTTTTCTGGTTATTTTGTCACATGTGTGCACTTTTAAATTAGCTATCCAAGTCTCTCATCTGAAAATGACCTGATATTCCAGGGAAAATTGTGGCTGGATTTCCAGGGGACACTGGCTCGAGATGAAAAAAATATCTCCACAACCAAGAAAAGACATATTTGAAAGCAACCCCATTTGCTCAAGGAAAAAACTAGCCAGGCAGACACCACATTTGTCAGAGGGTCTCCTGAGGGGACAGCCACACGAGGAAGCGGGCATTTCATCCGTACACACCTATCAGGCTGTCATGGTCCCGGGAACTGGAAACCGCCCCCCAGAGGGCCCTGCTGTGGTCCCTCCTGGCCCTGCCCGGCGTGGGGATGACGCCCAGAGATTGTTCGGGAGCCAAAGCCACTTCTCTGGTTTCTACGGCAGACACAGAGAACCTCTCCGGCCGGGCGTGAATGCTAATTTCTGAGCACATCTGTTTCCCTTCAGGAGTTAACGTTGAAAAGTAACCTTTCGGCAGATGAAAGGGAGCAGGAAACCTCATTTTCTTGCGGAATCTTGTTTCTCTTCCTCTCTGGAGACAGCTGTACCTGGGAGCTGTCTGGTTCGCTTTAAATGAGAGCTGCTTGTTTCACTTAAAAAATAAGAAAGGGAAACAAAGTGGTTTGTAAGCAGCGACACAACTTGAGCAGGCTTTCTTTTCATCTGTGCCAATTAGTTGACCCCGGGAGTCTAAGGTTCCTGTTCTTTGAAGAAAAAAAAAAATCTGCACCTAACTACCTACTCTCCAAACATCGTAAATCTCGGCCTCATTTTCTAAACCCAACCGTCGCTCGTGTTTACCACTTTGCTTTCCAACATGTGTACTTTCTCACTTCACACGGAAGAGCAAAAAGGGACTGCAGACGTTGGGAATGTCGTGTGTGGAAGGGGCCTCTATGTGGTGTGCAGTTGCCTATGGTGGCCCAGGCATCCTAAAGCCATCTCTTGGGCTCTCTTCCCCCAGGGCTTAAAGATGCTATGGACAACTATCTCAGCAAAATGATTTCCAGGCAAGGAGTACATTCAGATCAGCTGATTCAGCAGAGCCTAATGGATCTGGTTTACAATCCCCCTCCCTCGCCAGGTGTTTGGGGACGCTGGGACAATGCTAGGCTTTGTGTTTGAGCTTGTTCTCCCAGAGAAAGCTCCCGCCATGCCACAGGGCAAGGGAGGGGTTGCTGGCTTCTGCTATTTCCCCAGGACATTCCAGACTCGTGGTCACAGGGGTGTGGCCCTGAGGTGTTTTGTTTGTGTAACTGGAAATAACAGCACCGTTTGTTCTTACAAACAATGACACTGTTCCACTCTCCTCCCCCTTCCCTCCGTCTCTCCTTCCCTTCTTGGAGGCAGCCAGGTGTGGGCCCAGGTGAAGAGGTATCAGATGGGGCAGCACCATCTCGTGTCAAGGCTCATGGGCAGAGGGTGTCCCAGCTGAGCAGAAGCCTGTAGCTACGGTCAGGGGCAGACTGCATACAGGGGTTGAGCAAAATGAATATAAATGTGCCTGGCCGGCATGGCTCAGTGGTTGAGCGTCGACCTAGGAACCAGGAGGTCACAGTTTGATTCCTGGGACAGGGGACATGCCCAGGTTGCGGGCTCCATCCCTAGTGTGGGGCATGCAGGAGGCAGCCGATCCATGATTCTTTGTCATAATTGATGTTTCTATCTCTTTCTCCCTCTCCCTTCCTCTCTGAAATAAATAAAACTATATTTAAAATGTTTTTTAAATAAATGTAAATAAATACATGTCCTGGAAGACACTGGGATTCAGATGTAAGTCACTGATGGCCCAGGAGGCCCCTAAATCCGCTTGTTCCCATGGACACACACCTGCAGTGGCCTGTGGACAGCCCTCTGACCCAGACCTGAGAACGGGACACACACACCTACAGTGGCCTGTGGACAGCCCTCTGACCCAGACCTGAGAACGGGACACACACACCTACAGTGGCCTGTGGACATCCTTCTGACCCAACCTGAGAACAAAGTACTTGCTCATAGTTACGATACTCATCAAACACAGGAGAAATGGATGAACATAGTGAGAACTTCCACCAGAGACAGAAAATGTAAGGAAGTGTAAACAGAAGAGCTGACAAATATAGCAACAAGGGTTCCACACAGACTGGATGAAGCAGCAGAAAGGATCTGTGGTCTGGAATGCACCCAAACAGAGAAGCAATAATCTCAGGATTCCTTCCTGATGCAAGTATGGTTCAACCTCCCCAAATCGATGAATGTGAAAGCATTAAGGCAACGACTGAAGCACAAGGCCATCTCCACAGACGCAGACAAAGCGTTGGACAAACTCAACATCCATTTATGATACAAACTCTCCACCAAGTGGATCTAGAATGTACTTCGACATAACAAAGGCCATAAAGGACAAGGTCACAGCTAACATCACACTTGGTGGTGAAAAGCTGAAAGATCTTCTTCCTCGCAGATCAGCCACAAGACAAAGATGCCCGCATTCACCGCTTTTACTCAGCAGAGTATGGGAAGTCCTAAACATAAGGCATCCAAACTGGAAAGAAAGAAGTGACACTGTCACTATTTGTTAACAACATGACCTTACAGAAGACCCCAAACTCTGGTGTGCATAGACATCACGACCTCAACCACAGTGCACAGCTGTCACCTGCTGTCACCCTTTCATCCGGACGGGCTCAGGGAGGTGCCCTTTCACCAGCACGTGCAGGCAGGTAGCACTGCTAGCACTCGTGGTCGTCCCTATTAGACATCACCACTAATATTGAACAGCTATTTTCCATGATCTTGTTTAATCCTTATAGCAATCCTATGGACGAGGTACCATTATTCCAGTTCACAGGTGAGCCACCTGAGACGTAGGGAAATGCATGACTTACTTTCGGTCACATAGCAAGAGGCAGGCTCAGACGCTAACCTGGTTCTGTTCCACAGGAAGCCAGCTCAGGGCAGGCCGCCGCCTTCATGGCTCCAGGAGGCAGAGCTGTGGACGAGGGAATGCCTCATGGCAGGTAGACCAGCGGGCTGGCTGCAGGGACCAGCCTCAGACAGGCACAGGCTCGGTGCCCATCTTCCCCTCTTTAGCCCAAGGGTCTGTCACTGCTTAGTGAGCATGCTCACTTGAGGGTCATAAAAACAGAAAAGTCACTGATGGAAACCCCAAAATAAATTGCAGGAGGAGAGCATTACATGACAAATAAATGTTAGCTACAGTAAAACAAACGTAAAGGGGAATTTTATTTGAACACCAGAGGCCGCCAACATATTTTCATCCTTTGTGGACACTCAGGAAACGTCCCTCTGCGACCCACTGTGGTATGGGAAAGAAAAGGCCTGCAAGAAACAGGGCCCACCAGCCACAGAGACCGGAGCCAGGACTGCCTCATCCATGGCTCAACCTTACGGAACCGGACCACACGGATTTCTACGTGCAGCTCGCCCCGTCTCAGGGATGCTCGCGACCACAAACCAAGTCCGGCCCAGAGCTGGAGTGGTGAGGAGCACATGATGGGAAATTCATTATTTGTGGTCTTCTTCTCTGTTTCTTTAAACACAACTTCACACAAACCCATGTCCCTCCCGGCCTGTCCTCCAGTCCCTCCTGGCGAGGAGCCATCACTCTTCCCTCCTAATGAGTCAGAGGCCTTGTCTTCAGGGAAGCCGGGCAGCTTTCAAGCTGGTGGGGTTCATACTTCAGTCGCGATGCCACGAGCTGAACATGCGCGCGGACTGCCGAAAGCAGCTCCGGGTGGAGCTTCTGAAGTTAGCGGTGGGGGTGCCGCGCACTCAGCCGGCGGCCAAGCCCTCTCCCTCCAACACCCTCATGGTGGGAGTGTGCTTTGAACGCCTCAGAAGCACGTGACGCCTGGCATTTGCTCCCGACGTCGTTTCTCAAAACCCAGGATCACCTGCAGGATGAGTTAAAAGTGCAGCTTCTCAGGCTCCTGCCCACAGGAATTTCCCTGGGGAAATTTTGCATTTTTTAAGGCATGCTCACATTTAGCTCCCCGGCCCTCACCGTTGATGCGTCTTGTTAGCAGTGCTTTCCGTGAGCAGCTGAAGGCAGCCGCCAGGACACCGTGTCTCTCTGTCTTAAGACTCCACATTATAACAACAACGTCAGCAACGAGTTGCAAGTCTCTCCATTGCAAACTACAGACCAGACACCTGTGTGTTAGGTGCCACGTAGGCCACTGGACTGTACGGTGCTACTAACCACATAGCAATTTCCTCTCTCATTTACAGATGAGAAAACCGACACTGAGAGATCTTCGTGGTCTGTCCACTGTCTCAGAACCAATTCAAAGGACAGCTCACATCTGGACCGAGGACTTCCTGGCTTCTACAACCACGGTCTCAAATGCCATACTCCGCGTAAACAATTCACTTTTAAAGGCACGTAGCAATTTATTCATTAAAATGGGTCTTGTGAGTAAGAAGAAATTTATATACAATCTCCTTAGTTCCTGCTAAAAGATGGTCTCTGACCCGGGTTTCTCACACTGAGCTGCTTCTGAATCCCTAGGAATTTCCTGGGTGATCTGTAGGAGCACCTTTTGATGTAATGAGGTGATGCTTGGCGGGCTCCTGGGTGGGCACTGGTCACCAGAAAGACCAAGCCATGGTCAGAAGCTTGGGACTTTCAGCAGCCCCACCCCATCCTCCAGGGAGGCACAGGGGCTGGGTTCGGCTGGGTAATGATCACACCCACGTGACGACACCTCCATGAACTCCTCAGCTATGAAGTTCAGAGCACTCCCAGGTGGTAAGCATCTATGTGCAATGAGGGTGCCCACCCATCTCCACGGGATGGAAGCTCGCGTGCTCGCGACCCTCCACACCTCACACCGCTTCCATTGGCTGCTCACCTGCCTCCTCTGTCCTGTCCTTTAATGTATAATGAACTGGTGAATGTAAGCTGTGTCTCCCTGCGCTCCATCCACATACGTGTTCCAGCCAATGAACCTGTGGAGGCGTTGTGGGAACCTCGATTTGTAGTCGAGATGGACAGGAGGATGGGTGGCCTGCAAACCTGCTACTTACAAAGGGCATCTGAAGTGGGGGCAGCCTGGGGGGCGGAGCCCTTTGCCCTGGGGTCTACGCCAGCTCCAGGCTGTCATGTTGGAACTGCTCACTGTGGAAAACCCACTCGTCTGGTATCAGAAGTGTGAGCGTAGAAGCTGAGAGTGAAGGAGAAACTTGAGTTTTCCTTAGCCGGCCTTTCCATTTATCTCCTCTTGACTGTCCAAGAACCGAAGGTTTAGGGTAGGTATCATTATCCCATCTGGCAGAGAGCTTTCTCACCCCCACAGCCAGGCACTGGTTCTGCTGAGACCAGGCCCCCAGACCCCCACTGCCCTGACATCTGGTTATCTGTGTCACCCATGGCTACAGGCAGAAATTCCTCCTGTCTGCACACAGCAGCATGGCGCTCCCTTAGTGCTGGCTGGCACTGAGCTGTGAGGAAAGCCTGTGGGGGGACTGGTGAGGATGCCTCGTTCACACCGCCTGGTAGGTGGGGCGGGTCCCTGCTGCAGAAGAGCAGCTAGAGAAACCTAAGGAGGCATGGCTCAGGCTGGACTGCTGTGCCGTCTGCCTCCCCTGTCCCCAGAGGCAAGTCCCCTTTCATCTGCGAAGGTGGAGCTGGTAACACTGATCTGACAGTAAACTTGGGGCGATCTGAGCCCCTGCCTCCTCCACCACTTCCTGAGCTCACGCTGCTTCCTTCCTTCCTGGGGACCCCAGAGGCTCGTGAGGGAGGGGCGCCGTACAAGCTCCACCTGTGATAATGGCGCATTACCTGGAATGTATGAAAAGGGCTCCTCCGTCATTTTAGCTCATTACTCCTTAGCAGCCCTGTGGTACTTCAGCACTGAAGTCATCAGGTGGATGTTATTAGAGCTATTAATACCAATGATAACAATATGTTCAATGCTCTTGTCATTGGGGCAAATGGCTGAAACGATGACTGTCGATTTATAAGCTGGAAAAAATGGTTTCAATCCTATTCAGACTCCAGTGTCTTAAGGTGCTGGGGGTGTTCTGCAGGAGATCAGCCTCACATGCAAAAAACCAGGTCAGGTTCCCCAGGTGACCATTACCAGACACGCCACAGCCCAGGCATAAGGAACCATACAATACCAGCATCACCTCGTAACAGGGTCCCCTGTCACAGGGAGACAGAATGAAGATGTATACTAGATACTACTTAATACAAGCTTCCCGTGACAAGGGAAAGTATTTACGAATAGTCAGTTACAAATGCACACCCACAGTCCACAAAGGTGCGCGGCATTTCCAGACGTGAAAACAAGTGTGCCCAGGCACCCACAGGGCACACACCTGGCCAGGTCCTCTGACCGCAGATGCAGACTCACTGAGAGTGTGGGAACCACAAAAGGTCTATCAATATCAACCTCATGGTCACGAATCTAATACAGTTGACAAGATGCCTAATTACATGCCCCAAATATGGAGTGTTTATAAATCAAAACTAATGGCTCCAAATAAATATGAAGTCACAGAAAGCAGTTAATCTCTTTATAAATTTGAAAGAATAGCAAACTTTATAATAACAAATTTTATAAATATAGCAAATCTAAATTTTAAAGGACCTGAAAATTTATCTTACTCAATGATCCAAATAATTGCATGGTTTGTTATTATACTATTCAGAGCATTTATATATATATACTAGAGGCCCAGTGCACGAAATTCGTGCATGGGGTTGTGTGTCCCTCAGCCCAGCCTGCACCCTCTCCAATCTGGGACATCCCTCTCACAATCCAGGACTGCTGGCTCCCAGCTGCTTGCCTGCCTGGCTTCCTGATTGCCCCTAACCACTTCTGCCTGCCAGCCTGATCAACCCCTAACCACTCTCCTGCCAGCTTGATTAATGCCTAACTGCTCCCCTGCCAACCTGATTGCCCCTAACTGCCCTCCCCTGCAGGCCTGGTCACCCCTAACTGCCCTCCCCTGCAGGCCTGGGTCCCCCTGAACTGCATTTCCCTGCAGGCCCAGTCGCCTCCAACTTTCCTCCTCTGCTGGCCTGGTCACCCCTAACTGCCCTCCCCTCCAGGCTTGATCACCCCCAACTGCCCTCCCTTGCAGGCCTGGTCCCTCCCAACTGCCCTCCCCTGCTGGCCATCTTGTGGCGGCCATTTTGTATCCACATGGGGGCAGGATCTTTGACCACATGGGGACAGCCATCTTGTGTGTTGGAGTGATAGTCAATTTGCATATTACTCTTTTATTAGATAGGATACACATGTATCTCTCTCTCTCTCTCTCTCTCTCTCTCTCTCTCTCTATATATATATATATATATGTAGATATATAGATGTATATGTATGTGTGTGTGTGTATATATATATATATAGACACACACATATGAATGTGTATATATATCTGTGTGTATATACATATACACATACACATATAAGATTGTATATGTATGTATTTTTTTCTCATTTGATGCATATCAAATAGCATATAAAATTATCCTAATTTTACCAATAAACAAATTGAGACTGAAAACATGCATTATCTGGTCATAGTCCACACACTCACAGATATGGTTGGACGAGAAAACTGGAAGAGAGGACTGAGCATTTCCCCGTGACGGTGCTGGGTGCTCTGCAGCTGTTTTATTTAATGCTCATGGCACTGGAGAGGGGGAGAGGGGGAAGCTTACTGGCTGTCCCCACTCACAGGATATGGATCCAGCTCCAGAGAAGAGAACTAACTACCAAGGGCAACACAGCGAGTTGACAGGGAGGGAGGAGATGCAAACCCAGTGTTTATGACTGTAAGATGAGCTGCAGTAATAACTCCACATGCATATGGATATTCTGTCCTCTGCTTACAAGTGAGAAACCTACATTCTCAGCGGGGAGTCTTAGTGATAGAGGAGTAAAATATTGTATTTGGGAAGAGGACTGTGTTACAGTGGTTTGGTGAGTGAAAACTATGTACAATCAATGTTTTTGAAAATCACTTAAAAATCTTAATTCTAAACATTAATTCTAAACTTAATTCTAAAGCAGAAAATATATGTCATCCAATCAATTCTGATTTGTAAAACCTGTCAGCAAAAATAAAAAAAAGAAAAAGAAAAAATTCATAAGCACTCTACATATCATAAGTAGGAATAGATATTTAGAAGAATTTCTTCATATGTAAATAATTTACAAGATAGTTGAATAAATTTGGCTGTACACCTGAATGTGTGATGAGAAAATTTTGTTAATTTAGAAGTTGAACTTATGCAGTTCCAACTTTTTAATACAAAATCAAAAAGCATCTTGGATAATTTGCATCTGAATCTCTGCTGTAGCATTTCAGTTATTTACTTAGCTAAATAGAGCACAGTGTGAAATCATTTATTGGAATTTAACTATAGCAACCATTTACATATCATCATATAATTTCTCTATATTTTCTTTCTAGCATTAATTCACTATTCTAATGACTCAGCTTAAAATATTTTTCTCAATTTGATTAAATTACTGAAGATAATACTACAATCCTTTTATTAGTCAAAATTTGTTTTCTTAGACATCTAATATGGATTTTATATATCTATCTATATATACACATCAATATGAGTATGGAAATACATATATATCTCTATATATGGTTATAAATCTATCAAGATCTTGGCCATCATGCCATTTATTTTTACAAGATATGAAAATCACTGGAGATCTGTATCTATCTATCCATCCATCCATCTATCCATTCATCCTCTTCCTTCCTATTATGTGGCCTAGCATTCCGTAAGAACCACACCGGTAAAAATGAAATTCTTCCTTAAGGAAGGAAAAGAGCATGTCATTTCCTTGAGCAATATTTTGTTTTGATTTGAGGAAATGTACAATTCAAACCCTAAGCTGTCACTACTTTAGACAAGTGGTGAAAATGGTATAATTATATAACTAAGTCTTATCTCCATCCTGCTCGGAATAAAATAGTATGAATAATCACCATTATCTTTCTTGAAGGTGTAGGCAAAGACAGCCATTTTTCTTTTTATTTCATAAGCATACACACATCTGTTTTGTTAAGTAAGTTGTATGAAAAGTTTCACCTACTAAAACATGGACTGGTTCTTAAGACTTCTGAGAAAATCCAATAACCTCTTGCTCACTAGTTCACAAAACTTTATTATATATACTGTATATATACTAGAGGTCCAGTGCACGAATTCGTGCACGGGTGCGGTTCCTCGGCCTGGCTGGCGATTGAGGCATTTCATCCATCCCAATAAATACAGCTCATTCATTCATTCATACATTCGTTCACATATACATACATTATTCCTTCAGCAAATAGTTACAATGCAAATCTGGGGTCAGTCACTATTCTATTCGTGGAAGATAGTGAACGAATAGAAAAGTCCATGGGCCCAGAGGATTCATGTTCTAGAGTGAGGAGACAGAAAGGAATAAAACCCAACAAGCAAAATCAAGGCTTGATGATGATGATAGGAGCCTTAGGGGAAAAGGGCCATGCAAGTATTAACCCCAAATAATGTCCAATGCAGAAATCAGAGCCGATGAACACCCACTCTTCTAGAAAGCAGAGTGACACCGGGGAATGAAGATCTGATTGGGCCTCAGAAGTCCATCTCGCTTCATCCCCTGCTCTCCAGGACAGAGAGAGCTATACTCACCTAATGGTTGGGGTGGTGATTCTGTGATTTGCCTTGGAAGCCTTACCTTTAAAACTTCCAGCTGCTTCCTGAAAACCAAGTCCTTCCTTCAGCCTGATTTCAAACGCCTGCGCTAGCTCAAGACCAAACTCTCACACCCTAAATGAGGGACGCGTGGTCTCCTCTCATTGTCTATGGCCGACGGGCGATTTCATATGACACTGTCCCCCACGCAACACTCATCAGGCAAATGAAGTGACTGAGACCAAGAGAGCAGAGGTGACTTTGCCTGGAGCCATGTGAGTGTTCCACGGCAGCCAGAGCAGAACGCAGGTGTGTGCTCCTCGTTCCAAAGCGCGCCTGTCAACCTGAAACCATGGGCAGAAACTTTACGGTGAGTGACATTTGCAAGGGGAGATTCCAGGGAAGGGCGACAATAGGTCACCTGTAAATCCTGCAGCAGGATTTGCCCTCTGACCCAGGCAGCACTGCTCGTGTCACTACCTGGGGTCTGGGTGTGACAGACAATCCATAGGGAAGTTTACAGTTGTCCAGGGCACACAGGATGCTGAAGCAGCACTGGGCATGCGCTTCGTCCGCAGTCAGGCCCCAAGCCTCCAATTCCTGGGAGACACTTGCCTCACACTAGCATGGGGGCTGTGTCTCAACCAAATAATATCATTTCCCAGCTAAAATTCTCATCAAAATTCCTTTTAAATGCAGTGAGACCTTATCCCCCAAAGCTATGCCCCCACGTCTTCTAATACACATGCATTTCCAAAACCACTGGTGTTTCTTTCAGCTGTGACCCTGCTCAAAAGAGCTTCTTAGTCAAGGGGCTTTTTATAATTTCAAACAGCCTATGTTCTGACATATTTGTACCTGGATAAGATTTCTGCTGGTTATAAACATGTTTTTCCTCATTACTCTCTGAACACGTGTAATTGCACATCACAGAGAGTTGACCCAATGATAACAGAAGCAGAAGGAAAAACAGAGCCAGTAGATATTGCAGAAATGACACCGGGTCTCCACACACATTAATTTTGCATCGGCTCACGGGTGGGCGATGCGGGTCCCATTTGCTCCTGCTGCTGTTACCTTTTCCTACCCCCACATGTGAGATTAATGGGGATTGTGTTTGTTAACATTTGACAAATGTCAAAACAGAGCCCCTCACACCCTGCCAGGGCCTCTCTGATTTTCAGCCTGTTCACTCTCATCTCTGCGTGCATCTTCCAGCCCTGATCTCTGTGGGGAGTCAGATGTATTCACCAGGGTTCTGCAGAATAATGAAACGGAGCCCGGTAATGAGAGGGCCACCCCTGGTGTCAGGGCCCTTTATGAGCTCCGTAAGCACTCAGGTTCCGCACCTGAGCCTTGGGAATGATCAAGGGACCTTGGCACCCACAGACACCTCCTCTTTCATAAATGGCCTCTTCCTAAAATGTCCCTTTCTTTTGGGGGGGAGAAATTTGTTCCCATTTTTAAAAATAAATCTTTATTGTTCAGATTATTACAATTGTTCCTCTTTTTCCCCCCAATAGTCCCCCTCCACCAGGTTCCCACCCCACCCTCTGCCCTTACCCCCCGCCCCACACACACACACTGTCCTCATCCACAGGTGTACGATTATTGTCCAGTCTCTTCCCGCACCCCCACACCCCATTTCCCCTGAGAATTGTCAGTCCACTCCCTTTCTATGCCCCTGATTCTATTATATTCACCAGATTATTCTGTTCATCAGATTTTTTATTCACTTGATTTTTAGATTCACTTGTTGATAGATATGTATTTGTTGTTAATAATTTTTATCTTTACTTTTTCCTTCTTCTTCCTCTTCTTAAAGAATACCTTTTAGCATCTTATTTAATAAAAGAGTAATATGCAAATTGACCATCACACTAAGACATAAGATGGCCACTCCCATGTGGTCAAAGATGGCTGCCCCCATGTGAACAGAAGATGGCCACCACAAGATGGCCTCCACAAGATGGTCTGCAGGGGAGGGCAACTGTAGGAAGTTAGGGGAGACCAGGCCTGCAGGGGAGGGCAGTTGGGAGCCAGCAGTCCTGGATTGTGAGAGGGAGAGAGAACGGATGGTTTGACATCCCTCAAGGGGTCCCAGATTGGAGAGGGTGCAGGCTGGGCTGAGGGCCACCCCCCGCCCCCACCCTGTGCACCAATTTCATGCACCAGGCCTCTAGTTTCATATAATACTGGTTTGGCGGTGATGAACTCCTTTACCTTTTTCTTATCTGTGAAGCTCTTTATCTGCCCTTCAATTCTGAATGATAGCTTTGCTGGGTAGAGTAATCTTGGTTGTAGGTTCTTGCTGTTCATCACTTTGAATACTTCTTGCCACTCTCTTCTGGCCTGCACAGTTTCTGTTGAGAAATCAGCTGACAATCTTATGGGTACTCCCTTGTAGGTAACTACCTGTTTTTCTCTTGCTGCTTTTAATATTCTCTCTTTGTCTTTTGCTCTTGGCATTTTAATTATGATGTGTCTTGGTGTGGTCCTCTTGGATTCCTTTTGTTTGGGCTCTCTGTGCTTCCTGGACTTGTAAGTCTATTTCTTTCACCAGGTGGGAGAAGTTTTCGGTCATTATTTCTTCTAATAAGTTTTCAGTATCTTGCTCTCTCTCTTATTCTAGCACCCCCATAATTCTGATGTTGGTATGCTTGAAGTTGTCCCAGAGGCTCCTTACACTATCTTCATATATTTGGGTTCTTTTTGCTTTTTGCTTTTCTGGTTGGGTGTTTTTTGCTTCTTCATATTTCAAATCTTTGACTTGATTCTTGCGATCCTCTACTCTGCTGTTGGATCTCTGTATATTATTTTTTATTTCAGTCAGTGTATGCTTAATTTCTAGTTGGTCCTTTTTCATATCCTCGAGGGTCTCGCTAAATTTATCAGCCTTTTCTAGAAAATTCTTGAAAAACCTTATAACCATGGTTTTGAACTCTATATCCAGTCGTTTGCTTTCCTCCATTTCTTTCATTTGTGACCTGTTTCTTTGTCTCTGCATTTTGGCTTCTTCCCTGAGTTGATAGAGTGGCTTTGTGTGCTAGGTGTCCTATAGGGCCCAATGGCTCAGCCTCCCCAGTTACCTGAGGTGGACACTCTTGGTGCACCCCTTTGTGGGCTGTGTGTACAGCCTTGTTGTAGTTAAGTTTTGATTGTTGTTGGTATCACTGGGAGGAATTGACCTCCAGGCCAATTGGCTGTGAAGATCAGCTGTGTCTACACTGGGAGAACTTCTGTGCTGGAGACACCGTAATGAGACAAGACTTGCAAAGGCCTCTGTGTTCAGCTTGGATGGGGCAGAGTCTCATCCAAGGGTGGAGAAAACAGCGATTGCTTCCCGTCAGCCCTGCCCTAAGAGGCCCCTTGTGTCTCAGTGTCCCTAAGTAATCGCTGCAAGCACCTTTGAGAGAAAGCCACTCTCCAGTTTTGTCCACTGCCAGACAGTCAAGTTTCTCCCCAACTGAGTCTGGGTCCCCAGAGTCTCACCTGGAACTGGAGTTCAGAGCAGTCGAGAGCTTTTGTCTCCTTCCCGCTTGAGAAAGCCAGCCGTGCACTCAGTTGCCAGCCCTCTCTGCACGCGCGCACCTCTGTACCTCTGGACTTTACTTTCACAGTTCCTGTGAGTCTCAGTGTGCTTTTCTCTTTCCTTCTAGTTGTAGAATTTCCACTCAGCCAGCCTTCCTGTGGTTCTGGATGATGTCCATTTTGTCTTTTAATTGTAGTTTTGAAATTGTTGTGTGTGGCAGCAGTTTAGGTGTTTACCTATGCTGCCATCTTGGTTTCTCCCATCTCTTCCCAGTTTTATTGTGACATTCATCACTGTATAAGCTTAAGATGTAGAACATGACAGTTTGATTTAAACATATTGTAAAATGATTATAATGGTTCAGCTAACATCTGTATTCTCATGTAGATACAATAAAAAGGAAGAGAAAAAGGAAAATTCTCCTGATGAGAACTGTTAAAATTAACTTTTTTAATGATCATTCTATGAACTACACAGCAGTGCTAGTATAGTCATCATGTAGACTCTATGAAGAATACTTAGTTAGCCCTAGCTGGTTTGGCTCAGTGGATAGAGCGTCGGCCTGCGGATTGAAGGGTTCCAGGTTCGATTCTGGTCAAGGGCACATGCTTGGGTTATGGGCTCGATCCCCAGTAGGGGGCGTGCAGGAAGCAGCCGATTAATGATTCTCTCTCATAATTGATGTTTCTATTTAAAAAAAAGAATACGTATTTATATCTTACCACTGCAAGTTTGTGCCTTTTGGTTGCCCTCCCCCAATTCTCCCTCTGCCTATGGGAACCGCAAGTCTGATCTCTTTTTCTCTGAGTTATTTTTGTATTTGCTTTTTTAAAATTTAGATTTCATATGTAAGTGAGATCTTCCAGTATTTGTCTTTCTCTGTCTGACATGTTTTACTTAGCATAATGCCTTCAAGGTCCACCTGTTTTGTTGCAAATGGTAGGACTTCCTCATTATTTATGGCTGAAAAATATCCCATTGTATGCATATTCCACCACTTCTTTATGCCTTCAGCCAGTGATGAACTCTTAGGCAGGTCCTGTGTCTTGGCTGTTGTAAATGATGCAGCTGTGAACATGGAGGTGCAGATATCTTTTTGAGTTAGTGTTTTCATTTCCTTTGGATCTATTCCCAGAAGTGTAATGGTGGGATCATATGTTAGTTCTATTCTAAATATTTTGAAGAGCCTTCACACTGTTTTCCACCGCAGCTGCATGAATCCCACCAGCACTGCACAGGGTCTCTTTTCTACCAACCCTTGTCAGCATCTTTTTTCTCATTTTTTTATGAGGGCCATTCTATAACAGGCATGAGGTGAGTGCTCATTGTGGTTTTAATTTGCATTGTCCTCATAATGCTGGCTTCATAAAATGAGTTTGGAAGTGTTCCATCCTCTTCATTTTGCTGAGAGAGGCTGAGGAGGACTGGTGTTAATTCTTCTTCAAACGTTTGGTGAGATTTACCAGAGAAGCATCTGGTCTTGAGCTCTCCCTCAGAGGAAGGGTTTCATTGCTGACTCAATATCCTTCCTAGGAATTGGTCTACTCAGACTTTTTCCTCCTGATGCAGTCTTGGTGAGTTGTACGTTTCTAGGCACTTGTCCATGTTCCCTAGACTGTCCAGTTGGTTGGCAGAGAGTTGCTCAGAGTAGCCTCTTATGATCCTTTGAATTCCTGACATAACCACTGTGGTTTCTCCTTTTTCATTGACTGCTGATTTGGTCTACCCTAGGAAACATGTCACGTGTGCTTAAGAATGTGCACTCTGCTGTTGTGCAACAGAGTGATTTGCATATGTCGGTGAGGTTCCTTTGGTCTACAGCATTGCTCACGTCCACGGCTTCCCTCTTATTCCCTGTCTGTTCTCTCCATTGCTGAGTGTGGTGTTAACTTCCCTTTATCCCTTCAGATCTGGTAGTTTGGGCTTTATATATTTAGGTGTTCCGATGCTGGGCACATAAATATTTGCAACTGTTATATCTCTGTGCTGCATGGACCCCTTTATCCTTACAGAATGACCATCTTCATTGCTCTTTACTATTTTTAGTTTAAAATCTATTTCATCTGATACAAGTATATCTGTCCCTGCTCTCTTGGTCACTGTTTGTTTGAAATGTCTTTTCCATCCCTTCACTCTCAGTCTATGTGTGTCTTCAAGGCTAAAGTGAGTCTCCTATAGGCAGCATATTGTTGGGACGTAAAAAAAAAAAAAAAAACATTCAGCCATTCCATAGCTTTTAATTGGAGAATTTACTATGTTTACATTTAAAGTAATTATTGATAGATAAGGACTAAATGTAGCTATTTTGTTCATTATTTACTGGTTATTCTGTAGAGTCACTGTTCTTTGTTTCTTGTCCTGCTATCCATGTGTCATTGTGTATATGTGCATGTGTGTGTGTATGTTTTGATGTCTTTGGTTTCATCAGGCATTGGCTTCTTTGGCATGTTCTTTTATGTAATTACCACAGAAGCCATCTATATCCTGAAATTCCTCACAGACATTCCACCTAACAGACACGGCTCTAAGCATGTGCTTGTTATGAATGTGGAATTTCATCAGACTTATCTGATGGTGGATAATGAAGATGTCATATTTGGACTAAGATCTGAATTGATTTTCTATCTTGGGGAAGTTCACTATCGTGGGCATCTTGGCAAAGTCAGAGATCATTGGTCTCTCTGTTGCAAGAACCTCAACATATTGTACCGTCCAGCCATGTAGACACACCTGTTCTAAAATTGGACTTAGCATCTTTGAACTGAAAAAGCAGAGGCAGTAGAGAACCCATTCTGAAGGCCAATGGCACTCTCCCGGGCAGTCAGGCCTTTCCAGGGGGCCTTTCAGTGGATGTAAAGTGTAAGCTGGGAAGTCCAGTATTCAGTGAAAACACTTTCCTCATTTAAATAGTTCCATGGCATGATGACCCCTTACTTCACCAACATTTCTTGTTCCTGCCCAGCTTTTGAAGTTTGTGAATTTGCTAATATTATTTTGATACTTCCATATTCTGCTTAAATCATCCAAAGTTGGTTTCTATTGTTTGCAATTTAGAGCCCGGACTGCTATTACTACACCGTACAACACACATTAGTGGGTAATTACGCATCTTCTGCCTTGTTGATAATTTAACTCCCTACAGGGAGTTTATCATTTCCTACATTCAAAAGAATCTTTAGTGAATTAAAAAAATTAACAGCTGTCTGACTTTATACATTCTATGCTTATATTTTCATTTTGATTCCAATGCGAAGACACCAGGCTTTGGAGTTAGTGATGCACTGTGGGTTGAGGATGTCGTTTTAAAGATTTAGAATTTGGTCTCACCTTCTTCACGTCATTCTTTACTGAGCTAAACAGTCAAATGAGACATCAAACTTGGCACCACAGTATCTGCAACTACCAGGATTAAACAACCACAAATTTCGGGTTATAATGAGAACATCACCCTGGAGAAATGTTGTGTGTAGCCCGAAGAGAAGACCTGAGGCGAGACGGAGGCTTCAGGGTGTCGCCCCCAAGTTTGTTCTGTGTTCACTGAGGGTCAGGATTCTTGCTGCCTGACGAGAGACGCAGACTTCCGAGCATTTCATTCTGAAATGGGGAGTGGCCAGAATACCCGTCCATCCTTCCCCCCGTCACATCGGCAGCAAGCCTCGTCCTTCACGTTTCCTGCTGCTTCCCACCGCGCACAGGAAGCAATGTTCTGGTGATTAAGCCTCAATATCATTATAAAAGCCAAATGAATAATCATTGTGTTAATGAACTTTATCTCAGAAAAGATTAGTTTCTTAATGTTAAGCCTCTTTCAATATGAAAGAGAAAATGTGTTTCAGTTCCATTTAATCAACCAGAGATGTTCCTAATCTGTACAATTTCATACCCTGTCTGCATGCAGGCCTGGGGATCTGCCCGCCGTGGCTTCCCTGATGCTGTCTGACCACTCTGTAAGCCGCCCCTTCCCTCCCTCTCTTCCCCTTCCTCCCTCCCTCCCTCTCTCTCTGTCTCTCTGTCTCTCTGTCTCTCTCTCTCTCTCTCTCTCTCTCTCTCACACACACACACACACACACACCCCTCCAGGAACAGAGCCATAGACTGTTTCATGATTAGACTTGTTGGTGATAAGCAACCATGGCTCACAAATTAGTGATGACAATTAAATGCCCGAGAAACAAATTTTGCCACTTAAAAGAAGTTTGGAGTGTTTCTTCAGGAAAAAAGATACAAATCATATTTTAAAAATTATCTATTGATTGGAGAGAGAGATTTGTTGTTCACGCATCCATTGGTTGCTGCTTGTAGGTGCCTGACCGAGGACTGAACCTGCAACCTTGGCTTATCAGGAAGATGCTCTAACTAACTGAGCAACCCGGCCAGCGCCAAATTTTATTTTGAAAAGTGGTTTTATGAGCTTCGGGTCTTGAGCTGTATCCTGAGGGACCGATGTCTTTTCAAATACAAATACTCCCTTCAGTACAGCAAAATGCCTTTTGCTAGACAACAACAGAATATTTTTGTCCTTTGACTATGAACCCCATATATCTGTATTCTTTCTTCCTGTATCTTAGAGATTCTTAAGAAAATTCCATAGACATAAAATAAGTGGCAATCACTGCTATTATCATCCCATTTAGCTCTCCCTTTTGGTGCCATTTTCCTGCATGCTAATATAAAAAAAAATGCTAGATAAGGTTCATGTTGTATATGAGCTCATAACTCAACATGGACCCTTTCAATCAGGGCAAAATCCAGTAAGAAATGTGGGATTCTCTAACACCCCAAGGAAGTGTCTAGCCTACAACTCCACTCACCGAAACTTGCCGATTCCCACTGTGTCATGGGCCAGGGGTAGAGAACGCATGCACATTTTTAAAAAACTCTATACTGCAGACCAGTGTTTTTCAAAGCTTGGTGTGTAGCAAATGTCATTTTAAATATGTATTAGAAAACATATATTGCTATCATTTTATAATGTGATTTCATGCATTAGTTTTACCACAGCAGAGGCTGAATCAAAGTGAATCATCGAAACTGAATCAGAAAGGTTACTGAGTAAATCACAGCACAGGGTCTAATGCTGGTTTGGGAAAATGCCGATGTTCAGATGCGAATGAATGAAGGCCGAGGAGCCTCTGTCACCTCAGGGAGGTCCCCTTTCTGAGGGGGGCCCACAGAAACAGTGCAGAACCTGTGTCCACATCCGGGTTCTCCCAGAGCAGACCTGACCCAGGATGTGAATGTGGCCGTTTGTGTGGAGGTGATTCCAGAGGGTGCAGGGAGGGAGTAGGAGGAGGGAGTAGTAGGGAGGGGGACAGCCAGGCCAGGGTGGCAACTCCAGCCCAGGCACACTGGGGTGCTCGGACGAAGGCTGTAGACCAGGACTGTCCCACGGTTGGGCGGGGAAGCTGGCTGTTGACCCACAACTTCCCATCTGTCCTTGGTTGATGGGTGCTCAGGGGACTAAGTCCTCTGGCCTTTCTGTCCTGCCCCAAAGGGACCGGCTCTGGCAGAGATTCGGGAACCATTCGTGCTGAGGGGACCCAGGCCCTGGCCTCCAGAACAGGCAGAAGAGAGGGACGCGCCCTGGCTGCTCAGCCACAGCCCGGGCTCCAAAGGCTACAGCATTGATTTAGGTGGTTTTCAGATGACCAGTGATGCAGGGTTTATTTTCCAGGGTGTTTTTTATTTTTTTCAATTGCATTCTCATTCCAGAAAAATTATTCATCCCAAGATAGCATAAAGCAGGTAAATATATGAACCAACCTATCTACGGTACAACTAAATTAGATCAACACGAATCTAATCCTATTCATTTTGCATTTTATATTGTACACAGTGTTTGAGAAATGGGGAGGTGATGAGTTAATACTCGTATTCAAGATGACTATAAATATGTCCACATCATAGGCTAATATTTAACTCCAAAAATCAGGAACAAGAAGCAAAATAGATATTGGTACAGGAACAGGAGAAAGATGGACAACTACTGTAGCTCTGAATGCATCGCGCCCGAGGCGGGTCGCAGGTCCTCCCTTCCTCAGGGACCCCCTTAGCACAAAACACTCGTTTTCTTCTTCCTGCCCAAGGCCCTGAGCCCTGTGCCCGGGCTGCGCCCAGTCCTCTTAGAGCAGTTTCTCAGAGCAGCTGCCATCCCCAACGGCGAACCCTGCCCTGGCCGGGACCTGCGCCCTCACCCATGTCTGTCCTCTGGAACATGCCCCCATCCATTTTTATCCGCAGCCTCGCTGGCAATAAATAAACGCCGTGCCTGGAAGCGGTAGGGCTTCAGAAAAGTAAATACTCCCTGGGATCTGAGTGCCTCTCACAGATGCTCAGGGGACGGAATTAAAGTGAACGCACTATTTGGAGTCAGTTAATTGGACCTGACTCTAACTGGGACAGGACGGGAGCTGGAGGAAGGGGGTCATGGAAGGCCCCCTTTAAAATTCGCCCTTTCCTGCACCATGGGGCTTCCGAATCCGCCTTTAAGAGGAGCTGTGACGGGAGGAGAGGGCCGGCGTAGAGACAGTTACGGGGCTCCCTGGTGAGGCTCTGCAGGGCCCCCCACTGCTGATCCGAACTGGAGGCCTAATCCTATTCAGGGGCACGTTATTTTTGCTCCCGCACAGCCCAGCAGTTTGGAAATGCTCCTCCTCTGAGGCCTGGTGCTGAGATGCGCCCTGGGAGCAGTTTGCTCCAGTTTCCACAGCGCTCTTCTTCTTGCAGAAGGTAAAATGCGAGTTAATTAATTGAAAAGGACTGACGATGGCCACGTGATCACAGGTCCAAGAGGAACGCAGCCGCAGCCGTCTTAACCGAGCGCCCAGGGATGCAGACAGGGGAAGCTCACTGGTGAAAACTAGGATCCGTACCAGAGGAACATGCTCACGCTGGTCAATTGTTTCTTATCCTTTTCTCCTTAATCTTTTTGTTTCTGTTAATCCTCAGATTTCTAGAGAGAGTGGAAGGGAAGGGAGGGAGGGAGATAGAGAGAGGGAGACATTGATGTGAGAGAGACACATCAATTGGTGGCCTTCTGCAGGTGGCCAGACCAGGGCCAAGGACCAAACCTGCAACCCGGGTACATGCCCTTGACTGGGAAGCGAACCCATGAACCTTTGGTGCGTAGGTTGACACTCTAACTGCTGAGCCACACCATTCAGGGCCTTTTCTCCTTAATTGTTCAATCTGTCCCCAAGGCCTGGCAATCGTTATGATTTTAATGAACAACAATAAACTTTACAGGAATCTTGTCCATTCAGCAGCTCTCAAATAGGAAGGCGATTACTTTAATAAGGTGGTTCTGGTTTGAGAGTCTGCACAGTTAACCATCATTTACACTGGCTTCTCATAAACGTCTATGAGCTTTCAGCACGTGACTGGAGAAAATGCATAATGAACCCGTCTGTTACCCTATATGTGACCTGCTCCTGAGCTGACAGTACCATCTCCATACCCTGAGCTGACAGTACCATCTCCATCTCCTGAGCTGAGGGTACCATCTCCATCCCCTGAGCTGACGGTACCATCTCCATCCCCTGAGCTGAGGGTACCATCTCCATCCCCTGAGCTGAGGGTACCATCTCCATCCCCTGAGCTGACGGTACCATCTCCATCTCCTGAGCTGAGGGTACCATCTCCATCCCCTGAGCTGACGGTACCATCTCCATCCCCTGAGCTGAGGGTACCATCTCCATCCCCTGAGCTGACAGTACCATCTCCATCCCCTGAGCTGAGGGTACCATCTCCATCCCCTGAGCTGAGGGTACCATCTCCATCCCCTGAGCTGACGGTACCATCTCCATCTCCTGAGCTGAGGGTACCATCTCCATCCCCTGAGCTGACGGTACCATCTCCATCCCCTGAGCTGAGGGTACCATCTCCATCCCCTGAGCTGACAGTACCATCTCCATCCCCTGAGCTGAGGGTACCATCTCCATCCCCTGAGCTGACGGTACCATCTCCATCCCCTGAGCTGACAGTACCATCTCCATCCCCTGAGCTGACAGTACCATCTCCATCCCCTGAGCTGACAGTACCATCTCCATCCCCTGAGCTGACAGTACCATCTCCATCCCCTGAGCTGACAGTACCATCTCCATCCCCTGAGCTGACGGTACCATCTCCATCTCCTGAGCTGACGGTACCATCTCCATCCCCTGAGCTGACGGTACCATCTCCATCCCCTGAGCTGACGGTACCATCTCCATCCCCTGAGCTGAGGGTACCATCTCCTTCCCCTGAGCTGAGGGTACCATCTCCATCCTCTGAGCTGACGGTACCATCTCCATCCCCTGAGCTGAGGGTACCATCTCCATCCCCTGAGCTGACGGTACCATCTCCATCCCCTGAGCTGAGGGTACCATC
Source organism: Corynorhinus townsendii (assembly GCA_026230045.1). NCBI lineage: Eukaryota > Metazoa > Chordata > Mammalia > Chiroptera > Vespertilionidae > Corynorhinus > Corynorhinus townsendii. Next base: position 4,200,367 of record JAPDVU010000006.1, read on the forward strand.
TCCATCCCCTGAGCTGACGGTACCATCTCCATCCCCTGAGCTGACAGTACCATCTCCATCCCCTGAGCTGAGGGTACCATCTCCATCCCCTGAGCTGACAGTACCATCTCCATCCCCTGAGCTGAGGGTACCATCTCCATCCCCTGAGCTGACGGTACCATCTCCATCCCCTGAGCTGAGGGTACCATCTCCATCCCCTGAGCTGACGGTACCATCTCCATCCCCTGAGCTGAGGGTACCATCTCCATCCCCTGAGCTGACGGTACCATCTCCATCCCCTGAGCTGAGGGTACCATCTCCATCCTCTGAGCTGACGGTACCATCTCCTTCCCCTGAGCTGAGGGTACCATCTCCATCCTCTGAGCTGAGGGTACCAACTCCACCCTCTGAGCTGAGGGTACCATCTCCATCCCCTGAGCTGACAGTACCATCTCCATCCTCTGAGCTGACAGTACCATCTCCATCCTCTGAGCTGACGGTACCATCTCCATCCTCTGAGCTGACGGTACCATCTCCATCCTCTGAGCTGACGGTACCATCTCCATCCTCTGAGCTGAGGGTACCATCTCCATCCCCTGAGCTGACGGTACCATCTCCATCCCCTGAGCTGAGGGTACCATCTCCATCTCCTGAGCTGAGGGTACCATCTCCTTCCCCTGAGCTGACGGTACCATCTCCATCCCCTGAGCTGAGGGTACCATCTCCATCCCCTGAGCTGAGGGTACCATCTCCATCCCCTGAGCTGACGGTACCATCTCCATCCCCTGAGCTGACGGTACCATCTCCATCCCCTGAGCTGACGGTACCATCTCCATCCCCTGAGCTGACGGTACCATCTCCATCCCCTGAGCTGACGGTACCATCTCCATCCCCTGAGCTGACGGTACCATCTCCATCCTCTGAGCTGACAGTACCATCTCCATCCTCTGAGCTGAGGGTACCATCTCCATCCCCTGAGCTGACGGTACCATCTCCATCCTCTGAGCTGACAGTACCATCTCCATCCTCTGAGCTGACAGTACCATCTCCATCCCCTGAGCTGAGGGTACCATCTCCATCCCCTGAGCTGACGGTACCATCTCCATCTCCTGAGCTGACGGTACCATCTCCATCTCCTGAGCTGACGGTACCATCTCCATCCCCTGAGCTGACGGTACCATCTCCATCCCCTGAGCTGACGGTACCATCTCCATCCCCTGAGCTGAGGGTACCATCTCCTTCCCCTGAGCTGACGGTACCATCTCCATCTCCTGAGCTGACGGTACCATCTCCATCCCCTGAGCTGAGGGTACCATCTCCATCCCCTGAGCTGAGGGTACCATCTCCATCCCCTGAGCTGACGGTACCATCTCCATCTCCTGAGCTGACGGTACCATCTCCATCCCCTGAGCTGACGGTACCATCTCCATCCCCTGAGCTGACGGTACCATCTCCATCCCCTGAGCTGACGGTACCATCTCCATCCCCTGAGCTGACGGTACCATCTCCATCCCCTGAGCTGACGGTACCATCTCCATCCCCTGAGCTGAGGGTACCATCTCCATCCCCTGAGCTGTGGGTACCATCTCCATCCCCTGAGCTGACGGTACCATCTCCATCCCCTGAGCTGAGGGTACCATCTCCATCCCCTGAGCTGACGGTACCATCTCCATCCCCTGAGCTGACAGTACCATCTCCATCCCCTGAGCTGAGGGTACCATCTCCATCCCCTGAGCTGACGGTACCATCTCCTTCCCCTGAGCTGAGGGTACCATCTCCATCCCCTGAGCTGAGGGTACCATCTCCATCCCCTGAGCTGAGGGTACCATCTCCATCCCCTGAGCTGAGGGTACCATCTCCATCCTCAGAGCTGAGGGTACCATCTCCATCCCCTGAGCTGACGGTACCATCTCCATCTCCTGAGCTGACGGTACCATCTCCATCCCCTGAGCTGACGGTACCATCTCCTTCCCCTGAGCTGAGGGTACCATCTCCATCCCCTGAGCTGAGGGTACCATCTCCATCTCCTGAGCTGACGGTACCATCTCCATCCCCTGAGCTGACGGTACCATCTCCATCCCCTGAGCTGAGGGTACCATCTCCATCCCCTGAGCTGAGGGTACCATCTCCATCCCCTGAGCTGACAGTAGCATCTCCTTCCCCTGAGCTGACAGTACCATCTCCATCCCCTGAGCTGACAGTACCATCTCCATCCCCTGAGCTGACGGTACCATCTCCATCCCCTGAGCTGACGGTACCATCTCCATCCCCTGAGCTGACGGTACCATCTCCATCCTCTGAGCTGACAGTACCATCTCCATCCCCTGAGCTGAGGGTACCATCTCCATCCCCTGAGCTGACGGTACCATCTCCAGCTCCTGAGCTGACGGTACCATCTCCATCCCCTGAGCTGACGGTACCATCTCCATCCCCTGAGCTGACGGTACCATCTCCATCCTCTGAGCTGACAGTACCATCTCCATCCCCTGAGCTGAGGGTACCATCTCCATCCCCTGAGCTGACGGTACCATCTCCATCTCCTGAGCTGACGGTACCATCTCCATCCCCTGAGCTGACGGTACCATCTCCATCCCCTGAGCTGACGGTACCATCTCCATCCCCTGAGCTGACGGTACCATCTCCATCCCCTGAGCTGAGGGTACCATCTCCATCCCCTGAGCTGACGGTACCATCTCCATCCCCTGAGCTGACGGTACCATCTCCATCCCCTGAGCTGACAGTACCATCTCCATCCCCTGAGCTGAGGGTACCATCTCCATCCCCTGAGCTGACGGTACCATCTCCATCCCCTGAGCTGACGGTACCATCTCCATCCTCTGAGCTGAGGGTACCATCTCCATCCCCTGAGCTGAGGGTACCATCTCCATCCTCTGAGCTGAGGGTACCATCTCCATCCCCTGAGCTGAGGGTACCATCTCCATCCCCTGAGCTGAGGGTACAATCTCCATCCTGTGAGCTGACAGTACCATCTCCATCCTCTGAGCTGACGGTACCATCTCCTTCCCCTGAGCTGACGGTACCATCTCCATCCCCTGAGCTGACGGTACCATCTCCATCCCCTGAGCTGAGGGTACCATCTCCTTCCCCTGAGCTGACGGTACCATCTCCATCCCCTGAGCTGACAGTACCATCTCCATCCCCTGAGCTGACGGTACCATCTCCATCCCCTGAGCTGAGGGTACCATCTCCATCCCCTGAGCTGACGGTACCATCTCCATCCCCTGAGCTGACGGTACCATCTCCATCCTCTGAGCTGACAGTACCATCTCCATCCCCTGAGCTGAGGGTACCATCTCCATCCTCTGAGCTGACGGTACCATCTCCTTCCCCTGAGCTGAGGGTACCATCTCCATCCCCTGAGCTGAGGGTACCATCTCCATCCTCTGAGCTGACAGTACCATCTCCATCCCCTGAGCTGAGGGTACCATCTCCATCCTCTGAGCTGACAGTACCATCTCCATCCCCTGAGCTGAGGGTACCATCTCCATCCTCTGAGCTGACAGTACCATCTCCATCCTCTGAGCTGAGGGTACCATCTCCATCCCCTGAGCTGAGGGTACAATCTCCATCCTGTGAGCTGACAGTACCATCTCCATCCTCTGAGCTGATGGTACCATCTCCTTCCCCTGAGCTGACGGTACCATCTCCATCCCCTGAGCTGACAGTACCATCTCCATCCCCTGAGCTGAGGGTACCATCTCCATCCCCTGAGCTGACGGTACCATCTCCATCCCCTGAGCTGACGGTACCATCTCCATCCCCTGAGCTGAGGGTACCATCTCCATCCCCTGAGCTGACAGTACCATCTCCATCCCCTGAGCTGACGGTACCATCTCCATCCCCTGAGCTGACGGTACCATCTCCATCCCCTGAGCTGAGGGTACCAACTCCACCCTCTGAGCTGAGGGTACCATTTCCATCCCCTGAGCTGAGGGTACCATCTCCAGCTCCTGAGCTGGGCTGAGTGATGTCATCTCTGCCTTCCAGGCGTCCACTCTTACCTACTCTCTGTGGACATCTCTCCTTTCACTAGTTACCTGACCTGTGGAACAGGGATGGTGAAACCCATACACGATGCAACTGAAGCATTTCCTGCCATTCAAAATAAGCTCCTGAAGGGCCCTTTTGAAAGGAAGAAAGCTATAATTTGGAACCATTTCTCTGTTTGCACATGAAGAAGGAAGGGCTGTCTCACTCAGGTGCCCCAGGGAGGGAACGTTCGCAGGCAGCCAGGGGAGCGTGTTAAGGAGAGCACCGGCTCTGAAAGCCATTAGGGACAGAATGTCAGAACTTCATTTCTCCTTTATGAATGGTAGGGAGATGCATTCAGCAAGTAAACCCAAGCCAGCGTTGGTCACTGAAAAGCCTTCCGTTGGCTTGACAAAAAATACAAAGAAAATAAAATGTGGTCATTGTCTTGTGGCCCGAGTGGTTTTTCCTGGGATGGACAGGAACTCATTTGCTTTATCTGCTGAGGCTCATCGCGAGGGCCCTGGGCTGGGATTATCCTTTAGTTCTATCTGATTATGGCCCAGTTGTGCGTGATTACACTGCCATTCAGATCCGCAGTGAGGATGGCGGAGAGAATCAGCAAAATATTAAACAGAGCTCCTTCTAAGAACCGCTTCCTGCCTCCTATTGGGGGACACCAAGGCCTCGCCCACACAATTATGAGCAAGCCCTATTCACACTGCACGTTTCCCCTCAAAGGGCCCTGTTCGTTCCTGTTGAAATAACGCCAAGTGGCTGAGGGTCGCCCGAGTAAAGATTATATCCTTCCCAGGCTGGCTGGCAAGCAGTTTGGGAATTAGCTCTTGATCCATCAACGGCAACAAGGACCCGGCAGCTTCTGAAAGGCCTGCTAACACGGCCCCGCGAGCAGCCCTGAAGTCAGTCATTTTCTACTGAAGGTTGATTAATGGGAAAGGAGAGCTCGCCCTAAAACAGAATGCCAACAGTTCACGCACGGCGCCGTGTAGCCAGGCCACCTGTGAAAGGCTTGCTCTGTGCACACTCCAAAGCGAGTCATTCACTCACTCATTCATCCCATTTGTTTCAAACCACTTCCTGCGGAAGGGATGGGGAATACAAAATAGACGGATGCCCTCTCTGCCTTGAGAAGTTTGCGCTGTAGACTGACAGGTAAAGCTAGCTTAGATGCATTTCACGCTTACTTGGTGATAATGCTGGAGGCTAACTAAAGTCCCTTTTCCCCCACCAAAAAAATATTTTTATTTATTTCAGAGAAGAAGGGAGGGGAGAGAGAGATGGAAACACCCATGATGAGAGAGAATCATTGGTCGGCTGCCTCATGCACGCACGCCCCACACTGGGGATCGAGCCCGCAACCTGGGCATGTGCCCTGACGGGGAATGGAACCATGATCTCCTGGTTCGTAGATTGACGCTTAACTACTGAGCCACACTGGCTGGGATTTAGTGCTTCTTAATTCAATGGGTTTTTTAATCTTTCTTGACCCAGAGGGAATAGAAGGGATAAGGAAAATTTTTGAATCAATAAATTATCAGTAAGAACCTCCCTCCAAATTCTCACTTCCATTAGATGATGTATATTCCCGGAGTTGGATTGAGAGAATTCTATATGAAGTTGTAGACAGAAAAGGGATGGGGGCTTGGGGAACTGGGTGAAGGCATTGGGCAAAAAAAAATCAAACAAAACTCATAGACACAGACATCTATGTGGTGATTACCAGAGGGAAAGGGGGGAAGGGGAGGGGGTAGAGGGGAAAGGTGTGGGTAAACGGTGATGGAAGGGGAGTAGACTTGGGTGGTGAACACACAATACAATATTACAGACGATCTATTATGGAACCGTATACCTGAAATCTGTAACTCTTATGAACCAATGTCACCCCAATAAAGTCAATAGAAAGGTTTTCAAAGGGCTTCTATGGAAATCACCTCTCAGGGCGGTCTGATCACAAATGCCTTACTGTGCAGGTCCTGGGGGGTCCTCATGCCCCTGGCATATGACTTTTAGTAAAAGCTTTATCTTTGCCTTAAGCAAGCCCTGTCCATTGTTTCTGTGCATCTAGGTGAACACCCCTTTGAAAGTGTCCCTTTCAGACCCCTGCAGCAAAAACACCCTCACGGAGCTCACCACCTCGGTAACTCTCCTGTAATGTAACCCTCACCTTGCTTCCCCAGCCTCCCGCAACCTTTGTTAAATTCCCTCCCCAAGTCCACGTGCATAAAAGAAACTGCAAGCTGTCATTCCAAGCAGCGTTTTTTCTCAGTCTGTTGAGATCTTGTTTCCGGGAGTGTCATCAGTTTGGCTCAGATGAATTTTTGTAAAAACCTTCTACAGGTTTGGACAATCTTACGTCAACAGGGTGACAGTTGGTTAGTGGTAGGACCCAGAGGAGGAGAACCGCACCCCAGTTTCCCTTAGCTGTCTTCGCAAGTGGTGGTGGGGGGCAGTGAGGGTAAGAGATGAAGGAGACATCAAGTAAACTTGGAGTCTGCAAAGGCCCCCTCCCCCCACTGCGGACCTTGTGGCACCATGGTTTTCCTTTTTCCCCGGGGGACACTGGAGCAGACAGTAGGAATGGCCGTGCCCTTTCCATGACAGTGGGCTCTGGACCCCTCACCAGGTCCCCCAGGTCCCCAGAATCGCATTCCCATGTGCCCAAGAATGGCAGGGACATGTTGAAGGACGTAGAATGCTCAACTTATTTCCCCGTGACCCCTGGGGACCCTGGAGCTCACTACAGGGTTTCTGTCCTGGGCAGTCACAACACCTGCCAGCAGAGACCTGGACTGGGCTTTTCAACAAAACAAAAGCATAAATTTGATTTTGGGGGGCGGGGGAGGGGTTGTTAACTACCCAGTACTCCCCCTCACTGCAAACAAGAGACTTCTAGTTCTGCTGCACTGGGATGGCCTGGGGTCCCTCTGGCAAGCCCTGGTTATTTTGGTGTTTAATGGTCCTGTGAGGGAGGCCGATTCAGAAATTGGCTCCAGGCTGCCATTGACCTTGAATCTCCCGCTGCTTGCCTTCTCATGAATTTAATTAAATTATTTTATGTGTGAATGTTTTTTTTTTTAGTGACTCACTCCCCAAAAGACGGAAAGCACCTTGCGAGGAAAAATGATGGCTACCTGCTCACCTCTCTCTCTAGACCAAGCTGAGTGCCTGGTACACAGTGGGCAGTCAATAGCTGTCGAGTGAGTGAATACACATGTCACATCCACACAAACATAAGGCTTATTCCTAGCTCAACGGGAAGAGCCCCTGCGTGGGTTTAGGTGTTCTGGGAATAACCCGGATCTAGTTGCTCATCATGTATGACCTTGACAAGCTATAAACTTTTCAGGGCCTCGGGTTCTTTTTCTGTAGAATGAAAGGTTTAAATTAATTCAGTGATTTGTGACCTGTGCTCTGTGGACAGGAGACGTATGCAGTGATAGGCTTAGGACGTCTTTTTCTAGCTCCATTAGAACAAGACTAATTTAATGACTTAAATATTAGGCTTAACATTTGAAGAGTGTCTCTGTGGTTTACACACACATTCACAAGTGTGCACACGCACACACAAACGCACACAATCATCAGGCATCCTCACACCTTCCTGAGACAGACACGCCTGTCTGGAACCACAAAGAACATAGGGTGTTTCTCTCCATCTTAACTTTGTATTAAGTGGTTAAGAACCTGAAAGTATTTTTAAGGATCTAGATTGTTTCGATTCTTACATTTCCTACCAGGAATTGGTAGGAAAGGAGTTATATCAGAGGTATTGCAACAGTAAGTTGGTTATCGCTCTAGAAACCTCATGTATGTATTCTCCTAATCAGAAAAAATATAGATATTCTCCTAAGTGTTTGCAGTGTGTTTGTATGAGGCATGCTGAGATTTCTCAAAGTACTTAACATGTACCAGATATTGCACTAATAAGTTTAAAAAACAAATAAAATGCAGCAACACTGTGAAGCAGACATATTGTCATTCTGGTTTTCATTTCTTCAATCGAAGTGTTTATTGAGCATCTAATATATCCTGACTACACTCAATGGCATAAACAACAGGCAGCAAAGTAAAGACACACAGGGTCCCTGTCTTCAGGGCACGAAGGTGAGGAGGGGGTGGTGGGGACAGAAAACCATCAGAAAAATAAATATTGATACACTCTGAGTCAGTGCCATGTCTCACCACTCTTATGAAAGATTTCCACACATCTCTGAAGAAAACAAGAGGACGATGGACTACAGAGTGAGAGGGTGGCGTGAGAAGAGAAGCTACATTTGAGGGAGTTCTCATGGACAGAGCACACTTGAGCTGAGAGCTATGGCACGTAGAATAACCGTCCTGGAGAGAACACATAATTGAGAGCCCAGGGCAGGAAGAAGTTGGCATTTCAGAGAACAGAAAGAGTGGAGAAACGGAGGCACACGGCCTATATAAAGAAGCGCCACCATGGATGGCTTCCCTCAGAAACGGGCTTAGCAGCTGCACAAAACAGACCAGGGGTCTTCTCTGGATGAGAAGCTGAATGGTTTGGGGGACAGTGTGAATGTATTTAGTGGCCTGTACTCAATGACTTTGGAGAATACCACAGCAGGAGGATCTGTAGCCATCACTTGCCTTTCATATTTATATTAAGAGAAGTCCTGTAATATCCCCCTTCCTGCCAATTCCCTGGCTTCTGGTGAGCTGAGGTACCTTCAGGCAAGGATGCAGCCAGGTAATTGGAACTGCAAATTGATAACAATGAGATCTTTGAACTTGAAGAGCAGCAAGCCGTGACTGTAATTGACAATAGGGCAGACATAATTGATGTCTGCAACTCGGAGGGAGAAGGCAGCAGAAACAGAGGGAAAAGGCTGGGGCTGTATTTGCCAGCATAATAACCATTAGCAACACTATTAATGGAGAAAACAGCATTGTAACCTTGGGCACAAACCACGAATTTGTAAGTATAATTCTTACTATCTGTCAGGAAGGTAAACCCCCAGGGGCCGGGGAATGTGCCCGGGGAAGGTCCCTGCAGGGCAGCGCGAAGGGGCCCTTGCTTTGAAGAGGCCTCAAAACCACCGAATTTGAAACAGGAGCATTTCTACAGTGCGGGGCGTGGGCCCCGGTTTGCCCGCCTTTGTTCCCGTAGCTCCTTTCCATTTTCACGCCCCGAGGGTTTCATGGGGCCCAGGCTCAGATCAGATTTTATTACCCAAATGTGGAAAAGGCCGCATTGAATAAACATGGTCGAAGTCCTGTTTGCTGACTGCGTGTGTGTGTGTGTGTGTGTGTGTGTGTTTGTGTTTGTGTGTGTGTGTGTGTGTGTGTGTGTGTGTTTCTAACTGAGGAATGCAGCTAACAAAGAAAGGTAAAAGGGTCGTCCTCATTACTCTCGGGCCACCATAGCTTTGGTGGGTCATAAATGATTATCATTTGATGCCCCTCCCTAGACCTATCAAACTTCGGAACTAAGATTCTGATGTAAACAAAACTTTCAGGTCCTTGAAATAAGTGAATTTCCTATCTCAGAAACTTAAAAATTGAGTACTAATGATTTTCAATGTCTTCAAAATATTTGAGTCAAAAGTTGATAGATTGATTCATTAGAATAAGGTAGCCTAATCACTCTCAGTAGGTCCCCTCATTTATTTACCTGTTACAAATACATTTATATTAAAAATAGCAGCACAATTCACCATAGCTAAGATTTGGAAATAGTCTAAGTGTCCATCAGCAGATGAGTGGGTTAAAAAACTGTGGTACATCTAAACAATGGAATACTACACTGCAGTAAAAAAGAAGGAATTCCTACCATTTGCAACAGCATGGATGGACCTGGAGAGCATTATGCTAAGCGAAATAAGGCAGTCAGAGAAAGATAAATACCACATGATCTCACTCATTTATGGAATATAATGAACAATATAAAGTGATGAACAAAAACAGATCCAGAGACAGAGAAGCATCGATCAGACCATCAAACCTCAGAGGGAAGGTAAGGGAGGGTGGGGGTAAGAGGAGGAGATCAACCATGGGATTTGTATGCATGCCTATAAGCCTAATCAATAAGGCATATAATACCTTAATCAATAAAGAAAAAATAATTTAAAAAAGGAAAAAAAATAGAATCCATTTTGCATAAAGCAGAGATAACGTAGAGAAAAAATAAGCGGTATAATTTTACTAGTAATGAAAGCCTCATTTCCCTTTTTGAGCCGAGTCCATTTGTTAGGTATATTTTCAGAACTCACGCTTGTGTTGTGCACTATCACACAGATGCAGGCGCGAGGTCTTTACTTTGAAGATTGCATTGAAGGTGCATATCTTAAAATAAATCAAGCTAAGATAGAACTTTTGTTATTAGTGTGTAGTTGTGTAGTAGTAAATTGCAGTGAATGGGGGCTGGATTTATTTCTACTTTAGAGATTTATTGGTGTTTTCTTCATGGCTTGATATACGAGCAATCATTTTAAATGCCCCGTTGGCTCTTGAAAAGCAGGAACAGTGCTTAGAAAGGATTTAGGGTTTGAAATACAGCTATACATAAACTATCGCCTGTTCATATAGTACTCAGACCCTCTTCGGTTTACCTGCCGAATCCAAGATTATAGAAATGTTTTTCAATTAAACTTGGGATTCTGTCTATTTCTCTTTAAATAGTTGAGTGTGTGTTTTAAGTATTTAAACCCTAGGTTAAATGCTTCAAGGTTTACGGCTATTTCTACTTTCTGTATCTGTGGCTTGTGTTTTAGTGCCCATGCATCATACATATGGCACATAGACATATATTAAGTCTATCCTTTTTGTTTCTTACCTCTCTCAGGGACTGACAGGAAGTACTAAACATTCTGAATACATTTCTCTTTCTCTTTGTACCTCTGAGCAGTTACAATACACTGAGTGGCCAGATTACTATGATCTCTGAATGCATAATAATCTGGCCACTCAGTGTGTGTGTGTGTGTGTGTGTGTGTGTGTGTGTATGTGTATATATATTAGATGCCCGGTGCATGAAGTTGTGCATGGGTGGGGTCCAGCCAGCCTGGCCAGGGAGAGGGGATATGAGTGGTTGGCCGTCCTGCCTGCTGGTCGAGGGGACAATTTGCATATTAGCCTTTTATTATATAGGCTATACACTGAGTGGCCAGATTATTATGCCTTCAGAGGTCATAATAACCTGGCCACTCGGTGTGTTTACACAGGTTACCACTTCCGGTCTGTGGACTGTATGTGTCCTGACAAACAGAGCCCTTAAAGCTCATTGTGGGCCCTACTCCCCCATTTTCATGGAATCCTCCCTTTAATTGCACTTTTTAATGCATTTAGGTTGTTGCAAGCATATAGTTTCCTTACATACATTGTGTATGTACTCAAACTATATCCAAGAACTATTCATTTCTTTATTTATCTGCTTGTTTATTTATGTTAATCCTCACCTGAAGACATATTTCCCACTGATTTTTAGAGAGAGTGGAAGGGAAGGAGGGAGAGACAGAGAAACATGGATTTGTTGTGCCACTTAAAGAGGCATTCCTTGGTTGCTTCTTGCACGTGCCCTGATCGGGGACCGAAACCACAACCTTGGCGCACCCAGTTTCTCCACTCCCCAGATGGAACGGCTCAGTGGCTCCGCTCTGCTGCATCCCCCCGATGCTGGCACAGACTTATCAGAGCACATGCAACACGTACCCTGCTGCGCCCACGGGCTCCACCCTATCAGACCGGTGGCTCAAGGGGTATGTGGCCGATGGGGTTTGTCCTGGCACCATCTGCATTTAGCATAATGCTCGGCACCGCGGGCGTGCTGCCCAGGGAGGTTTGTAGAATGAATGACTGGGCATGTAACTGTCACCACTGGGAGAACACGGATCAGGAAGTCCTGAAACTAGCATTAATCAGCTGGCAAGCTTACTCTTTGGCTATGTGTGTGCCTTGTGACCTCACCGTACACGGAGGGCATTTGGCTAAGTAACTAGTAGATTCCCCTCCAGCACGGAAACGACAGGACTCTCTCAGTTCATTTCTCCAACCACCAATATTTCTTCTGGGTAATAAGGTAGTTCTGTGTAGAAATTTAACAAAAAGGTAAGTCTCTAAAGGAAACAAAACTCTAAACATACAGCTTTTACAACATACAAGACACATAATAAATCTCATTTGTTCTCCAAAACAATCCAACCATGTAAAGTTATTACCCTCATTTTATTTACGTTTTTTATTGATTGATTTTAGAGAAAGATAGGAAGGAAGAGAAACATTATTTTGTTGTTCCCGCATTTATGCATTCATTGGTTGATTCTCATATGTGCCCTGACCTAAGACTGAACCCACAACCTTGGTGTAGCAGGATGATGCTCTAACCAACCGAGGTACCAGGCAGGGCCGGTTACCCTCATTTTAGAGATAAATTGAGCCAGCAAGAGGCTACGTGATGTGCCTGAATTCACACATGACCTGGTATTTAAACTGGGCAGACTGACTCTTGAGTTCTGCGCTCCTAACTAGAATGCTATGTTGGCTCTCATTGTCCTCGTGAGCTCGATTCCACTCAAGTATAGATTGCATTTTCCAATAAAGGTCATTCTTGCATGCTCAAAGTAGGTGCTCACTATATGTACATTTATTAAATTAATGCATGAGCCTGCAGAGTTTACTTGACCAAGGTGTGGATATAGCAGGCACACTGTGCACATACTCTGTAATTATAACAGAGACTCTCTTATTGAACTTTCCCGTGTTTGTGTATATTGAATACGAAAATGCAATTAAGATCTTTGTAAAGCACCAAAAGCAGCACTTAAGGAGGACAACAATGTACAAACTAAAATATTTTCCAAGTTCTTACATTTGAGCTCAACAATGCCACAAATAAGAGCATTATTTATAAAACACAGTGGTAATAATGCGTCCTGCAGGTTAGTATAAAGAATCTATCTCAGCAATAAAATTGCAAATGTACTAAGCAGGTATAATACTTTACCTGTGTTCAATGCCATCAGAATCTAGCAGTGTTCAAATCTGAACAGAAATTTAGATGTTGGGATTATTGTTACCATACAGCTTTTCATTTTAAAAAATAGGATTTAAAAAATCTTATAATGGTGGGTACAACTTTTCTGAAATCTGGATATGCGTAGCTTAAGATGAAAGGTACCATACGTTCGCTATATAGATTATAGAACCACTGACAAGGAGAAGAGTGGGAACCTGTAACCCCTCCCTCAAAAATAACCTGGCAACATTTGGATGTATCTCCTTGTCTTGTGTAGATAGGGGTGTGTGTGTGTGTGTGTGTGTGTGAGAGAGAGAGAGAGAGAGAGAGGGAGAGAGAGAGAGAGGGGGGGAGAGAGAGAGGGAGAGAGAGAGAGAGAGTTTGAGTGTATTGCAATATGCAGGTGAGGTTGTGAGGCAATGACAGTGAAAATCCAAGTTCAAAGGTAATGTCTCCCAAGCCCTCACCCATTAAGGAGCCTCATCGGGTGGTGAAGTCCCTACTAAGTATTTTTGAGCTCCAGCATTTGCTAGATTCTTCCACGGCCTCAGCTTCCCCGTTTTAAAAGCAGTGTGTTCAGTGCTGCTGGCGCTACAGTCTGACACAGCCCTATGTGAGCGTAGCCATGTCGGCGCCAAGAGCTGCTTCCTGGGGCTGAGCTCCACGCAAACGCAGGAAGACTGCTCCTCACCCTGCTCCCCACGTGCCCTGCAGCCCGTGTTGTCACCTGGGCGGATGGTCTGGGGGCGACTCCCTTCCTTGACTCACAGTCACTCATAGAGACGCCCCCTCAGGTTCTGCCTCTAACTGCCCTGTGTACAGAGATCCCAAGTAAACACAACAGAATGAGCCAGATGAGGGGCCGGGGCCTAACAAATCAATTTTGTTCCCTCTACTCTTTTCTGTCTTCAGCCTGTACTAGGACCCACCATGCAAAATCATGAAGAGTCAGCCGTTTGTTTCAGACTAAAGTCAGAATCCGCAATTCCACACGCTTTAACCTAACCACTAAGCCTTTATCCAGTTTAAACCAGGACCCCAAAGCCCATGGCGGACTCCTGATCTATTTTAGCTAGACAGGACCACACCTGGAGACCACGTTTCCTCTCTCCTCTGGCATCTGGGGGGCCTGCACATGACACTGATGTCCCTTGCACCCTGCTCAGTTGCTCAGGGGATCCTGTATTTATTCTGGGTCTGTCTATTCCACGTCAGATGTCCCTGTGAGTCTCAGGCTCTCATGTCAGCATGTGATGCCCAGATCCGAGGACTCACACACGCCCTCACGCAGTGGCTGGCCCCACAGTCTCTTCCAGCTTTAAAACTACCTGATTCTAATGAGCATTCATAGCCACGGTGTAAAGTTTTCAAAGTCGCTTATGCATGCATACAATTCCATTTCCCTTGTGGGGTATTCTGGACAAATCTCGACCTGGTGCTTGTTGTGGTTATAAAACTACTTTAGCGCGTGTTTCACACGTGGACATGTGCCTTTTTTAAGGGGATGCTGGAGGGCAGAAGCCCTGTCCTGAATTCTGTATTCCTCATTGCATCCAGCAATAGGACTCATTAAGTAATTGTCAAACTTGACTTAATTCATGGTAAGTAAATAGATCCTGTCTTCCCAGTACGAGTAAATCTTCTCACATGAAACATGAGCTGTAAATTGAAAGACTCACTGCTTTGAGCTTTCAAACACCAAAGGTACTAAATAGTACCCCAGTGCTTAAAGGTGCTAGTTACAGCCTTCTACTCGGAAAGGATTCTTGTGGTTTCCAGATAATAAAAACGATAACAATAAAAAAGAAGAGATAATACATAATATGTCATTTTATGTTGCACTATGAGAAAAAAAGCTGCTAATTAAACTATGACATGCAATTGACTGTAAGAGGTATTTGATTTGCGAGATATAAACATGTCAAAAACATGTATTAGAATTGACAAATGACTGAAGTAATACGTACTGATAAGGACATCAACAATGCTAATATTACCATAACTCTCACTGTGTGTTAAGTACATTATAGTAAGTGCCTTACATGAATGACCTCCTTTCTACCACGCGGTTGATGCTATTATTTCTATTTCAGGAACATAAAATGCAGTCTTAGGGAAAAAGCAGCAATTTTCCCAGGACTGCATGTCTTTCCAGCAGCAGCAGATCCAGGAGGGGAACTCATCCATCAGCCTCCACAGGGTGACCTTTTATAATCTAATCGAGGTGCTGAGTAGTTCTTTCAACCTCACAAGGTGTGTATGAGCACCCACCAATACATCTGTATTTTATAACCTGGAGAGGGTCTTGTAAATTGTAAAGCACCTTACAGATAAGAATTTGTATTCCTCCAAATTACAGTTCCTTTGACTAGTTTAATGCAAGTGTCAACATCACCTAGGCACAAATAGAACTAGTTGGGGCAATGTTTTTCAAACAACTTGTGATAAAGAATTAGTTGGTTAGGCCCTGGTAATTTCACAAATATGGACTCTGGCTAGCACCCCAAACACTGATGAACTGGAATGAAATCCCTGGAGTGTCTTAGCCTACTCGTTTTTCATACTCATGCCTTGTCATTTTTCTGTTACTTAATTGGCTTGTTTTCTTTCATTCTTTTTAACAAGGTGCCAGGGGGGTGCGGTATTAACCATGGGGTGAAGTTGAAGTGTTGTAGGGTTCCCTGAGCAAATGTCTCCCTGTGATTGTTAATCAAGTGATGTAGGAAGGGTTTACATCAGGGCTTCTACACAGATGAGAAGAAAGTTCTGGAGTTTCCCATCTTCAGAGACACGCTACGTCATTGGTGCACTGCACGAGAAGAGCTCACAATTAGATCTCATGGTTGCTGATCAAGGACGTGGATTTTGTCTGTGAATCAAAGGCTGCTCCAGGGACTGGGGACACGTTTGTCCTGTCAGTGCTCAGGTATCTTAGTCTCTCGTCCTCTCCCGGGGTGCAGTCCTCAGCGCTCCCACAGGGAGTCACTTCCAAAAGAAAGGGAGGGCCCCTGTCCCTTGACTTTTCAGCCTCTTAGCAGCTCTTGAGGGGTTAAATGGGTCCAAAGGGAGAACCACGTGACTGTAAGCACTCAACAGGTCTCCCACGTGAATCCCTGAGGTCAGTCATCATCAAAACCAAGGCGGCAGACTCTCATCCGGCCGGTACGCCCACATCACATGCAGTTCCTGCCAACCTCGCAAGGTGAGTATGAGCATCCACCAATACATATCTGTGTTTTATAACCTGGAGAGGGTCTTGTAAATGCAAAGCACCTGACAGATAAGAATTTTTATTCCCCAAAGACAATTCCTTTGACTAGTTTAATTCAAATGTCAACATCACCTAGGGACAAGTAGAACTAGTTA
Source organism: Corynorhinus townsendii (assembly GCA_026230045.1). NCBI lineage: Eukaryota > Metazoa > Chordata > Mammalia > Chiroptera > Vespertilionidae > Corynorhinus > Corynorhinus townsendii. Next base: position 4,216,700 of record JAPDVU010000006.1, read on the forward strand.
GGGCAATGTTTCTCAAACAATCTATGATAAAGAATCTCCAAAAAAATTAGTCCACTGTGCACTAAATTTATAAATATCAAAAAATTATGTAAAATAAATACATAAAATGCAAATTCCAATTATTTGTGATTAGATTCAACAGGAACAAGATTAATGTATCAAATTGCTGTAAAGGTTTCTAAAAGCTCCCTCTCATTTGGTATTGATTTCCCTGTACTCTGGTATTAACCTCTGGCGACCAGCCCTGGGCCTCACTGAGTAGCAGTGGACGAGGGCCCCGCACGTGCCCACGGCAGGACTGCAGGGCTCCTCCCACCGCGCCTGCTTGCTCACCACTGTTTCACGGTGTCACACTCCCCGCATCCACACCACCCAGACCCTATCTTGCTGCTCCCCTTTATTTTTTTTTGTATGTGTATTTTTTGTATTAAAATATAATTTTAGATTTTTTTCTACTTCATCAAAATATATGTAGTATGTTTATCAGACTATTTATAATTACCTTTCCCTATGAAATATTTTATATTCATTATTTTAGTATTCACTGATACATCATATTATATACAGTTATCGATATATGACATTGGATATATGAATAATTTTATAAACATTTTATATGCCAGTTTTTTCATATTTATTTGTATTATTATATATAAACATATATTTCTTTTTCCATATCTGCAGTCATCCCAACATGTATTTTCAAAAGCACTGTGAAACATTATAGAATCATTGCCCTGTGTTTATGCATGATCATTTTGCTACCTAACTAAATTGATCAGTGGTATTGTAGACTTCACGGATTAATAGTTAAAGAAAGTCTTCACCTTTTTGATTTATTCACTTTTAAAGTGAGAGCACTACTTTTTATCTTAAAGATAGTAATTTGGAAGTGATATAACAATAGTACAAGTAGTCAACCGAATAAGGAAATAACCACTTGAAGTATAGTCCACAATGCAATTGTACTGGTTTTATTTTCAACAGCACAGTTGCAAAAAACTAACAACAAAAGTTCCCTCTGAATAACATGGAAAATCACAAAAATTATATGTTTATAACAAGATTCCGAGTGTGAGGTTGGTATCTTGGTAGCATCAAATAAATGCAGACAATTGAACTTTACCCAGTAATATCATTTTTCCCTAAGAATACAGCAGTTCCAGAAAATGGAAGTTTTATAAAGCGCTGTAAAGTTCTATACTCAGAGGGAAAATGACATACTCTGAATTACAAACAGAAGGGTACATTTTAACTGCAAGATCAAATCAGTAACCAGTCTTTGAAATGAATTGTAAAACTGTGCAGCCTTAAATATGCCAACGTGCCCACAACGTCCCTGTCCTCGCTGGACATGGCAGCCGAGCCCAGGTAAGTAAGGAATGTGGTGTTCTGTCCCATCGTCAGGTCAGATTATGGCGGGAAGACCAATGACCTGGGGGCGGGGGGGGAGAGGAGAACTCGGTGATGGACATATCAGCTGTGTGAACCTCGGGAGCCGTCCTCCAATGTTCATGTGACCAACTCTGAAATCATGTGCATGCGGAGGATGAACCTTCACATGTCACCTCGTGTGGCACTGTCACATGGAATGTATCTTTTTAAAACACATAGCAGACTTGTTGCTAAATCTCCAAACCTAGGAACACTTTTGCTCTGGTGAAGAATGTTGTATTTTACAAAACTCTTGTATATTTTATCTCACTCCATTTTGTATTTTACAAAATATATTTTATCTCCCAGGGAGTTAGGCAGGCAGGAGATAATTATCAGTTGACATGTATCTATGAGCAGCATGATCCACCCTACATTATGACTGGCCCAAATCCGGGCAGAATACAACACTTGATCATGGAGTTCTGTTATTCTGGTGAGAATTTAATTTGGTCCAACGGTGCACAACAAAGGGAACCTATATTCATATCCCGCAGCCTCATCTGGATTCTAACTACCGTTTGCAGATCACAACTCTCAGTGGGGATAACCATGCAAGGACGTTCAGGAGGGACGGAATGACGCCTTGCTGTGTCCAATGCTGGAGGTTCCATCAGAGGCTCCAGCTCCGGGGAGCGGCGGGGACTCTGGCACATGGGGAGATAATGATGGCTGGGGAAGGGGATCTCACTACCTCCCAATACCATGCATGCCAGAGTCTCACGCACATGAAACTGAGCCTGTGCCCATTCTGCACGGAGTCTGCCTCCTGACCCACTTAGCCAGGATCCAACCCAGGAGGGGAGGGGCCTTCTTCTCAGGTACACCATTCACACCGTGTGCGACCCTCTCCTACTTTGTACGTTAATTACTTACTGATTCATTAGCCTGGCATTCCGGACTTTGCACCAGCCTGTGGGTCCGATCGAGTCTGCACTCCAGCAATTTCTCCCTCTGCAGTGATTCCTGCCATTGAGAACATGTTCAACATCACACTGACGCGGTGTCCACAAGGAGCAACCAGGGAAGCCCGCAGGAGCCAGGCTGGGCCGGAGAACCCCAGGGGGTGCAGGGGACAGTGGGAGCCACGGCAGGAGAACAAGGCAGGCCTCGGTCCTGGGAGCAGCTGCATGGAAGGCAGTGGCCCAGGCCCAGTCCGAGGCACTGGAGCGGCAGTGCTACCATCACCTCCTCTCCTCGTGCCATCTTCCTCTGTCTCATTTCCTGGCCTAAAATAAACCCTTAGGGCACATTTTGAGGTGAGTCCCTCCGGCAAGATCTGACCAGCTATGCCATAAAGATTACATTTGCCAAATACAGTCAAGCAAATGATTAGGACAGAATTCCATACAATGTTAGGGAGGTCTCTCATGTTTCATTGCATAGTGTGGTTGTCTATGATTTATAACCTTCCATTTCTCACTCAGAGAAAGTTGCATGTATTCCAATAAACCTTGATTTTTTTGAAGCACAGCTCAATCAGCGTTATTTACAACAGACACCACCACCTGTGGGACAGCGTGCATTTCACCTTATCTTCCCGGCATAATAAATGATTTATCAAGAACACTGTAAAGGGGAAGAAAACACATTTGGGTTACGATAACCTGTGTATAAACCAGGGTTAGCCGGGACACAGGGACACGCAGCCGATTCCATATGCGAGAACTGCCTCCACCCCAGCAGTGACAGTGGTAACTGACTCCCTTCAGCAACATTCCTTGGCTCGGCTCCACCCCTTGCTATCAACTCAATGGGCCTTGATGATCCATCACTGTGGAAACATCACCTGCTAGAATCTGAGACCCACCTAACTCAACTCCTCCACTGTGTCCAAAGGAGGAAGGACTGTAACTGTGGGCTTAGGGTGACAGATTATCCAAGGTCGTTATATTTCACATAGGATATGATCTAGAACTCGAGTGACTGTCAAGACCCTCCCTTCTACTCTGAGGATCGGGGTGCCTAGACAGACGAAGTATCCCAGTGCATTTGGCTAATCGTTATCCTATATGGTAAAAGGTTAGTATGCAAGTTGTCCCCTTGACCGGGGAGTTCAACTGGGAGTTCAATCAGGGGGTGGGGCCAGCCGGAAAACCGCCCACAGCCCTTCTCCCCCAGCTGGCCCCGCCCCTGATTGCCCCACCCCCACCCCACAGAGGCAGGCCAGCTGGACCCCACCCATGCACAAATTCGTGCACCGGGCCTCTAGTATTAACAGTAAGGGCTGTTTCCTGAGTTCCTATTTCTGTGCTGGGAGTCTGGTATTGAGTCTCTAAGCACTGGTTTTGTTGGTTCTAAGCACCCTGTGTTTTGGGACTGGTTCCCACTGGCTGTGCAGAGCTGAGTGGCTCCTTTCTTCCCAAGTCCTCATTTTCTGACTATATATTGGCAGCTTGGTAGCGTGAAATCGGCCACGGTGAGAGTATCACAGCAGGGAAGTTCACAGACGCCAAATTTTCTCAAATTTTTGGTTTAACACCACTCCCTGTAACCTTTGTTAGGACACATTACTATGTCTCTTTTACCAATGAAGTCATTACGTCATAAAGAGGTTAAGTGTCAGGTCAGGTATTCTGCCGCAGCCAGCATAGTCCACATGCAAACTCAGGCTGGGGTTTGGATCCGGTCCGTTGACACTGAACCCAGTTCTCCCCAGTGTGTGGGTCCATGACTGAGGCTGCTCACACGCTCAAGCAGGGTCAGCCACTGTGAATAAGTCACAGTTCTTCATAAATCCAACCAAACATTTCCCTTCCCTAATGTTTTGGATATACTGAATTTAAAAAATGCAAATAGCCAGTTATCTTAGTAGAGTTTTTGCATAATCAAACAGTTATTTCCAACACAGTGTGTGTGTGTGTTTAAATGGGTGGCAGATGTTGGGAGAAAGCCGTGGTCGGCAAACTGCGGCTCGCGAGCCACATGCAGCCCTTTGGCCCCTTGAGTGTGGCTCTTCCACAAAATACCACGGCCTGGGCGAGTCTATTTTGAAGAAGTGGCATTAGAAGAAGTTTAAGTTTAAAAAATGTGGCTCTCAAAAGAAATTTCAATCATTGTACTGTTGATATTTGGCTCTGTTGACTAATGAGTTTGCCGACCACTGGGATAAAGTATTAACGCCGTTGGCTCTTAGTGATATTGACGCTCAACACTGATCCTTTAACATTCACATCTCAATGACAAATTCAGCAGGGACCACAGGGATGGAATGACAGGAAGCAGGGAGAGGTGGGGAAGGAATTTTAAAACTTATCAAGACATAAGGAACATCTGGAAAAAAGCATGTTGAGATTACATTTAGAAATCATCCTGGTTCCTCCTCCACCAGACTATCCCCAACAAAATGCCCTGTAGTCTCTCTGCACAAGGGGTACCCTTCCATGCCATCTTTATGGGGATCGGAACACTTTCTAAACTTGCGCCACTTTACTGGTCTGACTGCTTGCCTTGACTCTCTAATCTGCTGTTATGGAAATGACAGATGTCAAAAGGCTGCTCCTGTGACCCACAGGGAGAAGTGGCCCCAGGAAGAAAACTCTGAAAGGTTCAGAGGCAAACTGAACACAAATTTGGACTCCGCATTTAAAAATCAAAGCAAATTTTTTGCTTGGCTGTGCTTTGATTTTCAATCCACTTCTCCCATGTGGACACTTAATTCGCTAGTTTGGGAAGGTCTGTGAAACTCATTTTCAGTTGTTTACCCTACACTTGTGAATGAAATAAGTCAATGAGATCATTTCTTGCTTGCACACCAGGAAGAGTGGAAGCATTTTCATAGAACAGATCAGTCTAATAGAAATAAAGCAAACCAGTTATTTGGAATAATGGGCAGGCTAAATGATTGCTTAAAAGACCTGCATTTGATCAATATATTTTCATTCTTTTGTGAGTATAGACACGTTACAACGATCAACTCTTTATCCAGTGAGAATCTATTGTCCTGAAATGTTTATTTTAAAGATCAAATGAATTGCTACAATTTCAATATATGCTTTAAAATGGAAACTAGGACACACCACTATAAAAATGTGTTCCTGTGCATGAGTACATTTATTCTTTCTCATCTTAGGGTTTAAGCACATCTTCCAAGGTGCCATTGTCTGGCTTTGCTGAGTCCTTTCTAAGTGAAAAACCCTGCCACTGGCCTGCCTGACAGGATGCATGAGTGGAGAGGAGGAGGAGTAAGGGGGCAGAGGCAGCAGGGGGCACTTCCTGGGACAATGTTTGCTGGATGCCCTTCGGAAGGTGAATCCTGACTTGTCAGTCTTTGTAGCGGGTCCCGCCCATGGGACCCACATGACAGGTGTGGCTGCCTCTAACCTGGCAGCTAGGGTGGTTGACAGACACACACAACCAATGACGCCTCCTGTGAATTCCACCCTGGTGGGGACCACATCCGGATGAGGCAGCAGTGCACTCCTGGCTCCTGGACCCTGCATGTAATGGGTTCACAACACAAGCTTGTGTGATTGGGTTTAGCACATCCTAACTTTCTCAGGAGAACGGGAATGGGCGGAATATGACACACAATGTGGTTGCAGAGAAGACACTGAGATTACATATGTGGATGGATTTGTGAATTAAGAATGTATTTTTAGAACATTTGTCACATCACATGTATTTTTCCTTCCATTGTTTCTGGCAGCATCTCTGAAATATATCCATGCTTCGCTTGGAGAAGACTAGTTAGATAGAGTAGGTGTTGAAAATGAACATTGAACACAGGTGACTTTTTCCAACCTTGGATTTTCCTCATGAAAATTCAATGGTTATTTCTTGAAATGGAATTATCTCTGCCTTATTGTGAACTTCTGGCAGCATTACCTTGGGCGGTACGAAATTATTTCTAGATAATTAAAGTATTCTATTATTTAACCGCATCCTGTTACTGCTCCCTTTGCTGAAACAATGTTCCGTGGTCGTGTTCTCTGCAATTCTCCAGGTGATGCTTAAAATTGCATCTCTGCATATTTCATATTTTTCTCTGACTGAATTTCTCACTGCTAAGTAGTGGGTACCTATATAACTCCTACTTCTCTTTCTTAGCAACAGCCAACTCCAAATAGGTCCATAAATGTTGCTGCTCAGTCCCCCAAAAAGGGAGTGGTCACAGAAATAATGTTTGTTAACACCTACTATGTGCTGAGCGCTGTGATAGGGAGTTTATATACAGGATCTTCAACAGCAGGCCCGGGGTTATTACCTCATTTTACAAAATAAGAAAATGATTCTCAGACAGTGAGGGAACATGATTGACACTGCACAGCTGGTAAGTAGTGGAGAGTGTGTAGGTTTTAAAAATAAGCTTGTGGTTCTATAACAGTGTGAAGTTTGCAGGAAAGTCGTGAGAATGTAGGGTTCCCATGTATCCCATACCCAGTCCCTTGCTGTGAATACCTGAGTGGTCCACTTGTCACAACTGCTGGACCAACAGTGATCTACACCTTTATCACCACCACCACCACCATCACCACCACCATCACCACCACCATCACCACCACCACCACCACCACCACCACCACCACCACCACCATCACCACCACCACCACCATCACCACCACCACCACCACCACCATCACCACCACCACCATCACCACCACCACCACCACCACCACCACCACTATCACCACCACCACCACCACCACCACCACCACCACCATCACCACCACCACCACCATCACCACCATCACCACCATCACCACCACCACCACCACCACCACCACCATCACCACCATCACCACCACCACCATCACCACCACCACCACCACCACCACCACCACCACCATCACCACCACCACCACCACCACCACCACCATCACCACCACCACCACCATCACCACCATCACCACCACCACCATCACCACCACCACCACCAGCATCACCACCATCACCACCATCACCACCACCACCATCACCACCATCACCACCACCACTATCTGAGGTTCACCGTTTATTCAGATTTTCTTAGTTTTAATCCAATGACCCTGTTCTAGTCCAGAATCTCTTCAAAGATCACACATCACATGTAGTTGCTATGTCTCCTTAGGCTCCTCTTGGCTGGGACAGTTTACATTTTCCTCATTGTTGATGACATTGCTCAGTCCCTGTTCAGGCCCCTGGATCAGACTGTTCTCTAAAAGTCCTGATACTTCTTGCCCAGCCGGGTGTAGCTCAGTGGTTGAGCGTCAACCCAGGAACCAAGAGGTCACCGGTTCGATTCCCGGTCAGGGCATATGCCCAGGTTGCGGGCTTGATCCCCAGTGGGAGTGTGCAGGAGGCAGCCGATCAATGATATCTCTCATCATTGATGTTTTTATCTCTCTCTCCCTCTCCCTTCCTCTCTGAAATCAATAAAAATATATTTAGAAAACCACACAAAACATCCTGGTACTTCTTATCCAAGACCTGGACACCAAGTAGGGTCATGTTGCTTCTAGGCCCTGGTACAGACAGAGGAAGGAAGTGTGTGTGTGAATGCTAATCTCTCTAATCTCTATTATTGTATGTTTCTATGTGTGTTTCTGTCTCTTTCTCTCTGAACATATCTACAAATGTTGTATGTTTCCATCTATGCCTCTGGTAAGTTAATATGAGTTCAGACATCCAGACTATAAATGGTGCAAGAGGTTGTTCACTGTTGGGTGGGAGGTGAGGGTAAGCAAGGAGGGAAGGCTAAGATGGTCCATGAAAAAACTGTCTCCGCCATTCAGCATCAATTTGCTTAATCACTCAATTCCAGTATACACGTAAGCTGTTCCAGTATACATGTAAGCTGTTCCAGAACTGTCCAACTACCTCACGGGAGAGAGTTTTACCCACTTAGGCACATTTTTTATTTGAGTCCTATACACTGAGTGGCCAGGTTATTATGACTGCTCCATCCGTACTTTGTTGGGCCACCTTTTGCCTTTAATACTGCAGTGATTCTTCTTGGCATGGACTCCACGAGATGTTGAAAGGTGATGTGAGGAATCTGACACCATGCCTGATGAATAGCACTGTCCAGTTCTGTGAGATTTGATGGTTGTGGAACCAGCTGCCTGATGGCTCTTTTAACTTGGTCCCAAAAATGCTCCATGGATTGAGATCTGGTGATGGTGGGGGCCACCTAAGCAAGGTAAAGTCTCTCTCATGTTCTTGAAACCACTCCTGCACAACACGAGCACCGTGGCATGGCGCACTGTCTTGTTGGAAGAAGCCATCTCCATTGGGATACGCCATCAACATGATAGGATGAACTTGATCAGCAACAATACTTAGGTCTGTTGTGCTATTCAGACGTGGTTCCACAGGAATTAAAGGGCCCAAATCATGCCAGGAAAACATGCCCCAAACCATAACACTGCCCCCACCAGCTTGAAGGGTTGTACTCATGCATGTGGGGTGCATGCTTTCATGCTGTTTCCGCCAAATTCTCACTCTGCCATCTGCATGATGCAACTGGAAACGTGATTCATCGGACCACATGACTTTTTTCCACTGCTTGACTGTCCAATCCTTGTGTTCCTGTGCGAATTGGAGACGTTCTGTCTCGGTAACTGCAGACAGCAAAGGTGTTCGAACAGGCCTTCGGCTTCCATATCCCATTCGATGCAGTGGACGGCTAATTTGCCTACAAACGTCAGGTGGTCATAATAATCTGGCCACTCGGTGTAGTTTCCACTTGCTTTCAAAGTGATAGAAGTCAGCCCCTCTTTTCCCCCTCGTCACTGAGGTTATTCTATATATTTTAATAGAGTTAGATTTTTTTTTATCACCATTTACATTCCAGCTTGGAGTCCTCCGATCTAAATATTTTTTTTCTTTAAATGTGACTCTCTGCTGTAAAATTCTATTGACTTCTGATAAAGGAATAAGGTCGTATAACCACCCAAATAGCCTCATCCAGAATTAGTGAACTGCCCTAAAAATTTATTCTGGTTAACCTACCGCACCCTCCCTCTCTTCGGAACTCAGCCAACCCTGTGCGTTTTCTTTGTCTGTGTTTTTCTCCCCAAAACTCATATAAATTGAACTTAGAGTGTGCAGCTTTCCAGACTGAATTCTTCATTTTACAGAGCACTTTCACCCACTGCCTTGCTGCCTTGTTGGTTTATTCCATTGTACGGGTAAACTAGTTTGCTTGTGCATTCTCCTCCTGAAAGCAGTCTGGTCCCCCCCCCCCCCACCCCAGTTTTGGGTGCTTATGAATAAAGCTGCTATAGACTGTATGCAGAACTTTTTGTGGGCATAACTTTCCCAAGCAGTGGGGTGAATACATAGGAGGGGGATTATACAGTAAGATGATTTTAGCTCTGTGAGAAAACGTCAAACCATCTTCTCAATTCGCCGCCCCACTTACCTTCCCACCAGTAATGGCGGAAAGTTCCTCTTGCTCTGCAGGGTTGCTGACAATTGCTGTTGTCAGCTTTTTGGATTTTAGCCATTCGAAGAGGTGCGCGTGGTGTATCATTGTTTTAAACTGCATTTCTCTAAAGACAAAAGATATTACGCATGTGTTTCTTTTAAATAGACATTTCAAAGAACAGCTTTAGGTGCAGAGCACAACTGAGTGGCAAGCACCGAGTGCCCACGCACCCCTGCCAGCCATGTGTATGGTCACCCCCACTACCATGTACCCCTGCTGTAACTGAGGAACTCACGCTGACATGTCATCATCACACTGACATGGGCCGGATGCTCGTCACCCTCGCCACCAGCAACCCCATCTGACAGTATTAGGAGGTGAAGTCATGGGAGTGGGACCCCAGGAAGTGGTGAGGACTGTATCCTCCTCACCAGAGGGAGAGGCAGCTCCCCACCTTTCCTCCATGTGAGCCCACGGCAGGAGGATGCCATCTGCGATGGGGACGAGGCGCTCCCACACACCTCCTTTGCCTGCGTCTCTGTCATGGGCATGCAAGGGGACAGAGCTGTGAGAGACAAATCTCCTGCTTACACCGCCCCGTCCATGGGGTTTTGGTACGACAGCCCCCACTGACCAAGCCACACTCCAAGTCCATAGTGTGCAATCGGGTTCACTCCCGGTGTTAAGTATCTTTTAATATTCTTATTTGCATCTGTCTTTCGTTTCATTCTTTTTTTTGAAAGAACAGTTTATTGATTTTTAGAGAGAGAGAGGAAGGGAAAGGGAGAGAGAGAGAAACATGGATGTGAGAGCAAAACATCTCTGGGCTGCCTCCTGCACGCCTCACACCGGGATGGAGCCAGCATGTGGCCTGGCCTGACCAGAACCAGCAACCTCCTGGTGCATGGACAACGCCCAACCACTGAGCCACACTGGCCAGGGCTGATCTGTCTTTCTTCTCTGGCGAGGTGTCTTGTTCATATCTTTGCCTGTTTTAAAAACTGGACTGTGTGTTTTCTTATTTTTGAGTTTTAAGAGTTCTTTTTATATTTTGAAAACAAGTTCATTATCAGGTATGTGATTTGGAAATATTTTTCACCTTGTCTTTCATTTTTTAATAGTCTTTTTCATGGAGCACACGTTTTTAGTTTTAATAAAGTCCAAATGATCACTTGTTTCTTATATGAATCACAATGTGGGTATTGTATCTAAAATGTATCACTAAACCCAAGGTTATGGAGCTTTTCCCCCTATATTTTTGAAGTTTTATCATTTTGCGCTTTATATTTAAATCTATGATCTATTTTTGAGTTACTTTGTGTATAAGGTACATGGTCTGGGTATGAGGGTTTGTTTTTTCCTTCTTATAGACATCTAATTGTCCCAGCAGCATTTTCTGAAAAGAATATCCTTTCTCGGTTAAATTACCTTGTGTCTATGTCAAAAATCAAGTCGATATTTATATGGTCTATTTCTGGCCTCTCCTTTTGTTTAATTTATCTGTGTGTCTATTCTTCCACCAATAGCATACTGTCATTGCTACTGTAGCGGATAATTTATGAAGGTGGGTAGCCTGAATCTTCCACCTGTGTTGTTTACCTTCAGTACTGTTCTGCCTATTCCAGGTTCTTTGCCTTCCCATATAAATTTTAGAACCAATGTTTTTCCAAATCTTGTCAGTTTATTTTTTTACACAGAGAATAAGGTCGTCTGCAAGTAGAGAAAGTTTTATTCCTTGCTTCTGAATCTGTGTAACTTCTATTTATTTTTCTTAGCTTATTGGACTACCTGGAAATTCTGCTATGACGCTGAGTAAGACTGGTGAGTGAGGACATAGTTGGCTTGTTTCCAGTTATTGGAAAAGTCTTCATTCTCTCACCATTAAGTGTGATGTTGTTAGCTGTCAGCCTTTAATATATAGTTTTTATTAGCCTTAAGGAAGTTCCCTCCTGTATTAGTCAGGATTCTCCTGAGAAACATGACAACTAGCATGTGTGCATGTGTGTGTGTGTGTGTAGAGAAAGAGAGAGAGAAAGAAACACAGAGAGAGAGAAGGAGAGAGAGGGAGAGAGGGGGAGAGAGGGGGAGAGGGGAAGAGAGAGGGAGAGAGAAGGGGAGAGAGATGGGGAGAGAGGGAGAGAGTGGGGGAGCGAGATTTCAAGGAATGGACTTGTGGTTATGGAGGCTAGTAAGTCCTCCATAGGAGGTCTGCAGGACAGGCTGGGAGGCTGGAGACCCAGTGTGGAACTGATGTTGCAGGTCAAGGCTGAAGGACAGATCAGTCTTTGTTCTATTCAGGCCTTTAACTGATTAGACGAGGCCCACCACCTTAGGAAGAACCACCTGTTTTACTCAAGACCCACCGATTTAAATGTCAATCCCATCTAAGAACCGCCCTTCCAGAAACATCCTACGACACCACGGCTAGTACCATTCTCATCTTACAGATGAGGGCACTGAAGCTGAGAGGTTCTGAGTGACCAGCTAAATGACATGCAGATAGGAATGGGCAGAGCCAGAATTCCAGAGGACAGCACTTTAACACCTCCTGCTCTGAGCGCTAACATGACCTCCCTTCACTCTCTGGACAAACATCCAGAGGACGATGCATGATTTAGAGGCACCCACTCATGCTGAATCTTAGGTATCAAGCCTGACACGGCATGATGGAACAGGAAAACAGAACAAAGCGAAACGAGAAACAAACACCCAAGGGCTTGGAATCTGATGAACCTCATCTCTGATAAAGGGAGAATGACTGAATAGATAACCTAAAGGACCGTACCTTTGGGGCAGAAGAGCCAGAACCCTCTGAGCTGGCCACACTTCGGTATACTGGCTTCCTAGTGCTCACGTAGTACGTTGCAGCCCAGTTATGGCTGACAATAGCACCCTTTTCTATGTAACACTGTACCCTGAGGTGTGTGTCTGTGCAGATCGCACTGGGTTAAAATCAGGATGACACAGGGCTGGTTCCCATCTAGAGCCTCCAGAAGACAACCTGCTTTCTGGACATTCCTTGCCGCGTGGCCCCGGACCTCCATAATCAAAGTCAGCCAGCTTGCACGCCTCTGCCCGTTTCCACAGTCCTGTCTCCCTCTGACTTCAGCGCGAAATGGTCTGTGCTTTCCAGGGCCCTGTGATTATACTGGTCCCAGTGGGCAATCCGGATAGCCCTCCACTTCAAGGGTCCTTAACTTATTTCTTTTGTTACTTCTCACCGAGGACAGTTTCCGTGAGTGTTAGGTAAGAGCGGAGGAGACGGGGGAAGACAGAGAGAGGGAGACACTGAAGTGAGAGAGACACACTGACAGGTTACCTCTGGGATGGAGCCTGCGACCATGGTATCAAGGCACGTGCCCTTGACCGGAATCAAACCCGGGACCCTGGATTCTGATTCCTACGGGCTGACACTCCATCCACTGCACCGAACCTGCCAGGGCAAGGCCCTTCATTGAGATACATCTGCACAGTACGTGCTGCCGCAGGGCTGAGCAGATCCATGGCCTCTGGCACAGGACGCGGATGTCTTTGGGGAGCCATTTTCCTGCCTCCCTCAGGGTATAAAGCATGTGATCTTGTAAATACAGACTGAGATGAGCACAAACTAGGGGATAAATACGGGAACCACTGCAAAGCCCAACCTCGGACTAAGATACTTTTCTAAACAGTAAAGAGAGCAGTTTTCAATTCTGTCCACATTTCTCATCTTACAGCTGTGAAATCTTTCCCTTACCTGGAGCTTGACCAAGCCTTCTTTTCTCTTCTTCCCTTCGAGGTGCCACTGACGTGAAGAGCAGGAACAGGCACAAAGGCACCGTGGGTCCCATCTTTCCTGCACCATTCCCCCTGGGAAGCCGTGTCTCTTGGAGGGGGGAGGTATGTGTCAGGTGGTCACTTGGGGAATAAACAGCCTTTCAGGATGTAGAAGGATCAAGATTCTGTGGATACAGAATCTTGGTTCAGATCGATGATAAACATCATATTCTTCTACAAATACACCTTTTCCCAGTATTCACCCCTGCATGACCATCCCCAACCAATTATAATAGGGTGTCCCAAAAATGTATACACACATTATTCATTCCAATGGGTTCAATATGAAATAAAAGAAACATCAAGCGACCTATCAGCTGTCTGTTTACCTACCTATCTAGCTACCTACATTTAACCTTGAAGAAAAAGGAGAAAGGGCTGTCACTGGAAATGGCTACTAGGGTCTACATGAAGCTCACGTGCTTTAAGCTATGAGTAGAAGTAAGAACAGAACCCCCCGAGGAGTTTACCTGGTAAAGAGTGGTGTTCAGTTCAGAAAGGCCTCTGAGGGAATCTAAAGGACCAGACACCCTTAAAGACACTTAAATGCATCTCGCCAAGCCACCCTCTATTAAAAAATGATTTGCCAACATTTAGGGACTTTGTGTGAAATGCGAAGGGACCCGCTCAATTTATCATCCCCGGATAAACTGTCATGCTGTCACAGGAGCAGGAATAGCCGACTGCCGACATCGAAAGCTGACCAAGGGTCCAGCTTAGCGCTCCCAGGGAGTGGCCCATTTTGGCAGCTGAGTGCACGCAGGCAGCACAAGCTGTAACAGTGTCAGGGAGTGCTTAATCCGAAAAGCATACTTGGACAAAGGAGAGGAAAGCTCATGAAAGCATGTCCATGGAAATACCCTAATACTGCCAGTACACGCACAGCCATTGGTCAGGATCCAGATAGGTTTTCTCCCCTCTGAATGCGATATTCCTCCCCTCGGAGCAGCTGGCTCCGTTGCTGGGAGCCTACAGATGAGGCCAGTGATGAGAGAGTTCGCCTAACATACGAGGAAAAATAAGTTCTATTGAGACAGTCCATTCTCCAAACCCTGCCCCGTGACTTCTCTGAGGCCTATCATTATGGGGTGAAAGAAAACAGCCTCGTAAAGGAAGAAATTAAGACTACTATGCTTTGCCCGGCCAGCATGGCCTAGTGGCTGAGTGTTGATCTATGAACCAGGAGGTCACAGTTCAATTCCCAGTCAGGGTACGTGCCCGGGTTGTGGGCTCGATCTCCAGTGTGGGGTGTGCAGGAGGCAGCCGATCAATGATTCTCTCTCATCTTCGATGTTTCTCTCTCCCTCTCCCTTCCTGTCTCTGAAATCAATAAAAATGTATTTTTTTAAATGTGCACTGTTGTTCCTAAAATTTCCCACCACACCCTCACAGGGTTGCTGATGTGTGCAGTCGAGGGTCTGCCTTTTGTTCATTCGGTAAGAGGGAAGGGCGCGGGGGAGGACAGAGGAGAGATCCCAGAGTGCCCAGTGCGAACCTCAGGCCACCTCCAGTTTGCCTGGAGCTCCTTCAGCTCAGTGTGCAGAGAGGTGGCAGGTGCTGGCACACCTCCGCTTCTGTGTCTCTAGAAAATGCTGGCTTCTCCTCATGGGAGCCCCTTCCAGCTGGTGACACGTTCAGTCAAGTCAAAATAAGACCGAACCGAAGTGCGTGAGCAACTTAGCTCATTAGGGCAGAAGCCCGCCTCCCATGAAGACTCGCCCGCACAAGGTCGCCCTTTCTCACATCGGGGAAGCAGGGACGCGGCCTGGGAGAGCCTAGCCTCAGACAGCCTTGGTTTGCACGCTGCCTCCATTCATCTCCATGACCTTTCTCCAAGGGCATGTCCTCTCCTGGAACCGAGGCTTCCTCCTAAGGAAAACGGGCGACAATCATACTTTCCCGGGATGGAAACTGTGATGGAAATGATGCGCTCAGCATGATTCCTGCGTGTGCTGTGGTATGTGCTGAATACGTTCTACTGTATTGTTGCCTCAAGTCTTACAGTTCCCGGAGTCTCTGCTCCCAAATGCCACCTCTGCTTGGCTACCTCAGCACCTCTAAAACTCAACAAGTATAAAGTGAATGTGCCAGCTCTTCTCCATCAGCTCAACCACTTCCTAAATTTGTTCCCATTACCTTCCCAAAGGCCCCCATCAGCTAGGACTGTCTGTGTCTGTGTCTCTGCCACGCTGACTTTTTTATATCGATGAGCAGATCAGAGCGGGTGTGCAGCTCCTCTGTGGACACACAGCAGGAAGAGACAGGGCGCCGGTCACAGGTCCGAGGGCAGAGCTGTTTTTCTCCTGGGCTGCAGGTTCCTGTACTTTCCAAGCTGCGTAATGGCGGAAAGTCATCTACCAAAGATTTCCTTTCACCGTGAGGTAATGTCAATGAGATTTACATATATTTTTCATCGCTTTTGTACTGACACAGCTTCCAATCCCACAAAATCTATCCCATGGCCTTATAATAAAAGATGCTTTAAAATAAGAACCGCGTAACCGTTCATTTTAGAACACGAAGGAAACTCGACGCCGGCACCTACGGTGTAAATTGATGTTTGTGCTAACGCTTTGCTTTTGTAACTTTTCGGGGGTGAACCTAAAGGTTACGCTTTAATGCAGCGATGTGCTAACCAAAATCTGCGAGTAAACAGCACCGTCCTGAGTGGCCCACGTAAAATCGCTTCAACCACATGCAGTTTTCTTCCCCAACATCTTGGCATTTCCCACATGAATTTCCCTTCTACTCAAAGAAATCAGATGCAGTGATGTCAGAAATTCACCACTCGTTGGGCACGTGGACAGGAAACGGGCTTACACAGACACCACAAGACATACGCGCGCATGCACACGCACATACACACACACATGCCTCCATTTAATGCTCGGAAACTGACTGAAAATAAGAGGCTCTATATCACTCATAGTGACTGTGGATTGTTCTTTGTGAAATCAATGTTTAAGTGTTTGGGAGGAAGCCGCTTCATCCAAGGACGAAATTAGAATTTTGAATTGCATGCGGCTCAACTGATATTGTGGTTCTTGTGTTTAGTTAATTAAAAGGGGTTGTTTGTGTTGCTTTTCCAGTAAAGCATAAAGCTGCAAGGGTAATAGTCTTCTGAAAAAAAATCACGGGTATGCCAGATCCTGGATGTTACAGACAAACGATTCTGGGTTGAAAAGATAGAACACTCATTGTGGAAATGAAAGGATGGCTTAGCACGCCCCCTGGTCTCTGCTCTTTCTCACTTCTTCGGGATCTGCTCTCAAACACCCATGTTGAGCCCTGAGCGCAAAACCCGCTTCTCTCCCCAGAGCTCCCTCTGTCCTTCCGGGCAGTATCCCACGCTGTTCCCAGTTCCCCGCTTTCATCCACTCATCCGACAACATTTCTCAAGGCGGTCTATGGGTCAGGCACACTTTTCTGTGTGAGGGACGCAGGCCTGAACACACAGGCCCTGTTCTCGATCCCCCGTTTCCACTGCCCCTCCCACCGCTTTGCTTTCCATGAATTTACCCTTCTAGGTCCTGCCCCGGGCCTTCCCCTTTTTGCTCAGACCTGTCCCACTGTGCTATCATAACTCCATTTTGCCCGTTTGCTGCGACCCCCAGAAGTACATCTATATGCCAACCATCTCTCTATAGTCTGCACCCCATAGTGATGCCATTTCTGGGTACACCAGCACCCGCATCACCTGGCTGATCTAAACTGAACTGAGCCTTGTCTGAGCAGTTTCTTCTGGTATCTCCCCAGGTGCTCACATGTGAGAGAATGCCGTCTCATCTGCCAGGGCCAGGCCTTGGGCATGGTTTTGGTTCTACATGGGCAGCGGCTCTCAACTTCATTCTCACTCTCTAGCCTCGGTTTCATCATCACTAATGCAAACATTCCCAGAGTGGCTTTCGTGTCCAAAAAAATATTCATTTCCTCCGTCCAGGCCATTCCTCGGCACGCTGCATGGCAACTGTGGTCCCCCGGGCAGACTTGCCCTGACGTCCAGTTGCTTCTTGTCACCTTGAATCAACGCCTGGCCTCCCAGTGAGGACTTTGTGGGATGGGCTCTTGTCTAGTTTTTCTCGCAACTTCCACAGCCGCAGTCTGGGGACATGCGACCATCTTCCTGTCGTTCCCACAGGAGCCACGTGTCCTCACTGTCCTCGTGACCAACGCCTGGGATGCCGTTGCTCCTCCCTTCCCCATGGGAATCACCCTTGTGTTCTCTAGATAAAGTCATCTTCAATTCCTTTCTGGTTCCCTTGTTTAACCCACGTGATATTCACCTTGGAATAGTGTGGGAGGAGGATTTAATTTTGTTTCTTTCCAAATGATTTGCCCATCACTCCACGTTACTGTACTCACCCCATCTTTCTATGGCTGGTTTTACAGGCTGCATTTTATCTGCTCGCTGTTTT
The DNA here is from genome assembly GCA_026230045.1 of Corynorhinus townsendii. Classification (NCBI taxonomy): domain Eukaryota; kingdom Metazoa; phylum Chordata; class Mammalia; order Chiroptera; family Vespertilionidae; genus Corynorhinus; species Corynorhinus townsendii. Next base: position 4,234,715 of record JAPDVU010000006.1, read on the forward strand.
TACAAATGTTTTTTGCCAACTTTTTATATACTGAGCTATACAGTGACATAGATACTGGAATGCTTGGCTATGGTATATTTACAGTACACATTAATGTCTGATAGGGTAGATCTTCTCATCTCACCTTTTTAAAGGGAAATCCCTTGTCCATTTTCTCCAGGTGAACTTTACAGCCATTTTGGTCTGGGATGAGCCATCAACCCTCAGCATTTCAGACTCATAACTGCCGGCTTAGTGCCCGAGAGTGGGTCCACGTGCATGATTCCCCGTCAGGTATGACTGTGATAACTGACCAAGTGCCATTCTGTTAATTTCCAATAAAAGATTATAGTTGGAGATTGGAATACCCAACCTTCTTTGATCAGCAGATTCTCTTCCTAGTGTAAGTCCATTATTTTCAGTAAGAAAGTCTCAGCTTAATTACTCGAACGCCATTAACCTCATCCTCTCCTTTTAAACAGCTTCCGTGAGAAGGTAAATTATAACGGGCTTTCAGAAATGCTGGCAACTACTGACTGGTGTTCACAGTGCCGTCAGTCTTCCTGAATGGGGAAAACGGAGGGGAAGGGGCTGACCGAGTCCCTGCCCAGGGACGACTGTGGGGCATTTACTGACCATTTGGGTGGTTAATCACTTCCATTTCCAGTGCCTACGTTCTTCTGTTGTGAGAATTAAAGCCAAGGTTGCTGAAAGGAGAGAAAAAGGGGGAGATGCCCAGAGGTGGGCTGCAGGTTCCCCGCTCAGTAAAGCACATGATCTCCGACCGTTCAGGGAATACGGGCGCCATGAACTTTTTTTTTTGGTGCAAACACAGGCCCAGAAACTAGAGGCTTTTCACACCCGACACTTGGAGCTGCCAAAGCAAAAATAGCCACAAAGAAACACACGCGTCCTTTCATTACTGCCAGGGTCCAGCTTTGAAGAGGAAAACGTTAGGAAATTCCAAGGGCTTCTCAGTGACCTTACCACGGGGCGCTGGAATAGAAAGTGGGCAGTGTCCCTGTGGAAACGGGGTCCCTGTTTAGGCTCCTAGCAGGGACACATCTAACTCTCCTCCGTTAAACTCCATTGCGCCTGGCATAGCACATCGCACCTGGCAGAGCCACACCCGCCGGGCAGCACTGTGCATTTTTAAAAAGCATTACAAAGCAGGGGGTTCCTTTTAGGTCTTCAGGCACAGAACATACTAAGATTTTAGGCAAAATATCTCTTTGGCTCGGGTCACAGTCATTTGTTCGCTCCATCGTTCATCAGCTCACGTGTGACGTAAGACCTCACTGAGTGCCGTGTGCCACGCTGGTCGCCAGGAATATGAGAATAAATGAATCCTTTCCTCTGGAGTCTTATTTTGGTCCTCATTTCAAAGTGGTTATTAGTTTTGCTTCTGTTTTCCTGTTTGTTACTTTAAATGCCATTATCGTTTGGTGACTGGCAATTTATAGATCAATATACCTACACATATATGTCTCGTACATATATTTTCCCTTCTTAACACCTTTTGGACTAAGAGGGCAGTGCCATCGGACATGGCTTGTTTGTTTTCAAAAAGTATATTTTTATTGATTTCAGAGAGGAAAGGAGGAGAGAGAAACATCGATGATGAGAGAGAATCATGGATCAGCTGCCTCCTGCACGCCCCCTAGTGGGGAATCGAGCCTGCAACCTGGGCCTGTGCCCTTGACCGGAATTGAACCTGGGACCTTCGGTCCACAGGCTGAAGCTCTATCCACTGAGCCACACCAGCTAGAGCCATGGCTTGGTTTTTCAGAGGAGGTTAGGCCCTTCCTTCCTAAATGGGGTCTGCTGTTAAACTGCTCTTGCTTTATCTCACTTTTATTTCTCTTTAACTGTCTTTTCAATAGATTGCAGGCCAGTGGGTTTGTCAACTGGCCTCCTGTCCCCTCTGAGTTCATCAAAGGACTGTGCCCTCCTTGCAGGCCTCACCCTCCTCTGTGATCAGACAGGAAGCCCATACAACGTATCAGGCAGGAAAGACCTCAAACACCTGAAAACACCGTGCCGCTGCGAAACCTGGACTTGACCTCCCCTGCCCATTAGCTGACGAGATTTGGGGTTATTTTATTGGGCTCATTAGTAGGACTTGGAGCCATCTGGGGTCCGCAGTGAGCCCCCTGTCGCCATGAGACTCCTCCTGCCTGCTCTGGGGCAGGGAGGGCATTCAGGCCTCTGACCCAGCGGTGAAGTGTGAGCTCGGAGCTGCTTCCACCTGAGTGTGCCGTGCTGTAGAGCCCATAACTTCCAGATGATTCTGGGGATCGAGGAGGCGCATCTGCAGAACCTGCCGTGATTTACGGAGCCTTTCAAGCTCATGCTTCACGGAATAAGCAGGCGGAGGGCACGCGTCCCCCGCTGGGACAGACACTCATCACAGCGGGGCTGCGTTCCCCATGCTGCTCCCTCTGCGCGCCTTCCCCAGCGCGGGCAAGAAAAACCGCCTGCGATGCGCTAATGTACCTGGTGACCCCATTCTGTTCCGCAGGTAGATATTGGTGGTGCTTTTAAATGGCCCATAGATGCAGTGTTTGCCAAACGAATTTAGAAGTTAACTTGACCTCGGAGACAACTGTCTGCAAGAGCAGCGGGGAAAAATGAAGAGGATGCTATGGCTCCTTCAATGTTGCTTTACCTGTAACATTAAGAGAAGCAAATGGAGCAATTAGAAGAGATATAGGGCGCTGGCTGTTTTCTGAAAGAAGGTCGAATAAAAAGATTTGTAAGCAAAGGTTTATATGGTACAGAAAGAGCCTACAGAGCTAAAAAAAAAAAAATCACCGCACAACATGGATGACAGTTGTAAAAATCCTAAGCTGCCTTATAGAAATAGAGGGACTTGGGGACCACTTAGGACAGAGGTAGGCGGGGAAGGAGCCTGAGTGTGGAAGGACCCCCCCCCTCCCCCCCCCCCCGCACGCAGCCAAGCAGGAAGGACAAGTCTCCTCGCCACCCTGTTCCTGGTTCCAAGGTTAAGAATCCCAAAGCTGACATCCAGCATGGGTCAAAATACGCGATTTGTGTTATTTATACAGCACCAATGCCCGCCTCTTGAGTCGACACGTGGTTATGAAGGGAAAGGCATCCACATCGCTAAGCTTGGGGATGAATCGGAAAGGATTTTCTGGTCACACAAGTGGCTGTAACACACACATTGGAACTATGGCCCCATCAGGCAGCCTGGATGGGAGTAGGGGACCCCAGATGGCTCCAAGTCCACTAATGAGCCCAGTGAAATAAACAACCCCAAATCTCGTCAGCTAATGGGCAGGGGAGGTCGAGTCCAGGTTTCGCAGCGGCACGGTGTTTTCAGGTGTTTGAGGTCTCTTCTGCCTGACACGTTGTATGGGCTTCCTGTCTGTGATCACAGAGGAGGGTGAGGCCTGCAAGGAGGGCACAGTCCTTTTGTGAACTCAGAGGGGACGGGAGGCCAGTTGACAAACCCACTGGCCTGCCGCCGGGGTTCTGTGGCCCCATGGCCCCGTGGCAGCTCACACCTGCTGCTGCCACGTGTCAGTTCCTGCCTAATCATGGATAGCTTCCGCCTGCAGCTCCTGGGGACATATCTGGAGCTCCCTGAGTGGGTAAAGAGCCCCAGACCGTAGTAAATTATTTTCTGATGTTGTTAACAGGGGTGAGATAGCCACAATTAAGTTAACCTGGCTCAGCCAGCCGTGGGCCTGCTATGATGAACTCTCCGCCTTCCCTGGAATTAATAAATTCAATAGCACAAGCTCCACATTCAGGAGGAAATGTATTTCCCCCCTGGACATGGAGAAATGAAAATTTCACAAAGGAAACCAGTGAAACTCTGGCCTCGATTTCAAACACAAGTCAGGATGTTGGGTACTGTATGTAACTTTGTGAAGTTTTACACCTTGTGAAATAGTAGGAAGGTGTGACACCATAACCTACTCCATTGGCCACAGTGTCTGAGTAAGACACCAGTTTATGAACACTAAGGAGGGGTGAGAAATTAAGTGTCCCATATGTCAACCAACCAAAATGGGTATGCAATCGATGACTTGGTTTAGAAACAATTGTGACAAGTAGACCACATAAATATCACATGGGGAGAGGGTAAGGTATGAGGCACCATGAGAGGAAAGGGTGAGATGAGACCATCCACAAGGCAGCGTTGCCAGCCAACCTGGCTCATGTGGATGAATCCAGAGTCCTTGAATGCGGTCCACTTAGTTTACCTTCTGCAAACCTTGAATCTGTCCGAAGCTTTTCTGTGCTGTGTGTTCATAGCCAAGCTAACTAACTCCACTGTGCTCCAGTCTAGAGGGGCTAATCTTCTCAGATGAATACAATGCAAGTAAAATATATGGAAACTGGAGATCACTGTGAACACACACACATCTCGTTTAAAAAGTCTGTATGTTATTAAGGGTACTCTTTTATATGTTTATCTTCTATGAGAGTATATATTTCCAGAGGGCTAAGGCCACTTTGTAAAAATCTATGCATAACATTTGCCAACACTAAAAACGGGCTGAAATGATCACACGTATCTCTTAAAGCATGACTATGTTTCTTGGAATTCCATGTGTAACGAAGACATAAGAGATTACTGACAGAATTCAGCTTTGATGTTTTTCTGACAAAATAATCTTTTAATTAATATTGCTTCATAACTACTTAAGGTTTGAAGTGGAAACTAAATAAGAAAGATGACTAAAATAGTACTTAAAACAAATACACACGTATCTAAATACCCATTCTAAGTCTCACAGTACATCACACCACGGCACTTTCTCGCCCCCCCGTCCCACATCAAGGTATGGCAACCTGTTCCATGCCTCCATCCTCCGGGTCTTATTTTGTTGATCAATTCATTTTGTTCACTAGATCCCACAAATAAGTGAGACCATGTGATACTTGTCTTTCTCTGACTGCCTCATTTTGATTAGCAGAATACTCTCCAGGTCCCTCCATGCTGTCTCCGAGGGTAAGAGATCCTTGTTTTTTACTGCTGCGTAGTATTTCACGGGGCAAATGTCCCACGGCTTTATTATCCACTCACCCGCTGATGGGCACTTGGGCTGTTTCCAAATCTTAGCTATTGTAAATGCCTCTGCTATGAACGTAGGGGTGCATGCGTTCTTGGTGTTTCGGGATTTTTAGGGTATATTCCTAGAAGTAGAATCACTGGGTCAAACGGAATTTTGTCCCTTCAAAGGCTCCATCTCCAAAACTGTCCCATTGGGGCTTATGGTTTCCACGCATGACTTTGGGTGGAGGATGGGGATACAGTGCTCACTCCCCTCCCCACGCACGGTCACATAAACGTCCCGCCCATGTTTGCCAGGCTCTGAGCCCCAGGACCCTGTGCTGCTGAAGGAAGGTGGGAGAGGCCGGACCCCACTCCTTCCTCCACAAAGTCAGAGCTGGGGTGGGGGCGGAGGAGGGCGGAGGGGGGTGGAGGGGGGTGGAGGAGGATGTCTGAGGCAGAGGCCCATGGAGTTAAAGCTGCTCACTTAGTCCTTCAGAGCCAAGCACCCCAGGACGCGCCATTTCTCCGGATCTCTGAGAAACAGGCAGGTGCATTACAATGACATGCCCGAAACAGGACGTACCAGAAAGAATAACTCAGCAAGCTGCACTGACACCATGCCAGTGAGCCGCTCTCTTTCCCGGCTCCAGTGGCTGCATGCTTGGAGACGACCAACAGGAGGTTCTATATTTAGCGATGGTACACTCAGTACAAGGTAATAAACTCAGAATTATTCCTTCTGATCTAGGGTAATTTCAGTAAAGCAGCACATTATAATTACAGACAACCTGTAGTGTTGTTATAGTTTGGAAAACTGTTCTTATTTTTTTTAAAATCCCATATAATTGTAGTTTTTATTTTAGAACAAGAAAATTCCTCCCCCCTCCCCGCTTCGATGAAGATCCTGTGCAAGTATGACAGCTCCTGGGGGCTTCTTCCCGACACTTCCATCCACCTTGGCTTCTCCACACGACTGCACACAGGCCTGGGGTCCCACAAGCTACGCACGCCTAGGGCACAGACGGGGATCCAGGCAGAGGAAACGTGGGTGCAGGAGTGTAACTGGCACGGGACTGCCAGAGTACGTCCTGAACGGGGTAGAGAAAGAGGCCACGTTTGAATGACTGATTTATAGGACCAGTGTCATTCCAGGATGAGGAAGGTGGCTTACAAGGCTAGGTAAACCATGAGCCACATGAGAAGGCAAGGGTGGAAGGGAAGTAAGCAAAGCAAACAAAGAGGAGGAAAGGAAATGAAACGAGACTCAGCAAATGGCATATTATGCTGATCACTGCATCCGCTCGGCAGGCAGGTCTGGGCTCCGCTCCCCGGCAGCCTCCCTGGAGAGGGGGACACAGGGCCTCATGGTGCACTGTCTCCATGAGATAAACCAAGCCAGTGCATCGCTCAGGAGAGCGTAATTATTCTCGGTGCTAGAATTAGAAATTCTTTTATGGGTCCTCATAAAGGAGGCGATGTATGACTTGGCAACATCCTGTTAATAACTCACTCAACAGCCTCCATCCCAGCTGGAATACGCACCAGAAAGCCCGCTGGGGAGAGCTCTCTGCTTTTTCAGGGCGCCTAAGGCCCACCTTTTAGATGTCTGACCTGGTTTAAAGACACTGCCCCACCGTAAGTATTAATAGCACCAAAAGCTCTCCAAAATGCCTCTTTAGGATAACAGGATATATGCCTATTCTAGTTTAAAATGTTTTTTATGGCAAGATTTATGTGACATTTGCCAAGGCACCTAACTTTTTGAGACTTTGAACTGTTCATGTGTAATATGGATGGTAGAAAGCATATGGTCATTTACATTTGTTCTCAGTGCATTGCTTTGCTAGGGCTGACGTGACCAAGGGCCACGGACTGGGTGAATTAATGCCAGAAACTGACTTTCTCACAGTTCTGGGCCTGAAAGTCTGACATCAGGTTTCTCCGAGGCCTCTCCTTGTGTGTAGACGGCTGTCTTTCCACCGTGTCTGCACATGGTCTGTCCACTGCTTGTGTATATGGTCCAACCGCCTCTCTCACTGCCCACCCAGTCAGACTGAATTAAGGCCGTACATGGACCTCAGTGTCCCTCAGTCACCCCTACAGACCCCGTCTCCAAATGCAACTACATTCTTTAGGTCCTGAGGCTTAGCACCTCAGCAGAGGATTTGGGGGAGAAACAATTCAGTCCAGAACACCCAGCATCCACACTGAAGGTTTTACATCAACTTCCGGGGGAGCGATCACAGCGAAGTTCTTGGCCTCCTGGTCCTCACCAGGCTGACGAGTTCAAGTGGTCTCCGCCCAGGCTCTGAACAGTCAGGTGATGGGACAGCTCCATCCTTGTAGGATGCTGGCCTAGTGTCACAGGCCAGGCTGCGGTTCTGCCTCCACTCCATCACGGTGCAGGGACCCTCCCACACGCCTGTCTGATCCATAGAGTCCTTTATCTCCAAGCACGTGCTTCCCTTTGGTTTAAAACTCTCCCCACAACCACAGAAACCCTCCATCTGTTTCCAATGCAGGATTCAAAGCTTCCCTGACTCACCCTTCATAATTAGCTGACCTTACCTCTGCCCTGTTCTGTGATTAGCTGTGCCTGGTAATGTCCTTACCAGCCTGCAGTTCCGTGAGATGAGAGAAACATTATGTCTCTCTTAGTTTTACATCTCCCTTCTCTGATCCAGGCCGACCCCCAGCTTTTCTCCTTAACCCTGGATGAGTGCCACAGTGTTCAGTGCCCAGGGTCATGCCCAGTTTATGGGTGTGCTGGGTGTTAAATAAATGAAGAGACCATGGGCAGGCATTTGCTTTGCGAGACGAGTGCTGTGCTCTGCACGCGGGCAGGCCTTTCCTGGTTCTGGAGAAAGTGGGCTTCCCTCCACCTGGCGCTGTCCGCCATTTCCTCCCCCATCACTTCCCATCTCAGTGCAGCTGTCACATGACCAGCCGCCTGGCTTTCAACAGTACCTGCTAAGTCACCAGCCTGGTGTCTTTTTCCAGAGCGCTTATTTCCACTGGGACTTAACTTGTTGACATCTATACACATTAATGAGGGCAGGACACTCTCCTTGGTAGGTCCCCATGATCTAAAACAGCACATTGTATAGGTCTTCAAAAACGATTGATAAAGGAATGAGAGAAGCTTACATTTTATGTTATGTAGCTCAAGAAAGATGATATATAAGCTTCTCTCTTCCCTTCATTTTAATGGAAAATATGTGATGACAGTAGCAATGGGATATATTTTTTTCAATTAATGAAGACCATGTCCATTCTAACAAAATAAAAAAAGAGACTACTTTCTGGAACGTGCATTCTAACACCCTGAGATATGACTCACGGACATGGAATAACTGCCTGCTGGCGTGTGTGTGTGTGTGTGTGATATTAAAGAGTGCTTATGCATCCAAAATATAAGCAATAAAAAACAGATAAAACAGACTTTATCAAAATCTGAAACTTTATGCATCAAAGGACACTGTCCAAAAATTGAAAAACAGCATGTGAATGGGGGAAAAATATTAGCAAATTATATATGACTAGAGGCCCAATGCACGAAATTCATGCATGGGTAGAGTCCCTAGGCCTGGCCAGTGATCAGGGCTGATCTGTGGGGCAACCAGCAGGGTGATCAGGGGGACCCCCCTGACCCCCGATGGCACCTGCCTTGGCTGGCCTGGGGCCTGCGGGCTGGGGGCAGCTCCTGCATTGAGCGTCTGCTCCCTGGTGGTCAGTGCGCATCATAGTGACCTATCGTTCGACAGGTTGTTCTACCATTTGGGCAATTTGCTTATTAGGCTTTTATTATATAGGATAGAGGTCTAGTGCACGGGTGGGGGACAGCTGCTTTGCCCTGAAGGGTGTCCTGGATCAGGGTGGGGGTTCCCTTGGGGCATGGGGTGGCCTGGGCGAGGGGCCTGTGGTAGTTTGCAGGCTGGCCACGCCCCCGGCGACCCAAGCGGAGGCCCTGGTATCTGGGATTTATTTATCTTCTATAATTGAAACTTTGTAGCCTGGAGCAGAGCCAAGCCTTCTGCTCGCTCTGTGGCTGCTGCCATTTTTGTTGGGATTTATTTATCATCTATAATTGAAACTTTGTAGCCTGGAGTGGATGCCTGGGCTGGCCAGGGTGTGTGGAAAGCTTGGCTTCCTCCATTGCAGGGTAAACCCAATTCTCCCTCCTGCTCTCTCCATGGCTGCAGCCATCTTGGTTGGGTTAATTTGCATACTCACTCCTGATTGGCTGGTGGGCTTGGCTTGTGGGTATAGTGGAGTGATGGTTAATTTGCATATTACTCTTTTATTAGATAGGATACGTTTCTAGAACATATAAGAGCCCTTATAACTCAACAATGAGAATACAACCCAATTAGGAAATGAGCAAAGAGCTTAATTAGACATTTCTCAAAGAAAATATGCAACTGGCTAACATGAAAGATGCTCAACATCATGAGTCTTCAGGGAAGCCAAATCTAAACCTCACAGATATACCACTCCACATTCCCGGATGCCGATAACAGTAATACAATAAAAATGACAACAGCTATTGGCTGAGATAGTTACACACTGGAAGTTCCATACATTGTTGATGGGAATATAAAATGGTTCCTCAAAGAGTTAAATATAGAATGACACATGACCTCATGAACCTAAGGTACACAGCCAAGAATTGAAAAAAGATGAACAACTACATGTACATGCATGTTTTAGCAACAACTTCACACTTACAAAAATGTAAAAATAGCTCCAATGCCACTCGTGGGTGGAGCTCAAAAACATCAAGGTCAGTGAAAGAAACCAGACACCAAAGGTCACACATCATGTGGCTCCATTTATATGAAGCACGGAGAACAGGTAAATGGAGAGACAGAACACAGACTGGTGGTTGCTGGGGGCTGGCGGAATGGGGCTGGGTAAAAATTATTGATGGATAAAGGGTTTTACTTTGTGAACTAAGTAGAGGTGGTAGCTGTACAACACTGTGAATATAGTAAATTCCACTAATTGTTCACTTTAAAATAGCCAATTTTATGTTATGTGAATGCCACCTGAATAAATTATTTTCAAAATGCATGGCGCTGACTCCTTTGATAGCAACGTTTAATTTACTTAATACAGACATTGAATAAATCTCCTAAAATAAGTAAAATGTAGGACATAAACTTTATTATAAACTAGAGGCCTGATGCACGAAATTCATGCAAGGGGCTTGGCCCCCGCCATCACCCCCCCTTCCCCCCGGCAGCTTCATCTGGTCTAATTAGCATATTATGCTTTTATTATTATAGATAAGTGACTATGTAAAGATATACACTATTTAAATCCTGTGTCATTGCTCAATGCCAGTTCTCTACCTGTCTTTATAGGATAAAGATGTTCTTTTCTTTTTAGGCTGAGAGAATATTTCCTGCATCACACAAAGGTTTGCCAATTTAATTTCTTATCTCAACCTCCAGTAACCACAGCATTCCCTTTTGGACAATATTCAAAACTCATAATAGGCACATTAAGATATTCAACGTGATTTTCTTGATCAGTAAGTATTCAAATGAGGCATTTACGATTAATTACTGAACTCCTCTTACTAGATGTCTTTGGATCATTAGAGAAGCAATCCCACCAGGGCCCCAGGGTTTCCCGTGGAGACCCACAGGGGCTAGTACACTCTGGGAGTGATGTCACGCCAAGGCAGAGCCCTGGAGGGCAGATTTGGCTGGAATGCAGGGGCTGTAGCCACCTGAGCCCTTTGTCCCAAACTGTCCCTCACCCTGCATGCTCCAAGAAGAGTGAGGAGATCTGAAGCCCAGTCATTTCTGGTCTGTGTTCTCTGTAGGGACCCAAAATAAGGGGCAGAAACCCCTCTCTAGTAAGGTAGTAAGGTTCCAAGTTTCATTTATGTGGCGCATGTTGTTTTTTTAAATAAGAATAAAATAATTAATGTTATATAAAAAAACTAGAGCAAGGTATACATTTTAGGAATGGGGCAATCACTAATTTAATGTTTTAGTATCAGACATGGATGTTTTCTTAAATATTAATTTATCATTAAAATGTTTCCCATGATGTTAGGAGTTTATATTCAGTTAAAGATTACATCTTTCCCCACTCACATTTTGATATTTTTAAATGAGTATTCCGTTACCATGGCAATAAATGACATGGGAATGCATAGATTAAACTGGAGAGGAATCAAACACCAGATAAATTCAGAATCCATGCAACACCTTCATTTTAAATAAGTACTTTTTCTATCCTACCAACTTTGTAAATGATAGTCCATCCAAACAATCTCTCCTAAAATTAAAAACATGATACTAAAATATGCATTTCTGGTGACTGGAATCCAACACAGTCACTGCAAAACAGTTGTGATAAGATTTATGTGTCTCTCTTAACCATGGTAATTTTTGACAAGGAGATAAATTCTTAGCAGAATTCTAAGGCCACAGACAACTACCTAGTAATCCTTGTCTTTTCTGACAAAAACAAGTGAAAATTTGAGGAACTGTACATGAATTAAATTCAGAGGCATAAATAATTAATATATTTAGAAATCATATTTTCTCAATAATGGGATATGTTATATATCTCGTCCACTTGTAGTCACTGCTTATAAACTTTACACACAATTTTACCTTTGTGCATTCTACAGTAGACAATACATATATATGTGTATAATATATATTTATACATATATATTTATGTTTATATATATACATACTAGAGGCCCGGCGCATGGATTCATGCACCCATTGGGTCCCTTAGCCTGGTCTGTGCCCTCTCGCAATCCAGGACCCCTTGGGGGATGTTGGACTGCTGGTTTCAATCCCGGCAGTCCCAACATCCCTTGAAGGATGTAGTAGTGCATGAATTGGCAGGTGGTTAGGGAGGAGCCCGAGCCAGGGCCGGGAGCCATACTGCTCCCGCTCATCCTGGCCCCTCTGCGCTTGCTGCTGCCACCGCAGCTTGGGAGCACTGCCGCAGAGGTGGGAGAGGCTCGCGCCACCTCAGCTGCACTCACCAGCCATGAGCCTGGCTTCTGGCTGAGCGGCGCTCCTGCTGTGGGAGTGCACTAACGACCAGGGCACAGCTCCTGTGTTGAGCATCTGCCCCCTGGTGATCAGTGTACGTCATAGCTACTGGTCAACCATATATATACACACACACACACACACACACACACACACACACACACACCTACACACACACAACCTATATAATAAAAGCCTAATATGCTAAGTGTCCGGTCATCTGTTCAACCAATCAAAGCATAATATGCTAATGCTATGCTAAGGCCGCTATGACGTGCACTGACCACCAGGGGTCAGACGCTCCAACTGGTAGGTTAGCTTGCTGCTGGGGTCCGGCCGATCAGGACTGAGCGAGACAGGCCGGACACATCCTGAAGCCCTCCCGTGGTCCCTACCTGGCTGGCCAACCTCCGGTTTCCCTCCCCAGCCTCGATTGTACACTAGTGGGGTCCCTCGGCCTGGTCTGCACCCTCTCAGAATCCGGGACCCCTTGGAGGATGTTGGAGAGCTGGTTTCGGCCTGATCTCACAGGCTAGGTCAAGGGACCCTACTGGTGCATGAATTTGTGCAATAGGCCTCTAGATAAATACTAGAGGCCCAGCGCTGGGCCTCTAGATATATACTAGAGGCCAAGTGTACAAAATTCATGCATGGGAGGGGTTTCCTTCAGCCCTGCCTGTACCCTCTCCAATCAGGGACCCCTCGGGGATGTCCGATGACTGGCAGTCGGACATCCCTCTCGCAATCCGGGACTGCTGGCTCCTAACCGCTCGCCTGCCTGCCTGCCTGATCGCCCCTAACAGCCTGTGCCTGCCAACCTAATTGCCCCCTAGCTGTTCCCCTGCTGGCCTGATCGCCCCCTAACTGCTCCCCTGCCAGCCTGATTGCCTCTAACTGCCCTCCCCTGTCAGCCTGATTGCCCCTAACTGTCCTCCCCTGCCAACCTGACCACCCCTATTTACCATGAAAATATATTTTAAGTATCCACTCAAAGTCTTGGAATATTTTTTGTCTTAGTGGCATTGTGAGTAATAATGGTTTGCTGAACTATTTTGTAATTTTTGTGCAGTTACTAGTATAATTGATGCAGGTGACCTAAATAAAATGAAAAACACATAGTTTCCAAGTGAGTTCCTCAGGTTCTCATAGGAAAAGATGGGTCCTTGTATTTTTTAAATTTTATTTTGTAAAGACAAGTAGAATGTTGAGTAGTTAACAAATATTATTTATGAATTGACAATACTTTTAAAGACCTATAAACTAGCCTTATTTCATTTATAAAACTTGCCTTCTTATCCTAAAAACCCTTAAGAGGGAAGAAAAATTATATAGCCTTGGATAAAAAACAAAACAATTTCCTCATTGTTTATCATCTCAACACCAAGCATTTTTTGTTACACATGCAGATAGTGAAAGGTGTGAGAAAGTTGATGAACTTATGAGTTCCCCTAAATATTTCATCAGAACTGAAATCTATTTGAATTGATGGCAATTGCTTTTTTATACTTACACATTTTTCATGTATCGAAAGCCATTGAAAACTCTTTTGAAGCTATTTAAAGCTCAATGGCTGACTAACCGATAGCCTTTGCCCTCTCTTAACAAGACTACAAGATACCATGGGAAGTTCACCTCCCCAGGTGGTTTTCCTCAAGCAAATATGTTCCCAGAGATCAGCCGAGATCTCTAGTGGTCTTCTCGTTCTCTTTTTAGCCACAAGCCACAGGATACTGGCAAACATTATTCAGTACCAAAAGACAAAAGAAAGCAAAAAACTACAAGTAATAATCCTTTTCAGAATGTCTACACACCACTGAGCCTGCAGGGTCTTGAGAAGCACAAAGTGGTGTGAGCACAGGTTTCCCGGGTTAATGGCTTGGGATCAAACACATTAGGAAGTCCGGCAGGAAGGAGATGATAAGGAAAGGAAACCTCGCTCCTCTGGCTGCAGCGGCGCTTAAGCTAAAACTCAGGACATTTCAGTGTGTGTCCAGGTCTAACTAGAGAATGAAACGGAGTGAATATTGAAAAGAACAGCAGGAGAGCCTGCGGAATTGCTTCTCACTAAGTAAGTATTTGCAGCTCAGGAATAAATGATTTCTAGTTGTTTCTAAGGATCTCTAGTTTGGAAACTCCATTCCTAGGGCAACTGTCAGGTGTCTCTTCAAACAGTCACATATTTTTATAAAGGTGAAAAAAACCATTATATTAAACATCACCATTAGAATTATTTTCCATATATAATGAGTTCTGTGTGCAAATGTGTGGGTTAATGTAATGTGTTATCTTTTTACTTTAGTCATGTGAATTATCAAACTAATACATGTTACTCCAGTCCCCTGATGTAATCATTCTTAACAAAATCACGTGTATAGCCTTTAGGTTGCTGTTTGTTTAATCATACACAATCGTGTTTGTAGTAGTATATAATTTATTTTTATAAATGTTGCACTTTATAGAGGTGGGAATAAACAAAGACTAAATGAGAATAAGCAGACTGTTTATCCAGAACTTGCTGTAGCAAGGCAGTGAGCCCCCCTCACCTGTGTCTGTCACACAGAGGAAGGTGTCAGGGGTCCCCTGACTGGGGCTGCTGGTCTGTGGAGCATGTGAGGAGGTGGGCTAACCAGAAGTGGAGGCCTCCTATGTGATTGGTTAGGGTGCATATTTGGTGTTCTCTGGTTGGTTCTAAGTTGGAAGACATAAATTAGGGGAGCTGTCAGTTATTAACCATGTCTTCACCATTTGGGGCCAAATGTTCAATTGTGGTAAGAGTTACTGCTTAGCTTCCTGGACAGGTAACTAGAGCTAGCAATCTGACTTCCTACTGGTCTGGCTTATAAACAGCAAGTGGGCTGCTAGCTAAGGTGTTGGTTTCTTGGCTGGAAGTCACAGGTCAGAATTCTGTATGTGTGTATATATATATACACACACACACACACACACTAGAGGCCTGGTACAAGAAATTCATGCACGGTGGAGGGGTGTCCTCAGCCTGGCCTGCACCCTCTCCAATCTGGGACTCGGGGGATGTCTGACTGCCAGATCGGGCCTAAACCAGCAGTCAGACATCCCTCTCACAATCCGGGACTACTGGCTCCTAACCACTCACTTGCTTGCCTGCCTGATTGTCCCTAACAATTTCTGATTTTTAAAAAAATATATATTTCATTGATTTTTTACAGAGAGGAAGAGAGAGGGATAGAGAATCAGAAACATTGATGAGAGAGAGACATTGATCAGCTGCCTCATGCACGCCCCCTACTGGGGATGTGCCCGCAACCCAGGTACATGCCCTTGACCGGAATCGAACCTGGGACCCTTGAGTCCGCAGGCCGATGCTCTATCCACTGAGCCAAACCGGTCAGGGCTGTCCCTAACAATTTCTGCCTGCCAGCCTGATCGCCCCCTAACTGCTCCCCTGCCAGCCTGATAACCCCCAATTGCCCTCCCTGCTGGCCTGATTGCTCCCGACTGCCCTTCCCTGCCAGCGTGGTTGCCGCCAACTGCCCTCCCCTGCCGGCCTGATCGCCCATAACTGCCCTCCCCCACTGGCCATCTTGTGGTGGCCATCTTGTGACGATGTCGTGAGGGCATTCTTGTGATGACATAGCAAGAGGGCATCGCACGACGCCACCTAGGCTTTTATTATGTAGGATATATGCATATACATACATATTCTGTATATACATGTACACAGTGTGTGACTGTCCATTTGTCTATTAGTCTCTCAGACACTACTCAGTAACTTGATATTTTCACTTACAGGTAACCCACTGCCAGACCTGGAAGTCAATGTACAAATTTTTTCCTCCTTTTTTACAATAGCTGTATAACGTACAATAGCGACAACAGACCAAATGCAGACAGCTGTCTTTGAAGGCCATCCAAATAGCCTTTAGTATTTTGCTATTTCAAATCATATTGCAGGAAATGTCCTTGACTAAGCATCTTCACTTAATAGTATCATTAACAATGTTGGTCAAATTCCCAGAAGTTAAATTGCTCTGTCAAAGGTCGTGTGCTTATTTGAAATTTTAATATATTTGACAAAGCCCCTGAAAAGGCCATGGCTGTTGAAGCTGAGACCTCTGGTACCCAAGCTCTAGATCACTAGACATGAATGGAGATGAGTTGCATGTCAAGCTGGAAAAACAATCACATCTGTTCAGTCCCCAGCACGTTCCTCAAACTCACATTCATAAAGAATAAACAGAACAAATGAACGTTGACCAGCCACCGGTAGACAGAAGTTGTGAGCAATCCCTGGCAGGTAGAAACTGCAGGAGGAGATTGCAGCCTCAATGATCAAGGCATGCAGCTGTTTTGGAAGGGATACTGCTGCTGTGTGCAAAAGTGGGAAGTCTGGGAGAATTTCCTGGACCACTGTAGCCACCTGCTAGTTCGGCCTCTGTTACAGACTCTTGAGACAGGCAGTGAAGAACTGCGTATGTGTGTTGAGGCTGGAGCAGTGAATAGCAGTTTACACTGGACACTGGCAGTGCCTCGTTAGGGGCTGCAAAGGCTGAGAGGGATGAGAAGCATAAAGGACAACCAGCTTTCAGTAAGTGTCCAGTTCTGTTTATGATTCTCACTGAAAAGTGGTGGAAGCTCAGGGGGAGCTGGTAAATTGTGCAAAGAATAAAAGAGATTGGTCTAATATGAAATCTGACTACCAAGATGAACACAAGATTCTTCCTCAACACTTACAGAAAATGAGGCCACTGAGGAGAGAAACCAGCCACCCCGGGACAGGCTTACACACATAAGCACAAGGGAACAATATTTCAAACCTTCAAAGTAACGTTTTAGAGTGATATACTTTATTCACTCAGGGGACTAGGGAGATATAAGGAAGCAGCAACGGGGACCATAACAATAAAAATTGGAATTGCTGAAATAGGCTAACATGGGAAATGGACATGGCTGTCCAGTGAATGAGAAAGCTGGAAGTTAAAGAGACAGGGACGTCATGAAATCCAAAACAACTGGTTGCAAGCATCTATGTATCTGTCAGAAATATCAGAACATTAAGGTCAGACGGAACGTTATAATGGTTTCCAGAGAAAGTAAACGGTATGAATTGGGACTAATGGTTAGGGTTAGTTTGCACCCCTGGTTTGCTGGGAGGCTGCCGCATGATGGCCACCAGGATAGCGTTTCTGTGTGCTGCCCTGAAGGGGCTCCTGTCCTGTCTTCTCTGTTTCCCACCCTGTGGTTCCAGCTTCTGGCAACCTGTCACTCTCGCTCATTCTGAAGTGTTTACTGATCTGCTCTCCCGACCTTGGACTCATTGCCCTATTTTTTGTCTTATCTCCTTCCCAGCAGATTCTTCATGCAAAGACTTCCTGTCCACTAACGTCACCTTTCTAAGTTGACCTTATGAACTGTGCCGTGGCCACCCCTACAGGCATGGCATGACCTCCCTGACAACGACCTAGTCTCTACCTGCTGCCTCTGGCAATCTGCTGCCACACATTTGTGTCCTGAAAACAGAGAGATTTTAAAATAGAAGCTCAGCCCTAGCCAGGTGGCTCAGCTGTTTATAGAGTGTCCTCCCGATACGCCAAAGTCGTAGGTTCCATCCAGTCAGGGCACGTACAATAAGTAACCAATTCATGCATAGATAAGAGGAACAACAAACTGATGTTTCTCTCTCTCTCTCAATCAATCTATCAATCAAAAATATTAGAAGCTCATGTTTTAGGCCTTAATGATGGTTTGCAGCTCTTTAAAATGCGTACATCTGAACCCATTTAAAAACCAGCTGTGTTGTGTTTGAACATATTTTAAAAATGCAGGTCATACATTAACACATTCTCCTTGAATAAATGAGACAACAGAAGAGGTGATGATCTCCTGTTGGCTGCCATCCTCAGTCCTGGGTCCTCTTTCCATCCCCAAAGTGCCCAACCAGCTCACTTTGGGGTCTATCGTTGCAGACGTTTTTCTCTATGGAACTGCCTGCCTATATCCAAAAAGTAACACAGCGTTGTGATGTGCTTTTGAAATACAAGTTTATCATACTGCATGTCTTGTCCTTCAATTAGCTTCATTCACTCCAGCACTTTTCTGTATGCATGTATTTGGTCTCCGTCGCCTTTGACAAATATTAGATCTCACCTTTTAGCACAGGTATATCCTTATGTATTTTGCCATCACATTTATTAATGACCGTTTAGGTCGTTTCACATACACTGCAACAATGTGCATCAGGGAACACTGAGTGTGTGTTATTCTAGCGCCGATGAGCAATAGCGATGTTGGAAGCTTTAATGGATAGTGCTAAGCTCCTCCACAGGACGGATGGACAGACTGGCTCCATCCTCAGTGGAGGAGAGTCCTTGATCCTCAAATTCTGAAAAGGCCATGCAGCCTTTTAAAGCATGCCACCCCCGTGAGGACATAACACAAAACTGCTGTGTTCGTCCCCATTTACTGTTTGTCACATTGCTGTGTATACTTGCTGGTACACCCTCTTCAGAGGGAGGAACCTAAAGTCATTAAAGCCAGCAGTCATAAATCCGTAAGCACCCTGAACCCCAAGGCCATCAATGGTTCCCCCACATTTAGAAGTAAATTAAGTTTTTTAACGAAGTTTCCCATCACGAGTCTCTCATCTGTGGCTGTAGGAGGGAGTGGTCTTGCCCAAATGAATAACACCAAACAAACACCAAAATCACAGAGCCCAACTTGAGTACAATGAAGGCAGCTTCACACATCTGGCCCCTGGTTCAAAAACAGTGGTCTCAGTGAGGTTCAGTCTCGTGGTCACTGCATCCCAGGTCGTGCTTGCGTTTGATTTTCACTACCGACACTGTGATTTCTCCTTTCTTTCCTGTTTCTCGCTTCGTAAGTATGCTATTTAAAAATTTTTAGGATTCCATCTTGATTTATTCATAGCAGTGTTCAGCGTATCTCTTTGTATAGCTTTGCTTCATGGTGCTCTGGGGATTACAATATGCTCGATTGGTGTTATTTTTAGCCACTTCAAGTGGAGCTTTAAACACTTACTTCCTTTTAGCTCCTTTTACTCTCCCAATTAAAAAAATACATAATTGTTTAAGTATTCCTCTGCATACATTAAGTGACAAAACATATATTTTTATTTCCACCATCAAATATGATCTAAGAGACTTCTTAGGATAATGGTCTATTACATGTACCTCTATTATTAACACATCACTCTTCTTTTCTTCTGAAGTTCCATACCTTCTAATTTATTTTTTCTTACGGAGTTTTCTTTAGACATTTCTTAAAGGTAGGTCTGCCTGCAACACATTTTCTTAGTTTTCCTCCATTCGAGAAGGTCTTCATTTTCCATTCATTCCTGAGAGACAGCTTTTCCAGATATAGAATTCACACCTGACAGTTCTTTTAGTTCTACACAAGAAAATGTTATGCTAATTCCCTCCAGCTCCATAGTTTCAGAAGAGAAATCGGCATTTCCTTGGTTGGTTTTTACACTTCTTCATTGTCTTTGATTTTCAGATGTTTAATTATGAGGTGTGTCGGCATGGACACCTTTGTGAGTTCATCCTGATGGATCTGCTCGGCTTCTGAATCTGTGGGCTTATGATTCCACCAAAAGCGGAAAGTTTCAGCTATTTGCCTTCAAATGCCTCTCAGCCATGTCTCTCTCCTCTCTCCTAGGACTCAATCATGTGAATGTTGGAACTTCTGTTACTGTACCACAGTTTTCTAAGGCTCTGTTCATTTTGGGGGGCGGGGGAGGAAGGTGAGGGGATTGTCTATTTTCTCTCTGCTGTTCCAGTTGAGCAAATTCCATTGTTCTGGCCTCAACATTATTATTATTATTATTTTTCAAATATATTTTTATTTGAAAAAAAGGAGAGGGAGAAAGAGAAACAACAATGATAAGAGAGAATCATTGATTGGCTGCCTCCTGCATGCCCCCCTTGCCATCCACCCCCCCACGGGGATCGAGCCCACAACCCAGGCACGTGCCCTGACTGAGAATCAAAACGTGACCTCCTGGTTCATAGGTTGAGGCTCCATCACTGAGCGACACGGGCCAGGGCTCAAGATTCTTGATTCCATCTTCTTTCAACTCCACTTTATTCTTGAATCTGCCCACTATGTTTCTATTTCAGTTAGTGCATTTCTTAGTTCAATCATTCCTATTTGGCTGTTTTTACAGTCATTTCTGTAAGAGATATTCGCAAATGATATTGCCAATAATCGCTGGGTTCTTTTACACTTGTGTTGAGGATTTTAAATTACCTGTAAAAACTTGTGAGTGCTGCACTGAAGTTTATGTCCCATAGTTTCAAAATCTGATTCATCTCAAGACTGACAGTGGCTGATCGTCTTTCTCCTTGAAGCTTTGCTTTCTGCTTCTTGTTATAACAAGTGATTTTTGGTAGTTTTTTGGGACATGTTCCATATGTTATGAGATCCTTGATCTTATTGAAATCTTTCTTTTAGAGGAAGTTTCTAATGTGGTTTAGCATGTAGGTGATGAGTTACCTTTCTGAGCTGTATTCTAATGAGAACTGAGTTTTCTGACCTCTTAAAATGTGAATCTGGTCTGTTCTGTTCTTCTGCCTCTGAAGTCCCACTGAACTCTTGGTGGAGGAACCTTGGGGTAGAGGTGCTCCAGGGGTTCCCGGGGCAGGGGGAGGGGGTCCTGGGCTTATGACATGAAGCGGGCTTCCCTGCCTATTTTCTACACACACACGGGGCGGGGGTGTCTTATCTACCCCTGCTGGTGCTCAAGGGCGTGGCAGCTGGCATCCCTTTCCTGGTCCTTGGCCCGGAATGAGCAGGCTTTCCTTGCTTCTTGTGTGTTGTTTTCTTTTCCTACTCCTGTTAACATTTCCAGATCACAGATGCCCAGTCAAATATATACCACCTACAAACAGAAAAGACAGGGAATGTCCTGTGATGTCTATCTTCTAGTCATGAGATTCCTGCCAGTCTAAGTTCCTCTTTCCACCTTTTTAGTCTTTGTGATTATCTATAAAACTAGAGGCCCTGTGCACAGATTCGTGCACCAGGGGGGCAGTCCCTCGGCCTAGCCTGCGGGGATCGGGCCGAAACCTGCTCTCTGACATCCCCTGAGGAGTCCCGGGTTGCAAGAAGGCGGGACGCACCCTGGAATTGGGCTCCCTCCTCTCTGGTTCCAGGTGCGTCACCCAAGAACCGCAGCAGCCAAGTCACCGCAGCTCAGCAGCTCTTGAGTTGAGTGTCTACCCCCTGGTCATTACACATCGTAGCTATTGGACAGTCGGCCGGTCGGCCAGTTGCTTAGGCTTTTAGATATATAGATTATTTCTAGAACGTTTAGTTGTATTTAGAGAGCAGGAGCAGGGGAAAATGGGATCTCCCACATCTTTTCCCTGAACTACTTTTTACAAGTTGCAATCTGCTCTTTCATCCATCATCTCACCTGCTTCTCACCGAAGCCTTGACAGGTTTGCTCTTGGGAAGGTAACACTTTCTCCATAAGGTTAAGTTCAACAGGGATTGGAACTTAGTAAATGTATCTAACTTTAGGAAGCAAAATGTAAAGAATCAAGCTTCCATTGTAAAATAAAACATGACAAAACCATTGATCTAATAATTTCACTTTTTAAAAAATCACTTCTGGTTCTTATCCAGAATTAAAATAATTTAGCATCCATGACTTTATAAGAATTATCTAGGCTTCCTCTTAAATATACCACCAAGCGTTGCAATAAGGAAAACCGAGAGCATTTCTGCCCGTTTTCAAACCCATGAGTACTTTCCTCAGCTCATGCTCATCAGCCTGTAACGCCTCCTCTGCAAAACCTCCATATTCCATTTGGTCACCCTCTTTTAGATCAATTATTATGTGAGAAGCTGACCTACTTTATACAAATGCGAAACAAGTCTAGACACAGCACTTGTTCCCAGGTACCCGCCTGCAAATAAATTCTTCATCCATAAAATGCATAGCGCTCCCTTCTGCTTGCATTGTTTGTGTTGTGTAGGGGTGCGCCCACGAAAACGCCTGCCTGCCACCATTCAGGTCCAGAGTGGAGGGAAACAGTGTTGGTAAAGGTACAGGGGAGGGTAGCACATTGCCAAAGGCTATCCCTTTCTTTCCTGCCTACACATTTATTTTTCCTATTGGAGAACTCGGGTGAGGAAAGATTTATGCTGTTTATCCTTAGAGTAACAGCGTGACATGCCCTGCGCCCCACCCCTTCCTGTACAGGTTATGCTTCCTTAAGTGTGCAATGAACCACTCCACCTTATATATTGCTCCAATCTGTTAGGCATGCAAGTGAGACTTGCTGGTCTGGAATTCTAAATCTCTCCACAATGCTTTTTTATGGATGGTGTCAAAACAATGGCAAATTCAAAATAAATAAAGCCACCATGCTCATTTAACGTTAGAGCTCAGGACAAGCACCAAAGGCACAAATATACCAGTAATCCCAATACCCTTTTTCCTAGGCCTTGAGTAAGTGCATTGCTGATGCCAGGCCTGGCACACCTCACTCGCTAACTGAAACCTGAGATGCAAGAGGCTTCCTCTTTGGCAAACACTTCAGTTATCCAGAATCTCTACCTATGCCAGTGGTCTCCCCCTAGGGGGGAATGCGCCCTTCTTGGGACATCTGGCAATGTCTGGAGACAGTTTTGGTTTCCACAGCTTGGATATGGTGCCACTCATGTCACCTCATGGCTCAGCAGCTGGGACACTGCTAACCACCCTACATTGCACAGGTCAGTCCCTTATGACAAGTGATGGGCTCCATGTCCAGCCAAGCCTAAAAAACGCCGGTCTGCACCATCTTCTTTTGTATTTGCTCATTTATTTGGTTGGCGACTTGTGCCCAGTGTTGCCAAGTGTTCACCATAACCATGAATTCTGACATTGGTTTTGGTAAGTATCCTGTTGTACACAACATATGAAGAACATATGCTTTATCACATATCCGTATGAAATATATTTTCCTTTTATCTTGATTTTAACCTAATAGTTGTTACTTAAAAAAGCATCGCCTTGTGGTGTATCTTATCCTCTTTGGACCGTATCCACAAGTTATATATTAATTTTCCACAGACTTCTAGATCCCGTTGTAGTGTAAACATTGCTCATAATACGTTAAGAATTACACGTACCAACAGAGGTATGGGAATGGACCACTTCAGGATAAATTTGTCTCTGGATTTAACCTTATGAACTTAAGTGTTTCATAGTGGGCTCTGTACTTGGAATTCACAGTCCACAGCTTCTTGAGCTGCATGCATAAGAATAGAGATATCAATGCTGACGATGCCTTGCCACACTAGCAGTCAGCAGCTGTATGTCTCTGCAGGTTGCCCAGGACCAAACCAGAGAGGGTCGGACCTGCATTACCACCATTTGTCCACCATCCAGAACTGAAATATCATTGCTGACATGTACACATAAGGAACTGTTTGACATTGAAATTGGGACTCAAAGATCTGTTGGCCCAGAAAGAAACTCACTACAGACCGATTTATTTGCCTCTCAGCATAACCATTATTGCTTGTCTCATGTTCGGTTCTTATAAGTGTATTTCTAGTATCACATGATCTCGCTCATCTAGGGGAAATAATGAACAACATAAACTGATGAACAAAAACAGACCCGGAGACAGGGAAGCATCGATCAGACTGTCAAACCTCAGAGGGAAGGTAGGGGAGTGTGGGGGTAAGCGGGAGAGATCAACCAAAGGACTTGTATGCATGCATATAAGCCTAACCAGTGGTCACGGACAACAGGGGGGTGGGGGCATGCGTGGGGAGGGGTTTGGGATGGGAATTGTGGGGGTTGAGGACAAGTATGTGATACCTTAATCAATAAAGAAATTAAAAAAAAAAGAATAGAGATATCCAACTAGAATATCAAAGTTCCAAAGTAGATCATCATTTCCAAGAAAACGTGACCAACAGACAGTGACTGAGAGGCAGCAACGATCAGGTAGATGTCTTGTAGGTCTGCTGCCTTAATTCATTTTAGACCAAATTTCATTTCTTTTAAGCCAAGGCATGAGGAAATGTTAATCTGCGTGGGTGCTTTAGCAGGAATATTAACTAAGACTATTATAGCTTATTGCAATGTCAAAAGAAACTTGTTTTTTTCTTTTAGAGGCTGAAATGCATTCATGAGCAAGGGACTGACCCCCTTTTTCCTGTGTGTGACACACAGAAGGAGAACCACTCGGATAACATCAGCAATTTCCCAGTTCTTGTTCTCTGTCAAACAACTCCTGCTGACAGGCCTTCGAGTTGAAGCACTAGGACAGTGGTCGGCAAACTGCGGCTTGCGAGCCGCGGTTTGCCGCTCTGTTGACTAAGGAGTTTGCCGACCACTGCGCTAGGAGCGTTTTCATGCACGTGGCTAATAGGCGACGACTTTTAGCTCTCAGTGAATTTAATCACCGTACCACTTATGTGGCTCATCCACTCTATTTCACTTTAAGGAGGCATGCACACTCTACAATATAGTCCGTTTGTGCAAAGAATCAGAGAATCCAGGTGCTGGAAGGAAACCTTGAGATCATTTAGTCCCCACTTTGCCATTTCACAGTAGAAACTGAGGCAGACACTGAGTGCCAGACCGGAAATTAAAGAATCACATGTGAACTGTGTGTGCTTGGCTCACTGTGACAGTGTCTTTGCGCTACACTTTGCTCCCATTCTGTGACTTCCACATTAAATCCAGGCCTGACTTTATAACACAATTGTTCTCTTCTTACCAGAACTTTCCAGTAACCATTTCACATTACAGATTAGAGTTGGTCGTTAAATATTCTCACTAGCTAGTAAGAATTTAAGTGGGAGATTTTTTAAAATGGTTAAGTATTTCATACAAATCATTTTGCAGAGTGTCACACGTACCTGGGGAATATCTGGTCTCTCACCTTAAAACTGGCCTATCTGCTCTCTGGCAGGTACAGAACTGATGAACATATTGTGGGATTTTTTTATTCTACTAACCACTAGTTTTCAACTTTGGGCAATTATTAGCCTCTCAAAATCTAACATTTATACTGAATTTGACTCTTTGATAAAGTTCTATGGTGTTGTCCATGTTAGACAAATTCTGCATTTAGAAAATATAATTAATGTGCCTAAGATTATTGTTAAGAAGATAATTATTCTTCAACATACTCAGATGCAGAGCTGATTTTAGATGTATTTCATTTCCTCTTTTCCCATTCCATGAACAGCCCTGGCAATACAGCATACTGTTCTAACATTATTTCTCTGAGAAATATTTTTGGTCATGTGGTAGCATGTGGTGCAATGAGCAGCTTCTGTAGCATGTGGTGCAATGAGCAGCTTCCGCAGTCAGGTGGATCTGAACCCGAGTTGCTAATTCATCATGTGGCTGTGATAATTAAAGAAGAAAATGTATGGAAATAAGTAAATGTAAGCACACACCTAGCACAGTGCCCCTCAATGCCACTGATTGTTGTTGCTATCATCGTTTCTGGCTGGTGAGGAGATAGGACTCTACGCCACGAGTGATTAAAGTAGCTCATATCCTCAGAGACTCAGAGGCCTGACAGCTGTTCTCACACACTCCACAGGCTCTCACAGAAGATGAGTTATTAGATCTCGTCTGTGCAGTTCAGGCGTAATAGCGGTGTTGGATGAAATTTAACTGGGAGAAATATTGGGTTTAACATCTGGAAGGGTGCAGTAGGTAGACTAATGACTGTTACCCAGGCTTACGTGTGTGGCATGGCGAGGTATTTAGGCTGCAGATGAAATTAAGGTTGATAATCCACCGACTTTAGGATCCAGCAATTACTCTGGATTCTCAAACACAGTGGTCGGCAAACTCATTAGTCAACAGAGCGGCAAACCGTGGCTCGCGAGCCGCAGTTTGCCGACCACTGCTCTCACAGCCGGATACAATCACAAAGGTGCTCACGTGTGGAGGGGGGGAGAGAGGAATGTGTGAGAGCTACATGAGCAGAGAGACGTGAGCAGCCATGCTGGCTCTGAGCTGGAGAAGGAGCCTGAGCTGAGGAATGGGGTGGCCCCTGCAGCTGGGAGAGGAAAGACACTGGATTTCATTCGAGAACCTCCCTCCGGAACAGTGGGAACCAGGACAGCACCTTGGTTTTAGCCCAGTGAGAACCACTGCGAGCTTCTGACTTCCAGAACCACGGCATACGTCTGTTATGTGAGGCCACTAAGTTTGTGATTTGTTACAGCAGCCACAGGAAACTAATAGAGAGAGCAAACTAGAAAGTGAGCTACACCGAAGAGAAGAGAAGGGCTCCCCAACCCGAGGCCAGAGTGTGGGCAGCGTTACCTGGGACGGTCTCAACCCACAGAGACCGATTCCATGGAGCTGAGGTCCGTGGAGTGAGACTATCTCAGCCATTCGTTCTTTGAAGTGTGGATTCGGTGAAGCAACTACTGCTGATGTGGCCTGGAAGTAACAGTATTCAGCCCGTCTCTCAAGGCCTCGCATTCACCTTTAACCTTTTAAAGTGACGGGGTAAAATCTCTCCTCTCTCTTCTTTTTCTTCTACTACCTTGAATCCGGAGCATGCCTCTTATGCCACATACTGATCCTAGAGGTGCTGGTCTGTGTGACTCTGTGCCCAGGTTTCCTGAATGAGTACCTAAGCCAGCCACGCCGGATGCTCTCACCTTCCTGCCTTCCAAGCCCTCCCCTCCACACAATGGAGAGCACACCTATTGCTTAAGAGGAAGCAGGTGAGTTCTGCCTTAGTGAGGAAGCCTCTACCCCCGTTCAAAACCACCCAGCTACATGGATTGTCATGAGACAGACGAAGAGAAAGCGCAGTACATCTGGCTGATGGGCACACATGTGGCGCATTGCTGAAGTGAAAAATAACATGGTGCCTCAGGGCAGCAGAGGGCACCACGAGTGGTGGGCACATTTGTGCACCATGGCACTGGCCCATCTTTTCAAAGTCGGAAGCACGTGGCAAAGAGAACCATAATCCCAGAAGGCCAGCGTGCCTGGGTGACTGAGCCGATGAGTACGCCCACCCCTTTCTCCGCAATTTCTGAAGCCTGCACCGCGCAGCCCAGCCCGCCCCCAGGTGCTCCTGCTCTACCGATGCTCCAATCAAAGAGGTCACACCACAAGTCCCTCACGTTATTCCAGAATCTGGTTCTCTCCCCCTCCTCTGTGCTGCGATCTTGCTCACATTGCTTTTGCTCCCTTGTTAGCAGACAGAACAGCCTCGGCTCTGTTTTGCAGAATGCACACAAAGAGGATATGCTTGTCAATATGACTGGCTGGAAGATCTATGATTAAAAGTTATGTTGCTCATTACCGTGGAAAATCAAAGGGGGAACAATGCTTACTGACCGTTTTTAGAAACAATTACTTGCTCATTGCTTCCTGTGATCCTTCTTAAAAAACAAAGCTGTAAATTGCCACATTTCCCGGAGATGGCGACACACAGAGCAATTTGTATTTATGCAAAAAAGATCCCATTACTCATTATTCCTTCAAATGTGTTTCTAGGAGTTTCTACCTGAAGGACGGCTAACATTGGTAATTATTTTAAGATGTGTTAGCTGGCATTTTATAGATGAAAACCTCCATGTTCCTGGGTTGACAGATAACTATCAATGCAGTTCATTTTCCCAAGGATAATGGTTGGAACACATGAGCCACAAAATCAATAACATGAATGATTATTTGTGAGTGAAATCAATGGATCTAACTCCTATTAAATGTGTCCATCATGAATCAAAACCATTACGCTAATGGAGGCAGCGTGCGGTGGGGCGCTGGGAGCCCTCGGCTTGTCTCCGAAGCTCAGCTAGCATTCTAGTTCACGGTCTCCAGTGACGCCACTGAATATCAAGTATTGCGTGTTTTAGAAAGCCTTGCAACACACTGGTTGAAGATAGCTATTCTAGCTGATCATTAAATAAATGATTTTTTTATTATATCTCCATTTTAATTAAATAAGCACATTGTAGTGAATTTACAAAGTCTAGAAAATCAAGAAGAAGCATTTTTCATAATATTATCACTCTGAAAGACCAGTTATTTCCTATAAGTGGATCTGCTCAAGTATAAATAATTAGAGCTCGTCACAAAATCAAAATTTCTGCATGCAGAATAGAAATTGCAAAGGACCATATTCAACCCTTGCCTCTCCTATTCTAGGAAAGTTTACATCAGTGTCGCATTTTGAGGCTCTGTAGAGAAATAAAGACCAAGCCTGCCTTCCCACCGCCACTCTGTTAATTGAAGGCTGGCTTTTCCATGTCTGCAGCATTTACCTTGGGGCTTGCCCGATTCCTATCAGTTGGCATGAGCAGACCGACGCACGGAAGACTTAAAAGCTGTTCACTTCTTCTAGTTTCCTTCCAATTGCTATAAAATTTGCCAGTGTCCACGAATTTGAACAGGGGTGAAATGGAGTGTTTACAGCATCTCATTGGTCCTTAAATCAACAAAACTGCTTTACTTCTTTTTCTTTTCAAATAATGTTTTGGGGGTAGGGAAAGTCCTATTGAGGAGAGAGCCTGAATTAGTTTGCCTGGTGTCACGTAGATACAGCCTGCATGGCATTAGTTGAAGACTCTATTCAATCCTAAGTAAACTTGTGTCAAATGCAAGCATGAAGACACTTAAATATTAATAAAGATCCATCTCTTCCACAAATAACGATAGGAAACGCACCATTGGACAGGGCTGCCTGCATGCAGATAAGCTCCTCCTTAAAACCAAATTCACCAAGGGTAGGATTGTCAGCTAAGATAGGACGACACAGACACAATAAAATCATATATAATTTAAACTGTTTTCACTTTACAAAATAGACAATTGAACAACTGTAATTGATTCATGCATTGCAATTTCCAATTCCATTAGTTAGAATGTATATCCAAAATCGGGGCTGTCAATCTGGAAATGAATGCATGTTTTGTATTTCATAGTTTTAACTGAAGGAGGGAAAATCGTGCTTTGAACTTTGATTCAACAGGACTCGACACATTTTGAGTTACACAGCCGTAAACAGACATGCTTCCTCCTGCCACGTGATTAGTTGGAGTAAACACAGAAAAACAGGTTGACAGGGAGCCATGTGGAATAACAGAAGTTGCTTGCATTTCATTTACATTCACTTTATTGACTGTATTACTTGTCAGCACTGTCATTTTGACTCCTGTTTGCTTCTGTATTTTGAAGGACTCTATTTGTGTTCAGAGTCTATAAAACTATACCGAAATCACTAACCCAAAAAGGTCATCTCCTATCTCTGAGGGCCAGTGGACTGAAAGACCTGTTAATGAAATCTGGGACAAAAACACACCAACACGGGGGTAAATATTTACGTTATCGAACCCAGTGATATGAAGCTCTGCAGTTCTCCATATTAACCTTCTCCAAAGAACACCCTTTTCTGGGTGTTTTTAATTCTTAATTGTGGCTATAAGGCTTTACATATTTTCAGTGTATTTAAGTTTCAGATTCTTCCAATACTCGGCTTTAAGCATAGATTTCAAGAATGTCCACAAATATACCAGGTAGTAAGACATACTTTGTTTTAAATACCAGCCAGCATGGACCTCAGCAGAGTGACGAATAAGCACAATTCCAGGGAGCTTCCACGTCTAACTGGTCGTATGACTCCTAAGCGTGATGAAATAAATCTTTTCATAATCTTGCCTTCATGATAATTGTGATTTCTATTTATTCCTTTTATTAAAATAAAAATTCGGGATTAAAAAACCCCTATCAATGAATAGGAGAAGTACAAATGATTTATTTAAGGCTCAATTTCTATTAGCTCAAATTTCACCACTTTTTGCCCTAACTGGTTTGGCTCAGTGGATAGAGCGTCGGCCTGCGGACTAAAGGGTCCCAGGTTCGATTCCAGTTAAGGGCATGTACCCTGGTTGCGGGCACATCCCCAGTAGGTGGTGTGCAGAAGGCAGCTGATCGATGTTTCTCTCTCATCGATGTTTCTAACTCTCTATCCCTCTCCCTTCCTCTCTGTAAAAAAAATCAATAAAATATATTTTTAAAAATTTTTGACCATTTTCTCACCTACAAAAATGGTAACTTCACATGCTGCACCCTGATCTCAGCTCCAAATGTAACACGCACTTGCTCTGAACACTGACTCCTGAGCCTTAGACCCTCACCTGAACACGGGGAGCTCCCTACCACCCGTTGCTTCCTGACTGTCAAGCGAGATGATACGTACGAAGATTTGTGAAGCTAATGGCTGGAGCAGCTGCGTGTCAGTTGTACTGGACAGACAAAGGACGTGGCCATACCTGTGGTCCCACAGCTCACTCCAGGTCAGCGGTCTCACATGCCTTCCCCATGCAGTGCAGCTCCTTGCGGCCCCAGAGAACCCTAGAGATAAACAGCCAGTTTCGTTACGTGCCTCGGAAGGATAAAACTCAGTAAGGTTTCCTGAAGTGGGCAGACACCAGTGGCCTTCCAAATCTCGACTCTGCAGGTACCTGGAGGACTCCAGCCACCAGTCAGGAGGGTGGGGGATAGTCTCCCAGGGCCTGCCTGCTCGCGTCCTTGTCTCTGTGGGACATACTTCTCCCAACCAACAAATCACCTGCTCACCAGCTCTCTGTTCACTTGCTCATTGAGGCTATTGGATCACTCCTCAAATGTTTACTGAATTCACAGGAAGAGGCATTCCATGCGTTCATACTTAGGACACATGGCAAGCTGAGGAGATAAAGTCTTTGCCCCTGGAATCTCTTCAGAATGGAACGTCTATCATATGCCCATCCCCCAATTGTATTTCGGAAGCTGCTGGGTGCGGGGTTGGGTACGGGAGGATCGGTGAGCAGAGCAGGCCCAGCCTCTGCTCCTCCCTGCTCTACGCATAGCACATTTGTGGCTCACTGTTGTACATGGTGGCTTCTGCATCACATTTTTGGGGGGCAACTAGACTCCAGCTTGGTACCCCATTTACAGGAAACTAGCCTGACTCCATTGGTTTGGCTCTGAGTATCCCTCTTCAAGAGCAGGCACTGATGGTGCGGAGCTGAGTCAGCTTCTCAGGTGGAGTTATAAGTCACTGTGGAACGAGGAGAGCTGAAACCACAGGCTTTCTTACATAGAATTGTTCAAGGAAGGGGAAAAGAACGTTTTATTAAGTTAGCTTGTTTCTCTGCTTCCGGTCAGATTTGAGAGACAACCTATCATTTCCTAGTTCAAGATGTTCTTGACCTTGGAAGAATGTTTAGACCGTCTTGTCATAAAAGTTGAAATAAGCGTGGAGACGGGCAGAAAACACCTTTGGGTTGCTAGCATCCTTGTTTTGGCCATGGGACATCATGATGGCTCTATTTTTCCTCATCGAGACAAGTTCTCCCCCTCCAGTTCTTCAGAAGAATCAGGGAGCCAACATCAGAAGTCTGAGGTGTGTTCTCAGCTTGCAGTTTTCTGATTGGAGCACATCCAAGGATGACTTGTCTCTAGGTGAGCCTGTAGCCACTCCCTCCCTTGCCTTGCCTCCCCTGGAGAGACTTCCTGTAGATGCTGGACTTCCTGATCACACTGATCATTTCCTTAGCTGCATCATGCCTTCTACATGAAACAGGCATGCTAGTTCAAGGTAGAAGTTCCCTCTCATCTTCACTGTTTCACAGCGACACATTTTTCTGATTAAAAAAAAATCTATCTTGGTTTTTCTACATAATGTTATTTCAGTTGATAGTGGAATCAATACATCAGACTGTGGCACTTTCTGACCTAGACTATATCATCGTATTAATCAATCAACTTGTGGAGACCTTCAAAGCAAATCCCCCGACAGCCATAAAGCTGAGCGAGAAGGCCAGAGGACAGAGGCAGCCTTCTAGACAACATAAATCAGGGGCTTAGAAAGAAACAAACTCCTGGAGGTCACAAGGGGTATTACATGACAGTTCTCCGATGTGATCAATATTTTGCAAAACTACATTTCCTCCTGCGCCAACGTGAGCACGATGTACCTAGTTTACTGTACACTGGAAATGTAAAACAACAAGGAATTAAGGTGGTAAAGAAACCCACTGTTCCCACTGTGAGATGGCATGGGATTGCCTTAGAGTTTTGCCTTTTCCCTTTATTAGTCTCCTGCATTACTTGGAATTATAAATTATGTAATAAGAATGCCGACATGCACAGGTTTGCCATTTGAAAATTTGAGGGAACTGTGGCAACACAAATAGTAAAATATAAGGAGTCGTTTGCTTCTTCTATTTCATCATTTTAAAGGAGCTTCAGAGGACCTGCTCGAAGGCAGCGTCCTGAGGGAACACCTTAATGAGAAAGAGTAAGACCATCTAATGATCAGAGAGTAAACAGAGATCAACATGGAGGTTACTAAGAGCCTGTTTTTCTCACCAACTAAACAGAGAAAAATTTTACCAAAAAGGACAAAGAACTGAAGGTTCACTTTGCTGCAATTTTTAACAGGGGACCCTGAGCAATCAAAGAAAGGATGGTAGGCTGAAGCTTTGGAATGCTGATCATAGGTATGCTCTTTAAAGAAGTTTGGAAACATTTTTTTAACCTCAGATACTCTGAAGTTCATGAGAAACCATAACCATTATTTCTGTAATATTAGTTTTTCTTACTTTGAAAATTATTCTCTTTATCCATCTTTCTCATCCACACATGGTAGTCACTATAAAGTGTTTAATACATGACCTGAAGCCTGTGTGCTCCTTAAAATAATAATATAGTGTAGCATAGTTTTTCTTGTGCAGAGTGAATTCTTGTGAAGAACACTGAGCTAGCGTTTGTATTGTTTCTACAGCAAGCACTGGCTTTTTTATCTATTCTTTTAGCTGTGCAAACATTCATTATTTCTACTGCACTGTATTCCATGGAAAGAACTCACTGTATTTATTTTGTCATCTTTGCAGGGCATGTAGGATGCTTTCAATTCTCTGCTTGCGCACAACATTGCTGTAGAGTCCACCCTGTATCTGCCACCATGGGGCTCCGGCACGCATTTTTTTTTTTTTTTTTTTTTTGGCTGGCAGGGGAGGGCACAGAGAAATACCAGGAGGGCCCTGGGTTAACGCACACTTGACCTCATTATTTCTGATGAGTGGCTCTCCAGTCTGTGCCCATATGGGTCTCACCAGCACAGCCCCGCATGGTCCCGTCACCCATCACAGCTCTCAGCCTCCCAGTTAAAATGACTTCATTTTCTAATTTTAGACAATGTGATGCTGGTATAAGGTAATAACCTCATGGTTGTTTCATACACCCTTTTTTCTGATTACTAGAAACATGGAATCTCTCCTCATATACAGCTTCCTGTTTAATAAGTTACTTTTGTATAGCTGCTTTCTACCAAGTTTGAGGCCTTTTGTTGGTGGTGGTGTCTGGAAGGCATACTTTATATATTCTGCATAGTAATACTTTGTTTTTAAATATGGAGAATTTATTCTTCATACTGTTAACTTTGTCAGTGGTGTCCTATATAGAAAATCAATCCACTGTTTTGATCTGGTCAAATGCATACATTTTTTACTTTATTATGTATTCTTTTTCTCATTCTTTGGGTGGTCACTCTCATTTCTTTAAAACAAGGTTTCCATTTGTTTTCCAGGACTTTACTTCCTATGGGCTGATTCTCTATGAGTCTGGCTAACCCTCCCGCTCGTCTCTTTTTTTCTTAATGTCTTTTGTTCTCCCTCTCAGCTTCATCCCAGCTCCTTACATCCTCAGCTATTTTAAAATCTCCACTCACTGAACAGGTAACCTCATCCAATATCTCTAATACCAAGGCTATGAAGAGCAGCTGTAGACTCATGAGTCCCAAATCTCTACCTTCCACCAGCATGCTTCAGATAGTATAGCTAAGTCCCTGTTGAATCAAGAATCAGGCATGGTTCTACTGGAGAAGCAGAACCAGGGGGAGATGTGTATGACAGATTTGCTGCCGTCAGTTGGCTTGTGAACTGTGGGCCTTAGCTAAGAAAATCAGAAATCTGTGGAGGAGGCTGTAGGAAGGACTGAAGCTGTTCTCTACGTTTCAACTGATAAAATGAGGCCCATTCAGATTATAGAGGATAATCTCCCTTAGTTGAAATCAACTGATTATGGACTTTAATCACATCTACAAAGTAACTTCATAGAAATACCCGGTTATTTGATCAACTACCTGGAGACTGTATATAGCCCAAAGTGGTACATGGAAGTATCACACTCACTAACCTAAATCAAACTCCACCTCCATTTTCCTCAACTCTCAAGCCTTCCCACTTATCTTCCCAGAGCTGGTTTATGACAACTCCATTTTACCAGTTCCACCCACCAAAAACTGTAGAGTACTCATCCATCATTTTGTTCTCTTACACCTTTCATCTGGTACTGGGACAAAATTTCTCAGTTCTATCTTCAAAATATATCCATAATATGACCAATTCCTACCACCACTTCTGAAATATGGTCAAAGCTACAAACACTTATTTCTAGATTTACTGCTACAGCTTCTAAGCAGGTATATGTGCCTTAGGCCTTGTGCTCTTGGCTTTCGGTCCACACAGCAGGTCATGTGAGACCCTGTTAAGTGGAGTCATATCACTGCTCTCTTTAAAATGCTTAATTACTTCCTGTCGCAAAGGAAAAGTGAAAGGAAGGAAACAGATGTTCAATGAATGAGTAGATGTCTCTATTTTTATGAATTTTTTTAACTGGGGAAAGAAACTAATTTATATATGCAACATTTGTCCTTTACTGGGTAAAATAGATGTTTTAATTAGTAAAAAGGGTAGTATTTATAATATATAGTAAGCACTTACTATGTGCCTAGGCACTTTTTAAAGAACTTCAGGTATTTTCATGGTTAAGCCTTTTAACAATGCTATGAAGTATGTACTCTCATTACCAGTAGTTTCATTCAAGAAAACTGAGGTGTTGAGAGATAGACATCTTACCCAAATTCACAGCTTACAAGTGATGGAGCTTGTATTTGAACACAGACACTCAGGTTTTAGTGTCTGTACTAAAATTTATTTACTGTGGGAAGGGACTACAATGCTAGTTTATAGGGATAAAGAGGTTAAGATAACAGAAGGTGTTTGAGGTTAGAAATGGACCAGAGTTTCCAGGATAATTACAAATTGCAAAGGCACACATATCTACCTCCCCAAAATATCTAAGATAGACATAATTAAAGCACGTTTTGTGGAAATAATTGGTTGCAGAAATGACCAAATGAATACCAGGGACTGTATAAATTTCTTAAACATCTCAGAAAGAATGCCTTAAGGTTGCATTCTGGGGAACCAATGCTTTATTAATGAAAATAAGTAACTACGTCGGTATGTTAAGTGCAGGATTTGGGGAGCCTTTATTTCTAATCAAGTAATAAACGAGAGCACAGTTGCTGTGTCTTCTCTTTCTCCTTCCTCTTTGAGGGCTATGCTGTCTGAGTGAACATGTGTAAAGGAAAAGGAATGTTGAGAATACAGATCTGAAATCTGAATAAGAGGAAGGAAAACACCCTTGTTTTTCAATGATTGTAAGTTGTACTGAAATGACTCCCATGATAACTGACTCTACTTGAGAATAAAGTCATACTATGCTCCAAAACAGAGGAGGCTTATATATTTCAAGGTCAAATCCAGCCCAGTGTTTTTTTTTTAAATAAATTTTTTTTGGAATACTATCATGTGGATTCTTTTACATTTGTTGGTGGTTGCTTTCATGCTAAAAGGCAGAGTTTAGGAGTTGTGGGACAGACGTTACGGCCTGCAAAGCTGAAAATATTTACACGCTAGCCTTTACTGAAAAAGTTGGCTGGCCAGTGCTCTCAAAGAAAGTCCTTCAGGATTATGATTGTATTGTAAGATTTAAACTTAATAAAACTCATAGAAATGTGCTTTCTTTCTACAATTGTCCCAAAGTGTCCAGTTGGTTTGGGGTGAAGAAGACAGAATTTGGACCTGGGGTCATGAGAGCAAAAACTCC
The DNA here is from genome assembly GCA_026230045.1 of Corynorhinus townsendii. NCBI lineage: Eukaryota > Metazoa > Chordata > Mammalia > Chiroptera > Vespertilionidae > Corynorhinus > Corynorhinus townsendii. The sequence goes on from JAPDVU010000006.1 coordinate 4,270,689, forward strand.
CCTGAGGGGCATCAGAGGTCATTATGGATTCTCACAGGGGCTGGTGCTTAGATAGCAAATCGGCTTAGAATCATTTGGCACAAATTGCAAGGCAAGCCTGGAACTTTCAGAGCCCCCTGGGAATCGTCTGTTTGTTTCACTGACTTTGAACAGATGTCCTCCCATTAGGATTTCAAGGCCCATAAAATGTGGTGAGGTCTGCGAATGCATCTGAAAGGGAGACCGTAAAGGCAGCCTCCACTCACTGGGTCTCTGAGCTCTTCCCCACCCATGGCCTCACTCTGCCATTTATTTTCTTATGCTTTGTTGCCCATGTACTCCTTGGTAAAGTCCTCTCGTCAGTTTTCTGAACATTCACCTGAAAAAAATCAACCACCTCAGATCCATTTATTTTATGGTTCTGAAACAGTATTAAAATATTTAAAATAACCCAGTACCCAAAACAGAAAGGCTTCCAATGTATACTAGGAGGTATTTAGAAATTAAGCTTTTATTTAGGTGGCAGCATCAACATAATATATTATAGGAGTAAGTGGGGCACTGTTCATTTATATCCTTGTTATATGGTATTTAATTTGATAAAAAACTGTTACAAGTATATAATTTTAAAAGTATGGTGCTTATTGGATATTAAATTGTTTATCTACTTAAAAGTTTTTCTTGTTAAAAAACTGTCTTCCCCACTGGCATCTTATTTATTCATTTTTATTTGAGAGTGCATCTATGTCCCAGAAGTGTTTGTATGTCTGAACTTCTAGAATGACTAAACTGGAAATGTCCAGTTTATCAAACATTTGCTCAAAAGGTACAAAGTTACAAGCTGTATGCAAGTGGCTGAAGATACAAAAATGGTTCCAAATTTAAATAACATAATCCATTAAAAATAGTAATTTTGGAATGATATTATCAAAATATAGGGGCAGGAGCCAAAATTATATTCAGAGACTACTCATGGACGTCAGTGTCTTTGTTCATTGTCAGAGGAATGGAGAATAAACACCTCAACTCAAAAAGAAAAACAATAAGAAAACAAAATTAAAATAGTTGGAAGAAAAAAACTTTAAAGATGAAGCCACACCCACCATTCTATATGAAAAATAGTGTTGTTAAATACATGATCTGGTTTTTGAAGATAAAGGAATCCAACATAACATGAATATAAACAGTACAAAAAGATGATCTCAATGCAAAACTAAACAAGAGAAAAGGGGAAAACAAATAAACCCAAGGACAATAAATGGTATATAAGAATGTTCAAGAAGTTAGAAATAAATTATAAGCCAGCCAGCGTGGCTCAGTGGTTGAGCGCTGACCTATGAACCAGGAGGTCATGGTTCGATTCCCGCTCAGGGCACATGTCTGTGTTGCAGGCTCAATCCCTACTGGGATTAATCGGTTGACATGCAGGAGGCAACCGATTAATGATTCTCTCTCATCATTGATGTTTCTATCTCTCTCTCCCTCTCCCTTCCTCTCTGAAATAGAATATATATATATATTTAAAAAAATAAATTATGAGTACACACAAATATATGCTGACATATGGTGACCTCATTTTAAAAAGGTATACAATGACTTTTTCAAAGCCACTCTGTTTTTATTCCCAAATGCTATTAATTATAAATCATTTTTTAAATTCTATAAAATATTCCTGTAATAATATTATGCAGATGAAGTAGGGGAAGTAAGAGGAAGATGGATTCTTCTATCCTGAGGTAGGCAAAAAGCAATCCAGCATTTGGATTCTAGCCTGCGGATTAGAGTCAGAGAACTTATTGGTTCTCATTGATAATTATAGTGGCTTTTTCCTTTGAACTACATTTCATTTTTTATAGGGTTTCTTGGGGCGTTCACAGAAACACCGAGCAGGAATTAGAGTTTCCATACAGCCCTAACCCATACACGCACAGCCTCCCCTACCACCAGCATCCTACACCAGAAGGACCCATTGCTCCGATGAACCTGCACTGACACTAGGCCTCCTGAATACACAGTTCATCTAAGGGTTCACTCAGATATGGTACATTCTAAGGGTCTGAACAAAATGTATAATATAATGACATGTGTCTGTGCGACAGCATGGCACAGAATAGTTTCACTGCCCTAAAAATCCTCTGTGCTCGGTCCACCCCTCTCCCTCCTCCCCACTGACAATGACTAATCTTTTTGTTGTCTCCGTAGTTTTTCCTTTTACAAAATGTCATACAGTTGGAGTTACACAGCATGGAGCCTTTCAGATTGGCTTCTTTCACGTAGTGATTAATATGCATTGAAGGTTCCTGCATGCCTTTTCAGGGCTTGGTAGCTCCTCCCCTTTTAGTGTTAATATCCCATTATCTGGATGGACCACAGTTTATGTATCCAATTCACCTACTGCAGGACATCTTGATAGCTTCCAAGCTCTGGCAAGTAGGAATAACACTTTTATAAACACCTGTGTGCAGGCTTTGTTTGGACAGAAATTTTCAACTCATTTAGATAAATACCTAGATATGCAAGTGTGCAGTGTTGTTTACTTAAGAAACTGAACAGAAAAAAAAAATTTTACAAACTTGTTTTTTCTAGTTTACTGCAACTACCAGCACTCTCCATAATATTGTACGCAGACCTCTTATTTATTTATTTATTTATTTATTTATTTATTTATTTATTTATTTATTTTTACCTGCTTTGGGCATTTAAGATTTAACTATAATAGCATGGGGAGAGGGGTATGTAATTTACAGTTGGAGAAAGGCATTTCTCATCTGAGAAGAAAAACCAAAAACTTCATACAAAGATTGTACTTACTAGTATGTGACTTTACCTTGGATTTTGGGAAACCAGTCTGAGGATCCTTGAGAGAGAAATCCCTGACTTTCATGAGTTGTCCGTAGGGGACATGAAGGGACTTCATTTGTCAGTCTTCAGTAATGAAATGAATTCTCTTTCTGGGTCTATTTCCCTGAGGGCTAGAAAGCGGCCTTAGATGACCTTGTTTTGGTATGAATCTAGTAGCAAAAAGATATAATCCAGCCCTGCCCATTTCACAAAGATTTTGTGAGGATATCCGAACTAAATAAAACCTTCTATACATGCCATATAAACATCAAGAAAACTGTTGAGTGGCCCTGCATCTTGTACTCTCCTACAAGAACTCTGAGAAAATCAGTCAAGGTCCAGTCCATCAAAGGACATTCTTTTGCTTCAGGATGGATGGACAAGTGGATTCTGTGGGCATCACATGAGGTGTTGCTGTGGATCCACACCATGACATCCTTCTTTGCAAGACCTGTGCCGAGCCAGCTCAGCCAGGTGCGGTGAGCCTGAGAGGGGGCGGTGAAGAATTGAGAGAGGACATACAAGAGAGGAAAGCTGGGTCTGGGTGGGACACTGTCCTCTCTGATGGAGAGCCAGCGACAGCAACACAGCCTGAAAGCCGTGTCTTTATTTCCATGAGGCAAAGGAAGGGCGTGGTTACAGCATTCTCCTGAGGTTCAAATCTACTCAGTTACATGCACCTGGTCAGGCTTTGTTTCCTTGCTGCACCTCCTGCAGCCCGTGTCACTCAGCCACGTGGGACCACAGGTTCGGACCATAAGGTCAAGCTTACAACTGTAGCCTTTGGCTCAAATTGTGCCCTCCAAGCTGGGACTTGCACGTGGCTTTGCCAGGAGAGGACCATGGCCTCTCATTAGTCTGAGGCTTGAACCTGTCCAAAGGCTGTGGCCACTCTCCACACACGTGTTGTCACGGTCCATTTCATCCTGAAAGGAATTGCTGACCGAGCATGCAGGGTGATGAGAAACCCATTGCCAGGTGTGTTTAGAGGGGGCCAAGTGAATCATGGAGGAAATAGTGATGAAAGAAATTCGGCATTGCCTCTAGGTGGAAACATAGCTCCTTCTTGAAGAGAAAGTGACATTTCCCAAGTAACAATTATCTGCACAGCCATGTGTCCTAATGACTAAATCAAGTGTAAAAATGGCACACATACCCATCAGGGAGTATATGCATAGTTAATTATGTCTGAAATAATAAATGTATTATTTCCACAGGATAAGGTAAACAGCCAATTAAAAGAAGATATGATATACACTTTCTCTACTCATTAGTCAAAGCATAAACCATTTTAACATTGCCTAAATAATTTACTTGTGTTAAAATAAAGGGAAATGCTTAAAACATTAATAGGGTTCTTTACAGTTCTGAAGCCGGTAAGTCCTTATATGATAGTCATGTGAATAATTCACAGCTCCATTCTGCAGAGAGAAACGAAGGCATTTCTGCACAGCGATACTTCACATCTGTCATAGATTTCTCCACTGGGCCAACCATCTCCAACCTTCTCACCGAGGAACGAACCTCCATGAATTTTTACAAACAGAAACTGAACCTAGTATGCCACCCCCCGCCAGGCACTGTTCGGGCATTTATCCTTCCACACGTACTTTAAGTCTCACCCTCTGTCTGGGAGTGGGGGCGGGGGGGGGGGGAGGGAAGATCTTGAAATCCTAAGGACCAGTAGCTGTGAATGTGACCTTACTTGAAAACGGGGTCTTTGCAGATGGTGAAGATGAGGTCATACAATGTGATTGGGGCCTTCTGGAATAGGGAGATTTGAACACAGAGATCGGCACTGAGTGAAGAAGCCTGGAGAAGGCCATCCACACACCAAGAAATGCCTAACCTCCCACAAGCTGGAAGAGAGGTACAGAGCAGGTCCTGCCTCTGTCCTCAGAAGAAAGGAGCCCTTAGGACACCTTGATCTTGGACTTCCAGCCTCCAGATCAGAGGTAATAAAGTCCTGTTGTTTAAACCCAGTTTGTGACTTCGTTGTACAACTCTGGCAAACTAACATGCCTAAGAGAGGTCTTCTTTTGCCCCTTATCTGCAGTAGCACTCTCCCATTTACTACCACGTGGTCTCGCTTGCTTTACTCATTCCTCATTTCTTTTGCTTTGCTTTCCCTGCTAGAATTAAATGCCATGACAGCAAAGAGCTTCTCTGACTTGTTCCAGTCAGATTGCCTCTGACACAGCCCTTGAGGGTGATGCATAAACGCTGCTGAGATAACTGCATGTGCAAGGTACCTAGTGCTACATATGCCATCGGGCACTTGGGGACAGAAGTCACTGGTGTAGTCAGACCCCTGGCACAGGTCAGCTAACTGGGAAGAACTGGTGGTTTCAGAAGACCCGAACTGAATGATAGTAACATGAGCAGGGTAAGCAGAATGGGAAGGGGTGGAAAAATGAAAGTTAGTCTCTGAAATTAGTGTTTGTTGAGACCATGAACCAATTATTAGACTAGACATGGTCATGTTTTACTGCACTGCTATTTCCTAGCTTCTCTAACTTCTGTTTCTTTGTCTACGGAGTAAATAAGAAAATGCCCACAATTCACTCTGCATTCAGCCCAGTACAGCAAGCGCGCAGTAAACGCATTCCCAGAACCCAGCCTGGGAATAACAGAGAGGCCGTAGACGCTGACAGCTCCTGCGAGGGCCCCAGCCTGCAATGGCCGGAGCACGCTTGGAACCAGGATTACCTGGCCTAGCCGCTCATTCCGATCCCTATTTAAATGCTGTTTTCAGACATTTTTATAGCTACTGGCTTGATTAATACTCATTCTTCAAGAGTAAAAGCCTATTTTATTTTTGAAGATCAAGGAAAATTGGCTGCTGGAAAGGTCATCTCAGTTATTTTGAGATATGACCAGTGCTCACAGCAGGAGGCCTGGAGGCTTCCGTCTGGAGCTCAAGCTGCAGAGCCTGGCATTGGAGGCAGTGGTGAACTTTAGAGCCATGCGCGGCCAGCTCACACCTGGCTTCATGGTGACGTCCAGTTCCATCTGACTATGTTTCACAGACGGAGCCCCTCTGTGAGGAAAGGTTTAGGAATGTTCACTCTCATGATGGAAATTTGAAATTTTGACAGAAAGCCTGAGACAGGGTTTCAGCACTGCCAGCAGTGACCTGGCCCCAGAATATTTTTCAGAGTGACAGGTGCCAATCAGCACAGGCAGCTCATGGCCATGGTGAGCGACTGTGCAGCCTTCAGAAACGAAGATGGCCCGGCATGGAAATCTGGTGTTGTAGAGGCTCTGTCTTAATCTTTTGCCTCTGATGTAATATGTACATGTCTCAGGCAAAGAAAGAAAGAAAGAAAAAAAGAAAGAAAGAAAGAAAGGAAGAAAGAAAACATGCTTCAAATTTGTAGAAAATTAACAATTTTTCTATCGTCTTTAATATATGCCAATATTTAATTAAAAATAAAAGCTTAATTTGAAAGTGTTGCTAGTCAGTACTCTGTCCATAAACTTTAAGGATATAATTATGCCTGTAAACATACATCTACAAACAAAACTCTGATAGGAATTGGGTACATTTAATGCCATTTTTTGCTTTTTGGGAAGGAGTATATTTGACTAATTCCCATCTGTAATCTCAAACCTTCTCTAATTGAAAGTCATTTGTGGTGAGAATGGACATCCAGAATCATCTCATTTCTGACAGACCAGGCACCCAGATGGGCAGGCCTGTGTGCGCTGCAGCCATGCAGACAGTGACCTGAAATCAGAGGGCTCTGGCCACGTGATGCAGGGAATACTGAATGACACACAATGTCTTCAAAGGCAAGGAGACTTCTGACATTAATGCAAGGTCCTAACTTCAAGCTATTTGAGATTTTAAACATAAGTAATGATCTAGTTTTTCACTACCAGTCAAAAGCTGTTGACAAAAAAAAATTACAGAGGACTCAGCTCTGCAATACAATATAAACATGAACCTTATCCTACCAAATAAATATCATATATAATATGTACATTCTATATAATAAAAGCCTAATATGCTAAGTGCCCATTGTCCGGTCGTCCATTCAACCAATCAAAGTGTAATATACTAAGGCCGCTCAATTGCTCGCTATGATGTGCACTGACCACCAGAGGGCAGACAGTCAACTGGTTGACCAGTCACTATGACAGGCACTGACCACAAGGGGGCAGACGCTCCAACCAGTAGGTTAGCTTGCTGCTGGGGTCTGGCCAATCGGGACTGAGACAGGCTGTACATACCTTGGAGCCCTCCCAAGACCCCTCCCTGGCTGGCCAACCACTCGCGTCCCTCCCTGGCCCTGATTGATCATGCACCAGTGGGGGGGTCCCTCGGTCTGGCCTGCGCCCTATCAAAATCTGGGCTGAGGGCCCTCCCCGCCTGAGTGCACAAATTTCATGCACTGGGCCTCTAGTATATGTATAAACAAATGGCATTGGGACAACTGTGTGAAAAACATGCCATTAAATATCTTCCACTGAATACTCAGCCCTTCATAGAACCAAACCACATGCAAATGTCAGGGTGTGACTTGTGAGATGCACTTGGCTGCTTGAGTCAGTGCTTCCTATTCAGGGCTGTTCCTGCTGCCTCTGGGACATTTTCTGCCTGCCGATAACATGATGCTGTGCCACAATTGAAGCTTGGATCCCAATTTTAATTGAGTCTCAACCTCTAGAGTAAATAATAGATGGAAGATGCCTATTAGATCATCAACTTTTAATTAGATCCTTTGCAGAGGCAAGATCCCCTTTCTCAACAAGGTTTAGATAAATGCATTATAGTTTGCTGTTGTTGTTATAGGAAGGTTACTGCAAAAAAAGAAATTTTATATGTGATTTACCCAGATGCCAAAAATACCTTCACTATGGCTACTTGATCATAGCAGAGTGGAGAGTTTAAAAACATTGGCATCAGCAGCTTGAGGTCAAATCTTGGCTCTAGAGCCTAAGTCTGTGACCTTGGCCAAATCAAATGACCCTTCTTAGTCTTGGCATCTTAGGCAGATTGAATCACTGGCTCCAACTCTCCCCCACCCCTCCATGTACCCACACCACTGCCATGGCCTCGTTGTGGATGGAGCGTGACCATGAGACTTGTTTTAGCCAAAGAAATATGAGTGGGGGACAGTGTGTCATTTCTGAGCCAGCTCTCAAGAGGCCTTGCATGTTTTGCTCACTCACTTACATCCTCTCGCCACCAAGAGCAAAGCTCATCCTGGCCGGTGGCTTCTTTCTCCCAAGTCCTGAGAGCAACACAGGAGTGGAGGGTCCCTACCCAACGACCCTAGATGAACTGCCCCGGCTAAGAAGAGTTCTTATTACACAGGACTACTGTAGCAAAAGCAAATTGATACAATTTTCTTATTTGTGAAATGAGAATAAAGATGGCCTCTTAGTCGCAGTGCTGCTGAAAATTTTAAATGGTACATTCACTCATTTAAGGAATAGTAAGTGTCTAAGTTGAGCTTCTGCTAAGATGAGCTTGGGGGATGAGAGAGAAGAGGTCCCTGCCATCAGGAAGATCACAGTCTAGACGTCATGTCTATGTTTGAAAATTTATTTACACGGTAAGCAGAGTAACACTAAGATAATAACTAGTAACGGGTAAAAAAGTGTATTGCTCATTAATGTCAATGATTCTATTCCTTGCTGAAGTAAGGAATGACAGACGTGGAATGGCAACTTTGCGTACTATGAAAACAGAATACCCAAACCCTACCTTCCAGGACAAAATTTTCAGTAAGCAACTTGCTACGCAAAGAAAACTGTCACATAAGGCACAATGTATGTTTTGAACTCGGCAAATGTTCCTCTGCAGGTTTTTGAAGAGAGAAACTTAGACAGGAAGCAAGCTCGGTTTATTGACATCACATAGTGGCATGGTTCATGTATGTGTCAACCTTACTGGCCATGGGCCCCAGAAAGCTGGTTAAACATTATTCAGGTGTGTCTGGTGGGGAGGCGGCTTCTGGATGAAAGGAACACCTGACAAGTGGTCTGCGTGAAGCCGGTGGCCCTCTCTATTGGGAGTGGGTACCATCGGGCTGTAGTAGGCCTGGCCAGAACAGAACGGAGAATTCTTCTCTCTGCCCGTCTTCAGGCTGGGACAGCATATTCTCCTGCTTCAAACTGGGACTCAATCTGGAATTTACACCATCAGCTCTCCTGCTCCAATCTCCAGCTTACCAACTACTGGGGAACCTCTGATCCTCCATAATTGGTGAGCCACTCCTTTATATCCTTGTCATCTGTCTCTCACTTGCATGCTCTCTCTCTCTCTCTCTCTGTCTCTCAATTTAGCGATACAGTTTCCAAGTAGGGATTGCAATGAAAAATGGTTACCGCAAGGGATCTATCTATCTATTGAGGGTGTGTGTGTGTGTGTGTGTGTGTGTGTGTGTGTGTGTGTAATATATGCTACTACTTTATCTTTGCCATCCTGTCAAACTACATTTACACACTGCAAACCTGTGTATTCCAAAACAGCAAAATAATCACAAAAGCTATCTCAAGGGAAAGAGATGTTATATATTTCCCTTCCAATATTTTTAATCCCTATGGTTGAGCACGCATTTAGAGTAACAGCATATTTCTATAATTATGGCATAATAATTTTGAAGTGAGACCAGAAAATCATTGACTGTTAGAGTTGAAAGGAAAATCAGAGAATTATTCATCTGTAGTTTTACATGAGAAAATTACCCCCAGGGAAAAAACTCAAATTCTCAAGGTCACAGAGAATGTCAAAATTGAGATAATGGTAATAGTAAGACGTATTATTGAGTACTTGTTATACAACTCCCACTGTGCTTCCATTCATTCTTTCATTTGCTAATAACTCAACAAGTATGTGAGCTATTCATTTTGATCACCTAGCTTTTCAGATGATGAATGACACAGCTTAGAAACCTTAAGCATCCAGTTGTGGGGCCCAGAGCCATGTGGCCAAGTCAGGCTTACAACCAGGCCACTGAGGCTAGGACAGTGCTTCTCAAGCTTGAATATGTATACCAAGCACTTGACTTTGTTGAAGCACCCAGACTGCACCTTAGAAAATCTGATATAATCAGCATGGGGTATCCTTCTACCGTCAAAAACTCTCTCCCAGGAGATTCTCACTTACAGGCCTGGTTGCACCCCTCACTTAGAGCCCCCATAGCAATGGCTAAATTCCTTGTACAGCTCTCATACCCTTTAGAAAAAGCACTGAGCTAGGCTATGCCTCAATTAAGAAGTGCATAATATGCTTTTCCTTAATATTGTTTTGGTTTTTGTCAAAGAGGAGAAACTAAAAAAGAGGAATGATGTTGGGGTGGAGGGGTGTTGTCAAAAACACGTCACAAGGAGGATAGATGGGAAAATGCATATTAATATGGCAATGGTAGGAACCAGAATAATATTAATGATATTCACAATAACAAGGTCCCAATTGGTTCAGACTAACTGATAATGCTTCTCTAACTACAGCAGACTTACTGATCTCCCCATCCATTTCCTCCCTGTGACGGAATCAAACATCAGAGCCTGTGCCAGGTGCATTTCCAGCCCGTCCCAGAGAGAGGCTGAAGGTACATCTTGCCTCCTATGCTTGGCTTGGTATGACCGTCTTTGGCCAACGAACCTCGGTGAACGGGCTGATGCTGCCAGGGCTCTAGGTGCACTTGAGGGGTTCAGACTGGCATTTGCACTTCTGACATCACTTCTGAGATTTTTCCCAGGTGGTCACTGCACCAGAGAGAAAGACTAGGGGAGCAAACCTGAACTTAATCCCCCCCACCCCGTTCCCCCGCCCCCCCCCCCCCCCCCCCCCTGAGCCTGGCAGAGCACAGCTGGTTCACAGGACAGTGAGTGAGCATTTGCACACTGGAGCTTGTCTGTTCTTCAGTATGACTGAGAAAACAACCCACTAATACAGCTACGTTAAAAAAAGGCCATTCTGCATTACATAGCACTGTTTTCACTGGCCAGCACCTGAAAATGTTTCTGGAACTCCTGAACGAGTTCTAGTGCAAGGCAGCCCTTTTCCTACAAGGCCGTGGTCGGCAAACCGCGGCTCACGAGCCACATGCGGCTCTTTGTCCCTTGAGTGTGGCTCTTCCACAAAATACCATGGCCTGGGCGAGTCTATTTTGAAGAAGTGGCGTTAGAAGAAGTTTAAAAAAATTTGGCTCTCCAAAGAAATTTCAATCGTCGTACCGTTGATATTTGGCTCTGTTGACGAATGAGTTTGCCGACCACTGCTACAAGGGAATGAAAAAGGCCAGCTAGGTGTGGGCCTGTGATCAGACAGCTTATATCTGGACATAGCGAAAGCAAAGAGCAGAGATTGTGGCAAACCCCGTCTCTGGGGACCAGCAAGGGAGAGGTGGCAGTGGTGGCAGACATTAAGTTCTGGCGACGGCGGCGGTACAGGCTGTGGTGCCATCTTCAAAGCTGCCTGTGACAGGTGTCCGCACGGGCTGCTCTGGGCACTAGCTTGCTTGCCTTGGGCTGCCTTGCTCCCCTTTCTCCTGCTCTTTCTCCCTGCCTCCTTCCGCGTCTTCCTAGCTCTCCTCCAAGCTGTCAACTGTTTTCCAATAAATACAATTTTCCCTTAAATCAGCTGTGGCCATGTTTGTCATTTGTAACTATGCTAGGCTATTGACAGCTACATTAATAGGAAGCTTCCTTCAAAGACACGTTTAAAGATACGTTTATCTTGGATGTATTTCATAAACAAGTCAAACTCAGTGCTTTATAAATTCACATACAGCTTCAATTTAAAATAGTACATAGATAAAAAGTTTTGGAGAATGAAGATAACAGGGCTAAGAATGTTTCCACGTTCCTCAAAAATAGTTAAAACTATGTCAAGAAATCTATTGTAAATTTGTCCTAATTTCTAACACAAACAATGAGTCACAAGATTTAGTATAATTCTCAAATAGTGGATGTATACATGAAATATGTGCAAAATATGCATCACATGTAAAATGTTACCATTTGTAATGAAAGCTATTATATCCCAAATGTGTGTGTGTGTGTGTTTCCTCCCAAATAAGATATGGGAGGAAAGACGGCAGTAAATAGTTAAAGGCGTTTTTTATATTACTGCATATATCTTTTTCTAGTTTTAAGTTTCCTTCTCTACAAGGTACTATGAAAACTGAAAGACTAAGTACTTAAGAGACAGAAAATAGAAGCAGACCAAAAATCCAGCAAAACAACAGATACTTATGAAGCTTGATTAAGAAACTCTTCTTGACAGGGCAGTGCCTGGATTAGACAGGAAACCTGGGCGGACAGCTTGATGGGCAGAATAGGGCCAATTCCGCCCCCTGAAACCATGGCCTTCCACTGGGAGCAATTCTTCGCAGCCGTTCCTCAGCGCTTCCTGCGGCTGGAGGATCTACTCAAAGGTGAAAGGCTGCTTCTTCGCCCACAGCGTCCTCATTCGAAGGGCGTTCCTCACTGTTTCCATCCCTACAGGACAGGGGTGGGGAACGTCAGCTCCATGGGCCACATAAGGTTCAAGACATCATCTGGTCTGGTCCTGCCACGGCATTAGGGGCGAGTTCATTAAATATGTGACCCAATACGGCAGGCTAACTTTTACGTTGATAATGTTGTGTGGCTCGCAAACGATATTATGAATATCCAAGTGGCCCTCGGCAGAAAAAAACGGTTCCCCACCCCTGCTCTAGAAAGAAACGTTCCACCTGAAGTGTCTGTAGCTTTGTGTGCCGTGCGTAAGTTCCTGCCTATCCAGACATTTTTTTTTTTTTTTTACCTCCAGCATTGCTTTTCTCAGTGATCTCTCTAAACAAAAATCAGCAGCCAAGACTGAGGCTTTCTTATACTGCAGTGACACCACAGTTTCTTCTCCCTGCTGTGCGTATGCTACAGGCTTTCCGTACCTGAAGTCTCACCGGCACGTGTCCGCATCCAAGCCTTAGTCACTCCCCACTTCATCCCGGCCTGGTCCTGCCAGCAGCCCCAGCGTTTTCCAGAAACCCAAGCTTTCTTCTCCACTGTGGACTCCCCTGCTCTGGCCGCCCCCCCCTCCCCCCCCCCCCCCCCGCTTTCTTATTTACTGTGAATTGCTCACAGTTCTTGGGCTATATTCTCCCCTTCTGAGATCTTGAAGCACTTTTGCCTGAACGTGCTTTTGGAAGCAGGGGCGTGAAGTATGAAGACGGTAAAGAGAGGGTGAGGAATAGTGGCTTCGAGTGAGAATGTGTGAATAACACTGTGGCGGATGCTTGGCTCCCGCACCACTCGCTCCTTGACTCTGGGCAGGTTAGTTGATGCCTCTAAAACTCAATTTCTGTACCCGAGAGTCAAACAGAAAAAACAATAGCATCTACCTCATGTTTCTCTGAGGATGAGAGGAGGAGATTACTGTGACGTCCTTGGCACACTGAGCTACTCAATGCATTTCTGCTGATATTATTATTACCGTTAGTGGGGTAGTAGCAGCCGATTAAGTACATTCCAAGATGAACGTTTCAGTTCCTCTAAAGAACCTCTTCTCCCGACAATGTCCCGCCACATCTGCAAAGCTCTCTGATTGGGAAGCTGACAGGACTGGATTCTCCTGGTGGTCATCATTAATATTTATCAACTTTCAAATAGGTGGATTTGCTTTAGAAATACAAGATTAAAATCATGTTGGAAGTTATTACCACATATTAAATAAAATTGAAAGTTACCCAAAGCAACTCTTTCCCATCCGAGTTTCATTTTCTTAACATTACGGAGGTTTGATTTGCCAAAACCTCTCCTTGCCCAACATGTGCTATATGAGCTTCCCATCTTGGAAGTGATTGCTTACACTTACTTTTCAGGAGCACGTATGTAAACCCATCATGCAAAAAACCTGACATGTTAAGCTTTACAAACATCCCAATGCCTACAATCTTTGTCTGTTCCCTCACCATTAGGATAGAGAAAGGAGGAAATAGGTATGAAATTGTGCTCACAGATTTGGCTTCTAGATAAGACTCATGTTTGGGACTGTCTATATAAGTCATACAGTCCACACAAGCTGCAGTTGAGAGGTACTTGGCAGACCCCACTCTTGGTTCCCTTTAGCTCACAGGAAAGGCAGTGTAGGGATAAGTCCAGCACCAGGAGCACTGAGATCAAAAGGATGGAGGACCCAATTCTGTCACTGCTACCTGGATTAGGTCACCTTTAGGAGTACCTTTGGGTAGAGATATGAGGGAATACTTAAAATGCCCCGCAGCGGTATGTACAGTGAGCTCTAAACTCCCATCCAATGGAACACATAATTGCCACTGTTTTTGTACAGACTTCTCAATTACAAAACGAAAACTCCATTTTAATGCTTTTGAATGGTCTTCTATGGAATTTCAAGTGAAAATGAAATAAACCAAAGTATCCATAGTTCAAAATGAGCTGTACCCGTTCCCCTGCTTATTTCAGGAATATATAAAGAACAAGAGGCCTTTGATAAGCAATATTTAATGATGACATAATGATGAGTATGCACCAAGGCAAAGTAATAGCTCTTGTGGTGAGAAAAGTACTGGAGTGGGAGGTGGAGGGTTAATACCAGAGTGGCACAGCAGGAAGCTAATTCCAGTCTAACCTTCATGTAATGCTAACACACACAGACAGAAGAGAGCTGACTAAGCCGGGATGAAATGGTCTATGAAATGTTTGCTCTTGCTCTGCAGTGGGGTGATAGCATGCACTTAAATGATGCTCTCACTAAAAGTGCATGCTACACCAGCGACCTATTTTTGTCTGTTAATGACATGATTTTGCATATTTTATTGGAACACTGAGTGCTTTCAGGTCAGTGGCTGTCTGAGTGAGTGTGCAGGCCTCACTGTAGTTAGTATATGGAAAGCCCCCAGTGCATTGGCTGTTAATGGGAAGATTTTAATGTGGTGGGGGTCTCTTTACCTCAGCCTAGGACACTTAGAAACCATGAGATGAGGGAGGGTTTTTCACGGCATCTTCTTTCCAGGAATTGAGATGAAAAAGATGTGGTCCTGGGTACACAGTGTGCACACACTTTCCTTCATGTCCCTGGTGCTCCCGGTAATCAGCCATGACATTGTTTCCCTCTGAACAGGGCTTGATCCCAGAATTAGCCCCAGATTTGCATTCAGGGAGCCCATATCAATTGGTGGATTGGAGGGAGCGTGCAAAATAACATCTATTTTTCATCTCTTGGTTGGACAGAGGAATGGAGAAGAGAAACACTTATAAAGGAATATACCCTTGAACACGTCAGATGTTTCATTCCAAAGGTACACTAGGTATTAGATGTCTGATTCTGCTCTCTACTATACACTTAACCATCATTGACAGTTCTCAGCAAACATGAGCCTACAAGTTCAGCACAATTGATGCTTCCCTTCCCTTTGCTCCACAGCAACCAAATGAATTAACAGGTCACATGTATACATCTCATGAACCAATTTCAACGATTGCTTTCTCCCTCAGCCTCTCTAGCCTCTCTAGCCCTACCTTCTGGCCTCCTTCATAAAAAGGCCTCTCTAGTTCCTCCGAAGGATGTGCGGGCTCACTCACATGGCTGTAGCGATGACGCCATAACCATCTCAGGGGGATATTAGAGTTCTGACTATCGACTTTTACCTCAAATCAAAAAGAGTTGGTTTCTCAAATTGGAATTTCAAGTCATATGGCAGATTTCTGAGAAGGGCTTTATATATATATATATATATATATATATATATATATGCGCACTGAAATTCACTATTTGCTTTGTGCACATATGAAAGTTCATGTATTTTGATATTTATTTACTTCCCCCATCCCTAATCTTTCCCCCATGCCCCTTGGCAACCACTAGCTCACCATTAAAGGTGGTGGAAAAATGGCAAAACGGTTAAACTCATTTAATTAAAAAATAGAAAACATAAATAAATACCAGCAGGGTTTAGGCCAGATGGATCTGACAAAATATCAAGCTGTGTGTGCTACTTGGTACAAGTGTGGTACACAACTTTCATGCTGTAAGAGGAACTAATAATAGTTATGAAGAAGAAGAAGAAATTTGTCAAAAGTCTGGCCCCCAGATAGCAGAAGACTCAGCCAGTTCTGCACTCCACATGCTTGAGCAAGTTAGAGTAATTAGGGGATTCACACTATGCATAAGGTCGAATGCATTATTATTTCCTTCACTTAACAAGATCAATTTATTAAACGGCTCTCAGATGTCTCTCTGTTTCGGACCTGCTGACCTCCTATGACTGGGAAATGCTCTTCTGTCCAGTAGATCTCAGGAGTATGACTTAATCTTTGCTGAAATATACATAACTTCCTATGATTACAACATTTTTGACTGGATGAAAATACTAATAAAATAATATCAAAGGCCTTTTAAACATCGATTCCTCCCTATAAGAGTTCTGATCAATGATTTAATGGGCCACTTTATCTCATTCCCTGATGACTATGCCGCCGGGAAACTCCAACCTTCTCGAGAAGGACAAGAGTAGTAAAAGTCAATGCAAATGAATGTTGCCTTCTGTTCTGTCCAAGTAACAGCAGTTTGGCATTGGGCACCTGCCCTAATCCTCCGCAGGGTTCCACGTGACGCCCTCCTATGTACACTAGACACCCTTACCGTGTGAGGACCAAATGGGCTGTTTTATGGAAAATGACTTGCCCAACGTAGTTTGACAAATGCTGGCTCCATTGTCAATGGCGCTAGGGTTTACAGATGAAATTAAACTACTTATTGCTAGAAGTAGGACTCGTTGGCTCCACTGAACTCTCTATCCTTCAGTGTCCCCCAGCTTAGACCAAGGAGACCGGCGTCAGCTCTCTCTGAGAAGAAACTTCCTCATTGTGCCATCTTAAAATCCAGGCGCTCTGGTTGTCAGTGAGTTTCCAAGAATGGAACAGAAACTTCAAGATCTTTGGGGGGCTCTTACGGGGAATGTTACCGTCAATCAATTCCTAAGACATCCCAATATATTAATTCTTTAGATGAGCTACTTGTGATTCATTTTCTGCTTGGTTTAACCGGGTTCTCTGCTCAGGGTCTGACCCAGCTGAAATCAAGGTGTGTCTGGCTGGGCTGTCGCCCGCAGGTTCTGGTTTAGAAGCCACTTTCCAAGCTCATTGGGGCTGCAGCAGCATTCAGCTCCAGGTCGCAGAACCGAGGTCGGCATGGCTGGGTCTTGGCGGGGGGCTGCCTATCTTTCTCACCCCATGGCCCCCCCTCCGCTTTAACGCCAGCGCCAGCGTGGGATCCTTCGGTGTGTCATATCCTCTCGGCTGTCACAGACGCTACTGGCATGTTCCATCCCGGTGGCGTGTCACCTCTCCTGGCATCACATCCTCCGGGCACGTCACCTCCCTCTGGTGTGTCAGATCCCGCCCTCATGTCACCTCCTCCCGCGTGTCAGACCTCTGACCTCCTCCCAGGAACCAGCAGGGAAAACTGCTTCTCAAGGGCGCACCTGCTGGGTCAGACCTAGGTCACCTTGGCCTCCTAAGCTCTATGGAGGGGGCTTTAAAGGTTCCTACGCTTCCGCAGCAGCAGGGGCTCATGGAGCGCCCCCTGTGGGCTCTGCCCCCTCAGCTTCCCACGGGGCAAGTCTGGGGTCCCGCGTCCTCTGCATGACGGTGCCCAACCCACCTGGCGCCCACACAGGGGGACTGGGACTAGGTATCTCACCATCAGAGGGGCCACCCCCCACCCCCGCCTTCCCTCCCGGCGCTGACCATTTGCAATGGCGCCTTTAGGTGTGGCGAGTGTGTCTGCACCCCAGGGACCCACCTGCAGGGAGACCTGCGTGTCCTGCCTTGGTCTCCTCGGCGCCCATATCGCTGGGCCCACGTGTCCTGCCTTGGCCCCCCCCCCCCCCCCCCCCCCGCCCCAGCGCCCGCACCCGGCTCGGCCCGCCTGTCCCACAGGCTCTGGAAACCCGCGACTGTACCTGGGGGTCCCGCGGGTGGGGCTTCAGGGAGACAGCGCAGCTCGAGGAGCCCCTGCAGCGGCGCCGGGGGTGAAGCCAGCGCCCTCAGCAGTGGGTTGGGCGCTCCCGGAAGTGGGGCCCGGCGTCCCGGAAGTGGACGCAGCCACGCAGCGTGCGGGGCTCCATGCAGGCCGGGTGCGTGCTCGGGACGCCTGCAGGCCCCGTGGCGCGGGAGGTCCTGGAAGCGAGGCCTCCAGCTCCCCGGGGCCTCTCTGGGCTCATGGGGCAGAGCCCGGTGTGAGGGAGCTCCTGCCTCAGGTAAAGTTCTCCGAAGTCCGATGTGCTTCAACCCTTTGCTCTGCAGGCAGAAGCTCAGAAATTTGGGGCTCGGGTGGGTGAGTGTGTCTGCACCCCAGTGACCCACCTGCGGGGAGACCCTTTCCCGCGGGCTCTACGCGTTTTCCTCCCCGCGCAGATGCCCCGCTTTCTCAGAGGAACGCGTTCCCTGTGTAGCGGGGGTGGGAGGCCTGGGAGCAGGCGAGCTCATGTGGACGGGGAGCCCCTTGTTCTTGGCGATGTGACATGGGGAGCCCCTTGTTCTTGGCGATGTGACATCAGTGGACGGCGCCTGGGCCGGCGACGGGGGTCACCACGCCCGGTTAACTTCCCCTGGCACGCAGCACGGGGCCGCTACAGCAGGTCTGCTCTGCGTGACCCTGCACACCCACAGGGGTCGGCGGGCGGGTCCGAAGGTAATTATCCACGCATTAAGGGGTCGCAGCCACAGCCGGTGGTGCTCTGCGGCCTTCGTCTTTCCAGGCGATCCGCACCCCTGCCTTTTCCCTGCTGCGAGTTCCCCAGGAGCGTCCTCCCCAAAGGCAGGGCTCCCCAGCGCTCAGAATGCGCCCCTGAGAGCACTGGGTCTGCAGGAGAAGTTAGCTCAGGGGAGCAGGTGCTGCCTTAGGGTGGCCTGCGACCCGTTGCTGCGTCCTGTGAGACAGCCCCCTGGGGACGCGGGACGCAGGGAAGAAGGTCTTGTGACCCTGGAGGCAGAGTTTGGAGTTACCAGCCGGCCACGCGCCGCCGAGGAAGGCACAGTAGGAAGAGGCCTTCAGAGAGAGCTGGCCCGTGGACAGGTGGGGTTTGCTCTTGTGGCTTCCCACCTGGGGGAGAATAAGCAGATATTGTCCTAGGCTGCCACGTAGGGGGAGGGGTGCTTTGTTACAGCAGCCCTAGGGAACCAGGACGCTAACAAAATCCTTACCCCAGGATATGTGTTTTTTTTTTATCGATTTTAGAGAGAGAGTGAGAGAGAGAAACATCAATCGATCCATCGGTTGCCTTCCGTGGGAGCCAGACCGGAGATGAACCTGCAACCTAGGTGTGTGTCCTGACCATAATCCAACCCAAAACCTTTAGGAGTACAGGAGGATGTACCAACCTGCTGAGCCACCTGGCCAGGGCAGAACCAATACTCTGAATGAGCACCTGTGTCCGCACTTGAAGGGAACCTCTGTGATACCTTGTGCCTAGTCTGTGTCCTGTCATAGCTGGCCTTGGTCTCTCAGGGCCAGTTCGTAAGGACTCCCTCTCTCCCCTCTCCAGACAGTCTGGCTCCACCTGCGATGTCTCCTCGTCTCTCTCTTGGGAAGCATCTATGACCCGAGCCGCTGAAGGAGGCGATACAGGTAAGGTCTTTGGCACCATCTTTGCCTCTTTTCATTGAAAACTTCAGCCAAGCATGTGTTGGGGGAGAAGCAGGCAATGCCGTCTGTGGACACATGGCACGTGTGCTGTGTGAACTACAGGGACCAGGGACCTTCCCGTGAATCTCCTTTATTAGTCAGAGTGTGATTCTGAGGCAGCCAGTTTGGTGTTTTTCTTGCCTCATGCCTGGCTTCTCCTTCTGGGTGGTGAATAAACACCGAGAGTCTAGAATCTGCTTGGAAAGGCCTCATGCACTTTTGGGCCTGGCTCCTGACATCTGGAATATTTCCTCATCCCCTGACCTATTTGCTGACCCGTAGTCACTCAGGTGTGGACACAGTCACCGTGTCCTGGAGAAAGTGCCCCCAGTGTCCCCAGCCTGGGCTGCTTAGGACCCGTCCCATATGGCAATTTTAGTGGCTTGTTTAATCGTTGGTCTCTTCCACCCGACTGTGCACTCTCCCCATTGCCTGGAGTGACGGTGGGAAGACGGTGAGCACTGTGTGCGCCTCCCTGAAGGGAGGAATGAATGGGTCTGGGGTGCAGCATGAAGGAGGGGTGCCTTGGGCTTTTCTTAAATAGGTCCATGTGCTATTTTCCCTGCTACATATAGGGTGTCCCCCCAAAATGTATACACCCTAAAACAGCTGATAACTCATTTAATTTTCATGCCTTTTCAGGTTTAACTGATTTGAAATAATGGGTAAAGCCAGACTAAGCTTTGAACAAAGAAAATTTATCTTAAAGTGCCACTAGACTTCTTTGTATGAGGATACATAAAAGATAAACTTTATGAAACTGGCAAAAGTGGACAAATTGCGGGTTCACAAATACCCAACAAAATTATTCTTGATGTTTGCAATATCATTGCTTAATGCTATCAGCAGTGCCTGGATCGGAAAGGTCATCAGTTTGAAAACAGGCATTGACAAAAAATATATATATATATATATTCATTTCTCTAGATTCTTTTAAATTTTTAAAATGAACTGTATGTTAATAAATACTGACTTTATAATTATTCAAAGTGTGTATGTGTTTTGGGGAGACATCCTGTATAATAAAAATGGAAGAAACATTTCCTATAACAGCACCTTTTCCAGACATCTGTGCTTAAAAGGACAGTAACAGTACTTCACACCCACTGGTATGGCTATTATAAAAAAACTAGAGGCCCGGTGCATGAAATTCATGCATGGGAGGTGGGGTCCCTCAGCCCGGCCTCCTCCCTCTCCACTCTGGGACCCCTTGAGGGATGTCTGACCGCCTGTTTAGGCCCGATCCCACAGGAAATTGGAAAAACTTGTACATTGCTGGTCGAAATATAAAGTAGTACAGCCTCTGTGGAAAATGGTATGGTGGTTCCTCAAAAATTAAAAATTAAATGACCACCCCAGGACTTGAATAGATATTTGCACACACGTGTTCATAGCAGCATTATTCACAATAGCCAAAAGGTGGGAGCAACCCAGTTGTCCACTGCCAGGAGAATGGATAAACAAAAAGCGGCCTGTGCACACAATGGAATATTATTCAGCCTTAAAGAGGGAGGGAATTCTGACACATGCTACACCATGGTGGAAGCTTGATAACATTATGCTAAATAAAATCAGCTGGCTACGAAAGGTCACATTGTGTATGGTTTTACTCACATGAGGTCCTTAGAGTGGTCAGATTCATGGAAACAGAAACTAGAATGGCAGTTGCCACAGGTGAGAGGGAAGGGGGAATTGGAGTTAGTGTTTAATGGGGACAGTGTTTGAGTTTGGGTGGATGAAAAATTCTGGAGATGGATGGTGGTGATGGTTGCATAACAATGTGAATGCGCTTATTGCCACTGAAGGCTACACTTAAAAATGATTAAGTGGTAAAATTTATGATATGCGTATTTTACCACAGTATCAGGTAAACACTTGATAACATATATGGCTGTCTAACCATTGTGCTCTATACCTGAAACTAATACAAAATAATGTTGAATGCAAACTGTAATTGAAAGATATATATGTATTACCAAAAAAAGACAAAAGTAATGAATAGCGTGTCACCAAAATGTCAGATCTCTTGATTGCCTCCAGCTGTTTGCAGGTGGGTCCCTGCAGGTGTCCATTCTTAGTTCCTAAGTTGGCTGGATTCTGTGCCTATTAGTAACATAATGAATAATGATGAAATGATCCATCTACACTAATAAAAGAGAAATATGCAAATTGACCATACCTCCACAAAAGCCCACCAGCCAATCAGGAGTGAGTATGCAAATTAACCCAACAAAGATGGTGGGTTAATTTGCATACGCAGGCATGGAGTGAAGACTGAAGTCTGAAGACTGAAGACGACTGAAGACTGAAGAGGCTTGGCTTCTCCGCTGCGGCCAGAGTGGAGAAGTCTCGAGGCTAGGCTTCTCCGCTGCAGCCGGAGTGAAGGCCTGGGTCCCAGGCACCAGAGGAAAACTGGTGACGGCAGCCAGGGGAAGGAAGGCCTATTGCACGAATCTTCCGGCAACAAAGAGGCAATATGCAAATTGACCATCACTCCAACACACAAGATGGCTGCCCCCATGTGGTCAAAGATGGCTGCCCCCATGTGGACACAAGATGGCTGCCACAAGATGGCTTGCAGGGAAGGGCAGTTGGGAGGGACCAGGCCTGCAGGGGAAGGCAGTTGGGGGAGACCAGGACTGCAGGGGAGGGCAGTTGGGGGTGACCAGGCCTGCAGGGGAGGCCAGTTGGGGGGACCAGGCCTGCAAGGGAGGGCAGTTGGGGGGGGACCAGGACTGCAGGGGAGGGCAGGTAGGGGTGACTGGGCTGGTAGAGAAGGACAGTTGGGAGTGACCAGGCCTGCAGGGGAGGACAGTTGTGGGGGACCCAGGCCTGCAGGGGAGGGCAGTTAGAGGCAATTGGACTGGTGGGCAGAAGCGGTTAGGGGCAATCAGGCAGGCGAGTGGTTGGGAGCCAGCAGTCCTGGATTGTGAGAGGGATGTACGACTGCTTGTTTAGGTCCAATCCCGGACATCCCTCGAAGGGTCCCAGATTGGAGAGGGTGCAGGCTGGGCTGAGGGACACGCCCCCCCCCCCGCATGAATTTCGTGCACTGGGCCTCTAGTTTATGAATAGTCTATCCGATATATTGAGATGTCTTGAGCTCACTTTTGAGGAAGTTATTTTACAAATACGCAGGTGGAAATCATTGTGGAATGAAATTAAAGCAAAGCCAAGGAGAGCAGGGAGAGTCCCAGGTTTCTAAATCAGCTCTCTCCTCTCTTGCATATTCATGCCTTCATTAAGTGCTCTCTGCTGTTGTTACTAAGCACCGACACCCTATCATTAGATTGCTCAAGAAGAAAAGCTTAATAACTGAAATTTGAAGTTTCAGTTTCTCGATTTTCCACGTGAAATAAGTTCCTGAGTTATTTAAACATAAGCTAAGACCGTCTAAGGAATAGTTTTAAATAAATATTGAGAAAAAGAGAATTCATTTAATTAGAGTTAATCCTCCCGGAAATGGATAGCAACAAGATAGGGAATCACTGCAGAGCCAATGCAGTCCCACTCAGAAACACTGGAAGTGGAGACTAGACAACACCCTTCATCTCCAGGCCAGTGCAATGCTTAAGGCTTTAATCCCCCCATGATAGATATGGGACTTAGGACTTTGGCTCCATTTTAATAATAAAACCCTTTCCCTTATTATGATGTTTTATACATGAGTCTGTACAAGTCATTTGTAAATCAATTAAATTCCCTACAATGGTCTTCTGGTCTTCTTTTCTTGAGGAAATAGGAGTATGGACATTTTATATCTGATGTGATTATATTTTAGGTTAATCTGTTGCTTGGAAACCTATTTTCAAGGACTGACTTAAAATTTGAAAGGAGGTGGACACTTTATCATACAGATTACTGATGCCTAGAGTCTAGAATTTCTGTATCTTTGTTTTGAGTGCTAAAGAAGAGATAAAAAGAGGGTGACATGTGGTAGGCAAACCGGCACATAGAAACCACCACGTGGTTGGGCTCCCAGATGGAAAGGGAATAGTAAATTTTGATCTGATATATGTCAGGTAAAAGTTGCAGAGCATTCTCCATCAAAAGCTTAGAAAACTAAATTAAAATCATATATCTTATCCCCATTCCAGCAGGCAATATAGCCTCAGTAATGAAATAAAGCCCATGAACAGATTTCCAATTAAATTCCTCATTGTATGAAAATAAAAATCATAGAAATAACACAATTTATTATGTGATTTGTCATCAAAAATGCTATAGTAAAGCTTATATACACTTGCATGACTTAATAAATCTTCACCCCAAAGTAAGCAACTTATAGAATTAAAACTCCTCTGTGTAAAAAGCGCAGTAATGTATTGCATCACGTGATACCCATATAAGCCAAGTAAAAGTTACCTTCACATATCCATAGTCTCTAATGCAGTTTAGGAAAGAAAAAAGAAAAAAAATCCTACTTATTTGTAAAGATCAAGTTGGCAAATATAACTATAAATATATTTTATTACTTGAGAGTATATCTTTAGAGAAAATATAAACAAAGCTACAGCTTGAGAATGTACATATGATATTATTTAAATAACTTTTAAATAAACAAGAACTTTTCAATAAACCCAGCAGAACTGTCTTTGGTGCTTCCTAGTCTTAGATGTAGTAACCTTTGCATTTGGCTGTCGGCCAATCTTCATGAGCACATGAACCTGACTTGTTCTTTAGTTTTATTTGTGAAATTTTAGATGTAGAAGACTCTATTATTTAAGAAGAGCTATTTTCTTTGGCCATGATTCATGACAGCCACTTTACCTAGTGATTTAATTCCAAAATGAAAGTAGTTTTATTTTTTTTGTTTGATTATAAAATATAGTATGCTTATAAAAGTCAACCAACTCAGAGAAGTATAGAGGAAAAAGAGAAAATCAGTTATATTCCAAATTTAGTGATCCCCACTACTCACACTTTGAGGCAACATCTTTCCAAACTTACCTCTATGCATAACCATTTAAACATAGACATGTATATAACATACTTTCTTAAGCATGGGTTATTCAATAGCAGTGACTTTATAACCCTATGTTTTACCTTTATATATTTGGCATAGTACATATCAATAAGAGACCATTGTCAAATTTTCAGTTAGCTGCTTTATATTCCATTACAGTTGTGCATGATTATTTACTATATAAGTATATGTAATATAATACAGTGATTAAAGTGTATACTACACATGATATGCTTTATAATATATAGTATGCTATTATTAAAATATGTAGTTATTTAATCATAATTTATTTAAGCAATCACCCACAGATAGGTATCTGTTTTGCTTTATATTTGGTGACATACAATTATAAAGGAACTTTTTAAATCCATACCTTTTGGGAATGAACATTTTAGCCCAGTGAGACTCACTTCAGACTTCTGGCCTCCGGATCTGTAAGAGGAATGCGTGTTGTTAATGCTCTGTGTCCCTGGTCACTGGCAGCAGCGACGGGGAGCCAGTGCGGCCAGTTGGGCTGTTGTGAGGATTAAATGCGATGCTGTGTGTGAAGTGACCAACCCAGTGCCTTGGACAGAGTCAGAAGTCAATACGTGGGAACTGCTATTAACCTAATTATGTTTATCATTTGAATACATAATTGCAACACTGACAAAAGCAGTCAAAAATAAGGACTGAGTCCTGGCCATGCTTGCTCAATGGTTAGAGCGCCAGCCTGCATGGAGGGTTCGTGGGTTTGATTCCAGGTCAAGGGCAGGTACCTGGGTTGCAGATTTGATCCCTGGACCCAGGTAGGGTGCGTGCTGGGGAAACCAATCAATCAATATGTCTCTCTCACATGGATGTTTCTCTCCCCCCACCCCCCTTCCTTCCACTCCCTCTATAAAAGTCAATGGAAGAAATATCCTTGGGTAAGGATTAACAAAAAAAGAAATAAATAAGGACTGAACCACATTCTGCCAACAACAATAAGAGTGCTTGGACCTACTGGTATGTGACATTCAGGGAGAGATTGAAGACCTTGCTATTTATGGCAGGCGAGATGTAACCTGCGGTAAATTTTAACATTTAGAGAAAACAGAAACCACAGGAGAGACCCAGCATCCTTTTTATCCTACTGAGCACTTTAATGAATATATTTAAATACTTGGAATAAATCTCTGTGTTTATTTCAACAAAACTTGATAGCATCAAAATTCCTACGGGTGTAAGATACTCAGGATTTCCATTTTCATGACTAGCCTCCTTTACAGACAGCGGAATGTAGTGAGTCTGCATGGGCGAGCACTAACCAGAGGGCTCCAAACAGGAAAGGTGTCCTAAGTCAGCTTGGGGCGTGGCTGAGGGTCCTTCCTGAAATTAGGCCTGGGTAACTCAGACACAGAAACAGGTTTCTGTGCGATTATTTAGAATTACTAGTAAGTGATGAGCAGAAGGACTAGAGAACAGAGTAGCCAACAGCATTTGGCAAGACCAGGCTGGGGAACAAAAACCTCCGGAATATTTTAAAATCTGTTTAGCGCTACCTAAGACAGTGTTGACTTTCTCCCCAGTTCTTTACATTTAAATACTACATTTAGTACAGCAAATGTCTATCTGTATTCCAGCTCTCACCTGCTCTTACGTGATTTACAGAGCCCTTAACCTTTAGAAACAGACCCCTACATAAAATGTAAATTATTAATGTCTTTCTATCTCTTCCCCCAAATTCCTATCGATTACTCCATACATTGTAGAGATTCATTGATCACTTAACTTATCAATTCTTTGTGTAGTGACGAAGTCTAGTTTATAAATCTATGGCAGTAAATTGTTGGTCTGATGTTTTCACGGGGACTTCCCAGCATTCAAGTTAATAAGGAGCTTTATTGTGGCCCTTTCCAAACCCAATGCTGGTTACTGACGGCCAGGCATCGATTGGGTGTGTGGCCCTTTAAATCTTTGGACTGCCTGCAGCTGACCGATTTAGGCTTTGGCAGAGTGCACTTTGATTAGCCCTGAGGAAGGCTCTTTGGGGAGGAGGCAAGTGGGCCTGTTATTTTTCTGTTTGCACTAACAGCAAGTGAAAACGCGTAATTGAATTTTCTGAAAGCATCGCCAGTCCCCTGGAGGAAGCCCTATTTGCAGCTCTGCTAGCCTCATCCACTGTGAGAGTCACACTTTCCTAAAAGGGCCTTCTAGGGTTCAAGGTGTTAAAGTATGTGTACACTTTTGGGGGGCCCCTGTGTTTAGTAGTTGGAAAACCCTTCGCATTGGTTCTTTGGCCTACGGGGTCATTGAGTTGGGAGCCCAGCTCTTCCTGTGAGACCAGCTCTCATTCACCTGTCCCTCTGGCTGGCCCTGCGACCCTTTGCCCTCACAGGTGTCCTTGCTCAATGAATTTAATATGTCCCAGCACACAAACCTCCACCTTAGAGGTCCTTGTTAGGAAACTGGCCAAAGAGACTGAGCATGTTGGAGATGGGCTTCCCAGAGTCTTGGAATGAGATTTGGGAAGGGTGTCATTTTCCCGGTCCTTCAGGAGATTGGCTCCATTTCTGTCCTTGGTACTGTGGACGAAAAGGAGCCACTTGCTAACCTGACTAACTCAGGGAAGGCCTGCTTGGTGGCCTTGCAAACTCAGAGACCTAAAGTAAGCACAAAGGGTGGTCTGAAATTAAAACTTTTAAATAAAAATACAGTCTATGGTGGGTAGGCTGGTATTTTCCCTGACGAAGATCAACTTAGATCTCTACTGAGCCTTTTGCCTTTTTACATCTAAGATCACATACCTGTGGAATGTCAGGGTAACTTGTAACTTCCCTTTCTCCAGACCCCTCAGGACACAACCAATCTGCCAGGGTGCAGACCACAAATTCCCTCATTGTTATTGTTATCACTAGAGGCCAGGTACTGGACATTCATGCACTGGGGGAGAGGGGAGTGTCCCTCAGCCCGGCCTGCACCCTCTGACAGTCTGGGAGCCCTCAGGGGATGTCCGACTAGTGGGGTGCGGGCCTAAGACTTCAGTCATCGGTTGGACATCCTTAGTGCTGCCACGTAGGCAGGAGAGGCTCCCACCACCACCTGCTGCACTTGCCAACTATGAGCTGGGCTCAGGGCTTCTGGCCGAGCGGTGCTCCCCCTGTGGGAGGGCACTGACTACCAGGGGGCAGCCCCTGCATTGAGCGCTTGCCCCCTGGTGGTCAGTGTGCATCATAGCAACCGGTCATTCCTCCGGTCAGTCAATTTGCATATTACCCTTTTATTATATAGATTATATAGGATAGGATGTTAATTGTCGACTGTTAACTATCCTGCAATCACCTGTGTAAAAGAAGTGTGTGTCTATCATTTTACTTTTTATCCAATCCCAGAGGTTTCCCTGCTTTGCTTTCTCCCACCTCCCTACTCTAGCACCAATGGATTTCATGTAACCCACTTATGTCTCCTCCTTTGAGGGAAATTTATAAGAGTAAGTGAAAAGTAGCCATTTTCAGAGCACTAGCACACTACATTGAGATTCTGCTTCCTGGCAGTTGTCAAGGGTTTGGCTCAAATAAACTCACAAACATTCTTCACAGGGTTGAATGTTTTTACGTTAATGGTACCATGAAGTTCACCTGTGTCTTTATGACATCTTTTTTTTCCTAGTTGCATTTATTTAACTGGATTTCTTTGTGACCAAACATGAATAGGATGCCTGCCTCTCCGCTGAGGCTTCGCTTAGTCCCAGGGGGTACTGTGTAGGGGAGAAGAAATGGAACGCTTACGTTTTTTCCTGGATCGTTAAAGGGGCAGACTGCCTTTCGGTCAGAGACCAACAGTGTTCTCTTTACCAGGCCCTTAAGAGAGCCTCTCAGGGCCAGGATTTTCCCATGGGCCTGAACTAGACCGTCCGCTGGGGCCTGAGATCGCTCAGCCCGTGGATGCCTGGTTCTACCTCAGCCACAGCTACCGCGACCGCCACGCCTCCCTTTCTTCTGCCGCGCAGAGGCCCACCTGAGATGTGTTAGATTTTGCTGTCTGCCTAATTAATTAGTTCATTCTGGCCGCTCAGACCGGCCCTGGGTTTTGGAAGCAGAGCCACCGAAGCGATGGATTAATTCACATGATGCAGTGCAACTCGAGTAATCATTACCCGCAGGATTGTTATCCCCGGATTCTAAAGAGAGAGAAGGTGCTTCCCCATGGAGACGAGACGTTTCTGTTGCACGTTTCAGGAAAAGGAAGGAAGGAGGGAAGGAAGAGAAAATGGAAATGTGTGTACATTTTTGAACAGCCAAGCTTTCTGGGACTTTTAATCATGTGCACTTTCACTGACCATTCTGGACAAATAGCTTTGAGTTGTGAGGAGTAGAAACCCACCTGAATGAATCATAAATAAAGGGTATGGAGGAATCTTCTAGAAATGATAAGTCTAGGGAAGTTCACTGGGAAAAGCCACCGGGACCACGTAGTTCTCAGAACTCGGGCATACTTCTTTGCCATGCCTCTTACGCTGCTGTCGGTTCCATCAGCTCTGGGTGACTTGCTTCCTACTCCTCTCATCTCTTTGGAAATGGCCCATTATGGCTTTCCATATACTAGTAATGACAGCCGAGCCCCTCAGTCCTGAGTGTGGCCGCTCAGCTGCCCATTGCCCTTCAGCATCTCAGATGAAGGGGACTGAATGTGGATCAGGGAGCATTGGCCACAAGTGGGCTGGGAGGTGGGGTCGTGGGTGTCACCAATCCAAGTCCCCTCCCTCAGCATGCTCCAAATATGTCTTTAATGCTGATCCAAAATGTTTCAAAGTCTCTGGGCCCCAGCTAGGAAAAAAAAAGAAGAAGAAGAAGAAGGCTTTTATAACTGAGTCAACAGCTGGTTTCAATGACAGCAATTAATCCAATTTATAGCTGCAAGCGCGGGCCGTGGTGCAGAATGCATTTAGACCGAGGAGTCATCCACTTCTTACGCTGGTCAGGATAGCGAAGCCTGCCCATGCACAGTAATGGCCAGATGTTGAAAAGGTGAAGCAGGCTGTCCCAGTGACACCCTTATCTGCACTTAGACAGACTAACTAATCCGTGGCCTCGTAGCCCATCCACACACACAAGGAAAAACCTCCGGAGCAAATCTTATTTCTTTCATACCGCGTAAATCTGTATTTTGTAATATAAACATTAATTGATAACGAAAAATTCAGAATGTGACTCAGTTAGCAAGTTTGTTGGTGTTTCCACCCACAAGCA
The DNA here is from genome assembly GCA_026230045.1 of Corynorhinus townsendii. Classification (NCBI taxonomy): domain Eukaryota; kingdom Metazoa; phylum Chordata; class Mammalia; order Chiroptera; family Vespertilionidae; genus Corynorhinus; species Corynorhinus townsendii. The sequence continues at coordinate 4,300,333 of JAPDVU010000006.1, forward strand.
CATTAGCAGCACAATACAGAACCGAGGTATGAAACAGTCTTCGCAGAATTCCTTGTCCTTTGAATTATTATGGATGTAAAAACGGTAACTGCCTGAGCTAAAGCAAGTCATCGCTTCCTGCCACCCGCAGATGGTGTTCACGGCTGTCGTGCACGGTCATTCTATCTCGCCTCCCCCCTTTATCAGTCTCCAGCACGTTTACTGCATTTGTACCAAACTTATAATATTTGATGACGACTAATCCTGTCTTGCCTGCAAGTGCAAAAGCAGGAAATGTTGAAGCAGGTGATAAGCCAAGGTTTATAATTATGGAAATTATAGGAAAAAGAAGAAAACGGAACCAAACCTAAAGCTATCAGAATCCATGCAATTTTATTAAATTTCACTTTTCGTAGCTATGCCTATGTCTGTAACTTTTATAGTATCTTTAGTGAGCATAGGGGTAACTTATGCAAACACACACACTTGGGAACCTGTATAGTCACAGAAGAATTTCTGGATGCGTATGATGCATGCATATCTCTGAGTGAACTAAATTGTCAAAGCTGAGGAAAAGTATTTTCCTTATGGCAAAGTCATGTTTTGTCATCTTATGGATTCATCAATTTATAGAATTTTATAACAATTATTAAACATGTTGGATCAAGTAGAAAAATGAAATTATTTTTATGTTTATAGACAAAAATATGCTTCAATTATCTGGCCATTTGTAGCATAAGCTATTTCTGCATAATATTATTAAGATGATTGCTAGATAATTTCCCTAGCTTAGTTTACAGTATAAAGCAGCCTAAATCAGTGTTTTTCAACCACTAGAATATGAGCCATATTACAGATGTTTGTAAATAGTGTATAGAATGAAGAAAGGATTTACAATCACATGTTTATTAACGTGTTTTCTCATGCCCATATGTTCATTACTTCATTTAAAAAAATAATAAGCTTTATTGAGATATAAATCACATAACAAATTGCATACTTTTAAAGTGTAGAATTCCATTTTCTTTTTTTTAATATATTTTATTGATTTTTTACAGAGAGGAAGGGAGAGAGATAGAGAGTTAGAAACATCGATGAAAGAGAAACATCGATCAGCTGCCTCCTGCACACCCCCTACTGGGGATGTGCCTGCAACCCAGGTACATGCCCTTGACCGGAATCGAACCTGGGACCCTTCAGTCCGAAGGCTGACGCTCTATCCACTGAGCCAAACCGGTTTCGGCAAGAATTCCATTTTCTTTAATAAATTCCCAGAGTTGAATAATTCAGCCACCAAAGTCAATTTTACAGCATTTTTATCATTCAAAAGGAACCTTATACCCCTTAGCCTTCACTCCACCATTCCCCTCACTGTCTAACCTCTGGCAACTCCTAATCTACTCTCTTCTCTGCTGATTTGCTGATTCCAGATATTGTGTTTGAGTGGCATAGTACAGTATGTGGCCTTTTGTTTTCCAATCCTATCCCTGTGCTTATTTCAGGATTTATTCATGTCCCAGAATGAAATAGCATGTGGTTTCTTGTTAGGTGTGATGGTCTACATCAGTGGTTCTCAACCTTTCTAATGCCGTGACCCTTTAATACACTTCCTCATGTTGTGGTGACCCCCAACCATAACATTATTTTCGTTGCTACTTCATAACTGTCATTTTGCTACTGTTATGAATTGTAATGTAAATATCTGTGTTTTCCGATGGTCTTAGGCGACCCTGCTGCTGTAGAGCCTAAGACGATCGGAAAACACAGATATTTACATTACGATTCATAACAGTAGCAAAATAATAGTTATGAAATAGCAACGAAAATAATGTTATGGTTGGGGGTCACCACAACATGAGGAACTGTATTAAAGTGCCGTGGCATTAAAAAGGTTGAGAACCACTGGTCTACATGGATAGAGCACACTTTGCTCATCGACCCATCCATCAGTTGATAGAAATTCGGGTTGTTTCTACTTTTTCAGTTATTCAGCAAAAAGTTGCTATGGACATTCACGTAGATTTTTGGAGAGACATTTTCACTTCTCTTTGGTGTGTATCTGGGAATTGCTTGTCATATGGTCACTACATATTTAACTTTTGAGGAATTTCCAAACCGTTTCTCAAGTCTGTTGCATTATTTTATATGTGTACCAGCAATTTCTTCACATCCTCCTCAACCTTTGTTATTTTTCATCTTTTTTATTAGGATGATTTTTGTGGGTGGGGAGTGGTATCTTAAGGATACTCAGAATCTTTTCATGTGACCTTTGTCCACCTTTCTTCTTTGGAGAAATGTCATTGCAAAGTAGATCTCCCTTTTAGAAATGAACTAGAGGCCCAGCCTGGTGCACGAATTCGTGCACAGGTGAGGTCCCTAGGCCTGGCAGGCGGTCAAGGCCTATTGGGGGGCCAGCTGGCTTGGGGGAGGGACCCTGGAAGGTTGGCCAGCGGATGGGAGGGGCTGTGGGAGGTTGGCTGTGGGAGTGCACTGGCCACCAGGGGGAAGCTCCTGCATTGAGCATATTCCCCCTGGTGGTCAGTGCGTGTCATGGTGACTGGTCAACCAGTCATTCTGGTCGTTCGGTTGTAATGGTCACTTAGGCTTTTATATATATAGAATAGATTAGTGCTTTATGCTTTTTGCTCTTATGTGTAAGTTCTGATCCATTTAAAGTTAATTTTGTATTTGGTGGGAGGTAAGCATCCAACTTTGGTTGTTGTCTCAGCACCATATGTTGAAAAGACCATTCTTCCTCCATTGGATGGTCTTGGCTCCTATGTGGAAAACCAGTTGGCCATAGATGTGTGGGTCTATTTCTGGGCATTATATCCTATTCCATTGATTTCTATAACAGTCTGGTGCCAATTCCACCCTGCCTGGATTAATATTGCTGGTTAATTTTGAAATCGGGAAGTGTGAGTCCTCCTATTTTGTTCTTAGTTTTTAATTTTGTTTTATCTATTCTGGGCCCCTTGAAAAATCTATGTGAATTTGAGTCAGCTTGTCCATTTCTATAAAGAAATAAGATGGAGTTCTGATGGGGATTGCATTGAATCTGTAAATCGGTTTGGGGAGTTTTGCCACCTAAACAACATTAGGTCTTTTAATCCATGAACATGGGATGTGTTTGCAATTATTCAGATCTTTTAAATTTTCTTTCAACATTTTCTAGTTTCCAGAATGAGTTTTCCCTGCCCTTTGTCAAATTTATTCCCAAGTATTTTTCTTTTTTCTATTTGATGCTCTTGTGAAGGGCATTATTTCCTTAATTTCATTTTTAGATCATTCATTGCTAGTGTATAATTACAACTTATTTTACAAATTGATCTTGAATCCTGCAACCTTGCTATACTCATTTATTTAGTTGTGTGTATTTCTAAGGATTTTCTATTTACAGAATTATGTTATCTGCTAACAGTGATCATTTTATTCTTTTACAATCTGGATGCATTGCATATTTTTCTGTTCATTCAATTGCAGTTTTTGAGAAGTTTCTAATTAGCCACTTGGGAAAGAAGCCTTCATCCCCATTTTTTTGGCCCCCTTATTAATCTGGATTTGTCTCAGTGGAGTATTTATTCGCAGTATTTTCTGGCCTATACTTGGTATTTCAAGAGCTGGCATCTCCCTCACTTGTTTTGGACACTAATATTTAATCATGTAATCACAGGAACTGGAGACGGTTGAGACCTCACAGTTCACTCTCTTTCCATCTGCCAAGCCCGCTGCTGTTTTCCTATCAGTTGGCACAGATTTTTACAAAACTGGTGATTTATCCCCTTACATGGTTTTAAATGCCATATTTTTGTACATATATCAGGACTATCTACTACCGAAAGTTTTATGATCATTCCATGGCCATTTCTTTTAGACAACTTCACCTCTAATAGTAAGTGGTACTTGCCAGGAGATATATATACAGAATGCCCACATCACCAACCACTGTGGGCAGTTTAGTGCACCTGTTATTTCAATGAGCAAAACATAAATCAAACCAATAGCAGGAATGGAGATGAATAGCCCATTCAGTCCAAATTTCAGAGCCAGACTCCCAAGTATCACTAGCATCACCCTATGATTTTTTTCAACAATGAAGTGCTTTCTCAACATTTAGAAACGTATTACAGACTTTCATGGCCTTTCCCTTCTTCAAAAGAATAGGCTTTTCCCTTTGAAAGCTTCTTTCATATTCTTGAGAGACAGGGTTTGGGTAGAAGGTTTATTACATTTCAGATGCACAGCAGTAAATGGATTTAAAACATCAAAACCCATATGTAGAACATTCATCTCCCAATGTTTTTCTCCCTGAAACGCCTGTCCTCTTGCCGCTGGGCACTCATTGACCTCTTCGGTCCACTAAGAAATACCACCTCGGAATACGGCTCCAGGAGATGATTCAGATACTGGAAAGTGACTTATATGTGGCCCCTTCATGCAGCTTTATCATGTATTCCTGCAGGTAGAGAACATTCTGAGACAGAAAACAAAACCAGCAGGCTGAAGTCTAACCCCCCTGAGCCCTTTGCTGCTCTCACTCTCGTCAAAGACTTGGGACACTGGGTTAAACTGTCCCCTTCCCCACAAATAACCTGTGTTCTGATTTGAAAGCCAGGTAACGACGGATCCCTACTAATCGCACGCAACTCAGCTGTTGGCAGTCCTTGTCACACACACTCATGCACGCACACCCCACTTTACAGAAACTTACCCTGACCTTCCTCCTTCCCCTCCATGATCTGGGCACAGTCTGTCTCCCCCACTGGATTATAAGCCGCTTCTAGGGCAGGTGCTGTAAAGTGACAAAGTCATTTTGTCACTTTGTATTAGGAGGAAAAAAATCACCTTTCTACTTTTTTTGATAATTCTCACCACTTGTTTCATTTCTATGTTCTTCCCCAAAAGGCTTTATTGAAGTAAAGGAGGCACTTATCAAGCATAGACTAGCAGGATACCTTATTCTTTAATACACATTGTAATGCCCAGCGAACATGTGATGCATATTTATGTATTCTGATTTGTGAACATATGCTAAACGGCCAGGGTGGGGAATGTCTGGCCCAAGGGCCATTTAAGGCCCTCATAATCACTTGGTCTTGCCCTGCCAAGGCATTAGGGGTGAGTTAAATAAATGACCAAAGATAGCAGGCTAATTTTTCAGTTGATAATTTTGTATGTCCCGCGAATGATGTCATAAATATCTAAATGGCCCTTGGCAGAAAAAAGGTTCCCCATCTCTGTAAAGGATATACTGTAAATACATGTTAATATCTCAGTCATACCGAACAGACAACTCATTACAGTGTAGCCAATCCTAATGACCCACCACCCATGTAATAATTAGTCAATAAATATCATTAACATTTCCGTTGTTTGGAAAAATATTTACTGGGCCTACTGAGTCATCTGCTGTTCCAGGTACTGAGGTCACAGTAGTGATGGAACTGATCGATCCCCACTTTCATCTTATAAAACCGGAGTCTGGTCAAGAGAGCCAGTGAATAAAGTAACTAAAAATAAAAGATAAATCTCAAAGGAAAATGTGAGGAATACATATCAGGCTAAATTGATATGAGTGATGTAGGAGGGTTGCTACTGTAGATGGATGTATATTTAGATAAATGTAAATAGATATGCATAAACATATACACACATTTTTGTAAAAAGAAAATGTTCTGCATATATTGTTGCACAAAATAAATGTGAAGGATGGGAAAGGGAATTGCAGGGGTGAAGGCTTGCATACCTGCCATTTTAATAGATGATACGGGGGGGGGGGGTCCCACTGCAGAACTCCTTCCCCAGGTCCTTGGCAAAATAGGACACTAACTTTTCAGTTTTGCCCATATGGTAGGCACAACAATGGGTGTCACATCTCTTTGCTATTTTAATTTTTTTATTGTTTGAAGTATTACAAAAAGTAATACATATGTCTCCTTTTTTTTCCCCATTGACCTTCCCCCGGCCTCCCCTACCCCCAGGCACATGCCCTCACACCCTCCCCTCCACCCCCAGTGTCTTATGTCCATTGATATGCTTATATGCATGCATACAAGTTCTTCGGTTGATCTCTTACCTCCCCCACCCCCAACCCTCTCCAGCCTTCCCGCTGTAGTTTGACAGTGTGTTTGATGATTGTCTGCCTCTGTATCTATGTTTGTTCATCATTTTATAATGTTCTTTATTATTTATAAATGAGTGAGATTATGTGGTATTTTTCTTTCACTGACTGGCTTATTTCACTTAGCATAATGCTCTCCAGGTCCATTGATGCTGTTGCAAATGGTAAGAATTCCTTCTTTTTTACAGCATTTGCTATTTTAATTTGTTAATTTTTGTGATTGTTAGTGAAGTTGAGCATTTTTTTTGTTGCTCTACTGACCATTTTTATTTCTTTTGCGACTCCTTGAATTGTCTGTTTGCATCTTTTGCCCATTACTGTTGGATTTTTACGTAATTTTATCAATGTGTGTGTTTTGTGTGTCTATGTATATAGTACAAATACACACTATTTATACACAAACTAGAGGACCGGTGCACGAAATTTATGCACTTGGTGGGTGGGTGGGGGGGTTTCTCTCAGCCAGCCTGCACCCTTTCACAGTCCCAGAGCCCTCGGGGGATCTCTGACTGATGGCTTAGGCCTGCCCCAGGGACATCCTTATTGCTTCCACAGAGGCGGGAGAGGCTCCCACCACCACCGCTGTGCTTGCCAGCTATGAGCCCAGCTCAGGGCTTCTGGCTGAGTGGCGCTCCCCCCATGGGAGCGCACTGACCACCAGGGGGCAGCTTCTGCATTGAGCGTCTGCCCCCTGGTGATCAGTGCACATGATAGCAACCAGTTGTTCTGCAGTTCGGTCAATTTGCATATTAACCTTTTATTATATAGGATAACAAATACATACTAGTAAATATATACATATATATAGTGTGATTACCTATATTAATATTGACATAAGGGAATATGTAATCACATAAGGATACATATATAAAATATATATAGCACCAATATTATCTCCTTCATAGTTAATATTGTTTAATAACTTTTACTGCAGAATGATTTAAAAATTATATAGTTAAACTTAATGTGTATGGTGCACGTGTTTTGTGCATGTGTGTGCATTTTTACTTTTATATTTTTGATTAATCCTCATGAGAGGATATTTTTTCCATTGATTTTTAGCAAGATTGGAAGGGATGGAGGAGAGAGAGAGAAAGAGAGAAACATTAATGTGAGAAAGACACATTGATCTGTTGCCTCTTGCACACACCTCGACTGGGGCCCAGATTGGGCTTGCAACCCAGGTGCATGCCCTTGACCAGGAATAGAACCCAAAAACTTTGGTCCATGGACCCATGCTCTAACCACTGAGAAAAAACAGCCAGGCTGAGTGTGTGTCTATTTTTAAACAGTCTTACTCCTATTCTAATGTTAAATAGTAATGACATATTTTCTTCTAATTTATTCAGAATTTTGCTCTATACTTTTGAAATGTATAAACCAGCATTTTCTCCCTGTTGAAGGACAGGTTTCCAGCCCAGTTATTGCCAAGCTACCCAGTTCCTTGTCCATATCCCACCCTTTCACGCCTGTGGTTCTCATGGGGCTGTCATCTCTTCATTTCCATCCAATATTACATTTTCTTAATTACTCACTTTTTGTAAGTTTTGAAACACAGTAGGCAAATCTCTCTCTTTCTATCCCGTTTATCTTTTTCAAATGTTCTCTTGGTTATCCGGCCTTTCCCCCCTTTTAAATTAAGATTTAAGGATGATTTTGTGTTTCATGAATACTACTAATAGGATTTTTTTTATTACATCGCAGTGTATTTACAGATTCATTTGGAGGAGTGTTCTTATCTTTACAATAAGGAATCATCCCATTCAGAATATGGCTTAGCTCACCTTTTATTCAAATCTTCTTTTATGTCCTTCAGTAAAATTTTATAGTATTCTTCATATAGGCATTCTACTTATTTTTATTAGGGTTATCTTTATGCATTTTATAGTTTTGTGGCTATTGTGCAGCAGATCTTATCCTCTGTAATATGTTCTATTGTTGCCAGCATACAATGAGGCTGAGGAAAATTGCCTCATGGCTATTTTCTGTATATAACAGAATCATTTCACTCCTTTAGAATATTCATATGATTTATGCCTTATTATTTATTCCTAATACTTATGTATCTTTCTATTTCTTGGATTGGTGGATTGACCAAGGGCCCAGGACAATGTTGATTAACAATCTAATAGGGAATTCGCTTTTCTTTTTACTGATTTTAAAAGAATGCTTCCAATATTTCTCCACTAAATGTGGTGCTTTTTCTGTACTTTTCTGGAAGATAAAATACATTAAATCCAGGAAGTTCCCATTTGTTTCTAGCTCCCGGAGAGTTTTATGTATTAAAATTTTAATTGGAATTTGGTGGGACATTTTATAAAACAGCTTTTGAACATAAAAGCGTCCTGTGTTTTATCATCTGTCGTCACTGGATGTAGCACATTTGCCTTGCGTGTTTTCTCTGGCTGCACAGGCCCCGCCATGCCTTGGACGGGATGCACTCGGCGATGCCGTAGTGCTGTTTTCAGACTCGGCTGCAGTGTATTTGCTAATATTTTAATTAGGGTATTTGCATGCTGTTCATTAGTGAGATTGGCCTCAACATTTATTTGTTCTGCTGTCCTTGCTCAGTTTTGTCTACTGGTAGATTATTCTTAATTGTTTCTATAAAATAAACTTAGGAGACTTGCATTGTCATCTGTTATTTAGGCTGTTTATATAATGTGGGGATTTAAACCTGTTTTTAAAATATTTTAGATAAATTATTTAGATTTGACACAATTTTCAGGAGGACATGTTGGTATGTATTTTCATTTTTTTATTCACTATTGATCAACTTACGTTATCTTTAGGTTTTTCAGCCATTTTTATAACGTATATTCTCAGCCAAGTATTTCTTCCAAGTTTACAGATGTGTTACAAATAATAGGTTATACTATCTTTGCCACAGTTCCTATTCTTTGTAATATGTTTTTGGATTCCTCCTCTAATCATGTGTGCCCACTTCTGCATTCCTTATACTTTCTGCACCTTGTTGCTTTTTATCTTGAAAAAGACTTGCCCATGTTTCTGTTGTCTTAGAAATACAATTCAGACAGGCCCTGGTCTGCTGATCATCCTTCCTTAGTTGGATCATTTGCTCCCAGGGACCCATGTCTGTCTGCCCGGAAGTTACCTTGGAGTAGACAGTTCAGTCTCAGGCTTTTTCAACCTAAGGACTCCACGTGGTTATATTCTCAGACAATTTTTTGATGGGGGCAGAAGAAAATGTTCCCTTTCAAAACCTTTTCCCCCCTTTCTACTTTCAAAAGGTCGTCTTCAGTCTAATCATCTCTTTCTTTCAGAGCCTCACACCCCATTAGGTGATTTCGCCCTGTTCCTCCCTGACTCTCCAGCCTTGGTGGGCAAATCACTGGGGTCCTGTGTACAAAACGTGTGACAACTTAGCCAAATATTTGCAACCACTTACAGTGGTCCTTGAAGCGTCAACTTCAGTAGAGAGTCTGCAATGACCTTGACACAGATAACTTTAGGTTTTAGATTTTTTAAAAAAATAATACCCCATTCCTTATATCACATTTCTCTCTCTTTTTATTTTTTGAGAGAGAAGGAATCCAGTACTCTTTTAAAAAATGTTTTTTTTTTAAATTGACTTTTAGAGAGAGAGGAAAAGAGAGAGCAAAAGAAATCAAAACATTGATGAGAGAGAATCTTTGATCAGCTGCCTCCTGTATGCTCTCTGCTGGGGATCGAGCCCACAATCCAGACATATGCCCTGACCTGGAATTGAACCCTCGACCTTCTGATGCATAGGTGGATGCTCAACCACTGAGCCACGCAGGCCAGGCTGTATCACATTTCTGTAGCCTCTGTTGAGGGCCATTGGTTCACAGTGAACATAAAGCAGGCCAAACCCTAGGGCCCAGTCCTTGCCCTGTGTTTAAGGGCCTGAAATGCAACCATGGGATGCCTCCTCCTCTTCCTCTCACTGTGTATCTCCCTGCTCCCCTCCCCCTCCCTCCCTCCCTGACAGTGTGTATAGAAGTCAGCTCACAAAAGGGTGATGAGTGATAGTCATGGGTGGAGAGGGTCCCCGTGCACTTCTCCTGCCTTATCTGCAGCCCCCAGTGGGCTTGCCGGGAGCCCTGACAGGCCAGCTTCTTACCTACAGTGACCTGTGCGAATAATCTCCTGGAAGGAGACTTCAATCCACCTCTGCATATAAAGCAGCATCATGAGGGAGAAATAATTTAAGAGTGAGACATTCAGGATACACGCCGTAATTTATTTTTACACCATAATCTTTGTTCAGACCACTGCAGCCGCCTCTTCAGAAGGAACGTATCAATTATGAGCAAGAAAGGAGGGAGTATGTGTCTTTCCTGCTTGTTGCTTGCTTGTGTGCACACACTGATAATAGATACTTTGTTGGTTCAAATCCCAGCAAGCTGTGAACCATGAAGAAAAATGAGCAATAAATAGAAGTCTCTTCTTTAATAAAATGTCCTCATGTCACAGCCCAGAGAATGCCTCGCAATCGCAATGAGCTCATTGAAATGGAGAGACCATGTGAGTTCTTCAAATTAATATTTTGGAATGCCTTGAAAAATGTCACATATCCAGGTTCAGAAAATGTAAATGGTGACTTACACACAAAGTGAAATGATTCAACTGTTCATAATTAAATCATCCTTCAGATATTTATGGCAAAGCCCTTGTAACATATATTAATAATAACAGTTAACATTTATTGAGTACTTCCTATTGGGAGCCATTTCCCTGAGAATTCTAGACATATTAATGTATAGAGAACTAACATTAATCCAATAATACCAACTTTGGAAATGGGCTCTCGCAAGTCTCAGCAGCCAGAGAATCCTCCAGCAAGTCCTTGCAGTGTTCTACTTGGAACTTGAGACTGGAGTGTGGAGGGGATACGCATGGGTGGGAATGGCGCTGGCCACCCTGTCTCTCGAGGGTCTCAACACCACGAACATAGTGGTAGCAGTCTTGTTCATGACTGAGCACCCTGATACTGGGCCCAGAGCTGGTGCTCAGCAGATTAAAATGGAATAGCCCAGCCGGTATGGTTCAGTGGTTGAACGTTGACCCATGAACCAGGAGGCAACGGTTCAATTCCTGGTGAGGCACATGCCCTGGTTGAGGGCTGGATCCCCAGTGGGGGGCCCCAAGGGGCAGCTGATCAATGAGTCTCTCTCACCATTGCTGTTTCAGTCTCTCTCCCTCTCCTGTCCTCTCTGAAATCAATAAAAAACATATTTTAAAAAATGGCAGAATAGATAATAGGGCTAAGGGATAATAATTGTATTTTCATAATATAGAGTTTAGTTATTGAGGGTGATTTGGATGTTTAGCTTTACTTAGACCAGTGGTCGGCAAACTCATTAGCCAACAGAGCCAAATATCAACAGTACAACGATTGAAATTTCTTTTGAGAGTCAAATTTTTTAAACTTAAACTTCTTCTAACGCCACTTCTTCAAAATAGACTCGCCCAGGCCGTGGTATTTTGTGGAAGAGCCACACTCAAGGGGCCAAAGAGCCGCATGTGGCTCGCGAGCCACAGTTTGCCGACCATGGACTTAGACCCTGTTTTTCAGAGGAGAATGGGATAGTTCAACTCTGAGACATAAGAGCCAGATTGACGACATGACTAGATTTGACCCAGTGATGACTCACTGAGGTTACACATCCACATCAGGTTCCTAGAGCTGCTATAAAAAGTATCACACACTGAGTGGCTTGAAACAGTGAGAATGTGTGCTCTCAGAGTTCTGGAAGCCGTCTGTCCAAAATGAGGTCCGCAGGGTCGGGTTCCCGCTGAAAGCAGGAAGGAAGTCTTGCCCTACCTCATCTGGCTTCCGATGGTGTCAGGACACGCTTAGTGTTTCTCAGCTGGAAGCTGCCTACTCACATCTCTGCATTAGTCAGCAGGCGTGTTCTCCCAGGGGTGTCTCATTCTGAGGACACCTGTCATGTCGGATTGGGGGCCTCACCAGACTCCACTGTGATCTCATCTTCACTTCTGTAAAGGCCCTATTTCCAAATAAGGTCATCCTCTGATGTGCCAGGGTTAGGGCTAGGGCTTCAACATATCTTTTTCGGAGTTCACAGTTCCACCCAAACAATAACCTTGAAGTGAACATCTGTGGGAGACCTTCTTACACAGTAAAATAGTGTTGTTTTCACATCTCAAATAGATCTTCCAAGTCATTGAAAAAAGCATATGTTTCAGGAGTGAGGAATGGAACCGCTCTGGGGACTCCACACCATCTAGGCTGGTGCACACTGGTGGTCGTAGTGGCCAGTAGGGAGCCTGGCCTGGGCAGAGATCAGCTTCAGAGGGAGAGTACAGAGACTGTGTTGTGTGGGAAGAGGACAACATTCAAGGGCAATGTCTAGGCCTCCCTGTGGCCTCATTAAAGTGACAACTCCAAGGCTTTTCCCAGAAAAAAACACCCATATTCCTAAATCCCCCACCGCTGTGCACCAGGTTTGCAGGACTCAGACAAGAGAATAATTCTCCAAAAGCATGGTCTCTGCTCAGGACAATGTGTAGACACCTGCTCCATAATTGGGAAACAAACATTGACCTTTGACTTTCCTGCTTTTGTCAGGGGTTTCCATATCCTACCTAATAAGGAGGGAATATGCTAACTGACCATCACTCCATCACAAAGATGGCTGCACCCACAGCTGAAGCCAAGTTCCCATAAAGAGCCTTAATGAGCAATCAGCAGGGACCTGAGGCTATGCCCTCCCCACCCCTGTGGGGCTTGACAGGGTACCTCAGGCCACGCCCCCCGCCCTAACGTCAGGCTAGGGAACCTCAGGCCGCAGCCCCTGCCCCAGCACCAGGCCAGGGGACCTGAGGCTGCGCCCCCCTGCCTGGCTGGGCTTGACGGGACCTCAGGCCGTGCCCCCCACCCATCAGGGCTTGACGGGGGACCTCAAGGTGCACCCCCAGTGCTGGGTCAGGGGAACTCAGCCCACGCCTCCATCCAGCGGGGTTTGACGTGGGACCTGAGTCTGCGCCCCCCTCCTGGTGCTGGGCCGGAGGACCTGAGGCTGCGCCCCCTTGCCTGGCGGGGCTTGATGGGGGACCTCAGGCCATAACCCCCTCACCTGGCAGGGTTTGATGGAGGACCTCAAGGCATGCCCCCTGCCCTGGTCTGGGCTGGGGCCCTCAGGCAATGCCCCCCGTCCTGGCACTGGGCCAGGGGACCCAAGGCTATGCCCCCTGCCGGGCAGGGCTTGACAAGGATGGGACTGGCTGGGTCTGGATCTAGCCCAATTTGGCGGGGGGCAGGGGGGGCAGCTTGGTCTGGGTCTCATGCGATTTTGAGGTGCATATGGGTGGGTGGGGACTTGACTCTGGGTCCCGTGGTGCACCCTAGACTCTGACAGGAGGAAGGTTTTCATATACATTTTACTAATTTTCTTTCATCTCTGACACTTCTATTATAGAGAAAGGGCAAATAGCAATATTAAGTTATTTTCTCTAATCCCTTTTAATGTGCATGAATTTTGTGCACCGAGTCACTAGTAATTTCTATAAAACCTGACAATAGAAGATAATTGTTTTGTACTTCCCTGCTAAGAAGTGTGGTGTCACTTTGTATCATAGCAAGGTGTTTGATCAGGATCTCAGGTTTTCAGAGACAACAGTGTGAGCCTTCAAGTAAGAAATGCTCCATGTGAAGGGGACATACCTCTGCTCACAATGCCCAAGGCCATTCTCCTTCCATGTGACCACTGCCAGGCTCTGAGTTTCCCTGTGACTGTGGTTTTCAGGCCTTTGGCATGGCCTCCGCTTATCTAAATCATTAACCACAATGTTAACAACATTATTAATGTGTGATGGGAAGGATAGAGCTGTGAGGAAAACCACCTGTAGCTGAGAGTCAGGATTTAGGTTTTGTTTATTGGATAACAGACTTGTTCGGGTTGGATGGCCAACAGCTGTTCTCATGCATTTATTAATCTACTAGACGCCTGGTGCACGAAATTTGGACATGGGGGTGTGTGTCCCTCAGCCCAGCCTGTACCCTCTCCAATCTGGGATCCCTCTCACAATCCAGGACTGCTGGCTGCCAACTGCTCACCTGCCTGCCTTCCTGATTGCCCCTAACCACTTCTGCCTGTCAACCTGATCACCCCCTAACCACTCCCCTGCCAGCCTGACTGATGCCTAACTGCTTCCCTGCCATCCTGTTTGCTCCTAACTCCCCTCCCCTGTAGGCCTTGTCACCCCTAACTGCCCTCCCCTGCAGGCCTGGTCACCCCTAACTGCCCTCCCCTGTAGGCCTCGTCATCCCTAACTGCCCTCCCCTGCTGGCCTGGATCCCCCCCAACTGCTCTTCCCTGTAGGCCTGATCACCCCTAACTGCCCTCCCCTGCTGGCCTGCTCATCCCTAACTGTCCCCCTGCTGGCCTGGTCACCCCCAATTGCCCTCCCCTGCTGGCCATCTTGTGTCCACATGGGGGCAGCCATCTTGTGTGTTGGAGTGATGGCAAATTTGCATATTACCTCTTTATTGTATAGGATAGATGTAATTTAAAAAAAAATCTTTCCCTGATTTATTTTTAAATATTTTATCTTCTCTCCCCCTAAAGAATTTATATCTCATAAACTATATAACATAGAAAGACGTCTCATTTCATCCCTGACCCCACAGATACCCACTGGAATAGTTAGGTATTTGTTTTCCAGGGTTACGTGTGCGTGTGTCTGTGTGTAATTCAGGATGTATTTTTTAGGTGTATTCTTATATCTAGTTCCCCAGATATAGATCAGACTATATCTGTGTAACAGTACATCCTGCCTCTCTTTCCGTGTAGGCACTCTGAAGGAAAATTTCTGTATCTTGATCCTCCACTGAAAATATTATACGACATTCAGCTAGTTATGTTACTCTCCTGAACTTTTTTATGTCTCACCACAAGAAACAGGTTTTCTTGCCACATGGTGGGGAGGTGGCACATACGTTCTGCTAGCAGCTGCAAATGGGAGCTGTTTTGTTTCAACATCAGAGCTGATTGAGTCATTCCACCTGTTCCTGGGGGAGGTCCAGTTGGCGGTGACGGCTGTGAATCGCCATTGCCCATCACGGCTCTGCTGCCTCCCTTGAGGCTTGTTCTTTTCAACTCATTAACGCAAGAACCAGGACAACAAAGTGGGTTCAGAGAAAAGGGAATTGGGAAATGGGATTTATATACTCTGTGGGAGGAAGAGGGGGTAAAAAGGCAACTAACATATAAGTAAATTAGTGTCCACCAGGCCCCAAACCCGCAAACCAACAAAATATAACTTCTGGGTGGATCATAGTTACTAGGGAGTTTCCAGAATGATAGATTCTGGGCCCTAACCACCTGGACAGAGTTCCCTTCCCCAGAGCAGCAGGTGCACTGCAGGTGTGACTCCTAGGACGATGCCGTGGGAGGCTCACGGTTGTCCTGCATTTCCCTAAGCGTTGGGTATTTTTCCTTCCCACCATTAGTTTAATGTGATTTTCTGAGATAGGGCTTCTACTTATCTTGGTAACATTAATTGGAAATTATGGTTATTACAGTTTTTATTCCCGTAGGTATAAGGCCTAGCTTAGGAAACGTGATACAGGTTTTCTTGGAACCTGGCTGCATAATATTTCATCTGTGGATGTGCCACATCCTAGGAAACAAAGGGGCTGCTTATGGACATTTAGGTGATCTCTAGTATCCCACCCTTTTCATGAACTCTCAGTAACCAGCGTCCTGCTCTTTAGCTTTGCACAACTGAACATACACATTCACAGTATGAATCCTTGACGTGGGATCACTGCTTCGTAAGTTACATAAAGTTGAGTATTCTAAACACAATTGCCTACTTTTTCTCTCTAAAAGCATATTGTGGCACTCACAGTGAATCAGACTATATTTAAATAGAGGGCCATTTGGACCATCTGTTTTATTGTTTTCATCTGTATACCTTTACATAGACTCACCTGTTGGCTGTCTTAAGATCTATGGTCATTATTAAGCTACTTGAGAAGGAAGAACAATAAGAAATGAAGTTGGTGATCCCCAGGGAGTCTAGGAAAAGTTTTCAAAAAAAACAACAACACAAGAAAACAAAAACCAATAAATGAACAATACATCTAGATAGAAAGCCATGGAGATTTCCGGAAATACTGCAGACATTTTATCCAGGAAATTTCAGTAGTAATTTGGTATTTGAAACTTACAAAAAGGAAAAAAAATCAACCCCCCTCTAATGTAATAGCCTAAATGAAGACAGATGTGCCTTAGTGCGGGGTTAGTACTGAAAGGAGGGAAGTGTTACAGTTTTTTTAGTCACTGAGTCATTCAACAAACACTTGGCTTCTGACCCCGAAGGAAGGTCTCTGCCTGGCCATGGAGGAATAGGCAGACAAGACAGATACTAAACTAGAATAGGAGGTGAGGTGTTAATGTCATAGATTGAAAGAGACAGCAAAATAAAGAGACAGAAAAGCTCAGTTTCCTGTAAAGAAGAGGAAGTGGAAGATGAAGAGAAAAGAGATGGGTCTCCAGAGGAAGAGGGAGCCTGACAGTGTCTGAAGTCTGCAGAAGAAAAGCATCCACCAGGAGTGGACGTGGAAGGAGTGACTGAAGGACCTTCAGAATGAATGACTAATATTCATGATTCACTGTTCAGTTTCCAGTACCCTACAGTCTTTAGAATAGCTGGTGTGGCCAGGCCACAGGTGTAGCTGAGCTAGAACACAGAACAGGACAACCAGGTGAACCAGAGGTGAGCCTGAAGGTGCAGCAGAAGCAGAAACCCAGCACTGGCGGACGTAATCCGGACATTTTAGAAGGCCCTGGGTTGTCAGAAAGCACAGGAAGCCTGTGATCCAAGTCCCTCAGTGCCGTCCTTTCTAACACTGAGGGTGACCTCACTTAGCACCCACATCACACAGACACTCATCTGGGTTAAAAAATACAACACCGCCCGGCCCGTGTGGCTCAGTCGTTGACCTGGGAACCAGGAGGTCACAGTTCGATTCCCAATCAGGGCACATGCCTGGGTTGCGGGCTCGATCCCCAGCGGGGGTGCATACAGGAGGCAGCCAATCAATGATTCTCTCTCATCATTGATGTTTCTATCTCTCTCTCTCTCCCTCCCTCTCTGAAATCAATAAAAAATTATTAAACAACAAAACAAACAAAAACACCGACGTCGGTAACAGTAAGAACTGGAAGGCCTGATTTCAGCACTTCACCGTGTTCCCTCTGACATCAGTGCACTCTGCAGCCGACTTCCCATTGGTGATAGGGACATAATACTATCCACCACTGGGCAGGGTGGACAGCAGAAATAGATACATCTGTATTAAATTTATATAAAAGGTAGCACCATTCTATTAAAAGTATTACCACCTGTAATTTCTGCTTTTATATTTGCCTATGGTATACAGTAAGAGAAGTACCTTCTACATGTCTGGATAGAGGTAAAAGTTATGTTGACTCCCCCTTCACCTTTGGGTGTTTTCAGCTTCGTAGAGTAATCATGGGTACATGTGGAGGGAGGACTCAGATTTCCGATTGGCTCCCGCTTTGGGCAGAAGCACAGCTGCCATCACCTGAGCTATTTCTGAAGCCCTTTGGAGAGGAAATTCCATGCTCATGTTTTACTAGTGGCCTGGTGCATGAAATTTGTGCACATTAAAAGGAGATTAATTAGAGAAAATAATTTAATATTGCTACTTGCCCTTTCTCTATATAATAGAAGTGTCAGAGATGAAAGAAAATTAGTAAAATGTATATGAAAACCTTCCTCCTGTCAGAGTCTAGGGTGCACCACAGGACCCAGAGTCAAGTCCCCGCCCACCCATATGCACCTCAAAATCGCGTGAGACCCAGACCTGGCTGCCCCACCCCCCCATTGGGCTAGATCCAGACCCAGCCAGTCCCACCCTTGTCAAGCCCTGCCGGGCAGGAGACATAGCCTCAGGTCCCCTGGCCCGGTGCCAGGGCAGGGGGTGTGGCCTGAGGTCCCCCAGCCCAGACCTCCTAGGATGGGGTTAGTGCCTTGAGGTCCCCTGTCAAGCCCCGCCAGGTGGGGAACATGGCCTGAGATCCCCTGTTAAGCCCCACTGGCAGGGGGGTGCAGCCTCAGGTCCCCCAACAAGCCCTGCTGGGTGGGGAGCATGGCCTGAGGTCCCTGTCAAGCCCCACCAGGCAGGGGGGCACAGCCTCAGGTCCCCTGGGCCGGTGCTGGTGTTGGAGAGTAGGAATTTTTGCCCATTCTAGAGAGACCATGGACAGTGCCCCAGATAGAGTTGTCAGTGCTGACACCAGGCCAGGCCTTGAGATACGGTCTCATGGCCCCTTCCCAGCAAGTAGGCCTTCTTTCATAGAACACTGTCAGCTTTCTGAAGAACAGGATGACTCTGTGAATAACATGGTCGTCAATGGCATGATCCTGACATTGCTTAGGAAAAACTTTTGTCTTGGGTGGCCTGCTCTGCAAAAACAGGATGTGGTTAATGTGTTTAAAAGTGGTCCTGCACAGAGGGTGGGGGCTGCTCTCCGGACTCCCTGCGTGGAGAAAGGCAGAGCAGTTGCCGGCTGGCTAATAAAGGCTCCCTAAATTTTAATATGGTCTGGACTCCAGTGGTTGTTCATTGCGCTCGCTCCACAACACTGGGGCAGGGGGCGCGGACTGAAGTCCCCTGTGAAGCCCCACCTGGTGAGGGGTGTGGCCTGAAGTCCCCTGTGAAGCCCCACCTGGTGAAGGGCACGGCCTGAGGTCCCCCGGCCTGGCGCTGGTGCAGGGGGCACAGCCTGAGATCCCCTGTCAAGCCCCGCCAGGCAGGGGGTGTGGTTTGAGGTTTCCCGGCCTGGTGCCGAAGAGGGGCGTGGCCTGAGTTCCCCTGACCCAGCACTGGGAGTGCACCTTGAGGTCCTCTGTCAAGCCCCGCTGGGTGGGGGGCATGGCCTGAGGTCCCCTGTCAAGCCCAGCCAGGCAGGGGGCACGCCTCAGGTAACCTGGCCTGATGCTGGGGCGGGGGTGTGTGGTCTGAGGTTCCCCGGCCTGGCATTGGGGCAGGGGGAATAGCCTGCGGTCCCCTAGCCCAGCACTGGGACTGGAAGCGCACCTTGAGGTCCCCTGTCAAGCCCCGCTGGCGGGGAGCATGGCCTCAGGTCCCCTGGCCTGGCACCAGGGTGAGGGGCATGGCCTAAGGTCCCCAAGCCTGACGCCAGGGCAGGGGGCATGGCCTGAGGTCCCCTGTCAAGCCCTGCTGGGTGGGGATGTGGCCTGAGGTCCCCTGTCAGGCCCTGCCAAGTGGGGGATGCAGCCTGAGGTCCCCTGTCAAGTCCTATGAGGGCAGGGAGGGCGTAGCCTCAGGTTCCTGCTGATTGGTCGTTAAGGCTCCTTATGGGAACTTGGCTTCAGCTGTGGGTGCAGCCATCTTTGTGATGGAGTGATGGTCAATTAGCATATTCCCTCTTTATTAGACAGGATACCCTATGCAGCGTTAACAGTGACCAAGTGTACTCCTTGACCAGGTGTTCTCCTATCAGACTCAAATCCGGGGCATTTTAAAGGTTCTTCCGAAGGATCAGGAGGTACCAGTCAGACTCTTTCAAAATGAGACTTTGAAACCAAGTGGCCCCTATTTCCATTTTAATGCTGTTTCCTTCTGTTTCTTAGTTTGAAAATCATGTGATGATCCTAGTTAAGTAGGGGGATTTCTTTGTGCAAAGTTAATATACAACCCTTGTTGCCCTCTGAAGTGTCTGAGCATCTCACTTTCTTTTCTACATGTTCATATAATTGTTGCAGCAACACTCCTAAAACTTGTTTTACCCGTGCACAAATTAAACAGAAACTGAATGAGCTCCAGGAAGTAAAACAGCCCTTTAGAAATGCAAACACTCCCTGTGGAATATTAAAAGATTTCCATGTTTTTCTTCAAAGCTGCATTGCTTTAGATGGTAATAAAAAAAAAAAAATGAGAGATGGGATTTATTCCACACTACCAGCTCTTGGAAGAAAGAGTGGAAAAGAAAAGCAACTCGGTCTCAAACTCCCACCCTCTTCCTTCAGCATGTCAAGTAAGGTGTGAATGGTCCCCCTAGGGGAGAGTGATCCACATGACTTTGCAGTAGAAGGAATTGGGAAAAGGAATAACAGCTGGGGATTCCTTAGGGCTGGTGTCCCACCCACCGGGATGCACTAGCCCATGGAAAGGATGCTGCGGGCCATCATGGATGTGTCGGAGAGCTGGACTCTGCTCCAATGGACAAGAGGAGATGCCCCTTCTACTCTCTGCTCAAGGACTGTTCACTTCACTGAGTTCCTGTTTCCTTTGCCATCAGTTATGGTTCCCTGACTGAGGAAGGGAAAAGGCCTCATCCAACATGGAGATGCCTTAGTGGCCTCTGCTCTTGGCAACCCCTGGCTACCTTGTGGAGTGTGGCTTACACTAGTGCAGGGTCAGCCTCATGCTAATGATTCCTGTCTGAAAGGCATCGTTCCTTCCCCCTGTGGGCAGTACTCATTTCGATCTTCCTTACCACTGATTTATGATGGATCCTCGAAGGAGCAGTTTGTCCAAGGGGTGAAGCATTTCTCGTTAGTCGATAAATGGTGGAGCTTGGACATAGTCGAAAAATGGTGGAGCTTGGATACACTGGCTAGAAAATAGCTCATTGTCCCTAAACCACGTGACTTGTGCACTATCCACGTTAGCGATAACGGATAATACTTGTTGTTAAGGAGCAGGGTTACTCATGCTTAGGGGCTGTGTGTACTGTTGCTCACCACTGAGGTTAAACAGGAAATTTATTTCTAAATTCACGTCTCCAAACTCAGTCTCATTCCACCCCAGCTGATCTCCTGTGAATGGAGTCATTGTTAATAAGTGCAGAAGGCCTTGGAAATTACAGATGCAGAAAATCTACTCTTTTTCAAACAAAAAACATTTCTATTGATTTCAGAAGAGAGAGGAGAAAGGGATAGAAACAGCAATGATGTGAGAGAATCATCTCTAGTCTGCCTTCTACATGCCCTACACGGGGGATTGAGCCAGCAACCTGGGCATATGTCCTTACCAGGAATCGAAATGTGGCCTCCTCATGCATAGATCAACACTCCAACATTGAGCCACCCCTGCCTGGCAGAAAAATCTCTTTGCTATGATTCTATTTCACCCAAGCTCCTATTTCAAGATTTAGATTCATTTTGGAACATTATTATTTCATGAATGAACCATTTCAGATATGACAGCTGACTGCCATTTTGTGTAGAATAACCATCCAGAATCAGGAGATCTGGGTCAAAATGCTGGGCTGTCGCTTGGCAGCTGTGTGGCTTTGGTGTGTGATTCTATTTTAAGCACTCCTAGTCCTCGAGAAAACATCTCTAGGATGCTGAGTAGGTCTCAACTTCCAAGACTTTGAGATTCACTGATGGGGTCCTGTCATTGCAAATAAAACTCTCGGGCCGGATGCTGAAGGATTGTCTGCATTTCATGGGGAAGAGGTGAGTGCTAGCAAACCCTCCACCCTCTGCTTTGAACGGACAGAGAATCACAGACACATGGGAGCAAGCAAAATAAACATTTTTCCAAACAAAATTTAATTTGTTGCCATGGCTGAATACTCTCCTTCACTAACACCTGGAATTTCCATAAACCTTTATTCTTAAAGTACCTCAGCCGATAAAAGTACCACATACACAAAATGGAGATGATTAGTTAAAGACCTGGTGATTACGGTCCTCACACTCCTCCTCTTTAGTTCCACCCCGAAGGGTGAAGTTTCAGAATATGTGCTGAGGATTCAGCCATGTGCCACCCATTAAAGCCGATAGAAACCCTAATCCAGTGGTCGGCAAACTCATTAGTCAACAGAGCCAAATATGAACAGTACAACGATTGAAATTTCTTTTGAGAGCTGAAAACCGACTTCTGCCCATGGGCCACGAAGTTTCAATCGCACTGTACGTGCGCGCCCGCACGTGGTATTTTGTGGAAGAGCCACACTCAAGGGGCCAAAGAGCCACATGTGGCTCGCGAGCCGCAGTTTGCCGACCACTGAGTCCTAATCTAATCCCATCCATCATATTAAATTTATTCCTAATATTTCCTCAGAAGGATTGTGACTGACTTCCCTTCCTTTTCACCAAAATTTTCTTTAATAATAGTAGTGTATATATATATTAAATATATTTTATTGATTTTTTACAGAGAGGAAGGGAGAGGGATAGAGAGTTAGAAACATCGATGAGAGAGAAACATCGATCAGTTGCTTCCTGCACACCCCCTACTGGGGAAGTGCCCGCAACCAAGGTACATCCCCTTGACCAGAATCGAACCCGGGACCCTTCAGTCCGCAGGCCGATGTTCTATCCACTGAGCCAAACCGGTTAGGGCTAGTAGTATATATTTTTAAATTGACCTATATATATGTATATATACACATAAATGTCATTTTGGCCATATTAATTAATATGATCCTGACATTTATTTTTAACTTCTTACCACAAACGTACACACACACACACACACACACACACACACACACACCCTTTTATATAAAGAGTAAAACTTAAGATACTATTTTGATATTTAAAAGCAAGATACTAGAATAATTTCTAACCCAGAAGTCATAATAAAAATGACATATCAGATTGTAAAATTTTAAAATTTTATCATGACTGTTAATTTTTAATGTTAATAATTTAATCAATTTTAGGAAAATTTTAAATGACAACTGATTTTTTTATTATGACACTATTTCATAAAATTCTATTTAACCAACTAAAATTAATGTTGAGTATTCATAATAAAAAAAACCTAAGAAAATGAATTTAAAGAAGATGTTTTATCAGTGGTATCTGTCCAGGTTTTATGCATAAATAATGAGAAAGCAGGATAAGAAGACAAATAAAGCCAGACTGGTGTGGCTCAGAGGTTGATCATTGACCTATGATGCAGGAGGTCACAGTTTGATTCCTGGCCATGCGGGTCAATCCCCAGGGGGTGTGCAGGAAGGCAACTAATCAATGATTCTCTCTCATCATTAATATTTCAATCTCTCTCCCTCTCCCATCTTCTCTGAAATCAATAAAAATATATTAAAAAAAGACAAAGAGTGTAAGTTGTACAGATTTTAGGATCTTGTGGTCAAACTGTTAGAATTTGCACAAAGAAACATTAAACAAGAAATGAATTGCTGCTCTAACCGGTTTGGCTCAGTGGATAGAGCGTCAGCCTACGGACTGAAAGGTCCCAGGTTTGATTCTGGTCAAGGGCATGTACCTTGGTTGCGGGCACATCCCCAGTGAGGGGTGTGCAGGAGGCAGCTGATCGATGTTTCTCTCTTATCAATGTTTCTAACTCTCTGTCCCTGTCCATTCCTGTTAAAAATCAATAAACTATATTAAAAAAAAAATGAATTGCTGTGTGCTGGGGTACTTACAAAAGGAATATGCCTTGGTATCAATTGTTTACTGACATACTGTTTTCGAATTTATGTCTGGAAATTCATTAAACTTCCCTAGATCCAAAGGGGACTGAAAGTCATGGAGTTCTAGAAGCACAAGACTGATTCTTGTGCTTCTAGAAACTGAATCAGAATTCGTAGGTTTGTGTGGAGGTGAGCTGGTTTTCGTGCAGCCCTTGGGAGCAGGTGTGCAGCTATATACGTAACTATAGCCACGGATATAGAGGCACATAAATGAAGGTGCATATAGGCACATGTATGAATACACACACACACACGTATACACACACCTCTCTATATATAAAAGGTTAAATTGCTAAGTGTTCAACCATTTGACCATTCGCTATGACGCGCACTGACCACCAGGGGGCAGACGCTCAATGCAGGAGATGCAGAGCTGTAGTGACTTGGCAGCAGGGGGCTCCGGTGACGCACCCCGAAACCAAGAGGAAGGAGCCCGATTCCTTGCGGGGCCATGCGATTCCACCTTTGGCCGTGGGTTATGTTGCTAGGGCACTGTTGGCCCCAAATCTGGTTTACTGCACCCTTGCATTTGCATTCCACACCCTGCAGGACAGCAACTTTGCAGAGTTCCCTCTCACACTTTGGGACCCCTCGGGGGATGTTGGAGAGCCAGTTTCGGTCCAATCCCCACAGGCCAGTCCAAGGGACCCCTCCTGCCAGAGGGACCCCCACTCACTTTGCAGACACCGGGAAGGGACCACAGGAGGTTGGCTCCCGGGCATGTCTGGCCCATCTTGCCCAGTCCCGCCCCACCGGCCACCTTCTAATTAATTTCCTTTCAATGTGCACTAATCTGTGCACCGGGTCACTAATATATATATTTACATATTGGAAGTATGACTGTTGTTTCACTGTGTACAATCAATACAGCAGGATTCCCTGACTCACCTACAAATGCAGTAATTCTCCAAATCGCCCAGAGGAGCTTTGGTACTTAAGACAGTGCTACAAGAGGCTGAAAAATTAATGAAAAATATAATTTCTCGAGACGCAGAGCTCACACTGCTTTTTATTCATTCCTTCTCTTGAAATTCCTGTTACGAAACATAAAAAGAGAAGCCGCCTAAATCGCATATGTCCACATAGTAAATAGAAATCAGGCAGATACAGTGCAGCTTATTAAATTTGCAGTGTCTTTTTTGAGCCTGTCTGCTGGTTGTGCATTGTGAAGAGCTTTGCATCTCCTGTAAAGGATGGTAAATACAGCAGTCTGTTCCTTTTAAATGTTTACCTTCTTGAGACCCATAAATAGCTTCCCTGTATCCTACTGGAAATGGTGAAAGTGATTATCCTGCCCATGTGGAAAGGGCCAGGTTCATTCCTCTGGAAGGTTCTCCGGGATCACCTGCCGGAAGATAAAGAAATGACTGACAGCGAAGCAGCAATTATGATTTCCTCAGTCTGGACCCACAACCTTAGAAAACAACTTCAGAAGTAAGTGTGCTGGAAAGTTCCGTACACGTGCCCAAGGACCCATGTGATAAAAGGAAGCAGAGATCATTTGCATCAGGTTCAAGTTCAGTGAGGATCCCCTCGGTGGCATTGGTAAGATTTGCATAGGAACTCAAGGCCCCTGAATGCCATTTGTTAGCCCTCTGTGGTGGAGAGTAATGAGATCGGAAAGCCGTGTTTCCCAGAGTAAGGACAGCAGCTCCAAGACCCTCCTGGTGAAGTCTAAACCAGAGTCTAAACCAACTGCACAAAGGCGGCACCTTGATTCAAGTCCACTGGGGTGGAGACAGTGCTGATGGGAGGAGAGGCCCCCAGGGTGGATTAGTGGCCCGCCAACACTTAACCATACCTGACCCACCCCAGCGGGAGCTCTTTCATCTCTCCATCTTTGCTTCCTCTTCTGCAAAATGGGAAGGAAAACTACCTGTTAGAAATTTTATTGGGATTGAATAAGTATATGACACAGTCCAATGCCTGAAACATGATAGTTACTCAATAAATGAGAATGGTTGTTCTATTATCTATAACAATAAAAGTGTAATATGTTAATTAGACCGGATAGCCTAACGGCCTTCCCGATGTCCTTCCGGACGACCTTCCAGATGACCTTCAGGATGAAGGACAGGGGCCGTGGCCTGAGGTCCCCCAGCCCAGACCGGGGCTATGAGGGCCAGGCCAGTGTTGCTCAGTGGTTGAGCAACACTGGCCTGGTTGACCTGTGAACCAGATCATGGTTCCATTTTCGATCAGGCCACATGCCCAGGTTGTGGCTCCATCCCCAGTAAGGGGCGAGCAGGAGGAAGCAGATCAATAATTTTCTCTCATCTTTGATATTTCTCTCTCTCTCTCTCTCTCCCTTCCTCTCTGAGATTAATAAAAACATTAAAGGAAGGGAGGGAGGGAGGGAGGGAAGCCTCAAAGGCCACTGTAGCTAGTACATAGGGTGAGTTCAGTAAATGCAAACAGGTATAAAGCCATTGGCCAACAGTTTTGCTAATTAATAACTAATTTTTACCCACGAGCCTACATGGTGTGCTGGGTGTTCCACAGAGACCATCAGGAGGTCCCTACCAGCCAGAGCTGGTGGATGAGGTTAGCCCCGCCTGCATCCTGGCTGTGGAATCACGTCCACACCCTTGGAGAGTATGCAGGTCCCTCTCACAGTGGCCCCAGCCTACCTGTCTAGTCTCACCTTCACTTCTTTCTCATCACTCTCCCACATCAGAGCCCGTTTCCTGTGCTCTACATCACCTTCAAAATACCATACCTTTCGTCACCTCTCTTCCTGTGTCCTACTTGGGTTATTTATATTCATCTATAGTAATAAAAACGTAATATGCTAATTAGACCGAACGTCCTTCCAGACGAAGCCAGGGCTGCGACGGAAGCCCAGGTCCCGGGGGCCAGAGGGAAGCTGGTGCCAGCAGCTGGGGGAAGGAAGGCCTGCTCGTGCACGAATTTCGTGTTTCGGGCCTCTAGTGCAATAATAAGTGCCACAGCTTAACCTCCACTGGTCAGTACTCACTCTACAGATGGAGGGGTCATCTGCTTTCCTTCCCTTCGACCATCTGGGGGGAAGCATGCATTATAGGAGACCGTTGTGTACACAGATCAATTTAACGTTTAGTTGGGACAACCATAGCCCTTAGTAAGTTGTGCTGACGATTACCTTATACTGCAAATGTGAAAATACCTAAAAAAATACCGTGTTTTTCATGTTAGAAGTTCTGTGATGACAAAAAACTTGGCATGGTGACAAATATCATTTTGAGTCTAGTGTCCCCTCTTTCTGAAAAGGAATGAAGCTGTTGGTGACACTGACATCTAATTTATTTTTTAAAATCCTCCCTGGACTCATAAAGTGAGATTCAGCTGATTTATTTTAGGGCAGCATGGGTCATCTTGAACTGGATTTCAAAAGTTGGGATACTTTTATTTCTTTTGGTCTTTATAAAAACAGCGAAGAGCTACTCGTGGTCTGTTTAGCCCTCATGTTCAGCGCCCTAACAACATACCATCTTCTCACTCTTGTAACATTTTCAGCTACATTGCAGCTGAGGCAGACAGCTATCAGAGAGTGGCTGAGAAATCCCACAGCATCATAGTTGCGCAGGAAGGGCCCATACTCTGCGTGTAGAAACGGAGTGGTCACCTTCATGAAGGGTAGGAGGTAAAAGGGAGGTCTTTCTAGCTTAGTAAAATGCTGCAAAATCATGAACTTAGTCCTTTATGTTAAAAATTCTTATCTCCAGGAATTCCCCACTAAAATCCATGTTTCCTTGGGCAGAAAAATGTAATACAGTAAGCCATCATTGGGAATCAATATCTTACTTGAAATTCATTCGTCACCTAGCAATATCTTAGCAAAGGAAGAGGATCTAGAAAAACATTTCATTCTAGAAAGTTCCTTCTTTCCTTCCCTTCCTCCTTTGTTTCTCATTTTTATTTAAAATTTTGCTTGCTGATTCCCTAAAATATACAGACCTTTATTATGTCCTCATGGTAACATGCTTTTTTTTTTTAAGGAAAAACATATCCAAGTCATTTTTTCTGAATTCTAATCTCTTATTTTGAGGTTGAGGAGTGAAACGAAGATTATAAGTAAAGGGAAGACTTAATGCTTTGCCTGCATCTTAGAAAACGAGGTGGGGTTGCACCTGGATAAAGAACACATCGGGGCCTAGCCGGCGTGGCTCAGTGGTTGAGCGTCGACCTATGAACCAGGAGGTCACGGTTCGATTCCTGGGCAGGATACATGCCCAGGTTGCAGGCTTGAGCCCCAGTAGGGGGCATGCAGGAGGCAGCTGATCAATGATTCTCATCTTTGATCTCTCTCTCTCTCTCTCTCTCTCTCTCTCTCTCTCTCGTCCTCTCTGAAATCAATAAAAATATTTTTTTGAGAAAAAAAAACACACACACACACACCAGGAGAGTAAAGCGCCGGTCAAATGCAAGGCTGATTCTCATCTTTCTCTTCGAGGCCTGTCAGAAGGATTGGACACTGCTTATCAGCCTTTCCCTCCAGACACGCTGCTGGCTTCCTAGTCCCTGATCTTCCCTGACCTTATGTAGCAGGGTGCTCCTCTGGGGTCTCATCCTCCTCATCTGTGTCCTCCTGAATGTGTGTCTGCTGTCCAGACCTCTTCCCTGAACCCATCCACTAGACCCAAATGCCCTGCAGCATCTCCACGTGGATATCTAATAGCTGTCCTGAGCATCGTTTTCCCCAAACTCGACAAACATAAAGGGTCCAAGGAGGGTAAAAGCTCATTACAGTCAGAGAGCAGCAAGAAAGATAAGTTTGTTGGAGCAAAATGAGTCAAGAGTGATTGCAGGAAAAGTCTGAGAATGAGCCAGAGGCACGGTGTTCTCTGCCCACCCACCCCTCCTTGACGACAAAGCACTTGCAAATTCAAGAAGTGGTAAGCCTGGTCTCCACCTGCTCAAGGAAAATATTTGGAGATATCTTTGCCCATTTCTCTCTCACACCTGAGCCCCTCCTCTCAAACAGCAGCAACAACAAAACCACACCATTGGTCTTCATTTAAATCGGGTGGGAAACATCCGGCCCATGGGCCATACAGCGCCTGCAAAACAATTTGGTGTGGCCCTGCCAAGGCTTGGGGGTGAGTTAATGAAATCTTGGACCAAACAGAGCAGGCTCATTTTTAAGCTGATAATTGTGTATGGCCCGCAAATGATGTTAAGAATATCCAAATGGCTCTTGGCAGCAAAAAGGTTCCCCACTCCTGCTTTAAAATATATGCCAAATCCAACCACCTATAACCAATCCCATGGTTAACATCTTGGCTAAGAAGCCATGGTCACCTCCTGCCATTGGGATGCCTCCTAATGGGTCTCCCTGCTTCAGTCTGGGTTCCCCTGCTCTCTGTTCCCTTCATGCTGGCAGAAGGCATCCTGATGTGATCAGATCACACTGATGTTCTGTCCAAAACCTGTGGTGTGGCTTCACTCAAAACTCCAGATCCCTCACCATGAACTACAGGTCCTTTGTGATCTAGCCTTCACCCCTGCTCCGTCGCACTTCCCACCTACCTCCCTGTCCCCACTCTGCTCTAGACCTTCTGGCCTCCTTGCTGTACCAGGATACTCAAAACTTGGATATCATCACCCCCTTGGATTTCCTGGTGCTTCTCCACAAAGCCCCTGGCTTGTCCTTGTGTTCATTCAGGTTCCCTCAGGTGTGAGCATTCTGATTTTGAGAACAGGAACTCTACCACTGTGCTCTCTATGCCCCTCATCCTACTTCCTGTTTCCACACAGCAGTAGTGCCACCTGGCTCACAGCCTAGTTGTTTGCACATGGTCTGTAATCCTATGACCTACAAGCTCTGACAAATCCCATGAGCTCCTTCAGAGGCTCTGTGCTGTGTCCAGGCTCAGTGTGGTTCACTGAGGAGCTGAGCATCGACCTATGAACCAGGAGGTCACGGTTAGATTATTGGTCAGGGCACATGCGGGCTCAATCCCCAGTAGGGGCCTACAGGAGGCAAGCGATCAGTGATTCTCTCTCATCATTGATGTTTCTATCCCTCTCTCTTCCTCTGTGAAATCAATAAAAAAAAATATATATTTTTTAAAAGTAGTTTTGGGGTGCATCCTACCATTAGGGGTGTGGAGGTGTAACATGAAACTACTTGAGCACCATTGTAAAGTTTGGACATAGAGGCCAGTTCACACCAGGCATATGGGGCTTCTATCGAATCAAAGGAATCAATCCATGTAGAGTTTCAAGTGTCACGAGACTCTTGTCCAGTGGAAGTCGAAGAGAAATAGCCGTGCAAACGTAAAGGCAGCAAAGCGGCCGCCTCGTTGCACATGGAGCCCAGTGTCGCTCTAGCTGATCTCAAAAACCATATTAGCTGAGAAGATCTAACACGCTGTGATCGTTTGGAAGGTCTGGCATGCTGCTGCATTTTTTGTTGTTACTGTTAATCCTCACCCAAGCATATTTCCCATTGATTTTTAGAGAGAGTGGAAGGAAGGGAAAGAGACACACAGAGAGAGAAACATCGATGTGAGAGAGACACATCAATTGGTTGCCTGTCACACGCGCCTCGACCAGGACTGAGGATCCAGCCTGCAACTGAGGTACGTGCTCTTTACTGGAATCGAACTGGGGACCCTTCAGTCCACCGGCAGATGCTCTACCCACTGAGCCAAACCAGCTAGGGCCTGCCCCAATTTCTTAATTTCTGATCACCCAAAGTATTCCTTCATACAGCCTGGAAGATGGTGAATAGAAATGTTTGATTTTTATCCCAAGAAACTTGACAGAGCATTCACCATTGGCTTGCGGTGAAATTAGCAGAGGAGACCGATGGCGGAAGCACTTCCTCTGTGCGGCATTAGGCTGGTGCCAACGGCTCTGAGGGCTGTGAGCAATTTTCTCTAAGCACCTCTCATTTCCCTGTGGCTCATTTATTCCCACTCTGTCTTGCTTGTGTTAGGAATAATTCCATTTTCTTCCTCCATACCTGCTGTACCTGCTGCTCCTGTCACAACTAAAGCAGTTTCTTTTCTCGGTCCCATCCCACCCCAGGCCCCTTCTCTTCGGTGGCCTGGCTGATGTTCTTCCAAATGCCCTTAACACGGCGCTGCCAGTGCTTCCCGTGGCTCAGGTCGGGCCTGAGGTTCCATCTCTTTATTGACTCCATCAGTGCTCGTCCTCAGGAACAGGTGTCACTCAGAGTGGCCAGGAGCTGTCATGTCTTGTTTCTGTCCCTCTGGTATCGCCTGAGCACCTTCCCCTGTGTCTTGGGCGCTGCCTCTGCTCCCTCCCACAGTGACCTGAGAGGAGGGACCCTCAGAGACACCCTCTGGTCCAGGGGATGAGATTCCCGGTGTGAAGGGATTTGCCCAGGCCTCTTCCATGCACACCTTGACGGGAAAAGCAGCAGCGGAAGGTGTGAGTGCGGACAGGACCTCTTTTAGGGAACGCAGTTGCTCATAGTCTTTTCATGTAAGAACCAGCATAGTGGGAAGCACGAAACCTACGTATTATACATGAAGCTTCATGACGGCATATTTTCATCAATGAGTGCGCACATCACTGTGTGTGTCTATGGGGATAAGCGGGGATACCACAGCTGTACCCACAAGCCTAGAGAGGCGCGGATGGGTCAGTGTTGGATAAACCGGCCCTTGTGACTAACGCCAGCTCACTGTGCCCCCTCACATCTCGCGTGTGCCAATGCACGAGCAAGGCACCCTGGGGAAGTCTGTTTAACGATAGTAATGTTCACACTTAAGCATCGTATAAAAGGAAAATGGGTTTGCTTCTGCAATTTTGTATTTACTGTAGTCTTTTACAGACTAGATTCAGTGATGGAATTCACGGTTGAGTATAAGTCACTAAGAAGGCATTTAGTCAAACATCCACTTATGAAGCAATTTTACATTAAAGGGGTGCACTTTATTTGCAAATGTATTGAAAGGCTGTTGCATTTCAAAACCAGAAGACCAAGATGTAACATACACTGAATTTAGTGTGTTGTAACGTGCCGTACATGTTGAGCTACACTTGTGTTTGAGGGTAAAGGACAGACTAAATGACCCATGGCTCCTCTGAAACTCTGATGTCCCTGTTTCCTGGTACAAGTTCATGGACCTGTAACCTAGATAAAAAATATCCCAGGATGTATGGGCCCCCCTGTTGACCTCAAAACCATTTGAAAATGTTTTTAAAATGACTTTCTAAAAGTAAAATGGAATAGTACAGGATAATTGTGCAAGTTATGATTCACTTATATCAGTCTTTGTAGGTTTCACAAAAAATAACCCAGTATGATCAAAAGAAATAATTAAAAACTATTTCCAGCACACACCTTCTGTTCTCCTTCTTTTGGGCATCACCTTATTCTCTGACCAATTCTAGTCCCATTCCTTTTCCTCCCACCTTTTAATACCTGCTTTTCTAATTACAAAAGATTTAACAGGTTTCAAGGAGGATGGAAGTTTAAATTGTAATGTCACTTCTAGATTTACTGATTTATTCTGGCAGATCAAATGAAAGAAGCACATACTAGAGAAACATTGCAATTGACCAAAAGGTGGAATGAAACATATAATAATAGATAACTACAAAGTTTTGGGCATGAGGTCACCAATTGGACCACTGAGTTTGTGGTGGGAATAAGATTTGAGTAGGGGGTACCTTCCACGGATAATCCTTTGCATTGGCCAGTGGCACAGTGTGGTTGTGGGTAAGCTGTGCTGAGGAAGAGGAGGAGGAGGAGGGAGAGGAGGCTGGGGCTGGAGTTCTCTGCCATGAGCTTCTGAGGTGTGGTGTCTGCTTCTGCGAAAACTTGCATGCGCTCAGCGGAGGGCCACTGAGATGCGGAATTAACTCTAAACCACGTGAAAGCAGAAACCATGTTCTACAAAGAAGAGCAAGCACAAAGGGAGGGGAGAGAGAACAGCTGTTTTCAAAACTGAAATCATAACCAGGG
The DNA here is from genome assembly GCA_026230045.1 of Corynorhinus townsendii. NCBI lineage: Eukaryota > Metazoa > Chordata > Mammalia > Chiroptera > Vespertilionidae > Corynorhinus > Corynorhinus townsendii. The sequence continues at coordinate 4,332,815 of JAPDVU010000006.1, forward strand.
GTTTATCAGGGTCAATTCACTGCTGGCGCCTGTCATGCTCTAGAACTAGAGTCCATCAGGAGTAGCTGGGAGGGCAAGGTCCAATGAGAGGCAGCGTTTTCTGCTGCCAGACACTCTGAGAGTAACAGTGAGAGAGAAATGGGTTTGGAGGAGGGATAATCTGAAGGACAAAAAAATCCCTACCAACCTTGAGGCTTTAGATTAAACAGACCACAATGATCTAAATAGAATAAAGTCTTCTCTGTTCTAAATAGGATTCCTCTTCAAATTTATGTGCATTTTCCAAACACTTCAAAATTTAAAAGTCATATCCCCATGAGATAAGCATATTCATCTGTTTATGCCATGGGCATCTCAATGCATCATAACTAAAAACTTAGCCATAGCAACCCAAATAATAATAACACTGTTTGCTACACGCTGAACACTCAGTAATACACATCAGGCACAAGGCACTTGACATGGATTTTCTCCATTCAACCCCGCAGCCATTGGGTAGATAGGAGGGCTCCGTGGGTTTGCCAGGGCACGCAGCTCATAAGCAGCAGAGCAGGAATTCCAACTCAGGTTTGTCCAGATTTAACCACCACAGCTAGCTTATGCTTTGTTCTTCCTTGTTCTGTAAATGGAACACCGAGGCCAATATTACAGAGAAGAGAACTTGTACCGCTGAGGTGTGTTCACAGGCCCTCTGTGACAGCAGGGAGACCTGTGGTCCATCAGGCCTCACTATGAAATGGTAGTGCATTGTTGTGCCGTGCCAGCACAGCCAAGGGCTCGGCGAGCCTGAGGGAGGGCCGGCGAAGGATTGAGGAAAAGACAGACAAAGAGGATAAGCTGGGTCAAGGTGGATCTCCTGTGCCTGGCTAAGGCCACAGAGAAAGATTGAGACAGCCAGCTGAGCCTTTATTTTATAGCCAGAGGTAAACAAGGTAGTGGTCACCGTAGTTACAATGTTCTTGTGTGAGTGTCCCTTGTTTTGGCAGCACTTGCTGCGCCTCCCACAGCCCATTAGCTACCCAGATAAGATCGTCATAAGGTCAAGCTTAATTATGCTAAGAGGGCTGTGCCCTCTAAGCTGGGACTTATTTGTGGCTTTCCCAACAGGTCAGTCCGAGGCTTAACCCTGCAGCCGCTCCCTACACATTGTGTGATATAACAATTCCCAAGATGTTAACCCTCTAAGCTTCATGCTGTGGATGCTATAGTAAAAGCCAGGAATAATCTTCTCTCTATATAAAAGGCAAATATGCAATGTGTTCCTTTGGGAGGTCATCCGGGAGACCAGGAGTTTGATCGCTTGCTATGACATGTGCTTGCCACCAGGGGGTGGTGTGGAACGAAGGAAGGTCCTGGCCGGCAGCCCATAGCCAGGAAAGGAAGGCCCCAAGGCCCCGGTTGGCAGCCAGCAGCTGGGGAAGGAAGGTCCTGGCTTGGCAGCTGGAAGGCTCTGATGGGCCCTGATGTTGGTGTAAGCTGACATGGTCCTTGCACCTGAAGGGACCAACAAGAATTGGTCCCTTCCCACGCAGTGTCCCCTGACTAGTTTTTATCTGACTTGTTTTGATCTAACTTGCTTTGATGGCACATTCCTATTGTCAGCAGATGAGTAGAATGAGAGCGACCATTCATAGCTTATCAGAAGTCTGTAAATATTTACCGAGAATTTGGCTTTCTGCTTTATCTCAGAAGATTAAGAAGAACAGAGACTACATTCCTCTTTGCTGACCTCCTATTCAGTATCTGTGTATAAAAGGCATCGCGCAGTTAATAAACTTGCCGCAGTCTCTCGAAGACTCGCCACCCTCCCGACCCCGCTGTCCTGTCTTTCTTTCTTTCCTCAATTCCCACCTCCCTACCTCAGCCCGGTGCAACCGTCAGGGCTGGTCCCTAACACCCTGATGGCCGGCCAGGCCTAGGGACCCTACCCATGCACTGGTCATGCAGTTAAAAACCTCTGTGTGAAACTCTACAGAATAAGGGGCAGAGTGAGAGAGCAAGAGTTAGGCCGCGTTTTGTTTCTTAAAAGGAAATTCCTACAGAACGTTCAGTAAGGGCTGAGGAGCAGCTAAGGAGCAGAGGGTCCCCCGAGCACACACTGGACGCGGGAGGTGGGTGTGGTGCACGGGAGGCCTGGGCACCGATAGGCCGGCCGCTTTCTCATTGCTGTCTGCAGCTCTGGTGGCCTGGGGAGGGAGGCAGGGGGGTGGAAAGGGCGACGTTCCTCCACGACGCGGTCTTGTACAAACATCTTGCTGACTTTCCATAAATGTTTTGGTATTTCTAAAAGAAAAAAAAAGACCCTGCACTACACTTTTCCTGTTCCCGTTGCTGAAGGACTGTAGTCAGTAAAGCTCTTTTAAGTGCTTTGCATTCTCTTCTCAGTGAGAAGTTCTCTGACCACAGGGTCACTCTCCCCACAAGGGTGAGCTGGTCCTGGCAGCTGTGACCGAGTCCACTCTCTGTCCCCTTCCATCCCGTCACCACGCCGGCAGCAGCATCTGCCACAGCACTCCGCCCTCTCCTGGAAACACCTGCTTTTACCGTTTTATCCCAAATCAACCAATCCCCCCCCTCGTCTCCCTCTCTCTCCTCACCATATTTTTTTCCCCACAGTGCATGTTCCACAGAGCATTTCTTGGACTTCTCTGTTATTACTACCTCTGTGGTCCAATCCAGTCCAACACACAGAGTCTTTGTCCTTTTTACCTGACTTCTGCAGATCTTAAATTTTTCAAAAAGAAAAAAAATTACAAGTATAAACAATGAAAACCACCGCTAATAAAATGGCATTTTCTCTCCAATGAACAGTTTTTGCTAGCATTGCAAAAGTGAAAATACAATATTTTCAATACATTTTATATAGGACATAAGTATCTGCTGTAATAAAGCACCACGATTTAGAACATAAATTCTTTGTAAAATAAAAATCACGTCATTTGATTTCAGCTTGTAGACAATGAAAATGCATGAAGGTTACTCTGATCTTCTTACCAAGTTTAAAATATGAATCTCTGAAACACTTAAAAGGTAAGACCTAGAGAATTCCATCAAGAGTCCATCGTATACTTCAAATGACACAAATGACACTTCACGCATTTGAGGGTGAACCGAGTCTCAGGTGTTACAGAAACAAAGCCAGCCATAAATCATTTATGCACGTGGGAAAGCCAATGAGTTCTCAGCCGTCAATGACTTTTCCTTTTTATTTTTTTAAATTATATTTTTATTGATTTCAGAAAGGGAGGGAGAGGAAGAGAGAGAGAGAAACATCAGTGATGAGAGAGAATCATTGATTGGCTTCCTCCTGCATGCCCCCTACTAGGAATTGAGCCTGCAACCTGGTCATGTGCTCTTGACCAGAATCGAACCCGGGACCTTTCAGTCCACAGGCTGACGCTCTATCCACTGGGCAAAACTGGTTAGGGCCATCAATGACTTTTAGAATATTCCACTCCGCAGTCTAACATACAAGCATGACACAAACCACGTGAACTTCCTGGAATATATCTACGTACAAAGTATTTTTTAGATAGCATATCCATGTCTATCTAAAGTGTTATTCTATACCTGGTATTGTCAAGATAGAAAACTGTTGATCTGCACTACCTTCAGTAGTGTATTTTTTTTTCTTAAAACATTCACTTATATTAAAACACAAAGATGCCAAAAATTGAGCTTAATTATATGATTTTGACTGACACAGGCACTCCTATGCAAACATGAAGGAGTAAAAGTTCTACATATACTTATTTTATCACTTGGCCAGTTTAGTGGATGAGTTCATGGACTAAATATTCTGAAGTCTGTAAGGTGAGGAACAGACGGGTGTTCAGAGTTAGAGATGACAGGATGGAAACAGTGCCCACATAGGAACAGAGATTTGCACAACCCCACGCCAGAACCAATCCAGATGGCTGTCCAATCCCTGTTCAGCTCTTCTCTTTATGGACACAATTTCTTATTTTGGGTAGAAATTTATTGTTATGTGTTTATACTCTTTGATTACACTGATAAGTGAAAGTGACTTACAGATGAAAGTGGCTTTAACCATCACTCTAGAAATAAAAAAAGAAAGTAAAATTCTCTTCCCCCTTTAAAAACTTCCTTGAGCATAAATAACACCAGGCATTTGAATCATCTATGAATTAACTACTAGCTCAATCCCGCATCATGCTTGTTGTTAAGGTGACAGTTGGAACTGCACTCTGTAATTATTAGCCAACTTAATCAAGAAAGTGGTACCATACCGGGTGAGGGACGGTTAAGAATATAATGTCATTTATTGTTATTATTATTGACTGCAATCTATCTTCGTGATTTTATCCATTCTCCCCACATACTGTAAATATATTATCATGTCATTCCAAATGCAGAAATTTTCACTTCTCTTTTTAGCTTGTGGCACTGCGTGATGCCATCATGTTTATAATTATTCCGTTCCAATTTACTTCAAATCTCAGATGTGAAAAGTGACACTTCTTACGCATTGAGATGAACAGTGCATCTTTTCTCTCCCTTCAAGGAATGTGTCAGTCAAGTGCGAAAATGTTTGGATTTTGCTCTTTATAATATTAATAGCCACGCAATGAGAAGTGTATTATTGAACTGCCAAGAATGATTAGTTACCAGATGTTAGTACAATTTGCCAGCTGTCAAATTTTAATAATTTTTATTTGCCTAAAGTGTGACACTTAACGTTCATGGTGAATGAAGACGTGTGGCAGGACCTAGGGTTGCCTGTGTGGCTGGAATTGAGCACCCACTTCGCGCGGGACATTCTGCACGCCTCTGGTCCTGCTTGGAAAGTCTGGGCCTTGTGCAGAGCAAGACGATGATAGTAAGCTGGGAGCAGCAATCAGTGTTAGTTTTCTAGAAATGTTAGTTTACTTACTGACATGCATTTCCTCTTGTTTCCACTCTCTGATAATCTCAGGTAGGCAGGAAAACGACCCCACCAAATAAACAGGTACTAGTGTCTTTATTTTAAATATTTATCCTGTCTCACTTGTCCAGTGCCCAAGATTAAATAACCTAAGCTCATTCTGTCAGTGATGTTTCCCATGCTCTTCCACTTAGCTGTCTCTGATCCCGTGGTATTATTGCGTTAGGACTGTACCATGAACTTGATTGGGTCAGTCCAGCCAAGTGACTTGCAACCCAGTTATGCCAAAAGTTAAAATCTTTTATTTGACATTAATATAACTACTCTAGCTCTATTTTGTGTATCATTTGCATGACATAAAATTTCCCACCTTTTCACTTCCAACTGATTTGTATCTTTGGATTCGAAGTATGTATCTTACAGACAGTGTATAGTTGGATCTTTTCATTCTACTTTGGATTGGAGTGTTTAATTCACTTAAGTTTAATGTTACAATCGAGAGGTAGGGTTTACATCTGCCATTTTCTCATTTATTTATTTTTTGCCCTCTGTCTTTGTTTCCTCTCTATTTTCCATGACTTTTTCTTCATATTAAGTAGATATTTTGTGTTTATTTAAATATTGTTATTCTTTTACTATCTTTTTTATTTATTTGAGTTACATTTTTAGTGATTACGTTAAGAATTAAAACTAGCATCTTAATTTATATCCCTTTCTATTCATCCATATAGCGACTTTTTCTGTTTCTCTTTATATTTTTCACATGGATTCAGGTTACTGTCATAGGTGTTTTCACTCCAGCCTGAAGGGTTCCATTTATTATTTGTTGTAGGCTATGTCTGTCACCAACAACATCTGTTTTTTTTAATTTGAAAGTACCCTAACTTCTCCTTCATTTTTGAAGGACTTTTTCTTTTTCTTTTCTCTTTTTTTTTTTTTTTTTTGACAGATACAAATATTTTGCTCAGTCTTTTTCCTCGGCACTTGAGTATGTCATCCCACTGTCTTCTGGCTGCTGTGATATCTGAGGAGAAATCAGTCGTTCGTCTTGTTACTTCTCTCACTCTTTTCAAGGTTTCTCTATCCAGCTTTTAACCATTTCATTATGATGTGATAGGTGCGCATTTCATTAAGTTCATCTTATTTGGAGTTCAAAGATATCCTGGTTGGGTAGATTAACCTTTGTCATCAATTTGGAAAATTTTAGATACTATTTCTTCATATATTCTTTCTGTCTTGTTCTTTCTCTCATCACTTTCCAGGAGACCCCTTATTCATATGTTGGCACTCTACATTGTGTCCCATGATGCTGTTTTTCCTGACCACAGTCATTGTAATGCTGCACGTTTTCAGACAAGAGTAGGACCAGCGAAGATGCTGTCCATCTCACTGTTGGAACTAAGAAATGCCTGTTTTCTTGAGAGTGTGCTCCTCAGATTCCTGCCATCCTTCAACTACTTTTTGGAGATGATTCTGACAGTTTCTGCTGGTCCCATTGCTTTCATGGATGAGAGGGTATTTGGAGGTTCATACTTCACCATTCCTGTGGACATGGTTTCTCCATGTGGTTCAGTGTCCAGCCACAGACCTTCATTTCAGGTAGTTAGGTCTGGGGTATGCAGTTCCAAATGGCCGCTTCACTTCCTGGGGCGGCCCTGGGGTGGACCACAGCCTTTATCTTGTCCTCACTGGTCTTGTCGTGAACCTGTTCCCAGGGCCCCAGCCACCAAAGGCATCGGGGGTCTCAATGCTTTAAACAGGATGAAGATTTCACAATACCAAGTCAAAGCTGCCAACTTTATCAGGAGAAGTATTGGCATTTCTACCACACCTTATTGTTAATATATCTACAGACTAGCCCTGACCCAAGAGATTCCACCTTTTAAGGGAAGATGTGCCAGGTAATTTGTTCTACTCTGTACATCTGCCACATAAATGTCACCTATTTGAACCTTTATAAAATTTTATGGAATATATATTACTATTCTCACTTTCCATATGCTAAAACTGGAACTAAGTTAAAATATATAAAAATGGTGAAGCAGTGATTTGAGTCTACGTTAAGTTATTCTAACTCTAAATTTGTGTCCATTAGTGATAATCGAGTGAACAACACTTTTTCCAAATCTTTCTCTCATCACTGCGGTACCTAGAAATTTTATGTAAAGGAAAAGGCTTATAAAATAAAGTGTTACAAAACCTAAAAGAAAAATCAGTATATTTGAATACCATCTTAGAGATTCCCAATGAATATTTTCATATATGGTATCCTCTCTGCAGAATAACTTCTGTGTCAAATAGATCTATTGTGATCCTGTGCAAAATTCATGGAAAACACATAGTAAATCATTATTATTAACTTACTGAATTAATGGGGGGCAGTCATTAGCAAGTGTCTTTGAAGTTTTGAGATTTAAGTAAATTATGTTTCTGGGCATGAAGTGGACTCATGTGCTTTAAACAGGAGGTGGGTAGGGTAATGAGTATGCCCACATGGTTCATTTTCCTAGTAAGTAAGTTTGGCGGAGCTCAACTGTCGTGGAAAGGGTTTATTTTATATGATCAACATAGAACAGGACCCTAAGGAATACAGACTGGTGAGAATGGATGATGGCTACTTTTCAAATCCTGGCTCAGCCCTAATTGGGTGTATGGCATTGTCAAATTACTTAATCTGTGCCTCTGATTCCTCAGAGTAACAGAGAACATTTTAAGGTGAAATGTAGAACCGCCTACAAAACCCTTGGCACATTGTAGATAGTCATTAAGTGTGTTTGATAGCGGTAATTACAAATTGGGGGTATCCAGAAGATAGTCATTGTAGATAGATATTGAATGTATATGACAGTGGTAATTACAAATTAGGGGCATCCAGAAGGCCAACACAGTCTAGTGTGTTTACAACACAATCAGCCCGACACAGTGCAGTCAGTGAGCTGAGGCAGATTCAACAGGCACACAGAGAGTAAGGCTGGGTTCTTCCGGGGCTCCACGCAACTCAAGGCATGTTTCATAAATTTGGAGTTTCTTCTACTCTGTGTCTGCAGGGATAAACTTAAGGGTCAGAATGAGAGAACATAGCTGAGTTTCTTTTTAAAAAATATTTTATTTTATTGATTTTAGAGAGAGGAAGGGAGAAGGAAAGAGAGATAGAAATATTGATGAGAATGTCAATCTGCTGCCTCATGCATGCCCCCTACTGGGGATCAAGTCTGCAATCCAGTCATGTGCCCTGACCGGGACTTGAACCTTGATTTCTTGGTTCATTGGTCGACGTTCAACTACTGAGCTACACCAGCTGGGCTATCTGAGTTTCTTCATCTTTAGAGTAGCTGATATCCAGGACACTTTTTATTTAAAAATAAATTATACATGCTGTAAAAATCTGTAGGAATAGGCATCAAACTAAAGTTTTTTATTTTGGGGGAATCATTTGGAATTGCAGGGAATTTTATTTGCCATATTAGAGGCCTGGTGCACGAATTTGTGCACCAGTAGGGTCCCTCAGCCTGGCCTGCAGGATTGAGCTAAAACTGGCTCTCTGACATCCCCTGAGGGGTCCTGGATTGCAAGAGGGTGAGGGATCCCACCGGTGCATGATTGGGGCCAGGGAGGGATACCCTCCCTGGGAAGTTGGCCAACCAGGGCGGGACTGCGGGAGAGGTCTGGGGTGTGTCTGGCCCATCTCATTCAGTACAATCAGCTGAACCCCAGCAGCAAGCTAACCTACCAGTTGAAGCATCTGCCCCCTAGTGGTCATTGCATGTGATTGTGACTGGTTGGCCAGTCAACTGTCTGCCCCTTGGTGGTCAGTGCACGTCATAGTGAGCGGTTGAGCAGCATTAGCATATCATTAGCATATTATGCTTTGATTGGTTGAACAGATGACTGGACACAGCATATTAGGCTTTTATTATATAGGATATTTCTGCAGTGTTTATATTTTTAAAAATTATGTGGCTATTTTGTACGTTTAGAAAAACTGATTTTAAAATTAGAATTTGTTCAAATAACTAATAATTTATTTTTAAGAATAAAATGAAATTTCATTGATTCAAATGTTAGATAGCTGCACCCTCCAAATTCCCAAATGTCTTCTCTGGTTAAATCCAAGTGTCTTTTCCAAGACTTGAGGATAAGAACTCCATCTCCATGTTGATGTGTGGTTATTAAAGATGAGATTTTAAATTTCATCTTTTAAATATGGTTATAACCATATTTGAAAATTTGTTAGTAAGTATTTTGTGAGTCATATAGGAACCTCAACTATTAGGAATAATTAGGTAACATAATGTTTCTTTAGTTAGGGAGCATGGTACAGTTTCTTCAAATAAAGATTAATTCAAGTAACTGATGGAAATATTGCTCATTATTTTAAACATTAAGTTGAGGAACTATTACATTTGCATATCTCTTTACACATGAATGGTGGAGTAACAGAAATACTTAAAACAATTGGTTGAGTTCTATCCCCTTTTATTCGAAACTGAACAGTGTGCCCCAAAGATAAAAGGTTTATGAATTCAACAATTTAGCCATTTTGCTTCAACTAGCTGAGCCTCCAGATTTGCATGTCATTTTAATTCATGGCAGAAATGCTCAAGATAATAAAAGTTAAAAAATCTCAGTGGTGAACTGGTATCGGGAACATCAAACACATTTATTGCTTGCCATAAAAATATGACATCATATAAAATGCAGTGAATACATTAAAAAGGCTTCTTATTTATTATAACAATTAAAACAGCAAAGGCTTAATAAGTAATAAACCCTGAGAGAACTTTGTTTTCCAATAAATTTTGTGATAAAAGATAATTTTGACAAGAGTTTTCTCCATGAAATACCTACAACAATGGCAGCTATTTATTGTACTTAGTAATTGATGGAAAATACATTTCCTTATATACAAGTAGCTTAAATGTGCACTCTGCAATCTTCTTGAGGAATTTAGCCAAGTCTAATCAAATGTTTCTAATTAAAATTGTGTAGATAGAAAGAAGGAAATTAATGGCTTTGTGTGAACTATTTGTTTATTTCATCAAGTGTACTGGATATAATTGCAATGCCAAAAGAAAAAAAATCATCAAAATTATTCTTTACCCTGTTGGTTTCCTGTTAATATCAATTCATTTCAGAACCTTGATTTTTCCAGCCTTAAAGGAAAACAAACAGCTAAATAAAAGACCCTCATCTAGGGGACTTCCCCTCCCCAAACTATTAGCTAGAGACAACATATATTGAACAAAATAGAGGTTAAGCTTCAATTAAGCATTCTAAATACGTTAGTGAGATTCTGAAAAACTCATAATGCTTCTATTGACACGTTTCACCAAAAGCTTCAGAATAACATGAATTATAACAGAAGGCAGTAGTGGGCTCTTCCTGGGGCATGATGATCGCCTTTACAACAGATACAGTTGTTTCCAGGAGGAAAAAATAACGTCATCAAACCTCAGAGGGAAGGTAGAGGAGGGTGGGAGGAAGGGGGAGAGATCAACCAAAGGATTTGTATGCATGCATGTAAGCCTAACCAATGGACGCAGACACTAGGGGGGTGAGGGCATGAGCAGGGGGGTGGAGGGGTAATGGGATAAGGACACATGTAATACCTTAATTAATAAAGAAAATAAAATAAAAAACAGACTTGTATTCCAAACTAAAGAAAAATGTTTGATAAATGCCGCCAACCGTGCAGACAGTCTTTGAGGGAAGGCCTGGGTTTAGGGACACATACATACTTATTTTCTCTCCCCGGGTCTCAGAGACAGCAGGCTTGGCTTCCAAACAACACGAAGATGAGTAACACTGAGATGCTTTCCTGTGGAGCAACAGAACTACAGGATGGGTCATTTTTACAGTTTCCAGACGTGCTTTCACCAGGTGCAGCTCAGTTTTGAATCGTGTCCAAACCTGAAGCTGCTGAACTGTGGTGAGCAGGCAGTCGCCCAGGGAGAAATCCCTAAAATAGCCACGTTGCCCCATTGTGAAGCGTCTCTGAGGGACGAAGCCGCAAGATCCCTCTGTTCCTGTCGGAACGAGCCAATTAACTTGCCTGACCCAGTGGTCAGCGGGTTATTGGACCAATGGTCTCAGTCAACAGTGTTTGGAGGGTAAGTGCCGGCCGGGTTTATTCTATCGGCAGAACCAGACACCCAAGCACAGCTCCGGTAAGAGCGTAAGAAGGACCTAGCTGGAGTTTCCAAAATAAGCAAAGATGGTGAGGGCAGCAAGGAAGGACCACATAGAAGCCAGAGAGCTCAGCTCCAACGCAGAGCCTCGGACAAGTCCCTCAACATCACTCACATCTGTTTCACCTCTAAAGTGAGGCCACCTTTTGGACTTCACAGTCGCATGGTGAGAACTCGATAAGACAGAACGTAACAGGACAGGGGAAAGCCCACCCAGGTGTCAGCGGCTGCTGTGGCGATGCAGCCAGGAGGGGGCGGGCTGCCATTTGCCGTCGTACTCCTGCCAGGGAAAGGCTTGGCTCCCAGCGAACTGGGACGGCATCGCCCTGCACGGGCCCTGGCCCAGGGCAGGAAAAGGACAGCTGGTTGTCTGCATCTGTGTCTGTCAGTGTTTCTCCCGGCCCGGCTTTCCATCCACACAATACAGCCCCTGATTCTCCAACCGCATGTGGCTGGGAAGGCTCAGTGGTTTGTGAAATCAAGATGGATCTGGGGGGGGCAGGGGGGAGGTTGTCGCAAGGCGATCCACGCTTGAATAACTTCTTAATTTGCTTTTTTTCGGGAAAGAACTGGTTCTTATGTCTCATTGAGCAAATAAGACTTTGACCATAAAACATGCACGTGAAGAGACACAATAAAGACAGCTGCCAGCATGAGCTGTGAGAGGTTAACCTGGCAAGGAAGCCTCGCCCCTAGCATGGAGACCTGGAGGAGACTGAGTCGTGGGCAGTTGCACGTTTTGATGTAATCGGAAACCCCATCAAAGCTCTGCTCTGGCCCTCTGATGGTTCCGAGGCTTTGAAAGGTATTTTGCTGAACTGGTTCCTGTGATACTGGGATATACAAGGTGAGCACTGGTGGGAAGGTTAGGTTAGTGCCCGCAGTCAGCCAGTGTCTGTAATTTGCCATTTTATGTAATTTTCAGGAAACATGTATTACTCAATACTAATTTAAGTGAAAGAAAGGAGGTGGTTTTTCCCTGTCACGTTTCAGTCATGTAAGCCCTTTTGAACACTGACTATGCCTAATACTGGGCCGCTTACGCTTTAATTCACGATTCTTTTTATTTTTAATGTATTTTTATTTTTAATGTAGTTTTATTGTTTTTAGAGAAAGGGAGGGAGAGGGAGAGGGAGATAGAAACATTAATGATGAGAGAGAATCAATGATCGGCTGCCTTCTGCATGTCCCCAGCTTGGGACGGAGCCCACAACCCGGGCCTGTGCCCTGACCGGGAATCGTACCATGACCACCTGGTTCATAGGTGGAGGCTCAACCACTGAGCCACGCAGGCCGGGCTGGACTTGCTTTTATATACCTGTTAATCTCGGGCGTAGGAGATACACTACACTACTGTAAAAGAGTGCTCAGTGTTGATATATCTTGAGATTCTATCAGCAGTCTCGCCTTGCATTTTTCAAGCTCAGAGAAAGCTTTTTTGGTGCAGTAGTAAACAGATGCTGAAACGCCCACAGAAATGAATTATTTTCTCCAATATGCACATTACAAGATTTTCTAACTGTATTATTTTTCAATATTAGCATGTATGCTTTGAGGGTAAGACGGATCAATACATTATATTTTACTGTATATCTTTGAAGTGATTTTTTTCTATTAAAATTACATAATGTTCTCTCTATATGTAGAATAATATGACACAATTCATTTATCCAAATCAGGGGTTTTATGACCAGCATATTTTGATGGGGAGACTGTAGAGAAAAGGGGGGAATATTTACAGTTTAACCCATTTGGTCATCTCAGTGAAGATAACCAAAAAAATACCAGAGAAAATAATGTAATTCCATGCCTCCAATGCGTTGTTTTTTTTTTGTTTTAAAGCAAATTATGTTGAGTCATGCCAAGGTATATATTGATAGAGAGACACTGGGAGACCAAACCAGCAGTAACTGACTGAACCTACCGATGCCCATCCCACTCTGTCACCCTCCTATTAGAGCAAGAAAGCCATTTACCTTGAATTATTTCACATTGTATGAATGAGCTGAAGAGTAAAAATATCTGTGAAGGCTTATGTGTCTGGAAACTATTTTCTTAGACACTAGGAAATATCAGTCTTTAGAATTCTAAATATATTAATATTATAGAGGCTGCATTGGTAAGCATGTGTGTGTTTTGTTTTTTTTTATTTCCAATGTTATAGTCAGACAGAAATCATTATAAAATTATCCTCAGTTTCCTCTTTCCTACAGCTAGTGTGCGTTGTCATTTTGTGCCGCTGCTGGTTCAAGCCTTAGATAACCGTATTTGAACTTGGAAAACATGCTGAACTTGAGCACCATGTAAAACAGTCATGGGCGTAATTCCTTTCTTCCAAAAAGCCGGGTGAGCCCTGATTCTCAGGGATGATCCCTCATCTTGGTGATCATCCTTCCTCCCAGCGGGTAGTCTAAAAAAATGTCATCCTCGTCCATTTATTCCACAAATATGCAAGTAGCCCCTTCCATGAGACAGTTGTGGCCGAGACCCTTTACCACCTACCTGAAAGCGTGCTGCCTGCTGCTCCTCCACAGATTCCGGCATTGCCCCAGCTGGCTGCACAGACAGAACTACATGTCCCAGCATCCTTCGCACTGAAGTGGAGTCACATGACTAGTGCTTGACAATGGAATATGAGTAAAAGTGACATGTCATGTCCTTTGGAGCAAAGTTAAAAGGTGTGAATGCCTCCTCACTGCCCTTTCCCCCTTATTCTACCTGAGCAAGGTAGACTTTAGAATGCAAGAGGATGAGAGAGTCCAGAGGTTGACAATATCTGAGTTCTGAAATCTTTACCTGGTCTGAAACCGCATTCTGAGTAGGAGCACCTTCTACTTCCGTCAAGCGAGGAACAAGCTTCCGATGTGTTCAGTCAGTGACACTTGAAGGCTTCCTTGTCACATCAGCGTGCACCGCTCAGGTTAGCACAGGAAGGCACTGGTGACCAATACAGCTATGAGCTGAGCTGAGGGAAAGTGGGAATTGTTCTGCATTTCCTACACAATATTGGTCAAGATTGCTATATAATGTAAATTTTTGAGGCTTAAACTACGTTTTTGAAATTTTAAAGGTGAAAGTAAACTTGTTCTGTTATGTTCTCGTGCTTGGGCACTATTGAAATTGCATATTCAATCTCAGCCCTGGAGAACGTGAACTCACATGTTTCTCGTTTTCATGATTTCATTCCCAAAGCATTTGTACCAGGGATGCTTTCCCAGGCTCACTCTCCTACTGTTATAATATTGATTACTAGGACACCCATCCAACACACTCAGTATCAGAAGGGTGCAAAAGATTATGAGAATACCCCTTAATGGTGGGAGCCTTGACAGTTGACTTGGTCTTCACTACTTCAGTTTAAATGAGGCTTCATTTTCATACTGAAGCTGTTTGTACCTTGATCTTGTAACACATCTCATTCATCTCCTTAAAGGAAGAATGCTCCTTTTTAAAATTTATTAAATGTATGATCTGTCAAGAGATCACAACAGTACAGCAAGTTCCACTTAACATCCTATTGGCCATCTGCCATTCTGTGAACGGTAGTCAATAATGATTTGTCAAACAATTAACAGAGTTAATTAATAGTCACAGTAACCTAATCTGCTGGCCACCAGTAGTCAGTAGTTGGAAATTAATGTACTGAAGCTATTTGACATCACACCTGATACCCAACCAGATGGAGAGCAAATGCAACATAACAGATGATGATTAATGATGAAGATGATGGTATTCATTTATAATATTTTAGGTGCTGGAAACCCTCTCTTCCCTCTCTGCTCCTTAAGTTTGCAAGCACCTATCACATTGTAGAGGCTACTTGAGGCAGAGCTGTCTACTAGCATACTCTTGGTGGTTTTTGCAAACACACATATTAATACAGAAAATGGAACTGCGGTCCAAGTTATTTGATTATATCAATTCTCCACTTGAGTCATCCCATGATAGGGAAAATTATAATGTGTGTCATTATACAAATTAAAATGTTAGCACTTACCCAAGTCACCAGGGGCCGATGCTCATGTTTATGAAACTGAGCCTGTTTACAAAGGCAAATAGTCAAAAGAGCTCACTCTGAGAATGAGATAAAAAAGAAAAAGAAAAGAATTTGTCAAGCCAGCTATTTCTTCTGTGTCATTAAATCAGAGTTGAAAAATATTTTCCAGGTCATCTAATTCAAATAGTTCCTAATAAAATAATTGCTCTAATGCCATTTTTGATAGAGAAATAGTTAGGCAGCATTGTAACACACAATATATGTAAGTGAGCCACACTGGCCAGGCTATGACCATTAAATGTAATAATAAAAAATGTAAATACCACCCTTTGCTTACAGGCAGTAAACAGACAGGTGGCTGCTAAGATGTGACCCCTGGGGGGTCACATCTTAGCATTCCTCACTCCTGTTCTAGTGGAGGCATGCATGGTTTCCTGTTCTCAGAGATGATGACTTTAGAAAACTTGCTGGAAAAACAAAAAAAGATAAAGACTTCCTTGAGACCTGCTGGCGTGGCTTAGTGTTTGAGCATCAGCCTGTGAAGCAGGAGGTCACGATTGGATTCCTGGTCAGGACAAATACCCAGATGGTGGGCTCGGTCCCCAGTAGGGGGCATGTAGGAGGCAGCCAATCAATGATTCCCTCTCTCATCATTGATGTTTCTATCTCTCCCTCTTCCTTCCTCTCTGAAATCAACAAAAGTATAAATACATACATACATACATACATACATACATACATACATAAAATGGGTCTACTACAGCCTGAATGTTGTATCCCCTAAAATTTATACCTCAAAGTTGAATCCCCATATGGTGGCATTTGGAGGTGATAAGTCATGAGGATGGAGCCTCATAGATGGGATATTAGTGCCCCCAGAGCCCCTCACCCCTCCTCCACATGAGGACAGGAAGCAGGCCTTTTACCCACAGACATCAGTCTGCTTGCAATCTGACCTTGGACTTCCCAGCCCCAGAACTGTGAGAAATAAATGTCATTTAAAAGTCAACTAGTCTGTGGCATTCTGCTAGAACAGCCCAAACTGAAGAAGTCAGTGTCTGTTTGTAAAAACAAAACCGTTGTTATAGTTTTGCCCATTAAAAAAAAAAGTCAAGTCATAATCTGAAAATTAAAGGCACCTCTTTAAATTCAACCAACTTCTGTCCATGGGAATGCGCTCACTGGTGGGCCCTTATTTGTCTTTCTGCCCAGCCCTTTGATTCTGCAGCTGAAGAGTTCTTTCTCCCATGCTCCACCTTTTATTCTCCTTCCTGAATAGGCCCAGGCTCCTGGTTTAGGACACACAGTTAACCAGGGTCCCTGAACACTAGACAATGTGAAAATGCACCCGGCCTTCGATGGGAAGCTCTCAAGAGCACGCCTGTGGGAGTCACCTTCATGCTGTAGTCTCTGTGAATATTTCTCCCACCCCCAGGAACATGGAGAACAAATACCACGTGAAGATAGGTTCAAATTGGGGCAAGACAGCAGCCCTCTTTAAAAGGCTTAACCTACGCACTCTGAAATCCTGACAGCATCACCGGTGAGCAGCATGGTAGACTGCGGATTGTTAAAGGAATGATTCATTCCTGAAAGTACCAGAAGTCTTTCTCTTGTGTTTTTTCCTTCCTTCTTTTATTTTAAAGGGCACACTAGGGCAGACAGTGTTAGGGAGAAGCATGAGAAATAGCACAGGGAGGAGAAGGTACAAGTCTGAGTTTTTTGCAGTTGCATTTTTGAAACATGTCTATTTTGGTGTTCCTTGTACCAGTGCATCCCTTTGTCAGTGAGAGGGATACATTCCGTGCTCATGATGAGCTCCCCAGGATCATGGACTCAAGAGGGTTCTCAAAGATTCTGTGAAGCAGGAGAGGTTTGGCCACCTCAGGGTTACGCCTGCTGTCTGACTTGGATGGGGGCTACGAGGGCAGCTTTGGTGCCACAGAAACCTCTGTCCCCTGTTTAGACAGGTGAGCACCACAGCGTGCCATTATATCACTGAGGGAGGCAGATCTTAATGGCATCAATGATAGTCTGATGTAGGATCGCAAAATTCTTCCATCTAAAACCAAGTGGCTTACCCAATCTGAAGACCCAGTCTTAGAGTTGATATGAATGGCTATCGATTTCCAAAACCTAGGTTGCTTGGCAGACTGTGCAGCAGTGTTCTAAGAAGCTCTCGTTGGAGGTTACTGTCGGGTAACACCCAGCTATAAAGGTGACTTAATTACTTACCTAAATTTTAAGTAGATTACCAGGAGAGAGAAGGATTTAAGCTAGTGGTTTTTGTCAGAGACGCATAAACCCTTTGAAACAGTACCAAACAGACTCTAAGCTAGAGGTGGGACTGGTTTGGGAATAAGTTAACAAGAAACTATGCACACTAGCTATTAAGAGAACAAAATTTTCCATCTTGTAATAATATTTTCACCTACTCTTCCTGTGCACCTTTCCACATTAAACTTTACCTGAAGACGGAAAGAGTATATTGTAGACAGCCTTATGGGCAAGGCAAGTGTCAGTGCTTGTGTGGAGGGCAAATCTTCACCTTGCAATTGTGGGTGCTTTGAATTGAAGACAGAAGCCACCACTGAGGTATAAGCAACTTGCACCACCTCATAAAATATTCAATCTTGTATTCTTTTTGGAGGTAGAGGATTAAGAAGCAGATTCTGCAAATATTGTTGCAATCAGGTAGAGAATTATCTAGAATAAATATTTTTAAAATACTGTTTAAGTAATCTACCCCAAGGATGTCCTTGTTCACTTCCTTTCATTTCCACTTTTCAAAATTAAGGTAGTTTTGTAGAATTTTCGGATGTGATGAAAATGCATTGCTGGCTCCATTGAGGCTGAGCTGTCTCAACAGTGTTTGTGGATAAATACCAACCTTCTTGATTAGACATAGTGTCCTACGGAAAAGGCTCGCGTGTGGCAGTAAGTCCATAATTTCTCAGTGAGAGGACAGAAATCAAGATGAATTATCTGTGAATGAACCCAAAGAAGAAGGGAGCAAATGATATCAGATGGCTTCTGAATGCACATGTGATCGAAGGAATGAAACCCCATTATCTGATCACCGCTAATGGACACTGGGAGAGGGAAGACATCAGAGACGACACAGTGGCTCGATGAAGAAGGATGGCTTGAGGCAAACCCTGTTCAATTGAATTGGAAAGAACTAAACCAAGCAATGCCATACGTCTTTGCTTAATACATGAGAAGTGAATGCGGAAGAGTCATGTTTGAGGACGATGCTGAGGAAATGGGACTCAAACCAAGATAAATAATGTCCAGGGGTTGTTACGGAGACCAGCTGGGTAAATTGAGATAAATGATATCAAGCACCAATCTTTAAATGTGCTGGTGGCAAATCCCAGATCAGCGTTCCCAGATTTAAAAATAAATAAAGAAGGGAGTGTCCTGAGTGGAATTTTGAGTCAGGGGAGGATACAAGCTGTGTCCAGGGGCTCTGACTGATGGCTGACTCAGCATGTGCCTCCTGTCCTTCTGCAAGCACATCCATCTAATTTGGTTCAGTTGACGTCCCCACTTCTAGCCAGCGTTTCTCTGCCATGGTGGGCAACAGAAGGCCTAATTTCCAAAGATACGCATAATATGTAATACATTAATATACCCTGTTCACATCAACCTTCGGAAAACTAGGAAGGGTTCACTCAAGTTATTCTCTGTAGGGTCTATCCGGCTCCCACTGGGTATAAACAAGGGAGCCTATTCCTCCATAGCTATGGGCAGTCACCCTACAATGCAAAGACACAGCCTCAGGATGAAGCCAAGAGTTGCCATGGCAAAGGATTTAGAAAGAAAGCAGCATTAGTCATAGAAATAACCAACCCAAGACTTTCCCGACCTTTCCATTTCCTGTTATATAATATAGCCTTCCTTCTTCTTTAAGGCAGTCTGAGTTTGTAAATTAGAGAGGGGCGGCGGTTAGGGGAAGGGAAGAGACTTTGGTTAAAAACCCTCTTCTATTTAAGAAACATATTTTTCAATGCCTTTCTGTTCACTGCACAATATTCTTTGCTTGTCTTGATCTCATTGGAGCTGACTGTTTAAAGCCCCCCCCCCCATGCATTATATAATCTGCTGCTCAGAACTTTTGATTGGACAGGAAACGCATTTAGAGATAATCAAGCCCTGATGCACTCTCTCCAGGACATCCTTGGCTCTGGAGACCATGTTGCTGCATCCACTGGGAGCTCCATCCCCTAGACCTCTTGCATGTGCTTTGATTTGAACAAAGACTATTTGAACTTTTTTTGCACTTAAGTGGCCAAAGTTATTGAGAGAAAACGATTTCGGAAAAAGTGTGTGTCTTTGGTATCATATTTGCCTCCATGCCTATAATGCACTATCTATTCTCGCATGGAAGTGAACCTCAGTGCAAGCACACTCAGGAGTCGGGGGCAGGACCTTCACATTAAAAAGCTGGCTTTCTCTTGGAAGTTTTGGCAATGTGTCAGTACATCAGCCACGATCTTTTGCCATCCACCCTCCGGCCTGTGGAGGGCCTCATTTAACTCCCTTCTCTCTGGTGCCAGGGCGAAAGGAAAAGAACGCCTGCTTAGTCAGAGACAGAAGGTTTCCTGTGGCCCTGTTCCTGCCACTTCCTCGCCCTGCCACTTTCAGGAGGTTAACCTGGACATCCCCAGCTTGTCAGTCCTCTTCTGGGGTCCATGTTTACATTCCCGTGAGCTCGGGGGTTCAGGGAAGATGCCGACTTTCTGAGCCTCGATTTCCTCAAGTGACTTGACCACTTTACAGAGTGGCACAGGACACCCAAGAGAGCACATGCAAAGGTTATTTGAGCATCAGAAAGGTCAGTTGATAGCCCTGGCCGGTGTTTCTCAGTGGTTAGAGCATCAGCCCACACACCTGAGTGGTGATGGGTTTGATTCCTGATCAAGGGCATGTACCTGGGTTGTAGGTTCGATCCCCAGACCACCAGGTCAGGGCACATGCGAGAGGCAAGCAGTCCATGTGTCTCTCTCACATCGACGTTTCTCTCTCTTTCCCTCCCTCCTTCCCTCTGTCCCTTCCTTCCTTCCACTCTCTCTAAAATTAATGAGAAAATATCTACTATGAAACACTTTCTTAAAGCTATACCTCCTCATTCTCCCAGCTGAGTGCAATTCCCACGGCTGGTCCCCTTTCTTCAGGGCGATCTGACGGAGACCTGTCCAGAACCCACCTCTTACGTGAGTTTGTTCGTTTTGTTCTGTCTCTAACATCCTTGATCTAGGTCTTTGCACCTCTTGCAGCTAGTCCTCTAGCTCATCCATCCTCTCTTTTCTCCTTTGAAGATCCCTTGCATTTCTAGGGATGGAGCCTCTGTGAAGATGACTCATGACCTTCCTCTGACCTCTCTCCTGGGCTCCCCTCCACATGTGAGTGGTATTGCAGATGCTTCCAGGCAGACACCACACTGATGTGACATCTCTCTGATGATTCCTCCTAAGCTGTGTCTTCTTTCTCTACCTCTCTCACCTGCATTGGTCCTGAAAGCCACAGAAAGAGCCCAACAACCCCACCCATATTCCTCCTCCTCCTCCATCTCTGCTTCCCAACAAATCTTCATCTGAAGTTTTCCCATTTCTTAGCTTGATGGAAAGGACCTTCTAGATTCTCACCCAAATGTGCACAGGTGTAATTTTCCTACAGGAGTTCTCCTCTTTGGTCCATCTGGTCTAGACTCTGTCTCCTTGAACAGCATTGACTGCCTTTGTGGATCCGCTCCTGCCCTGTGAATTAGCCGAGATCTCCACATTTTCTTCTCTTCTTTTAGAAAACTTTGCCATTCATCTTTGACCTTAAAACCTGAATTTTTGGTGATGAATGACCCTTTCAATTAAGTATTTCTTAATTCCCTGAATGTTGATGGTGTTCATTATCTTTATTCCTTATTGGAAACACACGAGGGGTATTCTGAAATCAAATTCATATTTTAATATTTCTTCTAAAAATGCCTGCAGAATGATAATTATGGGCACACGCAGTATTAGGTCCTAGCTGTTCTATAGCGAGGGGAAAAGTGTTGGTGCGCAGACTCAAAGTGGTCTTTTTTCATAAAAATATGTGCCCTGAACTTACGTATCCCTCCCATGTGAAGTGGCTGAAGTCGGGAACGAGAACTTGACCTGAGCCCTTGTCCAGGTCCCTGGGTGATACTCGGAAGCTGGTGACTTCGGCCACCTGCCTGAGACCACGCCCAACTGTGGAGAAACACACCTTCTCCCGTTGGAGCCTGCCTTCGGGCGTGCCTGGATCTCAGCAGCTCAGCATTTACTTCCATTCTCCAGAGCTCCGCTATGACACAAGGAGTCTATAAATGTAGAGATTACCCAGGTGCATTTTTTGGCTGATGGCGTCGTGCAGATAACTATGTGTATTTATTTGAATCCTGCCCATGGGCTTCACTGTTCCTACTTTACAGACCGGAAAGTGAAACGCACGGGTTTCAGGAACTGGCCTCTATTATGGAGGTGACAGGCCGCGCCCAGCCCCCCAGGTCTCTGTCCTCCCTGAGACATCCAGTCCTGGTTCCCATCTGTAACTCTTCCTCCTGAGCGCCAGAGTCTTTCTTCTCCCTTTCCTCTTTCTCGTTCAGAATGCTTAACATAGGCCTCGCACGGTTGGAACTCATTAGGTATTTACTTCTTCCCTTGGAATGTAGGCTTCACAGCCCGCCAGGAGAATTCCCTTTCCTTCTGTAAAATGCGGTCCTGAGAATGAGCCCAAGGAGTCTTCATTTCCTTTCAAAGAATGTGTGTTGGACATTGCATCGCTATAAATGATCATCGTGTGCATTTGCGGGAGGGCTCTGTTCTGATGGGACCGCGCTCTCGCCTGCTCCATTTTGCCCAGGCATGTAAATCAGCATGCAAGCAAACAGAAGGCCCTCAGTAACCCACGCGGTTGTTGTGCTGCTTGGTTATTTGTTTTGTTTTCATTTTAACCCGGCCTGCCTGGTTCCCAAGGAGCCATAAGCACTGACATCAGCATTTCTCCAAATCACTCACTTGGCAGAAATGATGGAGTAACTGCACCTCCCCTTGAAGGATGGCTGTTTGCATGAGTAAATCATTTGCATCCTTATTATTCATCTCCGACCACGGTGTTTATTGAGATTACGATGCTTCCTCAGGGACCACAGAGAGCCTCTCAGTTCCTGATTCTGCAAGTGGACCCGCCCTCTCAGGCCTTTGCTTCCCTCAGTATTCATGCGGCCATGCGAGGGGGTGGGGAGTGGGGGGAGAACGAGGGCATGGACACGTCCCCAGATCAGCCCAGCTGGCATGGCTCAGCGGTTGAGTGTCTACCTATGAACCAGGAGGTCATGGTGCATTCCCGGACAGGGTCCATGTGTAGTTGCAGGCTCAGTCCCCCAGTGGGGGGCATGCAGGAGGCAGCCAATCACTAATTCTCTCTCATCGTTGCTGTTTCTATCTCTTTATCCCTCTCCCTTCTTCTCTGAAATCAATAAAAAAAATATATAAATATATATATTTTTTAAAAGGAGGTTCACCTGGCTGAATCCACCAGCCTCCGATTTACTTCTTTATTAATGTTTTCCTTGTAGTCGTGAATATACATTCAGTGCATTTCGGGAGCCATGTGGGGGTTAAATAAACGGAGGCACGTGGTTCAGCACAGAAGTGGGTGCTGGCTTCTCGATGCCAGTGCCCAGGCTCATCAGCAGCTCCCAGGGGACGGGCAGGGCTTCCCTCCAAAGAGCACAGGGGACGAGGGCCTCCTCTATCCACTTGCTAACAATTTGGACCACAAGGTGTCCGTAAGCTGTACATACAGAGCCCTGAGGAGCTGCTTCTGATGGGAAGTCCCCCACTTTTTCATCGTGAAAATGTAGCTGCGTTTCCCACTTATACCAGGAGGGTCCAGTTGCCCCTGGTTGGCAACGTGAGTGGCACAGAAAGAAAGTAAATATAGTGACAGTTTCAAAGAATAATTACCATCCATTGGCATTTTAAAATTTGAGTTGTGGCATGATACTGTGTTGGTGGTATACAAACACAAACATTTTGTCCTCTTTGGCCGAAGATGAACTCAGAGTCAGTCATGTTGCATAATTACCTGGGTTAGCACCCACCCTGACTTGAGCCGAGCTTCATTTATTAGTGAGATCAAGGCCACCCCCTGTAAGATTCAGAGAGCAACAGGATATGTGAATAACTCTAGCAAGCCTTCAAAATCCGTGCACTTGCTAAAAGGTAACACATATCCAAGAAGGCAGACATACAAGGCAAATCATCTGTATGTCAATTAAAAAATAAAACATTAACAAAATAATTTGGTCGTCGTCATTGCCATCGAGCACGTTTACACCAGGCTCTTCTTGTGCTTTGCATGAACTCAGATTTGCTCATTTAATCCCCGAATGGGCCCAGCAGGGTAGGTGCCATCACACGCCCATTTCCTAGAGCAGTGGTCGGCAAACCGCGGCTCGCGAGCCACATGCGGCCCTTTGGCCCCTTGAGTGTGGCTCTTCCACAAAATACGACGTGCGGGCGCGCATGTACAGTGGGTTTGGAACTTTGTGGCCCATGCGCAGAAGTCAGTTTTCGGCTCTCAAAAGAAATCTCAATCGTTGTACTGTTGATATTTGGCTCTGCTGACTAATGAGTTTGCCGACCGCTGTCCTAGAGGATGAAACCACGGCACAGGGAGCTCCTGAGCTAGGAAGTGAGGGAACCGGGATCCAGACCAAAGAGTCAGACTCTGCAATGTATGTCCTCGCTCACTCTTATGTTCTCTTTCTATGTCCTAGCTTCCCACGAATGGTCCCAACGATGCTTCTCTTCAGTTATGCCCGCAGTTGTTTAGAATCTACTACAGATTTCGCTGTTGCGCAGGACGTCACCGAGGACACACATAAGTGCGCAGAAGAGAGGTGCTGCGCGAGCCAGGACCCCATTCGGGAGCATTCCCCATCTGTCGTCACTGCCTTGTAGATGAACACACTGACTACAGGTCAGAAGCCTTATGGCGTGGACAGTGAGGGGAGTGAGCTCCGTTAGGAAGGAAATACTTTTAGAGGAAACGCGTTACGCATGTGTGAAATTTTGACAGCAAGAAGACGCCTTCCCTCCCTCTTCACCCACAAATGCACGGAAAGAAAAACAGGGCGCCAGAGAACCTGTTTTCCCCTCTCTCTGGCTCCTGATGACCCTCTCAGAGCTAAGAGGGAGGGAGGGGAGGAGGCAGGATTATGGGATAAGCACCAGACCACAGGGCTGCTGTTCAGTCAAGAAAATATCCACACTTTATTGCACTGGCTTCATCTAAATTCGGGTGTGTGAGTAAAATAAAGTTTAAATGTATTTACTCCAAGGGCCTCATGTAAAACAGTGTTAAAGAGGTACGTATGTCCATGATTTATATCTAATACACATTTATCATTCTATTATGTGATAGAAATCCTTAGTGAGAGTAAACACAATGCAACTTGCAAATGGGATAGAAAGAAAAGGACTTTGCTAGCCACTGTTTCCTGCTCTATTCTCACCTCTGCTCCAGATGAAACATTTGAAAGATAAGAGTTTGAGCAGCAGAATCCTTTTAAAAAGGTGCTCATACTTTCAACAATAAATATTTTTTAAAAATATAATAAAAAGTGGTACCCATAGCTGCACTCAGAATACACACACACACATACATGTGTATTTACTGTGTGTCTAAATATATATATATATATATATATATATATATGTGTGTGTGTGTGTATATATATATACACACACACATATATATATGTACATGGCATATATTATCTATATTTTATATATGATATTGCAAAAAAGGGTGTACCCTCATTTGCTGCTGCCTCTAACTGTTGTCTTACAGTCAAACAGAACTGGGGAGATAAGAAATGTGTGTGGCATTTATAAATTCTGTTTTGAGACACACTTTTCATCCTGAAATCAGAAATTATTTTGTCGACTTTCCTTATCTGGTTCTTGGACAGTGCTTATCCTGACTTTTATCTACAAGAGTGCTTCTATGAAGCTCTCAATAGATATGCAGCTCTCTGGCTTACTTTGGCCACTCTGTGTCTGACAGCAAAAGCGGGTGGAACGGAAAGAACACTGGATTTAGAATCAGGTAATCCAAAAGTAAGATGCCAAGTGGAGCAGGAACTAGCTGTGTAATGTTTGCCGGCTATTTAAAATACCCGAGCTTTGGTCTGGCCAGCATGGCTCAGTGGTTGAGCATTGGCCTGTGAACCAGGAGATCATGGTTTGTTTCCCCATCAGGGCACATGCCGGGGTTGCAGGCTCAATCCCCAGTAGGGGGCGTGCAGGAGGCAGCCGATCAGTGATTCTCTCTCTCCCTCTCCATCTCTGAAATCAGTAAAAATATATTTAAAATACCTGAGCTTCAGTTCCTCTTACGTAAAATGGAAGTCATCTCCATGTCTTAGAATTGTTGTTAACACTGTTCTCTGAGATAACGTTTTAGAAGGAACAACATTTTTTTTTTAGACAGATAATCTCTCTCTATAAAACCCTAAGTGACTGGTTGACCGTTTGACCAGTCACTATGATGTGCACTGACCACCAGGGGTCAGACGCTCAACGCAGGAGCTGCCCCCTGGTGGTCAGTGCGCTCCCATAGGGGGAGCACTGCTCAGCTGACCTACGTGAGCAGACACCGGCCTCGCGGCTGGTAAACGCAGAGGTAAGCCTCTCCTGTCTCTACTACAGCGCTACCGCTACTGAGCAGTGGCGGCTGTAGGTGCAGCGGGACCCGGGTGAGCTGGAGCAGCATGGCACCCGGCCCAGACTTGGGCTCCTTCCCGGCCGCCTGCAGCTTCATGCACTACTACATCCCTCGGGGGATGTTCAGCTGCCGGTTTCGGCCCCATCCCCACAGGTCAGGCCAGGGCTTCCGGATTACGAGAGGGCACAGGCCAAGTTGAGGGATCGTGCACCGGGCCTCTAGTGTTTGATAAACATCCACTGAGCAAACTCCAAACTAAACAACTATTTGTAAAAGGTGTTGAACTCTAATTGTCCCGCTGGCTGTTTCCTTGTATCGAAGTGTTGGACAGCTTCCGGGTGGCAGCCCTAGTGTATGTTGTGAAGGCCCAGTGTGCTGCTGGCTGCTGCTTCCTATGTGTGTGCAGGGACCTGCTTAGTGTCTGCCTTTTCATTCCCGAGTTTCTGCCAGTTTCACCCTCACATAGGAATCTCATGGGTTGCTCTTTTCTTTGCTGCTCTCCCTTCTTGGAAAACTACTTTTAACTTTCGCTGCTTATTAAACATGTTAAATCAGATGCATGATTCCCTGTTGCTTCCTATCGCGCCTTGGGTAAGGCTGATATCCAAAGTCTAAATGAAGATGGAACAGTTAAACACACAGTATGGAGAGTTTCGCCTTCAAAACCATCAGGAACACAATAACAGAAATGCCTTGGCGACAGAATATAAAACAAAACGTAGGTTGGGATAAATGCAGAAGAACACAACTTGAAGATCAAAAGCCCCCGGTGATAAACTAGGAACAAGCAAAACTGAAGGAGAACACTGAGCGGGGGGAAATTTGTTTTAAAAAGGAAAACAGAAATAAAAGAAAATTTAAAACTGGGTAATAGCAAGTGGCTTTTCAGAAACGGAATTCTCCTCGGATCTGTTTATGTGCATCCTCTGCCCAACTTCAAAAGCCCAGCGTACCTTTTGATGCGTTTGAAGTTAGAGCGGTGCTCGGCAATGGGTAGAGTGTGGCCAAGAGCAAAACTGCCTCTTTGCGAGTTGCTTTTTTAAAAAGTGCAGGAGGCCACAGAGGACATGGCGTTCAGGTAGTGGGGAAATGCTTCTAAATGGAGGCTTTATCGAGGCCCGCTGGCCCCACTCTGTGGAAGTGAAGGCACAGCAATTAAAGAAGACACCCCGCCCTGTGGTCACAGAGATGAAGGTAGCATCGTAAATTATTAACACAGAGGCATCTGGGTGGGAGCTGCCCTTGGCTGGCAGCGGTCCCCTAAGCCTGCTTCCTGCTTCCTGCTAAGATGCCTTGGAAGGTTCTAGAAAAGATGAACACCTAGGAACATCATGGACATAGAGTTACGACAGTCCCCCTAGAAAGAATTTCCAAAATGTAATAGAAAAAAAATAAAAGGGGCCCCGCCATTGTGGCTCAGTGGTTGAGCGTCAACCTATGACCCAGAAATGCATCACGGTTCTATTTCCGGTCAGGGCACAGGCCCGGGTTGCAGGCTCGATCCCCAGTGTGGGGCGTGCAGGAGGCAGCCGATCAGTGATTCTCTCTCATCATTGATGTTTCTATCTTTCCTTCTCCCTTCCTCTCTGAAATCAATAAAAATATTTTTTTTTTAAAAAAAGAAAAGGAGACACCTTAGAAATACATGTGCCAAAGCAGAGGAACTTTGGCCCTTTGAGAGGTGGGGAGGTGGTGTCTTTGGTTCATTCACACAGCACACATTGAGAACCTACTATGTGCCAGGCATCTCCTAGGCACTGGGACAGACGATGAGGTCCCTGTTCCAAGCGTGTGCCTTCTGGTGATGGGGCAGGCACTGTCCACCAGGCCTGGATCAGTGCTTCCAAGAAACAAAGACCAAGGAGAACAGGTCACTGTTCCAGTGAGCCATTTGCTGTCGCCAGTGTGTTCCAGCTCCAGGCCTTAGCTCCCCCTCCCTCTCTGGGACTCCTGGCCCCCAGGTGGCCACAGGGCTTCCTCCTCCACTTGTACCAGGTCTCCATTCAAATAGCATCCTCCTACCCTGGCCTCCCTGTTTCAGATTGCAAATCTTGCTCTTGCCAGCTGTTCTTCCCGTCACTTCCTTTTTTAAGTTTTCTCCTTAAGGCGTGTCAGGATGCAAGGCATGATCTCTCTTGCTTATTGACCTGCTTTATTTTCTGTGCCCCATGCTTCTTACCACGAAAACAGAGTCCTTCCTGCTCTTCCTGCTCTGGTCTCGCTGCCTTCCCCACCTGCTCCTGTCTCTAAGCCAGGGGTGGGAACCTCTGGCCTGCAGGCCGTCTGAGGCCCAAGAAATCACGTGGTCTGGCCCTACCAAGGCATTAGCGGTGAGTTAATTAAATATTTGACCAAAGACAGCAGGCTCATTTTTAAGTGGATGATTTGTATGGCCTGCAAATGATGTTATGAATATCCAAATGGCCCTTGGCAGGAAAAAGGTTCCCCACCCCTAAAACCTCGTACTGCTCCCACCTGGTCACATGTTACTGGGAAACTTCAAAAATTAAGCTATTGAATGGGGGAAGAGATAAGTGTGTATATATGTGGGAGAGTACAGATAAGATGGCACTTGTCTGGTCTAGCTGGGAAATAGGTGCTGGTTGTATTTTTTCCCATTAACTCTGTGGGTTTTTTCATGTAAAATCCTGGGAGGAGATCTCATCAAATAAATGTCATGTGTGGAACCTATTTTGACCTGACTAGAACAAGCTAACTATGAGGATATTATTATTATTTTTTTAAATATATATTTTATTGATTTTTTACAGAGAGGAAGGGAGAGGGATAGAGAGTTAGAAACATCGATGAGAGAGAAACATCGATCAGCTGCCTCCTGCACGCCCCCTAGTGGGGATGTGCCCGCCACCAAGGTACATGCCCTTGACCGGAATTGAACCCGGGACCCTTCAGTCCACAGGCCGACGCTCTATCCACTGAGCCAAACCAATTAGGGCAGGATATTAGACAACTGAAATAATTGATAAACAGAGGAAGTAGGATCACTGATGTGACAGTAGCTGATAGTACATAAATAATGCTATTAGCTCCTTAAAGCATGATCATAGCTTAATAGGTATTGTGATTAAAAAAGCACACCTCATATTTTAGACAAACGTATTGAAATGTTTTCTGACTAAAGTGCTGTTGTGCCTAGGATTTTCTTTGCAGTGAGGAAACAAACGTTGAGAGGAGAATCGAGGTAAAAGTAAAACAAGTTTTCTGTCATTTGTAACAGGAGATGGCTATATCAACCTGGGGCTTACACCATTCTTTTCATGTTTGCATTCTTCTGAAAGTCCACATAATAAAAATTTAAGTAGCAGCCTGCGTCTCCCTCTCCTTCACCACACCATATGGAATCACATTTAGTTTACCTCTTTAGCTGGGCCACAAATACAGTGTGGTGTCTCCAGGTCCTAGCATGGTGTCTGGGTGCTTAATGAATATGTCTTATGGAATTTGAAATGCCGAGAGTAATAAAGCCATATAAATATTAATTAATTCTAGTAAAGATACTTTAACATGTATTACTATTCTCTCATTAAGTTACACAGATGGAAATTGACTTTGCTAATTAAGGCCATCTGACTGTTTAGAAGCTTTAGAATTCTGTGTGAGTACAAATAATGTGTGCAGAACAATTCTGTCAGGTTCTAACTTCCAGTTCACCACTTTCCCCCAGGTTCTCCCTTTCCTTCTCTTCATGACCACTCCTTAGTCAGAGTCCCTTAGTGGGTCTCTATGCTTTTCCTAGCTGAGCGGGCATGCATGGCCCGGCAGGACTGGGAAAGTCAGAGCTAAGAAAACAGCAGGTGCTTCCCTCAAAAGCTACAAATGAACACCCATCCTGAGATATCTCCTGGGTCTCAGGCAGGTGTCTGAGGTCCCAGGGCAAAGAGCTGTGGGACGCTCAGACCACAGGCTGCCTGGTACAGACTAGCTGCTGTACACACGCCAGTGGTGTGTCTCTGTAATGCAGTAGCCTCTTTGTACTCTCTGGGTCTCACCTGGTACACCTTCTGCTCAGGACATAGCTGAGGCTTGGAAAGGAACGGTGCCTGTGCATCCAGGGAAGCACAGCACATTGGGCATTTGTGTCGCCCTGAGTGGTATTGCATGAACAGACTCATGAGGAAGGCACAGGCTCTCCCAAGTGAGATATGGATTTTTCCAGGACCAAGGACAGCGCCTAAGCCAGGGGTAGGGAGCATATTTTCTGTCAAGGCCCATTTGGATATTTGAGGGCCATACAAAATTATCTACTTAAAAATTAGCCTGCTCTATTTGCTCATATGTTTAATGAACTCACCCCTACTGCCTTAGCAGGGCCAGACCAAATGATCTCACGAGCCTTATAAGGCCCATGGGCTAGATGGTCCTCACCCCTGAGCTCTAAATGTGTCTTTAAGCCCCTGTGGTTAGAATGGGATTCCTGCAACAGGAAGGAATTGACAGGACTGCTCCAGCCATGAAGACAGAAGAGAAACAGTCCAGAGATGGAAGGCGCTGACGACGCCTTGCCATACTAGCAGTCAGCAGCTGTGCGTTGCGGCAGGTTGCCCAGGACCAAACCAGAGAGGGTCAGACCTGCATTACCACCATTTGTCCACCATCCAAAACTGAAACATCATTGCTGACATGTACACATAAGGAACTGTTTGACATTGAAATTGGGACTCAAAACAACTGTTGGCCCAGAAAGAAACTCACTACAGACTGATTCATTTGCCTTTCAGCATAACCATTATTGCTTGTCTCATTTTCGGTTCTTATAAGTGTATTTCTATTATCACATGATATCACTCATCTAGGGGAAATAATGAACAACATAAACTGATGAACAAAAACAGACCCGGAGACAGAGAAGCATCGATCAGACTGTCAAACCTCAGAGGGAAGGTAGGGGAGGGTGGGGGTAAGCGGGAGAGATCAACCAAAGGACTTGTATGCATGCATATAAGCCTAACCAGTGGTCACGGACAACAGGGGGATGGGGGCATGTGTGGGGTGGGGTTTGGGATGGGAATGGGGGGATGAGGACAAATATGGGATACCGTAATCAATAAAGAAATTAATTATAAAAAATAAAAATAAAAAAGAATGGGAAATTCCAGCATTAGCATTCCTGGAGAGAAGAAAGTTGTTCAGATCCCTTCTGTAACAAAAGATTTACAGCATGTGATATTTCCTGCCAAGTGTGTTATTCCACTTTTAATTACATTTTTCACCATTTGCCTTAGATGTACAGTTTTTGAAGGCATATAACTTGGTCTTCCAAGTAAATCAGGAATTAACCTCATCGTGCGGCAGACCAGAAACGATGGAACCAGGTGCCTCATAACCAAGAGTGAAGGTCGACATAAAACTGTCACGACCTTCCCGGCGTTGGCAGGAACGACTCGGGACAAGCTCTCCTTTGAATACCATCAGACGTATTCAATCGAGACTTTTATTTGACCATGGGCGCATTTTAGGGAATTATGCAGTGAGTTGTGTTATCTCTTTGCTCAACTGTGCAATTCATAAAAAAATATTCCTTTTACTACCTCCTCTCCAAAAAAAAAAAAAATCCCAGAAAAACACCCTTTTCATCTACATCTCTTCATAGCAATGTTTAGCACCCAGAGAATACACATTATTACCTGGTGTTATATTTTCCTCATGCTACAAATGGAATCCTAAAGAAACCCACGGGAATTTAAAAATATATCCCATTCCTCTGGACTTTGTCACATGACCCAATGTTTTGGATTAAGCAGAAAAATATCAATATGATTGATTATATTTTAAAACTGTAATCAATGTTTGATATATTATAAATGTAACTATACATAATCCTGTCCTTATTATATATAACTACTATATGCATATCCGGGCAAAACCATGAATCTGTGTGTTGGTTAAATACAAACTGGATAAAAATATTCTTGCTGAGAGAAGGCTCATGAAATCATTTGGTCTAGCGCTGCCAAGGCATTAGGGGTGAGTTAATTAAATGGTTGACCAGATAGAACGGGCTAATTTTTCAGCTGATAATTTTGTATGGCTCGTGAATGATGTTATAAATATCCAAATGGCCCCTGGCAGAGAAACGGTTCCTCACCCCTGGTTTAGTTACTGAATTTAATGTAATAACCAAGAACATAGAAATGATCAGAATGGGAGGAAGAAATCTTGTCATTGAAAGTATCCAGCGGGGAGGAATTATCAGTATACATTGCACTTCCTATGTTTTACGCAAGGCAAACTCTTACTGACTGGCTTTGCAGATTTAGGAATACAACCCTGTTAATTTTGAAGTCGCATGTAATTGATTTGGTTAAGACTTCTTTTGCGGGGGAAGGGAGAAGATTTGATTTGGGGAGGAAGGAGAATATTTGATTTTGTATTCCATCAGGCCCTAGATTATTTATTCCTCAACTTTAGAAGGCTTTGAGACCACTGGCAATTTATCCATTAGTTTATCTGTAAAGGGAAGAATTCCCAGACCAGACTGCAGTGTCTCAGCCTGCAAACCCACAGTGAGTGCATGTAGGAAACTGTGATCACTGGAATGGGTTCCCATCTGGAACCTGCTGTGACACTGGACGGAGCAAATTTCAGCCTTATTTAAGGAGCGTTTGGAGGTATAAGTCCAGTTTGTCATTTCCCCGTCCTAATTTCAAGCTGAGTTAAGGATTCCATTTTCCTTTGAAGTTAGAGGAGGCAGCACATTTAGATCCTGTCTGAAGGAATCAGAAAAGCAGGCGAGGAAAGTGGCGTTACAGAACACAGAATGATGGGCAGGAGTTCTTTCTGATACCAGAAAGAAATAGCTGTTATTTCAAGAATCATTTAAAGAAAATAAATATTTTTTTAAAACTACCACTTTAAGATGGGTTTTGTGACTTACCCAATGGCAATTTTTAGGCATAGGGTTTTCTACATATAAAATTGTTTAATCTCAGTGTTTAATTATATTGATAGTCATTAGCAAGTAAACTTGGTAACACTTTAAAGAAGCTTGCAACTGCAGAAAAAAGTAGTGATTCAACCATTTAAACTAGTTGTCATTTAGCTTGTCATATGAGCAGAATCATTTTTAAAATTGCAAAGAATGTTAAGTCTAATTACGTGTGTGTGTGCATTCCCAAGCTAGGGGGGCGGGGAGAGAGAGAGAGAGAGAGAGAGAGAGAGAGAGAGAGAGGGGTGTTTGGAAAAATATAAAAGAAAGTACATATTTGAAATAATAGCATCTCATGATTTTTGCTTTGATATCCTACTTTGAGGGCCTTACCATCTCCAAGGACCGTGACTTTCTGCATTCTTGATGGCACCATTAAACAACTGTGCAACGCTCATTCTAGAACAAAAACGCACAGGCAGGGACCCTGGAATTAACCGAGACTACAAATTAGCTCACAGATTTATTCCTTTCTCTGACACAGTAAACAAATATTGATGGCTTCCTGCGGTATAATCCATCCTTCTTCATTGCTCCACAACTCACTCATAGCTTCTTCATTTTCTCCTCAATGCGTCTAAGTGGGTGATTCATCTGTACCTCCTGAAATATTAGTCTGTTTGCATTCCTGCTCATCCTAACAGATTGTACGTCATTAAAGTAGATCCTTGTTCTCTTTCTATTTGCTTTTTTTTTCTTTTTGAGTTTTTTTTTTTTTAAAAAGAAGAAAAGAAATGTCACTGTTTTATTCAGCAATAATGTTTTGATTACACACAGTGGTATTATCTTTTTAATGACTTTGTGTCCAAATGCATCTTGCGTGGCTGAACTATGGACTATTCAAAGTAAAATTTCGTAATAAAAGTAAGTGTCTTTTCCTCCTTTTTTGCATAATATCATAATCCTTCCTGAGTCATACAGTCATTTTGGATGAAAATCACCTCCAGAGGTCTGTCCATCTTTCTTCTTAGAGCAATATTGGGATTGAGAAAATGCTGCTATTGCCCTCAGGATTTTTATTTTTATTTATGTTTTAGAATGAATAACGTCTTCACATGTTTACAATATGAGAAAGACTCAGCACTAGAAATATTTATTATATTTGTCATCCATGATTATATTTGATCGCAGAACTGCTGTTTTGAAACTATGTAGACACACCACAGAGTGATAAAATGACACCAACGGGAAGCATCCCGAATCAGAGATGAGCAAACTAGGAGACTGAGATAGGAACACAGGTTCTCCCGAGCATGTCCTTCAGAGTGTCTAAGATGGGTCCCTGGGAATGCGGAGCCAGCCTCAGGCCCTCTTTCTCAGGTGCTGATTGGTCGAACATGGACCATTGC
Source organism: Corynorhinus townsendii (assembly GCA_026230045.1). Taxonomy (NCBI): domain Eukaryota; kingdom Metazoa; phylum Chordata; class Mammalia; order Chiroptera; family Vespertilionidae; genus Corynorhinus; species Corynorhinus townsendii. Next base: position 4,366,938 of record JAPDVU010000006.1, read on the forward strand.
CATCGGTTGCTATTCAGTTTGTCTTCACTTTGTAAAGTGGTGCTATTCGCTCCCCAGATTCCACGTTGGGGGTCACAGGCATGTGTGTCCTTTAATGACACTGAGCACAGATTGCTGCTCCCACAATGCACTTTACCTCTCTGTGGTGTTTACACTCATGGGTGGTGGGAAGACTGTGTTCCACAGTGTTGCTGCATCTAAATTCTCTGGTTAAAATATGTGTTGCCTTGGAGAAGGTGACAGCATTAGGCCTGATAAAGTGAAGGGTGCGTCTCTCACAATTTGGCTGGAAGTCATAAAGTTCCTCCAACCACGTGAGCAGGAGCTTTATAAAGCTTCACACGGATTTACACTGCAGGATTCCACTCCCTGCAATACCAGGATTTCAGTTTGCAGAGGCAGGAACTGCATCCACTGAGCGTGGTAAACTCAGACATTGCAGTGCAGTCACGTATGCTAATAACTGATCATTGATAACAGGACACAGGAGAGGATCAGCGACAGTATCTTCACAAGGAAGCTGTCGACCCGCTGGGCCCAAATCTGTGTGTCAGTGATGTCACCGAGGCCAAGAAATAATACATAATAAGTGATCACATGTCTTTATTTATGTAGGTAGTGGTTTGGTAACAAACTAGGTATGGCATCTGAAATGATTTGATACCATGAAGGGCTCTGTTCTGGGGTCGATAGGAGTGTCTCATGGGACGAAATCAGTTATGACACAAAACCAGCCTTAGGCAAGTCACACAGTGTCTCTGAACTCTGCAATTTCAACATTTGCAAAATGCAAAATGGAGCGATTCATGGCGTCATTGTGTAAGGAAACATATGAAATCCATAAAATATACCTGGGTTAAGTCATTGATTTCTATTGTTAGAGAGAATCTTGGTGTAAATCTACCCAGTCTTTGGGATCTTTGTGACATTCTCCACTAGCAAGCATTTCCTCCTAACTGCACGTCTCCCTCCTTCCCATGTCAGCAGGAATCTAGAGTGGAGATGAGTCAGGGAATAGTGGGGAACTAAGGGGAATGGGACCTCAGCATCGTGCAGAGCGTCGTGTAAGCCACAGAGACGCTGCATAACAGCAGCTCTTTGGGCTAATTAATCAGAGGTTAATTATTTCACCTCCCTGGACCTCAATTTCCTTGTGTACAAATCCTTAGAAAAAATGACCACTTATGGCTGTTGAATAACGGGCTATGATCGCAGAGCAGTCCCACAAATAATCGGCAGTCAGCCTCATTTTGTGCCAAGTTCTTGCTGCTGGCCAATGACTGTTAGGAAACATTAACGTTTAGGGTCTGGTGTACCTCCCGCCGTGTTTGGGTTCCGAGCAGAGCAGTGGGTCAAGATGTTTTTTTGTGACCTCATCCTTTTAAGAATAGTCCTGTTGTAATAAGTAACGTGGTCAGAGACAGGCCGTGTTCTAGCCATGTCCAGCTACTCTCTTGCAGTTTGGTGTGTGATGGGTACTCGCCATACATCTGATGGCTGATAGGTTCTGCACATAGACATCACCATGTGTTGGTGCTATGTCACTGACTGTAGTAATCACACTCCCTGAAGCGTGCGCGCGCGCGCACACAGTGCTGGAGACGAGTAGAGATTAGAGCACTTTCACATTGCATTCACATAAAGAATCTGATAGTCCTCAACTCTGTTTTACAGATGAAGAAAGCAATGCCTAGAGGTTCTAAGTAATTTGCTTAAGACACATAATGAGTAACAGACAAGATATAAAAATCACATTATTTATCTTTTATTGCAGTGTGGTACTAGAGCTTTGGAAAAATCCCCAAAAGTTCCACTGTACATGTATTTTTATTTATATAATATATGTAATATGTTATATATTTATATGTAATATATATTATATATTTATATTTTATTATAAGACAAATTATGATAATCTAGATTTAGGAGTAAAATAAAGTGGTTCTATTCACATTTTAAGAATTATTAATACAATTTCCATCACGAGAAAGACTTTTTTTTAAATTTCTTTATTGATTAAGGTATTACATATGTGTCCTTATTCCCTCATTACCCCCCCACCCCCCTGTTGTCTGTGTCCATTGATTAGGCTTATATGCATGCATATAAGTCCTTTGGCTGATCTCCCCCTTACCCCACTGTCCCCTACCTTCCCTGAGGTTTGATGTTCTGATTGATGTTTCTCAGTCTCTGGATCTATTTTTGTTCATCAGTTATGTTGTTCATTATATTCCACAAATGAGTGAGATCATGTGATATTTACCTTTCTCTGCCTGGCTTATTTCACTTAGCATAATGCTCTCCATCTCCATCCATGTTGTTGCAAATGGTAAGAACTCCTTTTTTACTGCAGCGTAGTATTCCATTGTGTAGATGTACCACAGTTTTTTAATCCACTCATCTGCTAATGGGCACTTGGGCTGTTTCCAAATCTTAGCTATGGTGAATTGTGCTGCTATGAACATAAGGGTGCATATATCCTTTCTGATTGGTGTTTCTAGTTTCTTGGGATATATTCCTAGAAGTGGGATCACTGGGTCAAATGGGAGTTCCATTTTTAGTTTTTTGAGGAAACTCCATACTGTTCTCCACAGTGGCTGCACCAGTCTGCATTCCCTCCAGCAGTGCACGAGGGTTTCTTTTTCTCTGAATCCTCGCCAGCACTTGTCATTTGTTGACTTGTTGATAATAGCCATTCTGACAGGTGTGAGATGGTACCGCATTGTTGTTTTGATTTGCATCTCTCTGATTATTAGTGACTTTGAGCGGGTTTTCATATGTCTCTTGGCCTTCCTTCTGTCTTCTTTCGAAAAGTGTCTATTTAGATCAGTTGCCCATTTTTTGATTGGGTTGTTTATCTTCTTTTTGTTAAGCTGCATGAGTTCCCTGTAAATATTGGAGATTAAACCCTTATCATTGGTATCATTGGCAAATATATTCTCCCATGCAGTGGACTTTCTTGTTGTTTTATTGATGGTTTCCTTTGCTGTGCAAAAGCTTTTTATTTTGATGTAGTTCCATTTGTTTATTTTCTCTTTAGTTACCATTGCCCTAGGAGCAGTATCAGTGAAGAAATTGCTTTGGCATCTATCAGAGATTTTCTGCCTATGGATTCCTCTAGTATTTTTATGGTTTCCCATCATATGTTTAAGTCCTTGATCCATTTTGAGTTTATTTTTGTATAAGGTGGTGGTCTAGTTTCATTTTTTTGCATGTATCTGTCCAATTTTCCCAACACCATTTATTGAAGAGACTGTCTTGACTCCATTGTATGTTCATGCCTCCTTTGTCAAATATTAATTGAGCATAATGATTTGGGTTGATTTCTGGGTTCTCTATTCTATTCCATTGATCTATATGTCTGTTCTTGTGCCAATACCAGGCAGCTTTGAGAACAGTGGCTTTGTAATACAGCTTGATATCTGGTATTGAGATCCCACCTACTTTGTTCTTCTTTCTCAAGATTACTGTAGCTATTCTGGGTCTTTTTTTATTCCAGATGAATTTTTGGAGAGTTTGTTCTAGGTCTGTGAAATATGCCATTGATATTTTAATGGGAAGTGCATTGCATTTATAGATTGCTTTGGATAGTATGGACATTTTGATGATGTTGATTCTACCAATCCATGAACATGTTCTTCCATTTGTTTATGTCTTCCTCTATCTCTTTTTTCAGTGTCATGTAGTTTTCCTCGTATAGGTCTTTCACCTCCTTAGTTAAGTTTATTCCTAGGTATCAATTTTTTTGGTGTGATGGTAAATGGGGTTGCTTTTTTAGTCTCTCTTTCTGGAAGTTCATTATTGGTGTATAGAAATGCCATAGATTTGTTGGCATTAATTTTGTATCCTGCTACATTGCTGAATTCATTTATTAAGTCTAATAATTTTTTGATGGAGTCTTTAGGGTTTTCTATGTACAGTATCATGTCATCTGCAAATAAGGACAGTTTCACTTCTTCTTTTCCAATTTGGATGCCTTTTATTTCTTCTTCTTATCTGATTGCAATGGCTAGTACTTCCAGCACTATGTTGAACAGGAGTGGTGAGAGTGGGCATCCCTGTCTTGTTCCTGTTCTTAGGGAAAATGGTTTTAGTGTTTGCCCATTGAGTATGATGTTGGCTGTGAGTTTGTCATATATGGCTTTTATTATGTTGAGGTATGATCCTTCTATTCCCACTTTGTTGAGAGTTTTTATCAAGAAAGGGTGTTGGATTTTGTCAAGTGCTTTTTCTGCATCAATTGATATGACTATGTGATTTTTATCTCTCAATTTGTTTATGTGATGTATCACGTTTATTGATTTGCGAATATTGTACCATCCTTGCATCCCCAGGATAAATCCTACTTGGTCATGGTGTATGATCTTTCTGATGTACTGCTGGATTCGACTTGCTAGAATTTTGTTGAGGATTTTGGCATCTATGTTCATGAGGGATATTGGTCTGTAATTCTCTTTCATTGTGTTATCTTTATCTGGTTTTGGTATTAGGGCAATGCTTGCTTCATAGAAAAAGTTTGGAAGTGTTCCTTCCTCTTGAATTTTTTGGAATAATCTGAGGAGGATAGGTTTTAGTTCTTCCTTGAATGTTTGGTAAAACTCCCCTGTGAAGCCATCTGGCCCCGGGCTTTTGTTTGCTGGAAGCTTTTTGATGACTGCTTCAATTTCTTCCATAGTTATCAGCCTATTGAGATTTTTAGTGTCTTCCTGAGTAAATTTTGGAAGGTTGCATTTTTCTAGGAATGTGTCAATTTCCTCCAGGTTGTCTAGTTTTTTAGAATAGAGTTGTTCATAGTATTTTTTAAAATAATCCTTTGTATTTCTGTGGGGTCTGTTGATGAGAAAGACTTTCTGCAGTAATTGGATACCCATGTCTCAATGTCTGTGCTATATCCTGTATAATAAAAGCCTAATATGCTAAGTGTCCGGTCGTCTAGTCAGCCAATCATAATATGCTAATGATATACTAAGGCTGCTCAACCACTCGCTATGACATGCACTGACCGCCAGGGGGCAAATGCTCCAACCAGTAGGTTAGCTTGCTGCTGAGATCCGGCTGATCAGGACTGAGCGAGATGGGCTGGACACACCCTGGAGCCCTCTCATAGTCCCTTCCCAGCTGGCCAACCTCCCACATCCCTCCCTGGCCCCGATCATGCACCGGTGGGGTCCCTCGGCCTGGCCTGTGCCCTCTCGCAATCCAGGACCCCTCAGGGGATGTCAGAGAGCTGGTTTTGGCCCAATCTCACAGGGAAAACGCTGCTCAGCCAGAAGCCAGGCTCATGGCAGGCGAGTGCAGTGGCAGTGGTAGGATGTCTTAGTGCTCCGTGGCAGCACTAAAGATATCCAACTGACAGCTTAGCAGGAAGCGAGCCTAAGCCATCAGTCGGAAATCCCCTGAGGGCTCCCAGACTGCGAGAGGGTGCAGACCTTGCTGATGTCACAAATGTCATGCACCAGGCCTCTAGTTATTACATATTGCCCTCAAGATTTCAAAGCCTCATCTTCTTCCTAAAGTGAAGGATATCTGTAATTTGTGGGTGAATGACTGTGTAACAAAACCACTTCATTCAACATATTGCTTGGTCTGTCTACTCAAAGATATGACATATTTTTCCTTTTAAAATGTGTGGCTGGAACTGGATGCCTTGTCATTTCTCATCATCTTGCCTCCATGTGTGCTGCGTTGTAGCACAACAGAGATGGGTGTTTCCGGAATGAGGTGCCCACGTTCCAGCTGCTGTACTTTGCTTGTTGTCACCAGCGTCCCCCCTCCTGTGGCTCCTGTGGAATATTACCATCCTCACTCTCCCCACTGATCTCAGACACAGGGGTAGCGCCATTGTATGCAGCCCTATCAGTGACCCCACTTAAATGACATTCGCCATCCTCTCCTCCTCAGCCTTTCCCAGCCTTCTGCTTCACTCCTTCCCTCCAGCTCCCAAGCAGGGAGGCAGATGCTGCATTTAAATTGCCTTTTGTTTGTTCAGGTTCAGATCTGGACCCTCTCCAGCAGGCCAATCTGATTGTTTCCTTCTGGGAGGGTCACCTGCCCTGGTTAAATTAGTGTCCCTTGCTCTGCATGATATGGCACTTGGTCCCTCCAATAGGACTGTAAACAATCAGTCTGATAGTATGATTAGTTGATTTCATTTTGCCCGTCCCTTACACATTAAAGAACAGCTAGTTAAACTGACTGGATACTATGCCACTAACACATCCACTGCTCCAATCCTGGTTCAAGCCATATCCCTCGTCTGAATGATTTCAAGAACCTCTTAACAGGACTGTTTGCCTGCCCTTGCCTCCTTGTGTTTAATCATAGAAGCAGAGTGATGTTTGAAAACCCCAAGACTGATCATGTTCTCATGTCCCCTCTTTGTTCCATTGGTTTCTCATCTCATCTCATGATCCTCCAGTGGCCTCCATGTTCTCTAATTAAGTCCCGCCTTCTTTCTCCTGTCACTTACCCCTCATCTCTTCCACTCCAGAGGTGCATGCTGGTCCCACTGCACCGAGGACTCTTAGGCACCCAGCTCACCCCTTCCCCTCCCCCATGTCCTTTCTCAAATGTTCCCAATTATTGAGACAGCCCATGGGCACCCTGCTTAAAAGTGAACAGCCATTATGGCCTTCCTTCTCTTCTTTCCTATTTTTTTTTTTCTGTCTGAAAGAATCCTGGTATATGTTCTTGGTGTATTTTTTGCCTCTCTCTACTAGAATGTGAACTCAACAAGAAATTTGTCTATTATGTCCACGTCTGTATCCCTACACCTAGAGCAAGACCTGATAGATAGTATGCACTCAACAATTACTGACTGCATAAATGAAAGAATAGTAAATGAGCCAATAGGAATCTTAATACGCGAGAAGTCATCTAAGCTCTTAATGCACTGCTGGAGGGTACCAGTGGGATGAGGATAGCCCTACATTCTGGTCTGAGACCACGTTCTAGCCAACATCATTTATCTCAGCCATCCTTTCTCTGGCTGCAGTTGGGAGACACATTTCAGCATCTGCTGGGCAGACTCTGACATCACGCTCTTGGGCGTCCCCAGCATTCTCTGGATCGCTCTGCTGCTCAATAGTCAGACAGGGTGATTGTTGCAATCCCGCTGAACAGCTTAGGCTTTCTGCCCCGTTAGAGTGATGCTGGTAATGCCACAGCCTGACTGAAATGTGACCAGAATTTACCTAATCGGGGCAGCTCATGATTGGCTTCCTCTGTCGTTTCAATCTTCATCTCACCTTCAGAGCAGTTTACCGTGCACACACTCAGAGGCAATTTCCAGTGCATAGGAACCACCATTCCTCGCGGGTCCCTCAGAATCAAAGGTTGTCTGTAAAGTCACATAAATTACAGATAACACAGCTCTCGCATTACCCTGAGAGCTGGATCATCATGGCTGCTCCTCTCTGAACTTTCGGGGTGGGTGCCACATGCCACAGCCACAGCCACGTCCCTGTAATCATAGCTTCTGACCAGGCGGCCATTTCCCTGGCAGGCTCAGGGTCTGCACCGGGCTGCCGTCCAGGCCACATGGGGAAGGAGCAAGCCCTCTCCTCTCGCACGGCTGCTCAAGGGCCTGTCCCAGGTTGCCCTCAGCTCTCAGCCTCTGGCCAGGACTGTCTGTGGACCAAGAGCACACATCACCTTCTGGACATGTCATATCAGTATGCCTCTTGGCTCTGGTTTAGGACAGGCGTGGGCAGCTCGTTCCTCTATTAAATGTAAAGAGTCCTCCTCAAAGTGCAGACCCTGTGCTGCGAGGAGCATGAGCAGCATGGAGATGCATGTCTAGCATTCCATGTGGATGGAGTTTGACCACATGGCAGAGCAGATGTGACTGCAGTGTCCAGACGGCCCCCTCTGTCCACTTCTGTTTGTCTGGTCGGTCACATGAGGCCAGACTCTATCCTGTGGGTTAACCAGGGCACACAAGGTTGTCACTGTCATTATTTCAACTTAAGAGCATAAAATTTTTACTTAGTATGTAAAACTGTGCCAGACTCTAATTTTTACCATATTAGGCCTCAAGGTGTTCTGAGTTTCTAGAGACACACAGGATGGAGCAGAAACTGAGAAATGAGGCTGTAACTAAGGCAGACATCTGTGAGACACCCAGGGGGTCATCGCAGGAGGGAGCATTGAGGGTCACCGTAACTAGAAGGACTTTACTGAAGTGTAGAGCAGGGTCCTCAAACTTTTTAAACAGGGGGCCAGTTCACTGTCCCTCAGACCGTTGGAGGGCCGGACTATAGTTTAAAAAAAAAACTATGAACAAATTCTTATGCGCACTGAGGGCCCGGGACGAGTCAGCTGCTAAGTAGGACAGGCAGCGGCACCCGGGACAGGCAGCGGCACCCGGCGGGCCAGATAAATGTCCTCGGCGGGCCGCATGTGGCCCGCAGGCCGTAGTTGGAGGACCCCTGGCTGTAGAGAATTTGAACAGATCCTGAGTTACCAAAGTAATGAATGCTGTGACAAAGGGTTGATTCTCCTCTGGAGCCAAGCTCATAGTCCAGGTGTGTCCACAACCCCCCATATTCTCAGACTTGACCACTCTCCGGGTCCACGTAGCTGCCACAGGAGGCTGCCGCTTTCTCCCAGCAAGTCCCGTGGTCTCCTGACTCTGCATTTGCGCACAGCCCGGTGTCCTCTCGGTGACGGTGTCCTCCTCTCAGTCTCTGCCACACTCAGACTCTCAGCATGTGTTTCAAGATCATTGGCACCGAGTGAGTGATTCTCTTCTGACCTCACAGCACTCTATCACTCTATCATGTCCCTGCCAGGCTCCCTGCATTGCACCTGCCAGGACCTGCCTTGATCTTTGGTTCTGTGTTCTAGATACCATATACATGGGAGGGGGGAAGGGGAGGAAGGGAGGGAAGAGTGAGAAGTGGGAGACCACTTACTGTTTACGTAGAAGAGGGAAAATTTCCTGTATTTCTGTAAAACAATACAGTCTAAATGCACAGAAACATCGCATGCCAACTGTGTTGAGCTTTGTTTGCGGAAATGGCCGAGAAGGCGTGTGGCACAGGGAGGGTGCTAGGACAAGGCCATCACCCACCTGTCCTAGTTCAGGTTCATTGTGTAGACGGCCCAGAAGAAACGTTCTCCGTGAACATGGGATTTCACAGCGTGCACTTCTAATGTCGCCAGACCCTGGCGGCAGTGGCTTCCTGAGGACCTGCTTCCAGGAGCATGTGCCCCTCCCCCACAAGAGATGAGGTGGAGCCTTCCCTTTGTGGGCTCCTCCCTCTAGGAGACAGCCCCTCTTTCTGCTGGCCGGACTCAGTCTCAGGCTAGTGGGCTCTGTGCTGGTGTTAGGGTGGGTAAATCGCTCTCTCTCTCACTCTGCAAACCAGTACCCACCTTGCTGCTCACCACGTGTGTCAGGAAAGGACTATGGGTCAAGCATGAACTTCCTCCACTTTCTCGTCTTCCTTAGGCCTGAGGTAGAATCTGTAACCCACATGAAGTTTGTAATACCTGCAGCAAACAAGACAAAATATTTTCCAGCCCCAGTGTTAATTGAGATTCCTGGGAGTTGTGTTAGTAATACTGTTATTAACATTAAAAAAAAGTCCTAAAATAAAATTGCTGTTCCTTTTTGCTAATTTTCAAAGAAGCGGACACCAATATGATAAAAATGGGAAAATACACACACACACACACAACAACACACGCACACAAGCATGCGCTTCATGGTGCCGTTCCTCGTTTGCCCCCTACTGAGGTGACAAATAACTAGGACAGTCCCTGAGTGTTTTCTGCAGCATCCATCCTCAGAGGAGCTATGCAGAGGCCGCTTGGCAGTTGATATACTTTTTTCTTGTCATTCCCTCCCCACATACCTTAAGGGACATCCCCTGTGGCTCTGTCAGCCCTTCATCTGCATTTGAGAAAACCTGTGCGAGGCAGTCTGTAGGCTCATATGAGGTTGGGGCAGGAAAGCCTCACTGGTCATTCCCCTAACCCTCATCTCTCAAGGATGAACACCAGAGCTCAGTGATGAGAGGGCTTGGTCAAGGTCACCCAACAAGGTCTTCGCTGCCTGTGTCTGTCTCTGGTCTCTGGACTCAAAGCCTGGGGTCCTTCTGCAGTTCCTACGTCTGCATCTCTGGGAAGAAGCAAGGTCGCCTTAAACAATCTCCTACCCTCTCTCAGGGGCCTAGTGGTCTTTTCATTTATTTCCTTTCCTCGTTGTACAAATCCCCAGACAGGAAGTCCAAGTAGGTTCCTATCTCTGACATTTATTTCTCTGCTTCTCTTAAAAAATATCTAATTTGGGTTTCATTCCCTCAAGACCTTATTAGGTGAATACTTGCTCACCTGGTCCATGATACCACTCACGTCACAGTAGGTGCAGATGACAGCAGACCGTATCTTCTCATCACTGTCCTGTGTTTTAACAAAACCCCTACAGAGACTGTGCCTTGATCTCAGGGATCAACATCAATGTGGGAACACCGAGCTGTTAATTCCCCCCCTTTTTTTTTTCAACTCCAATCACACTTTATCTATCATCAGCATGCAATTATTCCGTGCCTACTGTAGGTTGGGCCCTGGGAATAAAGTAATGAACATGACAGCTACAACTCTTGCCTGCTTGGAGCTTATGTTCTAGTTGGTGGAAATGGGCCATGGGGTGTTATGTCCTGTATCATCCAAGGACGTTAGGAAAGGCTGTTGGTTGTGGAGAAGCATTTCATTAGAGATCCGCACGGACGAAGAACATTCTGGAGAGAAAACAGTGTCAACACCCTGAACTTGGAGGAAGTTGGTTCCTCATTGAGACTGAGAGTCGTACGTGATGGAAGTGCTGTGGAGAGAGGCCAGGTGGAGACGGCAGTAGAGCGTGGTTGGCAGTTAGACCATGTTCTTCTGGCCCCCAGGAGACACTCGTTGAAAATAGAAGACTGATGGGGTGGGTTCGTTCTTAAGAGATCCCTGTGGATATAGTGGGGAAGCTGCCACTCAGATGACCGGGGTGGAAGCAGAGAATTGGCTTCCTTAAAACCTGCACAGGGAGACGATGCTGCCTGTCTCGTCCACATCACTTCGTAGGAAAGAGTGAGTGGAGGGCTCAAGAATGACCTTCACTGAAGTCTGCTTCCCATCCAGATCGGACAGCGTGTTTCTCAGACCTCGCCCCTCACAGTGGGCTCTGCTTTGCACTTGTGAGCGATTGGCAATGACCTCCTTGAAAATCCCTGTGGCTTTCTGGTTGAAACCATTTTATACGCAAGCTTCCGACTCTCCTGAGGGGAACTGAGGCAGAGCAGAGGAGGAACTGCTTCTGGGACATTCTGAAAGATCTCACCTGAGAGACACACAGAGCAACACACCACACCCTGGATGGTCTTAGTCCATCCAGAGTTTGACTTTTTACCACATCCTTTTCCTCCAAGCCCTTGAATTCCCTCCATGCTTTTATTCTTATTTCATGGACTATCAACCCTCGTCAACTTGACATTAAGCTGGACTGAAAGGTCCTTTGAAGACATCGTCCTAATAAATGTGCAGAATAAGAAAGGGTATTGAATGGCATTGGGCATTTCCCCGGCATCCTGAATATCAAACTTCTATTTTCTATCCATTTAATACAAACTCATACACAGCTCTACCCTGTTCTGAGGCTTCGTTAGTACTGTGTGGCAGCTGTCAGGTGGCCTGGGAACGTTGATCTGCCTTCCAGCATCTCCCAGCTCCCAGCTGGACCAAAGCCCATGCTTTCCATCTTCGCTGAGGGCACAAGAGAGCCAGGAACTTTCCCAGCACTGTCATTGCGATGAGCTGGAACGAGTGGGGATTGGATTACTCTGGGTTCTTCTTTCCTAAAAAAATAATTACGATTTCAGAGAAAAAGGGAGAGAGAGAAAGAGAGAAAGAAACATCAGTGTTGAGAGAGAATCACTGATTGGCTGCCTCCTGCACATCCCACACTGGGGGTCCAGCCTGCAACCCAGGCATGTTCCCTGACTGGGAATCAAACCGTGACCTGGTTCATATGTCAGTGCTCAACCACTGAGCCACACCCAGATGGGCTCTGGCTTCTTCTTTATACACAATCACAGCTTAATCCTTTCATTACATACTTCCAAATTCCTCAGAAAGTATCCTGAATCTTATGATCACATTGTTCAGGAGTGTCGTTAAAGCTGATGAGCAGCCCTCTGGAATTTAGACCTTATTTACCACGATGCCCTCAGGTTCTTTGTCAGGGCGGGGAAGACAAATATCTTCTAAGAAATCCACTTCACAAATGTCTTCCTAAAGGTCACCTTAGTGCTCAAACACAAAGGGAATATAAACACATGCTGTTCCAGCCTTGGACGCCCATGCCGCCTCACTCTGCCCAGGATTGACACCGTCAGTTCGTGGTCCTCCCAGACGCACAGACCACCTGCCTCACATGGTCCGATTCTTGCTTCTCACTGTCAGCTGGCCCCTGTAAATGCCTGTAACAGAACACCTATTATAGCATAACATTCTCTACTTAAATATCTCTCCCCAAATGGGTTTTATTTATTCACTTTAAACTGACTTGCTGACCTGATCTCACTTATTTCTCATGTGAGATTTGTGTTATTAATTCTATTTTAAGAGGAAAGCATTAGAGCTTTGAGCTTCAACCCAGCCAGGGCAGATATGGTTGTGAAAAGCAGGGATGGGATATGAACCAAGGTGCCCGACTCCAAAGTCTCTGCTTCATCTCCTATAGGCCTTACCGCTGTTGGTGACCGGGAGAACTAAGGGTGCTCTGTCTGCCTCTGATCTGAAGCAATGAGTTGTTAAAAATAAGCCTAGATGTGTGATTAGAAAACATTGGTATAGAGAATGTGTAGAACTCAAACAATCTATATATATAAAAGTCTAAGTGACCATTATGCGTTATGACTGGTCGACCGGTTGCTATGATGTGCACTGACCACCAGGGGGCAGATGCTCAATGCAGGAGCTGCCCCTTGGTGGCCAGTGCACTCCCACAGCAGCTGGCAAGCGCAGCTGTGGAGGCAGGAGCCTCTCCCGCCTCTGTGGCAGCGCTACCCAGTGGTGGCAGCAGGCACAGCAGGGCTGGGATGAGTGGCAGTGGAGCTGCGCCCAGCCCGGGCTGGGGCTCCTCCCCGGCTGCCTGCAGCTTTGGCACTGCTACATCCCTCAGAGGGATGTTGGACTGCGGGTTTCAGCCTGATCCCTGCAGGGCCAAAACCCGGCAGTCCGACGTCCTCTGAGGGGTTCTAGATTACAAGAGGGCACAAGCCAGACTGAGGGACCTCACCTGTGCATGGATTCATGCACTGGGCCTCTAGTTCTATAATAAAGAGACAAAAACAAAACTCCAATTAAAAATGGGCCTGGGGCAGGGTGGGAACCAGGTGGAGAGAGACAATGAGGCGGGGGTGTGAGGGTACCTGTAATACTCTCAGTAATAAAGATTGAAAAAAAGGGCAAAGGATTTGAATAGACATTTCCCCAAAGGCCATACATGAGTGCCTGCTAAGCATGTGAGACATCCTTGTTATTAGGAAATGGGAATTAAAACAACGGGGAGATGCTATTTGTTGGAGTGGTTAAATTAAGATGCTGTTTCACTGGAGTGGTTAAATCAGACAGGCAGACAGGAACCAATGTTGCTAGGATGTGAGGGACGGAGGCCTCCTCTCACTCATGCGAACGTGACATGTGGCAGCCACTTTTGGAACAGTGTGGCCATTCCTTATAAACCTAGGCATAAGTTTACCGGACGATGAGTTATTCCAGCCTGGGAGTCTAGGAGAGATAAGTGAAAAGATGTTGTTAACGTAAGGCCTTTAATGAATGTTCACAGCAGCGCGATTCATACAAGCCCCCAAATGAAACCAGCCCAGCGTCCATCCCTGGAGGTGGGTGACCAGACTATCACGCATTCACGTAGCCACGTGATGAGATGCTAATTTATACTCATTGCCTCCTTTAACCACGGACGGGACCAAAACACCCATCCCATCCTACTTGCACGCACAGGGCCTTCGACACGCTATCCAAAGCAGCCAGCCAGCAGAAAGGGGCAGGTTATACGGATTCGTTTGTAGAAAACGCCTCTAAGCTGCAAATCTGTAGCAACGGGAAGGAGATCAGTAGTTGCCTGAGGCTGGAGGTGGGAGTGAGGGTTGACTGCAGACGGGTGCGAGGGAATTTTCCAGGGTGATGGGAATGCCAGAAATTGGCTTGTGGCAATGGTTGTGCAATTCTGTATATAATTGTGTGCATATATTATTGAATCACAGGCTTGCAGGGGCGACTTTTATGGTATGTAAAGTATGCTTCAATAAAGCTTTAATAAAAATAAGTGTGGGCTCTCGGATAAACTACTTTTTATGAACCATTTTCAACATAAATCTGTCCTTTTTTTTTTTTTTTTTAAAAGGATTAAATCTGCAGCAGTTCTTCCCAGAAAAACCTATTCTTAGAATCCACTGACGCTCCAAACCTCTATCTAACTCCTGCTGTAACTAGGTTTAGGGAGATCCTCCTGTAAATGGGACAGTTAATAGAAACCTTGGGTGTTGCAGGGCAGACTGTCTCTGATGAAACTACTCAGTTCTGCTATTGTGGAGCAAAAGCAGCCACAGATAGCACCAAAATGAGTGGGTGTCACTGTGTTCCAATAAAACTTTATTTAGGAGAACAAGTGAGGTAGGATTCATTCTGAGCTGTAGTGACTTAACTGCCGCTGTAAGCTAGTGACCTTTGACCTTCTAGTAAAAATGGAAGTTGCAGTAAAATATATCCTCATATTTGGAGCCTGAGGAAACAAAGTCCCCATTGGATTGTCTGCTAATTCTGAACTGCTCTTTGTTTTAAAAAATGTAGAATGTCCACCCTAGGATGACAGCATGATTATTATTGAATGCATCTGCGTGTCAAGCATTGTTGTAATCTACACCCATTGCCTCCTTTAATTCAGCCTCAGCCCTGGGTGGGAGGCAGGGTGGAACTGAGCTGCTCAGCCCAGCACACAGGTGGAAGGTTTAGACTCGGAGACATACATGGTTGGTCTAATACCACAGGCAACACTTTCTTAACCATATCCTCTACCGCCTCCGACCATAAGTTGGCACTGAGCTGGATTTAAAGGACAGACTGCGGGTTCTCTTGGGTTGGGTAGGGACAAGTTTCTTCAGAGGAAGTGGAAGAACACAGGTGTTTTGCAAATTCAGGTTGTGTGCTCTCCCCGCTCAGAACAGGTCATGTGTAACACAGGTGAGAGGTGAGAGAAGGGGGCTTTGTTTTGAATAGAGCACTTTTGACTTTCCTGATAGAAGAGATCAGTTGGATTTCTTTAAAAGAGCTTGAGTAGTAAGGGTTTTGATCAGGAATTAGAATTAAACTCTCTCTTCCTATCACGGTTGATGTCATATTGGCCCTATTGCCAGCTCCTCCCCAGTGGAAGCTGTGCTCCAAAGCAATGACCTGGTCTCCTGGTTCCGGAATGAGTTAAACTCAAGAACAACACAGAGATGCTGATTCACTCATTTTGTTTACCAGATGCAATCGGCACCTGCTGTGCAAGTTTCAGGGGAGTGAAGCAGTTCTAGCTCAACAAGTGAATCCTGTCTCCTGAGGTGTTTGAGGAGAAAGGAAGGGACTGTTGAATGCACACCATTAGTCAGAAAAGCATCCGTGAAAATAACAGGCCATTAAATTGTTCCAACTCAATATTAAAGTAAAAAGCAGCAAGTTGGTAGATTCAGTCCCAGTGATTTCAGAGAGAGAGCTACACTGTATAGAAAATAGTGTAGAGCTGGACAGAGACCTGCGTAGAAGCCCACGGAATAGAATCAATGCATACCTTTCGGGGATGCTAACACTTCCTCTCTCATTATGATGACTTTAAAAATGAGTGGAGCCCTGTCCATACAGGGGAGGCTCACTGGTGAATAATACATTTCAATAGTGACATAATCCTGGGAACTCACTGAGTGCTGTGACAGTGTGGCAGCTGGATTTCGGCTGGAGATGTAGGTCAGGGATGGGGATTTTCATTCCTGTCTCATCCTCCACCCTTTGACTCAAATGCTTCTCTGACTCTTTGAGTCTTCTAATCTTAAATATGTCAATCATCATCTCTAGTGATAATTAACTGTAAAGTTTTTTATTTTTCATCTAAGATTTGGACTGCGTGATCTCAAAGATGCTCCATGGATTTATTGCCCCTGGATCTGGCTGTGCAATACCATTTTAACCAAACACATGTTTTACCATCCATTGTATTTCTGTGAGGCCAGTTGTTATTTCACCTCTCTCATTTCTGGTTTTGTTTATTTGTGTCCTCTCTCTTTGTTTCAAGATGAGTTTGGCTAAAGGTTCATCAATCTTGTTTATCTTTTCAAAGCACCAGCTCTTGGTTTCATTGTTTTTTTTTAAAGTCTCTATGCCATTTACTTCTGCTCTGATCTTTATTATTTCCTTCCTTCTACTTACCTTGGGCTTTTCTTGTTATTCTCTTTCTAATTCCTTAAGTTGGAGGGGCAGATAGTTTGTTAAAAATTGTTCTTGATTTTTGAGGTAGGCCTGCAGTGCTATGAACTTCCCTCTCAAGTCTGCTTTCACTATGTCCCATGGATTTTGGGTTGTTTTGTGTTAACAAATACAGGCTTTAACAGATTGTGTTGTTTTCTCGATGAACACCTGGGACAGCCCATTGGAGAAAAAGCTCCTTCCACTTGCTTTGTCATAGTGTATCTCTGTGTACTCACGATGTACATGAACAGCCAACGCTCTATTGGGCATATTTAGATTGTCCTTAAAAACATTTCATCTCAGACTTGCTTTCTCCCTAGCTTTACTAGAACCCTGTGATAAATACTGGGGAATGAATTCTCAGGTTTGACTATAACCTTGGGTGAAGAATTCACACCATCAAACATAGTCACAGTGACTTTGGAAAAGAATGTTTCCACGAACTATGGCATTTCTTGTGAGTGATCATAACCACAGGCTGACCTGCTGTGGCACTTCTGTGGACATGCTGTCTTGCTTGGGAAAGATACTTTGCTTTTAAAACAGACTGATACAGAATTGAAAGACCCTCACTGTACTGCCTTGGCGTCCCAAACCACAGCAGTTTTCTAGTACATATCTGGAATCATAATTCTCCTAAACAGTACAAAAATAGCATGTCTTATTAAGATCCACCTTGACTTATGAAATAAAGCCCTTGCCTGTACCCCAAGAGACCCAATGCAAATTGTGTAGAGCAATTAATTTTGTGAAAGTTCAACCATTGCAAACTGCTCTGCTGGCTGAAGGGCTGTCAGAGGCACCACGACAAGATTCCCTGAAACCAGCCTGTGTAATATCATCATAATTAAACATCAGCAAGAAAAGAACATGTCGACTGGAGTATACATGGCGAACTAGAGATGTGACATTTACCGCAGCTTTTCTCATCCACCCTCAAATCCCACTTCACTGCTGCTCGTCTTCGTCAAGAATGTTACCACATCGGCAGCTCACTCACCGCTGCCCAGGACATTCTGCATGTTGTTAATGAAATGTCAGCCGCCCCAGGCCGCTGCCAGGGGAAACTCCAGACTGAACGAGTTTGGGCCTTGTTATCAGCAGGATTCTCCATATCTTTCCTTTTCATTTGAGAGGGTTGAGCTGGGATGTGGACAGACCTGGACAGAGGTGGGGATGTGGTGGAAACAGGAACCAGGTGACAGGTCTTGGGAGCCGTCTCTGAGTTCTTCCTTCCCCAGTGTCTCCCCTTCCTGTTAGCTTTTCACTTGACATCAAATAAACATTGTGTAAACAGCATTTCAGTCAACACTTAAAAATCTACTTCTTTCATTGACCCTTCCGTTGATGATAGTTTTTATCTCTAATTCTTTTTTTCTTATTTTATGCTACTCCAAGTCAAGAAGTTTCTAGAATCTTGCCCTGTAATTGAATCTCAGTATCTAAGGTCCCTGTATTCTCAATTTTCCCCAGTCCTCTCTCAACTGACACTTTGAAGAAGCCATCAGCAGGTGGTAGGTGTGAATATATATTTTTTTGTTTGTTCGTTTGTTTGTCTGTTGTATCCTCTGTTCATTGTTAATAAAGTCAATATCCCCGGGGGTCAAGATGCTTTTATTTTCACTGCCTGGACCAATAGTTCACTCCTGTTTTATTGTCAGACCACAGAGAATTCCATGGGGGAGCAGACTAAGAAATTCTTTGTTTGAGGAAAACAAATTAATTTCCAAAGCTGATTTTCAACTAAAGCCATTTAATAAACTTACTTCTGCTGTTTTGAGTGTGTTTGGAAGTAAGAGCTTGATAAAATTATAGCTTTTTGTAGGTCTTAATTAAGTGTTTGACTAAAGTGTTTTCTGTAAATGAGTGAATGAATGAATGAATGAATGAATAACAGAAAACTAAGAATCAAACAGACAAAGATCCCCTGAAATCCTAGTTACATGAGAGCAGTTCAGTAGCCCTTAGTGACTAGTTGTAGGAATGATGAAGTATTTTGGTCCAGACAGACCTGAGGTCTCCCTCAGCTCCATTCAGATTGAGACAAGTTTCTTCCTGATGCTGCACTTTGGACCTGCCATTTCTTAGAGCATTTACTTTAGAAAACTTTCAGTGGTAAAATTATTTCTCCCAAAATTATTACTTTGAGGTAGATGTAAATCTTCTCCCAGTCTTTGCCAGTTTTACAACCAAGAAATGACTTTCTCAAGGACCCCACCCATCCCTTTTTGAGTATTGGGTAGGAATTTGTGCCCCTCAATGAATACTAGTAAAATATTATCAGATTTAAATAACTTATTCTATATATTAGAGTATGCATTATCTTTCTAGTAGCCCTCTAACATATGAACTAGAATATAATAATTCCCATTTTCACTAAGAGAAACATAGGAAGGAGAAAATGTGGCACATGTGAGTCAAGGCATAGAAGAATGTCCTAATAGGGAGTTTAAAAACTTGTGTTACTGCTCAGCTGCTGTGCCTCAGTGGTTGAGCTTTGACCCATGAACCAGGAGGTCATGGTTGGATTTGCAGTCAGAGCACATGCCCGGGTTGCAGGCTTGATCCCCAGTAGGGGGTGTGCAGGAGGCAGCTGATGAATGGTTCTCTCTCATCATTGATGTTTCTCTCTCTCTCCCTCTCCCTTCCTCTCTAAAAATCAGTAGAAACAAAACCTCATGTTATTGAGGTAAGAATCCTTCTTTAATAAAAATATTCAGTCAGTCATGACATGCAATTCTATGTCAGGCTAGAAACATGAAATTTGTCTCTCACTGACCTTTGTACCCTTTGGTTCTGTTACTGCCACTCAATATGTTCACCTGGAGTTCTCACTCCATCATGACAGGGATGAGAAGTGCTGAGCTTTCCCTGACTGGCAGCATGGAGGGCCTCACTGGGATGCAATCATCGGCAATTATGCACAAAAAATTGAAAAGCAAGATCTGCACTCAAATGTACTGTACAAATTCCATTTAACATGTAATTGCTTCTATTGGCAATCTCCGTATTGACTTTCCCCAAGCAGGGCTCAAATGAAATGAATCTGTCTTTCTTATAAAATGATCATTCACTTCATTTAAAACAGTTTTACAGTCAACATGCATCTGTGTGATATTCATAACAAATACCTGATTACAGCACAATGGTGGGTTTTCTCTGATAGCAATTATTCCTCTATCTGGCGCCGTCTTACACAAAAGTCAATATATTGTGAAAACGGGATCCATCATGCAAGTAGAATGGGGGAATAAATTAGTCAAAATTCTCCACTAGGGTTCAGTTTAGATTATCCCAGATGGTATTCCTGATCAATTTTCCCGAATCTCTCATCTAAGATTTCTAACAAGAAAAGGGCAATACTTTGTTCATCATTTTCTGCGTAAGCTTTTTAATCAGAAAAACAATCCTCCTGGCGAAAAATTGAATAAAAAACAAAGATAATTTAGAAAAATATTTGCATGGTATCATCTAGAGAACAATTAGTTAAGATGTATGATCTTGCAGATTCTGGTTTAGCAAGAGTTGAACTAAAAAACCTAAGAAATTTAATCTTTGTTGTATGACAGCACATAATCTCAGAAAATCTCAAATATACTTTTCAAACTACTAGTTATATATAACCATTTCTGCACATTAGCCAAGTAAATATTAGGTTTCCATTTGGAATAAAACAAAGCTTTTTTTAATGGAGATATAACTGACATGTAACATTATATTAGTTTCAGGTGTACCACATAATGATTCAATATTTGTACTGTATTGTGAAGTGATCACCACAATAAGTCTAGTTAACAGCCACCCGCACAGGAAAAAAAAAGACTATTTCAAGTTCCATTTGATCAGAATACAGCCTCAGGTTCTTTGAAAAGAAAATTTGAACTTTATGTAGGAGGCTTGTTATTGGTAGAGGGAATGAATATATTAATTTTGAAGGTCGTTGTATGAATTAAGTAATAGAAGAAATGAATAAATGCATCATTTTGCTATGGAACCAGTTTTCTTCAATATTATGGAAGGGGAAAAATAGCTCTGTGCTGTTGGGATTGAATTAGCCGTGATAATATACACTTGTGATTTATGAAATATAAACATTTCCTAGCTCTTTATGTGGAAGGCTTAAATGAAATGAAATGACAATAACATAAGGATATGTAGTTTCCAGGACTTGATTTCTAATTTCATTCTCTGTTGTGGGAGAAGGGGTGGAAAGGGGTGGGTCAAACCTTTTAGTGAAAGTTTTGGTTTTGTGTCTGGGATACAGAAATTATACACCAAGTCTGAATTAAAGTCAATAGGGACATGTCCTGAAGACATAAGAACTTGTCAAAACTCATAATTACAACAATGAATATGAAAGCCTACAGACTCAGGAAATAATTCCATATATATGTACATTATATATATACTAGAGGCCCGGTGCATGAAGTCTGTGCACTCGGGGGGCGGGGGTCCTTCAGCCCATCCTGTGCCCTCTCGCAGTCCAGGAGTCCTCGGGGGATGTCCAGGCAATGGCTTAGGCTTCTGGCTGAGCCCGGCTTCTGGCTGAGCTACACTCACCCTGTGGGAGCACACTGACGACCAGGGGGCAGCTTCTGTGTTGAGTGGGATCAGGCTGAAACCTGCTCTCTGACATCCCCCGAGGGGTCCCACATTGCAAGAGGGCACAGGCCAGATCGAGGGACCCCACCAGTGCATGATCGGGGCCAGGGAGGGACACGGGAGGTTGGCCAGCTGGGGAGGGACCGCAGAAGGGCTCCAGGGTGTGTCTGGCCCATCTCACTCAGTCCTGATCAACCAGACCTTAGCAGCAAGCTAACCTACTGGTCAGAGCGTCTGCCCCCTGGTGGTTAGTGCACGTCATAGCTAGTGGTTGAGCTGCCTTAGCATATCATTAGCATATTATGTAGGTGTGTGGATGACTGGACAACCAGACACTTAGCATATTCGGCTTTTATTATATAGGACTAGAGGCCTGGTACATGGATTTGTGTATTGGTGGGGGTGTGGCCTGTAGGGATCAGCCCACTGTGAGAGCACTGCTCATCTTGGTCAGCTGAGCAGTGCTCCCACTGTGGGAACACACTGGCCACCAGGGGGCAGCTCCTGCGTTGAGCATCTGCCCCCTGGTGGTCAGTTTGTGTCATAGCTACTGGTCAAGCAGTCATTCTGGTAGTTCCGCCGTTCAGTTAGCTGGGTTTTTATATATGTAGATTAGTCCTAATATAAAAAATGTGATACACACAGAATTTCTTAAAAAGTGAAATTAACTGGCCCCAGCCAGGTGGTACAGTTAGTTAGAGTATCATCCTGCACACCAAAATGGTTGTGGGTTTGATTCCCAGAGAGAGTACATACCTAGGTTGTGGGTTCAATCCCCAGTCAGGACACATATGGGAGGCAAGTGATCAATGTTTCTCTCTCAGATCAATGTTTTGTTTATTTTGTTGTTTTTTCTCTCTCTCTCCCTTCCTGCCTCTCTAAAAAAAAAATCAGTGGACATATCCTAGGATGAGAATTCTTCTAAAAGTAGAATTAACTAAATAAAGTATTGGAATACAGGACTGGGCAAAAGTAGGTTTATATAAAACATAATTTATTCTTATGTTACTATTTATTATTGTATTATTTTCTATATGAACAGCTACAAACCTACTTAAGCCCACCCTCTACTGTACAGTCAATGCAATACTGATAATGTAGAACAGAGCAAAATGAAAATGTGTTCGTGAAAAACCAAGTCATTGTTTTTGTTCTAAGATGTTTTCTATGAACTTTACAAGGATGACTTTTATGGTATATGAATTCATTTTTACTGAAAAATATTCACTTTTCTGTGGCACAAATTATAAAAGAGAACAGTTAGTAGAAATATTTCATTCTCTTACCTGTAAGTTTAAAACATATTCTCCTTTTTACTTACAAAGTTTGAATTAGGTAGTGAACAGAATTTCTCATGTATTTTTGTGCTACCCATGAAATGATGAAATGCACCAATTATTAAAATTGGCTCCATGTTTCCCAAGACCCATTCCTTGATCTCCTGGCTGGGCTCATGACTGTTGGTTGTGAATGTCCCTGAACATGGAGGGCAGGGAGAGACTGGAAAGAGTCAGAACACCCAGATTGGAGGTGGCAATTTATTGAGCCACTGAACTCACATATGAGACTTGTTTGGGGCAGTGGCAAGATGACATGTCTGCCCCCACCCACCAGAACCTTAGTAATTTATACAGAGGACTTACAGGTCAATTATCTGATCCGTCCAGATGGTCTCGACAACACCTTCTTCTCTCAAGGCTGTGTCCTTGAAACAGCTGGCTATCGGCACAGCGGGTGGACCCTACATTCCAAGGACAGGAGAGGAGTGAGCAGCCTTCCATTGCCTGGGGCCAGCTTCGGGTCAACCAGTGATCATGTCCTCTGGATAGCTTACCTCCTCCAACACTCCCCTTTGTTCCATTTATTAAAATTCTCTGGGCCTCAGTTTTTTCATTTTTTAAAATGTAATTTCAAAAGAAGCTAGAGAATGGGGGAATTATGAGGATGGAATTAACATGCATGCAGCACTTCAGATAGTACATTGGGCAAACTATTTACAATCAGTCTTTTCTACTTTCATAGTTATTACTAGAGGCCTGGTGCATGAAATTCGTGCATGGGGGTGTGTGTCCCTCAGCCCAGCCTGCACCCTCTCCAATCTGGGACCCCTTGAGGGATGTCCGACTGCCCGTTTAGGCCTGATCCCTGATCCTACCTGGATCAGGCCTAAACGAGCAGTCGGACATCCCTCTCACAATCCAGGACTGCTGGCTCCCAACTCCTCACCTGCCTGCCTTCCTGATTGCCCCTAACCGCTTCTGCCTGCCAGCCTGATTACCCCCTAACCACTCCCCTGCCAGCCTGATTGATGCCTAACTGCTCCCCTGTCAGCCCCTAATTGCCCTCCCCTGCAGGCCTGGTCACCCCTGACTGCCCTCCCCTGAAGCCCTGGTCACCCCTAACTGCCCTCCCCTGCAGGCCTGGGTCCCCCCCAACTGCCCTTTCCTGCAGGCCCGGTCGCCCCCAACTTCCCTCCTCTGTTGGCCTGGTCACCCCTAACTGCCCACCCCTGCAGGCTTGATCATCCCCAACTGCCCTCCCTTGCAGGCCTGGACCCTCCCCACTGCCCTCCCCTGCTGGCCATCTTGTGTCCACATGGAGGCAGTCATCTTTGACCACATGGGGGCAGCCATCTTGTGTGTTGGAGTGATGGTCAATTTGCATATTATTCTTTTATTAGATAGGATTAGATAGGATAGAGGCCTGGTGCACTGGTGAGGGCCAACTGGTTTGCCCTGAAGAGTGTCCCAGATCAGGGTGTGGGTTTCCTTGGGGCATGGGGCGGCCTAGGCAAGGGGCCTGTGGTGGTGTGGAGGCCAGCCACACCCCCTGGGTGACCCAAGCAGAGGCCCTGGCATCTGGGATTTGTTTATCTTCTATAATTGAAACTTTGTAGCCTTGAGTGGAGACCAAGGCAGGCCAGGGCAGGCAGAAAGCTTGGCTTCCTCCATTGCTGGGGAAACCCAAGCCTCCTGCTCTCTCTGTGGCCGCAGCCATCTTAGTTGGGTTAATTTGCATACTCATTCCTGATTGGCTGGTGGTCTTGGTTGGTGGGTGTAGCAGAGGTATGGTCAGTTTGCATATTACTCTTTTATTAGATAGAATTACTTGTTCCGTGGTAACAGAAGATCATTGCAGCATCTTCTTTCCCTGCTCACACCCCCCTGTAGGTGTGCGGTGTGATGGCAATAAAAGTTTCCCACCTATAGAGGGCCTTTCATTTCAAACAGCCTCTAAGTAGGCCCAAATGCCTGACTATTTTATGTTTATGTTTTTAAAGATTTCCGCAATTAATGTTTGGGAGTGGCTGGTCCTTAACTTGTATTTTATGAAGGCTTCATTGTACCTCATCTTCATCTGCCGAACCATTTAGAATTCACAGAGCCCTGCATTATCACACATCAAATGTCACAGTCTGGCAGCTAATCTGCCGGAAAGGTTAGTTATGTGGAGCACCTGCAAAGGTGTCTGAACTGAAGATTCCCAGGATGTGATGCCAAAACGGGATAAAATGAAATCGAGGACTGGAAAGGCAGCTGCAGAGTAACTGGCTGTGTGTCTCCATGTCTTAAGACTTCCAGCATTAGTTGTCATTGGTTATTGATGAGGAAACAACAGCAGACATTGACCTTCTCTTTGCAAAAACAAGGTAGTTTTCTTTAAGATAAAGTGGTTTTTAGGTTTGCTTCTTTCTGTACAAAACCAGAATAAGAAGGAAAATTCTTTTTAAGTATACTTTAATAGAATATTTGGGTTTTATTCACCCGCTACACTGAGGCTATTTATAGAACCTTGAATGCCGTGAACCTCCATGAGGTACGTGTAAATTATCTTCGGTGTGGAGAGAACGCAAACATTAGCCTCTTCCCATTCTGCAGAACATCTGCGGGCCTTTTCTGCAGGGAGGGCGCTCTGGGAATACCATCTCCCGTATTTACTAGTAACTCATTCCATATGCAATTAGAAGGACAAACTGCTGGGAAAGGGGGCAAAGGCAGCCCTGTTTGGATGACACACTTTTGATTACCTCCTGGACACAAGGCGCCTACAAGGATAGGCAGGTGACAGGCATGGGTGTGGCGGGCCAGCTCAGGGGAGTGCGTTCCGCTCAGGGTCAGCTGTTAGGAATGTCTCCAATTTGCTAGTGCTCCTTAAAGGGACTAATTCCTTAAACACGTGCCATGAAGCCACAGCATCTGCAGATGCAATGTGGCCTGGAGGCCATTCACTTGGTAGTTCTGGCCGAGACTGTGAGAGCTGACCACAGCCGATGCTTGATCTCGGTGGAAAGTACTCAGACCGCAGGGAACTGCTGTTCTGTGAATTCTACTATTGCACATTGCTTTTTCTCTTGGGGGCTATTTTCCACAAAAATGACTTTATTGCTTGATAGCAATGCTGCTTATCTCTGTATGTGTGATAATCAACAATACCATGTCTGACAGATCCTCAGAAATAGGGGTGTGAATCACCACTGTCCAAGGACTCACATTTTTTTTTTTTTTAATCCTCACTGGAGGATATTTTTCCATTGATTTTAGAGAGAATGGAAGAGAGGGAGAGCCAGAGAGAAATATCGATGTGAGAGAAACACATCAATCGGTTGCCCCCTGCATGAGCCCTGGCCAGGGCCCAGGCCGGGGAGGAGCCTGCAACTGAGGTTCGTGCCCTCGTCTAGAATCAAACCTGGGATCCTTTTCCGCAGGCTGACGCTCCCTCCACTGAGCCAGACTGGGCAGGCCGCAAGGGCTCACGTTTTACGTTTTGGTAAAACTGGTCTCAGTGGGGAGCACATCCCTCCGAGGAGGCTGTCTGGAGGGAGGAGCACGACCTTGGAACAGCTGATCGAGCATCACCTTGATGCTGTTGAGACGTCGCCACCCGCATAGTTACACCGGGATTGTTATTGTTTTATTAGCACTGTGGTTACAAAGTGCGTTGGGCTTAGTGTTCTGTTTTATTTTATTTTTCTGGAAACGCCATTATTTAACGTGGGATTTTGCAGAACAGGAGGTCTTCCCACATTGTAGAAGGAACTCGGGTGTGTATCAGCGTAGACATACATCAGCTCATTGTCTCAGAGAGCCAGGGTTCAGCGAGTTAGAGGTTTGCTTTGCCAAAGCTGCCCCCACTGGGCTTCAGCGGCCTCTTGTGGGCTCAGAAGCTGAACACGGCTTCCCGTCTCACCTGTGCTCTAACTGTGCTCTCCTTCCTCCAGGATCTCCAGCTGACCCAGCCCAGGCCACTTTGAACCTGCAAAGGAGACGCGAGGGGCTGGCTCTCTGTGCGCTCCTGGCCGGTGCTGAGCGGCACTAAGCGACCCCATCCACGCCCCACCCGGCAGCGGGCAGGACCCACCTGTGGGCAGGACCTTCAGGATCACATGGCGAGTGGAAACATGAAGTGTACACCATTGTGCTGCTGCTGTGTAAAGCAAGTAACAGACAGGAGAGGAAACCAGAGAGGTAGGGATGTAATGTGCCCTGTCTCCTCACTGCATCTTCACACGCGCAGACCACTCTCTCACCCAGCCACGTACAGGATCATCTTTCGGTAGGAAATGTCCACCTGATCACCTGAGAGAAGTGCCCACGTGTAGAGGTATTTTCAGCTTCTCATAGAAACGAACCTCCGGTGCGGATTCTGTGCTGTCGGGCACGTGTGCGGAGCCACGGAGGCAGGGAAGAGGGCAGGCGGGGGCTCCCGCGACCCAGCAGAGCATGAGGCTTGTCCGGCTTGCGTGACAGGTTGAGGTTCTCGCTGTCTGCTCCACAGACTTCCTGTGAAATGTTTGTTTCATGTTTTTATTTTTATATTCAGGTGATTAAGAAAACAGAAAAATGAAAGATGAAATTCACCTCCAACAGTTACTCGGTAACAGTGGCTCTCAACTAGTGTAAGCCTTAAAAAAAAAAAAAATCAAACGCAGGATGGCCCAAAAATGTATATACTAGTACACTTTGAATGATTATAAAGACAGTGTTTATTAACATAGTTCATTTTCAAAATGTAAGAGAATCTACAGAAATGAATAACTTTTGTTTTTGCACCTACTTTCAAACTGACCACCATTCTGGCCCGGGCACTTGCTGATAACACAAAGCAATGGGATCACAAACATCAAGGATCATTTTGTTTGGTATGTGCGCCCACAGTTCGTCCACTGTTGCCGGCTGTGTGCCATAAGCTTTATTTTTTATGTATCCCCACAAAAAAAATCTATTGATACATTTTCTTTATTCAAAGCGTAGTCTGGCTTCACCCATTATTTCAAATCAGTTAAACCTGAAAAGGAGTGAAACCTAAGTAAGTTTTCAACTGTTAAAGTGTGTACACATGTTTTGGGGACACCCTTAGTGTACACATAATGTGGTTAGGCAAAGC
Source organism: Corynorhinus townsendii (assembly GCA_026230045.1). Classification (NCBI taxonomy): domain Eukaryota; kingdom Metazoa; phylum Chordata; class Mammalia; order Chiroptera; family Vespertilionidae; genus Corynorhinus; species Corynorhinus townsendii. The sequence continues at coordinate 4,394,436 of JAPDVU010000006.1, forward strand.
CTACTGTAGACCAATGGAATTAGCTTTTCCAGGTATGGAGCCCAGGCGTCTGTCTTTATTTGTTTTTAAAGTTTAAAATCCTGTATTTGCCCCAAAGATTGACTTGAAATGCCTATCAAGGAGGAACGTCATTTTAATTTTCTTACACAGAATGAAAGAGAAACTAGACTAAGAAAACGCAGGGCCACCTGGAACTTTGAAGTTTCTCCACCCAGAATTCTTAGTGGGAGAGGCGGGGCCTTGATCTAATACAGTGAATGTAAAAGTCACCTTGGTCTTTTCAAAAACAGGCTTCAGCACAGAAATGTCAGAAACGAGTATTTAACGAGAAATATAAGATGCTGTTAAATCTGTGATTTATATTCAGTCAGCATCCGGCTTCAGCCGAGGTAGAAAGACTTCTTTATGGAACAGGTGAAATGAGCTGTTACACCACAAAATGCCCAGGACTGAGTAAACAGAGGGTCTCCGGTGCACCAACAGGAATCTCAAGGTCACCTGGGAGGTGGGGCGAGGCCTGTAGTGTGACGTCGCTGGCCAAGAGGGTTGCCAGGGTCCTCCCTAGCATCACCCCTTCCCCCAACCCTCCACGTAGTTGTCAAGTCACTGTGTACAAGGAAGACTATGGGATGACAAGTATTTGAGAAAATGAGGATCTTCCTTGCATTTTGAACATGCGTTAGAAGTGAAACAATTCCCAAATCACAATCTGCTGGGCACATTGTCTTATTTTTTTTCTCTCTCACTTTTATGTAAGTGATTCTTGAATTCAATCACCACAAAGAAAAAAAACATTAAATGGGCGATTAAAAGACTCCTTAGTTGCGCTGTAGTTTCTCCACAGCCAGGCTTTGCCAGGACTGTAATTACAAAAAGAACATGTCTGCATCGCTGTGGTGCTGGTTGTTAGCTGTCACACCTCGGCTTGCAGTCACCTGCACCGTCACTGTCCTGACCTTGAAGACATGTGTAGGGGGGACAGTCGCCAGGAAGCAGCTGCTTCCATCCCACTGTAGTGGACTACTGGAAGGACCTGGCTGTTGAAATAGTAACCGTGTGTTCAGCTACTGAGGGGGACCTTCTTTTTCCTGTGATTACACCTGCATGGAAAGAGAGCTAGACCCGTGTCCCCGTTCCACAGATTGCGATGTCACGGGTGCTGATTGTAGCTTCACTGCCTGGGCCATCAAAACAGGGCTCAGCAACATCAAATTTGAGTGAAAACGCAATTACAGCTCCTGCTCTGAGTGTCCACTGTGCACAGTGGACTACGTCCAAGATGGGTGTCCAGATTAATGCTCACAACACAATGACCGCAGGTCGTTACTTGGCCTTGGCCATTGGTCTGACAGAAAAGAACTCCCAGCTAATGAACCTCAGGAAAGAGATTAATTGAATGCTAGTAAAACATGGTCCCTACCCCACCCCTTTTCCAATGTAAGCAAGTCATTAAAATGTGTCGGTAAGTAAGGAGGAAAAAAAAAGGGATAAATACTGAATTTCTGCATGAGTAGCAGCATTCCATAAATTCTAAGTCAAACAACTAGCTAATAAAGTTTAATGCTTTATCACCTTTTAATATGTTATCATGAAATTTTAATATTCAAAGACTTTAATTAATGAGTCTTAATGTGAATTTAATAATATGGACACCTCATGCCAGGGGCTGGTTGGAAAAATTTCTAAGGATTCCCTGTCCTATGAACAGATGGTTTTGAGCAGATACTTTACTTTTTTGCTTAATTCCAGTCTTATAAAAAATGTTCCCAGTGAATCTGTGGTTGATGTCAACCTATAAACCAGGAGGTCACGGTTCGATTCCTAGTCAGGGCACATGCCCGGGTTTTGGGCTTAATCCCCAGAGTCGGGTGTGCAGGAGGTGGCCGTTCATTGATGTTTCTATCTCTCTCTCCCTCTCCCTTCCTTTCTGAAACCAATAAAAAATATATTTAGAAAAAGAAAATGGCAAGGAGAAATATAAGGGAAAGTTGGTAGAACACAAATTTGAAATAAAATTCCTGTTTTGCTGCCCAGTACCCACCATCATCCTATACATGAACACACCGTGCAGCTCCATGTTCCAAATGTTGGACATTGCACAAGGCAAGCCCTGCATGAGATCCTGTGTTTCATGATGGACATTGTGCTGGGCCACTGCTTACAAAAAACCATTATCAAGAGAAGTGACATTCAGCTCTCAGGAGATTGTGCATGTGGTGGCATGCCAGTGACATGGGGTCTGATGGTGCTGGCCCAGACTCCCTGCTGCCATGGCCAGGTTATGTGTCTTGGGAAATGCATGTCTCTCTCACAAGATGAGTCCGTGGGTGGAGTGCTCTCAAGGTCCCTCCTCACACGTTTGTAATCGTAAATTAGTGAAGGGAAAAGTGACTGAGATCACACAGAACCCCAGAAAGTAGTACCATGGACACTTAGCCCGGGGATGCCCTGCTTCTCTTAGGAGAATTATGTTCCTATTTATATTAACACTAGAGGCCCAGTGCACGAATTTGTGCACCAGTGGGGTCCCTTCGTCTGGCCTGTGAGATCGGGCCGAAACCGGCTCTCCAATATCCCCTGGGGGGTCCCAGATTGTGAGAGGGTGCAGACCAGGCTGAGGGACATCACTGGTGCACGATCGGGGCCGGGGAGGGACACGAGAGGTTGGCCAGCCAGGGAGGGACCATGAGAGGACTCCAGGGCATGTCCAGTCCTTCTCGCTCAATCCTGATCGGCCGGAGCCAGGGAGGGACCATGGGAGGACTCCAGGGCATGTCCAGCCCTTCTCGCTTAGTCCTGATCGGCCAGACCCCAGCAGTAAGCTAACCTACTGGTCAGAGCGTCTGCCCCCTGGTGGTTTTAGTGCATGTCTGTGACTGGTTGGATGGTTGACTGTCTGCCCCCTGGTGGTCGGTGCGTGTCATAGCAAGCGGTTAAGCAGCCTTAGCATATCATTAGCATATTATGCTTTGATTGGTTGAACGGATGACCAGACTACCAGACTCTTAGCGTATTAGGTTTTTGTTATATAGGACCGGCTTGGGCTGATGTTAACCAGTCTCTATTCCCAGGCCATATCCACACTAGGAAGAAGCCTGAACCAGCCAAGTGCCATTCACATAGTAAGGCAGAGGTGTCCTTGTATGGGTAAAAGAACAGGAATCCCCATGTGTGTAGTGGAGATTGAAGCATCATCTGTCAAGCAAACATGTAGGTGCCTATTTTGTGCCTACAATTGTGTTTGAAACTGGGAGAGTCAAAGGAGGAATGAAACCTTGTAGTCCCTGTCTTGAGTGAACTACCAGGTTAGCTGAGACACTCGAATTTCAAAATGCCACGTCATTCAAACCATAAAGGATAGTTAATGAATCCCTAGTGAAATTGTAAAACTGGACAGTAAGTCCATGTTTCTAGGTGAAGATGTAAAATAAAGTATTCAAGAGATGAGAATCACTCTATCTCTACCCAAGAGAAAACCTCTGAGATAATGAAAAATGAAGTAATTAACTAAAACTCCGAGGAACCTTGAGAAATGGTTGGGACAGTTCAGAGATTAGGATCCTAGATCTCTCCTGGAATAAGAGCACCTGAGTCAGTTTCAACTTGGCCCTTAAATTCACTTTCTTAGGAGCTAGTGGTGTGAATTTGATAGGGAAGTATATTTTCGGTTCCAAATAGAAGTGAACCTGAATACAGGAGTGTAGGGAACAGGAGTACTCTGGTGGGTAGCATAAGTCTTAGAATTAGACAATCCTGGGCTTGAGTGCTTTGCAAGATGCATGACCTTGGACATGATACTTTAAATAGCCTTTCTTTGTCTCAGTTTTCTCATTTCTGAAATGAGGGTAGATACGGTAAAATGTTTTATTCATAGAATCGGATTGAGAATTACCTGAGATAATTCAGGTGCCTCTCGATTGACACGAACTGCCCAATAACCCTTTGCTAACATTAAAGTTACTGCAGTTAATATTGCCCAGTCATTGGTCATGTGATGCTCCTGGCTTGTGGACAGAAGTCCCAGAGAGAGCTTATAGCCAGCAGGGGCTCTGCAGAGTAAAATGTGGAATAGACTTGTCAACAGAGCAAGTGTCTAATGCTTCCCCTGAACTATGTGTGTGGACTGAAGAAGTACTAGACGTCTAATGGGGATGTCAGGACACTAAAGAAAATGCAAGAGAGACCGCTCCAAAGGCAAAGGAACTTACATCATCTCCGTTTTGCAATATATTCTAAATTTCGGTGGTCTCCACAATGTGTCCTGTCACAGCTGAAATTAGAAACTATGGCAGACTGAATGAAATGATCAACTTTTCCAAGTACATGGCTGGAGTAAAATTCAGCTTCATGATAAAAACAGAATACCCACAATTCCCTCCGAACACTAGGCCTCTGCAGAGCCCTCCCTCAGATTGGTGTTCTGTGGACAGGGCGCCGGCCCCGTGTGGGCTCTCTAGGAGGGGCTTTGTCTTGATTTAGCTGAAATTCACAGCTGAGGTTCTGTCTCTGCACGTGCTGTCCCCGTGCATTCATCTCTCGCAGAAGTCAGTGTGCCACTGTTGTCTGCACGTCAGTGGAGACTGATTGGGGTGCTGGCTTTAAAGACAGCTCAGAAAATCATCGGAAGAAAGGCAACATCCTTTTCTGGGACAGAGTGATGTGAAATGTCAAAGAACCAAAGATTTAGATGCAATTGAAAGACAGACACGCAAAATGTGTAACTGTATCGCCGGGATCCTCGGTTCCAAATCCAGTAAAACTGACCTGGGCTCAGGGGACAGCTACGCAGAGTCACTTTGGGACATCATGTCCCTCTCAGCGTGTTCTGGATGGAAGAGGAGGAGAAATAGCAGGTGTCATTTTGTGGAAGGATCACCTTGCCCCCACTACAGCAGGTGACAAATCATTACACAAAGAGAAAGAACAATTTCCAGGTTAAATGCTGGGCCTTGCCTTCTCCCATGGTCTTGTCAGTGAGAGATGCTGAAGGAGGAGTGGTCCCTCCTTTGTTGTGTGGATACTGTACCCAGCAGAGCATCATAAGAAGAAGGCCTATCTTCTTTATCGGGGGTCAGAGTGCACTGGAGAGCTTAGGACCCTCTGAGGAAGCCTTCAGCAATGTGAACCTGTCTTTCTGGTCATCCCTGGAGAAGGCACAGGGCACGCACAGGTGGGGAACAGAGGCAGCTGGCAGTGCAGCTGCCTTGGTGTTGATCTTGCAGTTGGCAAATTCCAGCCATAGATGAGAACGCTTGCAAGTATTTGCTCAGCCATTACATGGCAGGTCCCAGTGGTGTCCCCAACGTCTCTTTTTCCCGTGTCCTCGACGAAAACGTCCGCTTACTGCACCCTGTGAAAGAAGGTCTTACAAGGCTGTCATTAAGGTGTTGGGCTGCGGCCAGGGCCTGAAACCTGGTTCCTCTGGTTCGTCTGAGCTCCCTGGGCACCTGATTTAACCGCCCTGGCTCCTTTGTAGGTGGATTAGAATTACCATACCGACTTCGTGGCACAATTGTAGAATTAAATTAGATAGTGCGGCAGATGACTGGCATGTAGGGTGGCTTAATAGATGCATCCTATCTAATAAAGAGGGACTATGCAAATTGACCTTCACACTGTGACAAAATGGCTGTGCCCACAGCGGAGGCAGGGATTTTGTAACACAAGATGACTGCACCCATAGCAGAGGCTGAGTTCCCGTAGTAACGAGCCTTAATGAGCAATCAGCAGGGACCTGAGGCTGCACCTCCCGCCTGGTGGGGCTTGACAGGGGACCTCAAGCCACGCCCCCCCCCCCCCCAGTGCCAGGCCGGGAGACCTCAGGCCATGCCCCCCACCTGGCGGGGCTTGACGGGGGTGGGGCCGGCTGGATCTGGGTCTCGAGTAATTTCAAGGCGCACGTGAGTGGGCTAGGATTTGACTCTGGTTCCTGTGGCATGCTCCAGACTCTGACAGGAGGAAGATTTTCATATACATTTTACTAATTTTCTTTCATCTCTGACACTTCTATTAAAACATTTCCTCTAATTAATTTCCTTTTAATGTGCATGAATTTCATGCACCGGGTCACTAGTTATTATAATAAATGATAAATATCACTTTGCATAATAATCATTAACTAGTTCAGTTTGACAAGGGTTTAGAAATACCCATTTCTTAATGACAGGGGTCACGGTTGGCTGATTTTCTCTCCCTGTTGCAGACAGAGTGGCATAGAATTAGGAAAAAACAAAACAAAACAAAAAAACCTTGTCAATTTTCCCAGTGTTTTATTATGAAAAATTTTTAAATTCAGCGAAGTTGAATGTTACAGTGATAAAGTATTTGAACATGTATTGGAATTGGAAGCTTCGTTCTTGATCAAGGAAGATCTAAACCTTGCAACTTGGGAAAGTCAAAGGCGAGCTGCCTGGCCTGGACCTGGCTGCAGGTGCTGGGCCAGAGCCCAACATCCACACAGGAAAGTGGGTTTGTGGAGGAGACAATCCAGGCAAGACAGAAGAAATCAGGAAGGAAATACCAAGTTATCAGCTGTTAAAGTGTGCATACATTTTTTGGGGACACCTTGTATTTATAAATAAATACACACATATTTATATAAACCCTAACGTGACTTAATGGCATGCCACTTAGAAAACAGGAGAAAACACACTAAGTTTAATTTTCCTTTCCACCTGGCCGGCGTGGCTCAGAACCAGGAAGTCACCTGTTTGATTCCTGGACAGGGTACATGCCCGGGTTGCAGGCTAAATCCCCAGTAGGGGGTGTGCAGAAGGCAACCGATCAATGATTATCTCTCATCATTAATGTTTCTCTCTCTCTTCTCCCTTCCTCTCTCACTCTCTAAAAATCAATAAAAACATTAAAAATGTTTCATTTCCAAGCAAAGCAGAAAGGAAGTTGGATCCATAATAATTTGCAGGTATAACTATAAACATCCAGCCAGAGGAGCATGCCCCACACCCTCAGGACCCATTGTGATTTTGCGTAACAACTGCTCAGTGAATGTTCTGGAATTCTGTTGTGTGGAGACAGTCCATATGGAATTAAATCTGTAATCCAGGGTTTGTTGGAATACTCATAATGAGTAACTGAGCAGAAGAAAACACCCCTCTCTCCTAGTTTCATCACTAGACAAGGTAAAACATTGTAGATGATGTTAACGTCCACTTAATTCATGGGGCCGTGCAGAGTGTAAATCAATGAGAGAAAGTTTTATAGACTCCCCGACTCCTTCCTGCCGTCAGTGGCCACCCAGAACATCTCCACGGAGCAGCCGTGATAGCATTTCTGCTCTAATTAGACCCTATCAATTTCTTCCCGCAGAGAAATGACCTTGAAACACACAAGCTCTTTCATTGCTTAAAAAATGCTTTCTTGTGAGGCTCTGGGCTCTTCTTCCTTTCTCAGACCCAGCGCCTGGCTAGCAAGGGCGTTCTGGAAAATACTCTTTGGAATAAATATGCTGTAAATAAACACATCTAACCTTCACCTCTGGGGAAAAAAATCGGAATTTCTGAGGAAAATGCATGCTTCTGATCTGAACATGGAACATTTTTTAAAGAGAGCCAAAAAGGAGTTATTATTTTGTCTGCAATGATTGACCTACTCTCAATTCCCTCAAAACTGTGAAGCACAACTAGGAGTCAGATATGTTCCAAAATGTGGCTTTGAAAGGAAATCCACATTTACAACCAGGATTGAGACAGTCTGACCTCAGTGAATCCAAAGACCAGGACCAGCTTGTGACCCATTCTCTGTGAGTGGTTTTAATTCAAGGAAGAATACATCCGTTTATCCAGAAGTCTGATGCTGTGCTTTGTTGCTAGAGAGGCATACCGTTCAAATTCCATGAAGTTGTAAATGCTAAACATCCACTAGCTTTCGAAAGAAATCCAAAATAGATAATTTTGGAGGAAGAAAACGCCCTAAATTTTCAAATCTACTTTATCTCTCTAAAATACATAATGGTTGTTCCTTTGTAAGACAAAAGGATAAAATGAGACTAGAGACTCTATTGGCCTATTCATACAAAGTAAAACTTGGTTTTCTAACAAGTTATTTGTATTGATTTCTGAGAAGAAGCGGGGAGAGAGAGAGATCAATGATGTGAGAGAATCATCGATGAGCTGCCTCCTGCACACCCCTACTGGGGATCAAGCTCACAACCCAGGCATGTGGTCTGACCTGGAATCAAAGAGGTGACCTCCTGGTTCATAGGTCGACACTCAACCACTGAGCCACGTAGACGGGGCAAAACTTTATTTTTTATTGACGCATCAAAAGAATGGCTGGTTGCAGAGCACACTTTGCTTAGGTTTTGTGTTGTTTACCACTCTATGTGGCTATAGGAAATCATTTAAAAAAAAAACAAAAAACCAAGGACATCTCATGTCCCAGCTTCAAGAAGGGACACTGGCACCTTGTCCTTCCCCTGGCTGAGGAGGAAGATGAGTACAGTAGGCCCACTTAGTTAACAACTAAGTTACAAAGGATTGTTCAGTGTCCAGTTTAACTTAAAGTTCAGTCTTGGTCACATGCTTATATGAGTTGGGATCCTCCCTGGTAGAGTCTGCTAACCTGTAAATGTGTGCAGGGCTCACCTGAGGACGCTGGACAGGGAACATGTGGTCCACTAGTATGGGTGGGCTGAGAGGGTGCACGTCTAATGAGTGGCCACGTTGTCCCCATACAGCCCCGGAACCGGGCTCAGAGGGGCACGCTGGAAATGGTTGTCCACTGAGCATCATGTCTCAAGTAAATTTGACCACAAAACTCACCACGATTTTGGTGGACACGAATGCTCCCCAGTACACAGCCTGGGGAATATCCATCCATCTCATATCCTAGTTGAGGCAGGAAGCTAGCAAACCCTCCTTACACTTTTTCCAGGGAGATGGTGAGTGTTGATCTAATTCTGTGAACCTATTTCATTCCCAATTAGCAGAATCTGGATGAATGCGATGTTCTGTGTGTTAACTAATGACAGGTCGATGAGAAACAGCACAAGGTTAGCGAGATAATTTTATCTTTTATTTTGTTTAAACTAGGTGGGTTTTTTTCCCCCCTCTTCTCTGTCAGCTAGAAAAGAGTTAAGCTCTGTGAAGAGCTCATTCTTTCTCGGATGGGAAATAAATAACTAGTATTCCTCAGGGCAGAAACTAAACTCTAACAAGGAGAAGGAAAGGACAAATTCCCACGTTCTCATCTGTGTGGGCATCTCATAGATCCCTGGGGACTTCACTTCTTCCGGGCAACTTTAATTGGCCTCTCTCAGAAATTCTTTTCTCCTCAGCTGGAAAGGAAGTCGGATTTTGGAAAAAAGAGGAAGAAAATTTTAAAAGGAAAGGGTGGAGAGCGGGGGTGGGGGGGGCAGAGAGAGAAGAAATAGAGAAAAAAGAGGGGAGGGGAGACAGAGAGAGAGATTGCCCCTTGTCCTAGGGCCGTGGTCGGCAAACTGCCGCTCGCGGGCCACATGCGGCTCTTTGGCCCCTTGAGTGTGGCTCTTGCACAAAATACCACGGCCTAGGCGAGTCTATTTTGAAGAAGTGGCATTAGAAGAAGTTTAAGTCTAAAAAATGTGGCTCTCCAAAGAAATTTCGATCGTTGTCCTGTTGCTATTTGGCTCTGTGGACGAATGAGTTTGCCGACCCCTGGGCTAGAGGATGTGTGATGACCGCTTCCTGGAGCCTCAGCATTGGGTTACCTGAGCACGGGGGGATGAGCTCAGGGTCTCTCAGCAAGACGCATGTGATATAAGGAAGAAGGTGTGGAGAGGGCATCCCACATGTGGCCTTGTGAGAGGGTGGGTGCTGTGTGTGTATTTTATGGTTGTAGCATCTGCCCTAGAGATGTTTCCAAGAATTCCTCTGCTGCTTGCTACTCAGCACAGCCCACAGGGAGCCCTAGGTTCTCAGCTGACATCACCAGGTCTCACTGACTTCTCCTTCGTTCTTGTCACTATAAAAGGGCAGGAAGGAGAAAAGTGAGCAGCGGAGAGAAGAGATCAAGTTGCCATTCTTAGACTGTGTAGGGATGCCTGAAATTTACTCTTTTTTTTTTTAATTAAACTTTATTGGGGTGACATTGGTCAACATGAACATACATGTTTCATGTGTGGATTTCTGAGTTGCAAAATCTGTACATAGCACCATGTGCCCACCACCCAAAGTCAAACCTTCTCCTGTCACCTCATCTTAGGACCCCCTTCTCCGCCTACCCCCTTCCCTCTGGCAGCCACCACACTGCTGTTTGTGTTCATAAGTTTCAGTTTTCTATCCCACCTATGAGTGAAGGCACATGGTTCTGAGCTTTTTCTGACTGACCTGTTTGACTTCGCATAATGTTCGTTCTCAAGGTCCATTCCTGTTGTGGCGCTATTTCATCCTTTCTTTTTGGCTGACTAGTATCCCATTGTGTATATGGAGCACATCTTCTTTATCCAGGCCTCTATCCCAGGACACTTTGGTTGCTCCCATGTCTTGGCCACTGTGAATAATGCTGCAATGAACACAGGGTACAGAGATCTTTACTCGTTATTCTGACTCTGATGAATGGCGCCTAACATACTACTGCCCTCCTGGGTGAGGCTGTCCTCTCTATGAGGGTGCCTTCCCCAGCACTGAGTATAGGCATTCGCGGGCTTATCTGCCCCCCCACCCCTTGAATACCCCCAGGTGCTCCCCCTGCACACACAGATGCTTGGCAGATAGTTCTGTGCAGTGACCTGGGAGGGGGCATTGGCAACGAGGTGGGTGGCATTCAGATTGTCCTGTCCCACGTAGTGGACTAGCTCCCTTCACACATTGGATGTTGGGCTCAGCAGGAGAGGGACTGGTCCTCAAGGTCAGCTTTCCCTTCTCCCCGCATTGTCTCCAAGGACAGGAGCAGACAACTCGAGGAGCTTGTGGTAGGGGAGAAGGAGGGGAGGTCGTCTCTCAATACCGGTGATAATTCCTAAAGAACAAGTACAGGTAAGCGCCTGGTGTAAAAACAACTCCAGAGGGCGGGTAACATAATACAAACAACTTAGCCTCTGCCACCCATGACTCCCTCTGTGCACTGAGAAAGAATTGATCACGAGTCTAGTGCCAGCCTCGCTACTAGTTTCCTGTCACGGTGACGAATTTACTCACCTCGGTGGACTTCGTTTTCTCTGCTGTTCGATGAGGAATGTGACCAAGCAAGTCCAACCTCCTCCAGTGGCTCCTCCAAGTCCCTACGAACGGACCAGGCACCGCAAGGATATGGACGGGAGCAGGTCACACCAGCTCCACACCTTTCTCTCACCTGCACCTGCCCTGCCCTGCTCCCGCCTCACTGGCCAGCATCACTGTGGCCTTTTTCTCATTTTGCTACACAAAGCTGAGGCAAGACCAGTGGTAACTGGCGCTGACTTGAAATGTGTTGGGGTATGTGATTGAGGTCCAGGATGCTTAGATGTGGAAGCCAGTGTTTAAGTGGAATCTCTTTGACAACCACTGGTGGTCATTTTTCCCCCCTGAAAAGTCTCGTCTACCTTGAAGCTTCTCTCTGGTATCAACCTCCAGGTCACCCCGTGGCCATCAGCCCTCGGCAGTGGACACCCATGGGCACTACACATCAGGGAGCCACCAGGGAGATGACCTTGGCCATGTGGATGGGGTTCCAAGCTCAATTCCATCTCCTGTTACTATGGTAACTCATTAGAACTCTGATCTCAGAACTCAGAGCAAACCTAGTGATGTGGATCATAGAGGACCCTTTCCTATGATACCTACCCCAAAATTATTCTGCTTGGACTTTAGCTTCCTTGCTATAAACTCCAGATGGATGAGTAATTGAACAATAAGACATTTGGTAAGAGCCCGGATTGCATGTCTCAGGGGTTGAGTCTCGACCTATGAACCAGGAGGTCACGGTTTGATTCCTGGTGAGAGCACATGTCAGGGCTGTGGACTTGATCCACAGTGGGGAGCATGCAGGAAGCAGCCAACCAATGTTTCTTTCTCATCAATGTTTCTAAAGCTCTCTCTCACTCTCCCTTCCTCTTTCTCTAAAAATCAATAAAAACATTTTTTAAAAAGACGGCTGTTAAGAAAAGATGCTGCTGGCCAGGGTGTCACCATGGAAACCCCAAAACACGGATTATGAAGATAAACAACTCTGAGTTAATTTCCTCCCAGACTTGTGGCATTTGGGTTCATTGATTCATCTGCTGAGGTGTCTTTCAGAGGAAATGCTGTCAGGGACATGGAACCATTTCCCATGATTCATTTGGAGTAGAATTTAGAACAAGTCAGACTCGAGTTACTCAAGTAAGAAAAGCTAACAAACAGAATAGTGCAAAGATGCAGACATCCTTGCTCAACTATAATCCTGCATGACTTGGAGATGGGACCATGCAGCACACCTCAGGGCTACCATGACCCTGGCATGCTGGGCGTCAGATGGTGAGACTCCTACAGGTAATGAGTGATCCTCCCATCCCTCCTCATTAAATAGCAGTTAAGGCTCACTGTACACCACGAGGCTAAATCTAGCTGCAGAACAGAACGTCTATCTTGTACTTAAATCTTAGGAAATATAATCGATGGCAATGATTTCAAGGTTTAGGCATGAGCGGCACTTTAAAAACACAGCGAGTCCCTTTTAAGAACTGAGAAGTTGTCAGATGGACTATAGCTGATGTATAAGGAAAGGAGGGAGCTGGGGGACCTGGAAAGCCATGGGGTGTAGCTGGATGCCTTGTCTGCCCTCTTGCAGTTAAACCTCAAACTGTCCTGAGCAGAGAGATGCCTGGTCTCTTCTCCAGGTTCTCCAGTCTCAGCATCCTCATTTCATCATCCTTGCCCCGGGGTCTTAGCACCTCAACAGTTTACAAGTTTCTACAATCCCACAGCAATCTCTCCTGCAGCCCGTTTTTCTTGGGTGGTTTTTGAGGAATGCAAACCAGGTTTGGTGCCTTCTCAGAAGCCTGGCTTATTGTGTTTCACAGGATCCCACTACCATCCTTCCCTGTTTTGAACACAGAGGAGGTATTTCTGGATCCTTTGGAATTACTTTTTTCCCTGACCATGAATTTCT